>CM046845.1:17677291-18384791 GCA_025618425.1 Heliocidaris tuberculata | reverse complement strand
CAACGTTTTACGAGCCAGTAATCACAAATTTTGATACTATCTTATAGTGACAATGTATTTTTGTCTCAAAAATAAATACGATAAGTATATTCTCACACACACCATCTCGCTGCCACCCTGATTACAAGTTGATTTTCAAAGAAGTAGAAACATTAAAGCAGGGGCGGATCCAGGATTTCGTATAAGGGGGGGGGGGGGCACACAAATGCAGGATTGTCAACTTTGGGAAACTGCTTGGAGGGAGACCCATATTTTTTTGGTCTCTCGCCAGCCCTCCAAAAGTCGCTCAGTGGGGGGTGGCGAGCAAAAAAAAATTTCGCCAGCTCTCCAAAAGTCGCTCAGTGGGGGGGGGGGGGGTTATGGGGTCCAGTTCCCCTCCATAATTCTCTGACAAGCCAAAAAAAAAAAAAAAAAAAAAGGTTTTCTGCTCGAAAGGGGGGGGGGGCACAATCGCAAATAGGGGGGCACATTGCATTGTTTTCCCTCAAAAGGGGGGGGGGCACGGGCCGGGATTGCCCCCCCCCCCCTGAATCCGCCACTGCATTAAAGAAACAGATCAGTGAAGGTTTGAGCAAATTACGTTAAGAAATAAGAAAGTTATTAATATTTGAAGTTGTAATCAATCAAACACAAATTGGCAAATCCGTGACGTATCTTGCGAGCTCCTCTCCCATTTGCCCTGTGCACAAACATAGTTAATTTCCATTTTCTCGAAAGAAGATATTTTATCATACATGCACCTTAGATATAATCATTGCTCATATGTTTTTACCAAAAAACCTGTATGAAACAAATTCATTCCTTCATCAAAAACTTAGAAAATGAAAATGAATGAGATTTTCTTAATACCAGGGTGGACTTTCCCTTTTAATAACTGACGATTGTCTGAATTTTGTTAATTTTTCACCTTATCAACAAATGATCAAGGTGAGAGGAGTCGTCCGAGTTAGTATATGTCACTCAGTTAATATGATTCTTATTTTGATATTGAAAACAAAAGCAAGCTAGCAAATTATGATATTCTGCTTTTTTTTCTTCAAATTAGTTAACAATATTGGTGGAGCCCATTTCTTGTCAAAGGGTATGGTAAATGGCATATGTGACGAAATACAAAACCCAAGATTGTAATATGTAAATTTGCCCTAAATTGAATGAAACACTTTGGAGTTATTAAGGTTGTAATGCCAAAAAATTGTTTTTCTTTACATCCAGATCATTTTGGGCAGCAAAGCTTGTTTAGTGGTACTTTGGTGTTTTTTCAGGGTCGTTACACACCCCTTTCCCGATGGAAAATTTTGTCAGTTTTTGTGTTTTGGTAATGCATAGTCATAAACCTCCCTTCTGACAAAGTTTGGCGCATAAATTATGTTAGGTGGGTTTAAATCGACCCGACTTTGGGGCCCTTTTTTTTTTTTTTTTTTTTTTGGGGGGGGGAGCTCAACCAGAGGCTCCGTTCGAGTTGACAAGCTTTTTGTGAATAAAAAGTAACTTTTAGGGGTCAAATCTCATATGTAAAATGGGACAGGCTCCTGGCCTAACTGTACCCTTTTGACATCTTCCCCTGTACCTTTTTAAAAAAAATATGATTATTAGATTTCTTTGAAACTTGGTCATTGTATTTTATTTAGCATTACATTCCGCACATTTTGACACAAACCAAACGTATGCACCTTACTGACCGTTGCCATGGCAACCGTCGATTTCAATACAAGTTTTTGATATTTTGGGGTGAAAATTTATTCGGTTTTTAAACTTTAGCTTTAATATGGGTTTGATACAATATTTAGACAGAAGAAATATATCGTACATCTCTTTGGTGTAT
The DNA here is from genome assembly GCA_025618425.1 of Heliocidaris tuberculata. Taxonomy (NCBI): domain Eukaryota; kingdom Metazoa; phylum Echinodermata; class Echinoidea; order Camarodonta; family Echinometridae; genus Heliocidaris; species Heliocidaris tuberculata. The sequence continues at coordinate 18,382,969 of CM046845.1, read as the reverse complement.
ATGAACACCATTTTGATAATGTCACCTTAATTGCTTCTAAGTAGAGTACCCTGCAACGCATTATATAAACCTCCGTTTTGGGAAAATATGAGATTTTTCGACATCTGTCAACACATAGAACATATAAACAGTCACCTTACAGGCCATTATTTTTTTTTATCTCATAATCCTAATTCAATGAAACTTGGACATTCTGTTCAGACTGATATTCTGCATGATTTAAAAAAAAATAAAAAAAAAATAAAAATAAAATATATATATATATATATATATATATATATATATATCAATTTTCGTTTAAAACGTGCGGAATATGATTCTTAATACGATGACCAAGTTTCAATGAAATTAAATAGTTACATAAATTTACAGGTTAAGATGTCATAAGGGTACAGTATCCCTAACAATATTATGTATATATATATATATATATATATATATATATATATATATATGTTTTCATCACCTTTGGTGCCATGTTGATTTTTTTCCAGTTAACATTTTTAATATCTTGAAGTACATTATAAAGAAGGTAAAAAAAACAATAAAAAAAGAGAAAAAACTCATCTAAATCATATCACAATACGTAAAAAAAGCAAAATGTAAGGTATAGTTCTTAACGAATTTTAGTAACATCCAGAGTTTGAGATGATCTTCATATAAATGAAAAACAAGTCAGAAAGACAAATCATATAGTGTACATGTAAACACAAAACAGGTAATAAAGTAATATTCAAATATTCTATGTACAATTTATACTGTGTTGCAAGTTCAAGGTTCAAATCACAGTGGCTACAGCTTACCATCACAGTATATTGGAGCCACTGAGGTTTAATAGGGCATTGGATTCTTAAAAATCACCTATTATCTGAGGGGTAGATTGTATTTTTCATAAATTTGCTGAATACCTCTAAAGTTATGTATCATATATTCATAGAAATATCTCCTATATAGCAGCATATTTCATTCAACATGAGCAAGCTAGTATTGGTTGTTCCATTAAGAAAGAATAAAGAAATCTCTAGGCACAATTAGTGAGAAAATCGGCTAAACAAATAAAGATTTTAAAACGATCATAAAGATAAAATAAAGAATAATAATCACGCCTGATCTTATTTGGGTATTAGATTCACAAACAATACCATAAAAGCCTGGTTACTATATCTAACTCACATTTACACTGAATTATATACGTTCAAAGATATATCTCTTTTTTTTTAAAAGTCATTAGAAATTACATTTACAGGAATAACGATTACAATGGCACTGAATATTGATACAAATATATTTTTGTTGGTTTAAATCACGTAGAATATCATTCTGAACAGAATGTCCAAGTTTCATTGAATTAGAATTATTAGATAAAAAGTTATGGCCAAAAATTGTTAATGTTTTCTATTTGTTGACATATTATGTCGAAAAATCTCAAATTTTCCCAAAACGGAGGTTTATGTAATGCTTTGTAGGGTACTCTACTGATAAGCATTAACGTGAAAATTATCAAAATGGTGTTTTTGTACACCAAAGAGGCTTGCGATATTTTTCTTCTGTCTTATGTATCAAATCCATATAAAAACTCAAGTTTAAAAACCGAATCAATTTTCACCCCAAAATATCAAAAACTTCTCAAGACCATGTAGGTTTGTATTGAAATAGACGGTTGCCATGGCAGTGGTCAGTAAGGTTCATACATTTGGTTTGTATTAAAATGTTTGGAATATAATTCTGAATACGATGACCAAGTTTTAATGAAATGTAATAATGATAAAAAGGTTACAGGGGGAGATGTCAAAAGGGTACAAAGGGACCCCCTAAGAAATGGAATAAAAGCCCATTTTCATCATTTTTGATTTTCACCATGAGGGACCACCCTTTTTCTTGTTAACATCTGAAATATATTAAAGTACATTATAAAGAAGATAAAAAAGTAGGTTTTGTTTAGTCCTGGGGGTGCGCGGATACCCCTCTTAGATACCTATAAAGGTTTCATATTAAAGGACTCTTAAAATCTATTTAATATAGGCCTATTTAAAATTATCTTGATTTATCAAATAAAATTAAAGAAATTGATGTTGGGCTTACAGTTTATGCCCGTTGCACACACGAGGAGTCAACGAAAAAATACACCAGAGAGGAAAGCGATTTAGCTCTGGAAAGCTCCAAAAGTGCTTTGGTAAACTGAAAAAAGGGCTCTGGAAAAGAAAAAAAAATCCACTTTTACAACACTTAATACAAAAATAGCTCCAGTAAACAACAAAAGTACTTTTACACTGCAAGGCGTCATTTCGATTGCACAGTAGGTGTACCTGGCCAATCGAACCTGCACTGAAGGTAAAGGCTAGTGGAATTTCTAGGGGGGGGGGGGAATAGTTATCAATGAATTTCAGAAGAAAAACAAAATCATTTTTTGTGCCCGAAATTTTACGAAGAATGAGAGGGGGCCAGGTGGCCGATGGAAATTCTCCCTTTTCCCTTCTCAATTCAAAATTTTAAGATTAGATTCCAATAGTTATTATATTCTGTTTGGAGCCAGAAGGCAGTTAACTCTCTACAAATGATGGGACTTAAATTAACGCCCTTCTGGCTCCAAACAGACGTATTTATTTGCACAAGCATTCAGTACTCATTCAATAAATTGTTTTTTTATTCATTTGCGATCGAACAACAAGCGAAGCGAGCGACCAAAAATTATATTTATTAATGTATCACTTAAAGATACTGTATATTATTTTAGATCTATTTCATTTCATACCGTGAACCCCGTTTCCCTGTTTCTCTTCATGTTTCACTTCACAACCACAACCTATAGCTACAAATTTCAGTTTATTGTTTCATATTTCACATTTACAATGTGTTTTTACAGTATACATGTAAATGGGTACAAACAATATAATTGGTACAAACGAGATAAATGGTAAGAACAAACAAGAGATATATTGTCAGAGAAAATAAAAGAAGGTGAATACCTCAATATCTATGTGTTTGCATGCAATATTAATTGAACAGACTGGGCTATATAGAATAATAATGAAATATTGAGGAGCCTAAGGAGGAAGCTACGCTTGTGAGTTATAGGCTCCAAATCACCGTCTTGTGAGGAAGCATATCCGAGCAGAATTTCTTTTTGAAAAATATGTCTATACATGCAATATGTATGAGCTACCTTTAGGCGGATCCGGGGGGGGGGGATCGGCCGCGGTCCCCCTTTCAAACCCAACTGGTATACCATAGGTACACAATAAAAAAAAGTTGCCTCTGCATGTTAATTGTGTACTTTTCCGGCTCCGGCCCCCCGGCTTTTACAAAATCCTGGATCCGCCCCTGCGTACCTTTATTTTTTTTTTGTTCTTGGTAGGTATTTGTAGAGAGGGGGGGGGGGGGGGGCAAAGTTTTCTTCCCTTGCCCCACCATGTCATTAGTGCTTGAGAAATAATAACATTTGTTACTGTTAAACATTGTCATTGATTGTCATTGTCATGTCATTGAGGAAGCGACATAATACTATACTGATAGCTAGCTGGATCGCATATCGGCGCGCCCGATATCGTGCGCGACGTCCATACGTACGTGCGCGCGTGATATCGATATCGTGAATGAGTCTCTGATCGATCTCCAGGCCAGCGCTAGCTAGAGCTGCAAAGAGTATAAATACGAAGAGTGCTCAGTCCCGAAATAAAGCACGCGTATATATTGTGCTACATGTCGATCGGCCGTTGTTGTTGTTGTTATTTGTTTTTATATGGCAATTAGTCAAAACTGACTATTTTTGCCACAAATATTATTTTCAAAATTCTAACAACTTTTTTTTCTTTCAGAAGGTACAATGTATTTTTATTAAAACTGTATTTACGTAAAATAAGAAAAGGAAATCATATTGCTCATCACAAAATCATTGCAAGATACCATCCCGCCAAGCGGACACTTGGGCACTTTTCCCACCTTTTCAAAGATGCCGTCTTACCAATCCTCGAATTACGTCTCTTGGATTTTCGGACAAAGGAGATTTGGCCTAGGTTACTCAGGCATAGGGTGGGGGTGTCAGTGATCGAATCGCTATGGGGGTGATATGACCGGTCAGGGGCGGATCCAGCTTTTTATAAAAGGGGGGGGGGTTGGGGGCGGTATGCGAGGGAGCGTAGCGAGCGAGGGGGGGGAGGGTGTGGGAGGGGGGTGTCCCCCCTCCCACAGTAGGGAGAATTTTTGAAAATCTGTGTGTGAAAATGGCGTTTTCTTGCATCTAAAACACCACTATTTTTGGTATAGAGGTCATTGCCAAATTAACCCCCCCATGAAAATTTGTAAAATTTAGTTGCATTTTCCTGCAATGTAAGGCCAGTTGACAACACAGATACAAAGAATTGGGGACCTTGAAATAAGCACTGTCAGCCTAATACTTTTATTATGAACAGCTTGTCACTGATACTGGCAAATCTCAGTCGAATATGATGAACTGGCAGAATAATAATAAAAAATAAAATAAATACATAAATAGAATAAAATAAAATTACAAGTTTAAAAAAAAAGATAAGATAAAAAAAAAAAATGGTCCCCGGATTTTTTTTTTTGGGGGGGGGTTGCAACTCCCCCCACCCCCCCCCCCCCCCCCCTCTAGATCCGTTTCTGCCGGTAGTTTTGTATTAATTTGGTAAATTCAATTAACATTATGATAAGGCAAAAAAAATGAGGCTACAGTAATGCTAATAGTCAATACTTACATGTAGGTTAGCTTTACATAATGCTCAGGTCATACTAAGTACAACCAAATTAAAGAGAGATGAGCCTATATATTAGCTCCTTATCTGATATATAATACATAAATACACACACAAACATATTTCTTATATATATATATATATATATATATATATTTTTTTTTTTTTTTTTTTTTTTTTTTTTTCTTACATCCCCTTCCCTTTTTCTTTCTTTTTTCATTTATTTATTTACACAGTTACGTTCGACTGCTTGCTTGCTACAGGGAAAGAAATAGCGTCAGACAGGGAACTGGATTTCCCTAGACTTCCTTGTAAGACCTCATAGTCCTACTCCTCTCCCCGGAGACAGAGCTTGTCAGTCGAAGGAAGAGAAGAGAAAATACAAGAACAAAACTAAACTAAACAAACAGAAACGGGGGAAAATTTAGAAGCACTTATACATAGTCATATCATATTCAATTTGTATTTACATTTTCTTAGGCAGAATAAAAGGGGGGTCTTAAATAGGGCCTTTCCTCTTATTTTTTGTGTAAGCGTTTCGTTCTTAGAACGAAACGAACGATTGTTGTTTGTTTGTTGTTTGTATGTCTATGCTATTACTTTTCAAGAGTCCCAAAAGTTCGCTTGGTTCTGAAGTATTTGGTTCCATGAGCAACATTTCTCTTTCAATTATAAATTGCGGGCATTCCATAAGGAAATGGTTGACTGTTTCTATTTCATCACATGTATCACAAAAACCTGTAGGGTGAATATTCAATCTTAACAGGTCAATGTTTAATCCAACTACACCAAGGCGAAGTCTGTGGAGGATGCTTTCACCAAGTCTATTGAGGCTACATTGATATAGGCAGTTCACTCTGGATTGTATCTGTTTTAGCATACAGTGGGTATCAGTCCCGAGAGGGAAAGGTATAGTCTCTGTCAAGATGTTTGTATTTTTTATTTTCTTTATTTTTTCTTTTCTCTACATCGCTTTTGGTAAAGCCGTAAAAGGCATAATCTTGATATTGTCCCTTCAAATACAAACTTATGTCCCAAAACAGATAGGAATCAACTCTAACTACACCAGGGAGTTGAGGGAGAGAGTTGGGAGGGGGAGCTAGGAGAGATGTTTGTATTTTTGTTATTTGCTGTGAAATTTCTATTAATAGGCCTATTTATGTAATGAGGAGGGGGGTCTAAACATGTTCCCTGATATTAAGCTCTATAATTATGAGCAGACACTGCGATATCTGATGGGAATGTCGAGAAAAGTTTTAAAAAAATAATAATAATGATAAAAAAATAAAATGCTACCTTTATTTTTCTAAATCAGAATATTTCATTTGATATCATGATTTCTGCAAATTATATTATAGACCTAATGTAAATTCATAGGCCTTAATCTGTTAAAAGTCAAGACAGGAAATGCTTTATTAAAATGAGATTGCGTGCGAGCTATTCGATATATATATATAGAGAGAGAGAGATAAATATAGAGATTAATTATGAGTGGCGTATCCAAGATCCTCTTATCTTTATTGGTGGCGTATCCGGGAATGCACGTGCCCCTCCTTGTCAGCCAAAACCAAATCTGACATATCTTAGTTACACATCCAGTGAAAGGAAATGTGTGCCCCCTCCGCTCCCCCCCCCCCCCCCTCCCTAGAAGGAACATGAAAAATGTGATAACCTTTTTTCCTCGTTTGTCCTAAAATTCAGAATAGAAGGCATCTGATGATTTTTTTGTTCGTCAGGCGTGAGCCCCCCCCCCCCACCTACATTCCTGGACACGCCACCAATATAAATAACCGACGGTGGGTTATTTGTAATATTCTGCGGTAGCAGTTTGAGACGACAAGCGAAGAAAACAGTATAGGGGCTTGCTCCGAAGCCCTCACCAGCGCAATAGGGCCTAATGTCTACCATGAAAAGGGGGGGGAGGGGGGGGGGGGGAAGGCCTCCGTATTTTGAATTGAATTAACTAGTAACCAACAATAACAGCTGATGATATAATTTATTTATTACCAGTCTTATTCTGTCTTTGTAGGAATATCCCATTCCTCCCCCTCCCAGCTCTCTTTGTCTCTTTCTCCCTTCCTCCCCCTCTCACAGGCGACACCTATTTTGAAACCCAACTGGCATACCTTAAGTACACAATAAAAAAAAGCCTCCTTAATTGTGTACTTTTCCGGCTCTGTGCCCCCTCTTTTACAAAATTCTGGATCCGCCCCTGGAATAGGAATTACATTCTCTTGAACTACAAACTAAGGCATACGCGGGCTCTTGTCTAAAATGTAAATAAAACCGGAAAGAGCACCAATAGTTTGGGAGCCCACAAGGCTAACAATGTCGGTCTGTTAACCCTCCGAGAAAACTTGTAAAGAGGCCCACCCCGCAAGACTGACGTTACAGTCTCAGGGACCAGTGGCGGATTTAAGGGGGGGGGGGGCAATCCCGTCCCGTGCCCCCCCCTTTGTAAGAAAATTATACAACATTGTGCCCCCTTTTAGAAATGCATGATAACTATTGTTTTTTTACTTTTCAGAGAATTATGGAGGAAAACTGGACCCCATAAAATATAACCCCCCCCCCCCCCACTGAGCGTCTTTTGGAGGGCTTGCGAGAAGAAAAAAATACTTTCCACCCCCCCCCCCGAGCAACTTTTGGAGGGCTGGCAAAACAAAATTCTCGCCACCCCCCCCCCCCCCCTCCCCCACACTATGAGCAACTTTTGGAGGGCTGGCAACAAAACAAAATTCTCGCCACCCCCCCCCCCCCCCCACCCCTCCCCCATTGAGCGACTTTTGGAAGTCTGGCGAGAAGAAAAAAAATACGAATCTCCCTCCAAGCAGTTCCCTCAAGTTGACAGCCCTGCTTTTGTGTTCCCCCTCCCCCCCCCCCCCCCCCAGTTTTACTACATCCTGCATCCGCCCCTGTCATGGACTGTCAGTGTCTGACCTATATCCATAATAGGGTTCAGAAGTCCCCTCCCACTACATTGTCGGTCTCTCGGGGCTGTCGGTCTCTTTGGCTGAAGCCAAACTAAACGACGATCAGCAAGCCAAGTTTGAGGAGAACATCTTTGGCAAACAGACAGAGTTCCAACGGCAACGCCACCACCTCGATCGGGATCGCAGATGAGTAGACCCTAGCCTAGCTAGGGCTAGACACCTTGTCGGTCAGTCACTATTCAGCCAGTGGCGTAGCCAGGATTTTTGAATAGGGGGGGGGGCAGACGTGAAGGATCCAACCGCGTAGCAATGGTAGCCAGCCATTTTAGGGGGGGGGCGGTTGTAAGCACAAAAAGCGTGCGAAATTGGTAATGAGCACGCAAAGCTTGCACCCCAGGGGGATGGGTGCAGGGAGAGGGGGGGGGGGTCTCAAATTATGTAAGCTCTGACGTTTTATAGCAAATTTGTAGCACCTTTTTGGGGGCGGAAAGTTAGTTCGACGCCCGGACTGCTTTTCAATTATGTGGACGCAATACTGCGCTGTATGTAACAGGGGTGTGTGCAGGGAGGGGGGAGTTTACTCCTTCCCGTGCGAAGCGCGAAAGCTCTGACGTTTTCGCAAATTTGAGAGAAAGGTAACAGTGGTCGTAGCAAACAATTTTTTTAGGCGGAAAGTTATAGTTCGACGCCCTGACTGCTTTTCAATTATTTGGACGCAATATTGCACTGTATGTAACAGGGGTGGGTGCAGGGAGGGGGGGGGGAGTTATTTCCCCCTTCCAGCGCGAAGCGCGAAAACTTTGACGTTTTAGCAAATTTTGAGAGAAATATAACGGCTCGTATAGCGCCTTTTTAGGCATTTTTCTCTCACTTCCCCCGCTTTTTCGCTCTCGCTTTTTTTTTTTTTTTTTTAGGGGCTGAATGGGGGGGGGGGCATGGCCCCCTTGTGCCCCCTACGGCAGTGTATTCAGCTCAGCTATTCTGCTTGCATGATGTAACATCAGTCATTTGGCTAGGCGTAATTCAGTGATTGAACATTAATATGAATTTAGGAATTTTACACATTGAATTTTCCCTCTGGTCCATTAGAAATACTGAACTGGAATTTAGTTAGAGTTTCTTCTAATGGGGCCATTCCACATAGAGCAAGACCTCTGAAAGACCACTGAAAGACCGTAAAAATTGACAGATCTCTCAATGATCTTTCAGTGAACTTTCAATGATCTCCGAGGTCTTTCATGATTCCTAAGCGATCTTTCAGTGAATTTCATGGTCTCCATGGTCTCCAAAAAAATTTGAAACAGTTCAAAATAGTCTTTCGGCAGTCTTTCATGAAAATGGTCTTTCAGTGGTCTTTCAGCAGTCACCCTTTCAGCGATCTCTCAATGAGCGCTCAAGGGTCTTACTCTTTCAATTATCTTTCGACAGTCTCTCAAGAATTGCCACATTTTTGGTCTTGCACAGATCTCAGTTGTTATCTCAGAGGTCTCTCAGAGATCTCAATTGTTCTCTCAGAGGTCTCGACCAGTCTCTCAGAGATCTTGATTGCTGATCTCTCGAAGATCTCATCAGGGAGTGTGTCAGATGATCTTTCAGTGATCTCTCGATAGTCTTATTGGTCTTTCAGTGAACGTTCGGGAATCTTCAAGGTCCACATGCAGAGATCTCTGAGAAATTTGCTGGAAAATTACTTTTTGGTCTTTCAATGATCTTTCAAGGGTTTTTAGAGCCATTCTACATAGACACTATTTTTATCTGGTCTTGGAGACTTCTGAGAGATCTTGCCAATTTTCGGTCTCTCAGTGGTCTCTCAAGGGTCTCCGTTATGTGGAATGGGTTACCGGCTGGGCTTGCCTTCATGCGGCGTGGACGTACGTCTACAAGCGCACGATCTCATTGGATGTCGTCGATCTCACGTGATCGATACTACACACCCACATTACGTCATCAATAACAACAAACGGTTTCACGTGTTTAATGACAAATTATTTTGGGGGTCAAAAGCATGCTTCCTGCATGGGGATTTATGCAGGGTCTATTGGACTTATCGAGCCTTAATTATACCCTTTCAAAGCTATAAATTTCATGTAAATCACATTTTTCATAATTTCAAAAAAAATAATACTAGGGGAATTAAAATCATTCATTTTTCAAAATCCCTGTTTCCATTAATTTTTTAACCTATGGCAGCTGGAAGGCCAAAAGCATGCATATTCCCGTTTATTTATGCCGGGTCTTGGACTCATCGAGCCTTAATTATACCTTTTCAGAGCTTTAAATTTCATGTAGATCACATTTTTTGTATTTTCAAATAGAAACTATGGGAACTATAATAATTCTAAAATTCCTTCTTTTCGCGTGTAAACCTATGGCAGGCTAGACTTTTTTGGGGTCAAAAGCATGCATATTCCCGTTTATTTATGCGGGGTCTATTGGACTTATCGAGCCTTAATTATACCTTTTCAGAGCTTTAAATTTCATGTAAATCACATTTTTCATAATTTCAAATAAATACTAGGGGAATTAAAATAATTTAAAAACTCTGTTTCCGTGTGTTAACCTATTACTGGAAAGCCCAAAGCATTCATATTCCTGTTTATTTATGCGGGGTCTCTTCCACTTTTTGAGCCTTCAATAAGCTTTTTCAGAGTCTCAAAATTTATGTAAGCCACATTTACAATAAATTCAAGGTAATACTAGGGGAGCTGTAATCATTCTTTAAATCCCTGTTTTCACGTGTTAACCCTATGACAGATGACTCTGTCAAAAAAGCAGGCATGATCCCGGGGATTCATAGTGGCATTTATTGACAATAAAGGTTCAAGGAATGTTTTTTTAACTATCCATCCTTTCTCTCGTGCACAAATCAGACTTGAAAAAAAGATAGAGTGAGATATGAAATATCAAGAAAAAATGAGACATCTTTTTACGTGTTATACCTATGGCGAACGTATCCCCCTCCCCCCCCCCCCCCCCCCCCCCCCCTCCCTTTAACATTATGATAGTAATTTATGCCTGCCGAATGTACTACGGAAGTAGGTGGAGTAGTCCGTCTTGGTACTATTAAACGTAGCTTTGGCTAGAGAGGATCAACATGGCAAGTTTATTCAGAAGTGGGACAAGAAGACTGTTCAATATTTGTAATTCAAGGTAAGTATAACAATGTGGCATAGAATACGTTTAATAGTTTGATCATAAGATAGGGTGTCAAAATATTGGAGAAGATAAACAATTTATCAGTGAAAATTTAGCTTAAAATCAAGGATCAAGATCGAGAGAAACTTCTGCAAGACTAACTTTGTTACTAGAGTAGAGCAAATTGTGTTCGCCCTCCTTCCCTGCCCTGGCGGGGCGGAGCTGAGCGAGTATTGCATTCCCTTCTGGCTACCGTACCCATCAACTGCTTTTCGCCTTGTTTTAATTTTGGCTGTCCAGTCAAAACTAAAGTTAGTATGTATGGTAGTGTGCGATCCTGGGTTTTAGCGGTCTAAATTATTTTAGGTTGCTAACTTCAGCTTGTCTAACCCTAACCGTAACCCCACTCATAGGCCCTTGCCTATGTGGGACTGTGTCCAACATTCACTGTTGCAGTAGTCAAAAACAGACAACAAAATTGCTCGAAGCAAGATCTAATTTTCTTAAATTTGCTAGATTACCTGATTCAGGGACTCTCCAACTCTTACTTACTGTGCCTCAAATTCGGGGATTCAGAATTGAAAGTGAAATTTTAAATAATAATTTTCCTCTCATGTATGAATGATCTAGACTCGAAAAAGGCCTGCTGATACACACAAAAGCTATTGAAGCCTATTCATCCGTAAAAGCTATTGTGGAGTACAAGCTTATCTTCAGATAAGCTTGTGTGATGGGGGGACCCAAAGCTGCGCACTTTGTTTCCAGCAGCTAAAAAGTCATTTTTTTTCAATGATTTATGCGAATTTCTTTTATATATATATATATCTTGGTTCTACAAACTCTGAAATTAAATCCCTGAGAAAATTACGGCAGACAAATGTCAATAACATCCATTTTCAAGTCGATGTCGATGCCCATGTCAAATTTTGTTCGACAAAATGAAAGGGTCCTAAAGCTACGCACATGTAATAAGTGAATGCAAATCTTGATTTTGAAGCTGAGTGATGCAAATTTCACCCCGATTTCCAAATAGTGATAATAATCACAAACATAAGGGAAATTACTCATTCTTTTTGGTAAACGTGAATATTTTAATTGCTTAGTCACAGCAGACATTTGGTGCATTGAACGCCCAGAGACGCCAAGATCAAAGACTAGCAATGCATGATATTTTCCGTGCATTAGCGCCACGTAGGGAAAGAACCGCGCGCTTGCCGCGCAGTATGTATGATATGGAGATAGGCTGTGAGGCCAGGCATGAGAAAGAGATTTTTGGGCGTGAGCAAGAGCCCTAATGCATGACTGTCACGCCTAATGCGTGAGATTTGGTAGGTCTGAACGTGTCGCATTGCGCATATTTGCGGGGTGCATACTGCGTAGCCTTAGAACCTGAGCAGCTTTAGGACCTCTGACCATGACCCTAACCCGCCTAACCCACGCTGAAGTTAGCAATCTAAAATAATTTAGACTGCTAAAACCCAGGATTGCCGGTAGTGTTATATTCTGAGCTAAAGTAAAGGTAAAAATAAGGGGGGAAAAGGGGGCTACATGTAGATCTATAGACTATATGCCATGGTTGGTGAGGAAACCACTCCGCTTGCATGCAGACTACCGTAACGGCACTCAAGTCATGGGCCCTTGCCTACATAGTACATGTATGTGGGGTCCAACATTCACTGTTGCAGCAGTCAAAAACAGACAACAAAATTGCTTTAAGCAAGATTTAATTTTCTTAAATTTGCTAATTACCTGATTCATGGACTCTTCAACTCTTTCTGTGCCACAAATAAGATCTAGGCCCTAGGCTAATAGGGGATTCAGAATTGAAAGTGAAAATTTAAATAATTATTTTCCTCTCCTGTATGAATGATCTACCCTGGAAAAAGGCCTGCTGATACACACAAAAGCTATTGAAGCCTATTCACCCATAAAAGCTAGTCTGGAGTACAAGGTGATCTTCAGATAAGCTTGTACATGTATAAGTGCCGTAACGGTAAACTGTTGTGTTAAAGGGAAATCCAACCTTTAATATAGTGAGTTGCTCTGAAAGAAAGAGGAAAAATCAGAGAAGCGGATTGGTGAAAGTTTGAACGAAATCGGAAAAGTAATAAGAAAGTTATGAATTTTTGAAAGTTGTAATCACTATGCATAAGGGATTTTCAAATTGGCCGAATAGGTAATGTCACTGTGATGTAGCTGTGGACAACTTCCCTATTCGCTCTAACACACAAAATTACCAAAATGTCACTTTTTTTCAAAATACAGTTACTCAGTAGTATCTTTTCGTTCATGAGGACCTATAACAATATGCTATCTCCAATATATTTTGAGTACTGCCCCGAGGGTAAAAGCGCCTCGAAGAAAACCGCAAATTAATGATATTTTTGTGTACGACAAATGGGAGAGTTGTCACAAAAATGTCACAATTGACTCACCAAATTGCCAATTTGAGATTTGCATAGATGTAGTGATCTCATTTTTCAAACACCCATAACTTTCTTATTCCTTGTCCAAATTCTTTCAAACTTTCACCATCCTGTTTTTCTTATTTTTCTGCTTTCACACAAATCATCTTATTATCAAGGTTGGATTGCCCTTTAACTGGGTGCTGTGGCGTGCACCTGTAATCCAGCTAACAGTGGAAGTTGTAAACTGATTCAGCGGACCCAGGTTCGAAACCAAGTCAGTCTTTCAGATGGTGATGTTAAAGGTCAGTCCCCAGACGTAAATAATCATATCTGATTGATACATGTCTGTAAATTTTTATTTTTTTTTCAATGATCTTTATTAATGATTCCATGAAATACAAATTATACAATTAGTTGACTCGTTACACACACACACACAGAGTTAACGCGTTATATTACAACCTTATTCATTGGATAAGTGTGTTAATGTTAGATCTACTCTATCTATCGTTAGAGTAGATGCTGCGGAGTGCGGCTGGTAGCCGGTGTGCGGCCGGTCCATCGTTGGACCGGCTGCACACTGGCTACCGGCCGCACTTCGCAGCATCTAGATCTACTCTATGTCTCTAAAACTAAAAAGTCTAAGACTAGATTCTAGATCTAAGTTAAGTCCACTTATACATGTAAAACTGAAGTTAGATCTAATGTTAGATTAGCCCCGGGACTAAATATTTAACCACTACTAATCCGTGGAGCTCACAATTCACATGGTCAAATGACCATGTATAGTTATATCGTAGCTAGTCTACATATTTTTTTATTAAAGTATGTACTTAACGGTACTTAAGTTAAGGTTGAGTTCTGGATGCAGGTAGTGATGCCTCTATGTCCAGATCCTGATTGCCTGATAGTACTCCGGCGGTATCAGCATGGCCGGGGGGGGGGGGGGGGGGGGGGGGGGGAGCTGCTCTGTATTTGAATTTAAATTCAGTATTGTGCCAGAACCTATCTAGTCTATTTTCAAAATGTATGACACTATCAGCCTCCACAACACAGTTTGGGAGGCTGTTCCACATATTTACCACTCTCATGGAAAAGAAATTACTGCGTATACTTTTACTGGCTCTTCTTTTGCTTATCTTTTAATACTCCTCGTCCTGGAAATATTAAGCTCAAGAAGAGAGATTACAATTGGATCGTATATCTTTATCATGTTGAAGGTCTCAATCATATCGCCTCGAGCTCGTCTATAAACCAGGGGTAGGCAGTTTCAGTTTATGTAGTCTTTCTTTGTACAAGTCGAGTGGCCCTCCTTTGCACATTTTCCAAGGCGTCAATATGCTTGTATATCCAAGGGCACCAAACAGATTGAGCGTATTTAAGATGTGGCCGAACGAGAGCTTTGAATAGTCTTTAAAAAATATGCTCATCTAAATTGAGGAAGGAGCGTCTAATCAGACCAATAACTCTGTTTGCCTTGGTATTAGTAATTATGTTCTGAATGTGACTATCAGAAGAAAGTACATTATCTACACAGACGCCCAAGTCACGCATGCAATGGACATTTTCAAGGTTATGTCGTGAAAAGCCCTGACCTAAATAATATTTCCGATTTGTATCTTTATCGCAATTAGATTTTGGGCCAATAGACAAGATTTTAGACTTCTCAGGATGAAAACTTAATAGCCATTTGGTGGACCAACTCTGGAGACTCATAAGGTCTTCCTGCAGACAGGAAATATCCTCTGCACACAATATTTTACTGAGAACTTTTGTGTCATCCGCATACAACAAGGTTTTTACATTTGGTGACATCAGGCAGATCATTGACATAGATGACAAATAATATTGGGCTGAGAACACTGCCTTGTGGAATACCACTGAGGACAGGGGCCGAGGGAGACATATCAGAGTTAACAATGACCTGATGAAAACGTTCCGAGAGAAAAGACTCGATCCACTTTAAGATATGTGTCCTGTGATACCATAGCTTTCTACTTTGGCGATTAATCTCCTGTGTGGTACCTTGTCAAAAGCCTTCATAAAATCCACGTAGGCAACATCAACTTGACAGCTGCTATTTACAGCTTCAGTAACAAAATCCAACATCTTCAGTAACTGCAGTGAAGTGGACCTGCCTGCAATAAACCCATACTGCTTATCACTAAAAAGTTTGCATGTGATCAATGACAGCATCCCGAATAATAGATTCAAGGACTTTGCACACAATACTAGTAAGACTAATGGGCCTATAATTGTTTGCTGATGACTTGACACCCTTTCTCTTGTGAACGGCAGAGATATGTGCCCTCTTCCAGTCATCCAAAAGTATGTTAGCTCTACGCGATGTGTTAAATGTCAAACAGAGAGGTTGTGCTAAAGTCTCGGAAAGCTCTTTTAAAATCCTAGGATGCAGTTTATCATGACCTGGAGACTTAGAAACATCCAAATTATTCAACTTCTTCAAAATCACATTCTCAGAAATATATCACTCATCTAGGTATGATTGAACATCATAAGCCTCTGAGCCTGGGATCACTCCAGTCTCCAGGGGTTTCAACAACAAAAACACTGGAAAAATGATTCAATAAGACTTATGCTTTTTCAAGATCATTTTGTGTCATAGAAACATTTTTATTACTACAATCTGTTTTCTGCAAATGAGGTATACCACTCCTTGTTTTGGTTCTCCTACTTATATAATCCCAAAAGACTTTAGGATTGACCTTCACAGCTTTAGCAATGGCATTTTCCTTTTGCCGCTGAAAACTCCTATTCATGGCACCTACTTTGTTTCTACTTCGACACTATTCTCTCCACGTAGTCTCACGTTTGGGCTGCCGCAGTAATATCTAAATCTACAAGCTTATCTGAAGATAAGCTTTTTGTACTCCACAATAGCTTTTACGGGTGAATAAGCTTCACCAGCTTTTGTGTGCATCAGTGGGCCTTTTTCCAGTCTAGATACATTAATTTATGCATGAGAGAAAAATAATTATTTAAGATTTCACTTTCAAGTGTGAATCCCCAAATTTGCCTTAGAGCATTTTTGTTGTCTGTTTTTGACTGCTGCAACAGTGAATGTTGGACACAATCCCACATAGGCAAGGGCCTAAGATTTATGAGTGAGTTAAGTCTAATGTTAAGACTAAGAGTAAGAAGACTATGGACATGTCACTTCTGCTTCGGAACCACTCAGCCACTTGAAACTACAAAGCCGAGATTGGATGCGTAGCCCGAGTTAAAGCTGGCTTGAAGCTGCTGAAATAACATGGAAAAAAATCGGAGTGCACTTACCAAAATGTTGTCTCGAGCACTCATACCTACTACATATTTTCTATCACATGTACTAAATGTAGACTATGGGGGGAAAAAATAAGATAAATATTTTAAATACTTCCTTTCAAATTCAGCTCTTAAAAATCTCACTCTTACCTTAAATGGCTGTTAGGAAGAACTTCTGCTATTTCCAGCAAAATCCAAAGTCAAAATCATGTCCAAAACTGAAGAAATCCCCTCCTATTTTTTCGCCATCGCATGTTGTTTTAATTCTGCTTATGTTTTAGACTAAACTTGGCCAATTAAATTTTTGTCCACAAAAAAACTCGATATGGTGCGCACATCGATCTCCACGATCAATCAGAGTTTTTACGGGTGTGCGATAGGGACCACATTTTTGGTGACCAAATCTTTTTGGGGAAGGTGTCAGCGCTCGCGGCGACCAAGAAATGTACATAATGACTCCGATACACTGCTTCGCCAGAATTGACAGTGAATTACAGGTTTTATTTTGGGAATTATCTTCTCCAACATCGGTGAATAAACATAAACATGTTGTTGTCAATATTTGTAAATCAAATGCCGATTTTGAGTGAATGTCAGTGACTTTTATGCAGTGGTGTTGAGGTGTTTGACTGTACAAGAGTGTGCACAAGAAATATAGTATCGCTGCTATGTGTGGATGGTTGGGAAACGAGGACACCAATAAGCGTGAAACAATTGAGCGCTTATTTGCAGAGTGAATGGTGGTTTCCGCAGCCACGATAATGCCAAAAAATGAATTAGCTTTCTTATCCTTTGTATCCCCATGGCCATGTGGAAGATTGTACTGCATCATGGCATTAAAACTCATGTACAGTATTGGTAGCAAAAAGGAAATTGGAAAGAAACATGCTAAATATAGTCTCATGTTGTTCTCCTTGTATCAAAAGATGTCTGTAAGAGATCATTTGGTATTCCATCTATGATATCTGGTGAATTTCAGCGTAAATATCTGTAAGGAATGCTTGACCACTGCCATTATACTAGGACCCTTCCACCCCGACGGCTCCCCGCACAGCAATCTTGGGGCTTCGCATAGAGACAGCGTGTGTGCACTGTGTGTAGCTACTTATCATTGGTTTTACACGTGTGTGTACTGTGTATAGCACATGCTGCCTTTGTTGGGATTTTACGTGCCTGTCCCGGCACATAAATTAGTTTTTGCCTCTTATTTTTTTAATATTAAACTTTACGAGGCAAAATCTTCACAGTGTCTTAGTATTGCTAGTATCTTGCTATTTATCAACAAAAATTGAAGAAATCTGACGAACAGTTTTTGAGGGCTTACCAAAACTTTACATGACCTTTAAAACTAGGATAGGTCTAACTTTTTAGGTAGAGCTAGCAAAACGTGGTGGTGCGTTAAAACGCAGGAGAGACGCATAGACAAAGTTATTCAAAATCAAAATGGAGTCAGAACCTAAATATTAGAATGTAGAAATAGTATTTACCTCTTTGAACACTTTAAGCAAAATAATATGAAAATTTTTCTACAGATTTGTCTTATTGTAATTTTAGAAGCACAGATAAAACTAGCAATTTTCCTCTTTACGTCATTCCCGCGTCTTTATGTGCCACTGCATTTCGCTGAACTACATGTACCTAATGCGAGGTTATTACAGATAACCTCGCACTCCGTACCTTCGTACCGCAAAGGATTGCCTCCCATAGCAAGTGTGAGATGTATAGCCCATACATGCTGGAAATAAGCGAGATCGCCGGCCAAAAATGTATACCCACACGTTGTGTGTCCGGACAGGTTACTTTTAAACAGTACATGTAAATCAATCTTTGACAAGGTGGGTTGACAGAATTATGGGTTTAGGTGTTACTTGATACATATTTTTCGTAAAATCCGACAGGAAATTTGACAGGTTAATTTTTGTTAACTGTTCGGACACACAACTCCCAATCATACCTGTAGACAGTTTCTTTCACATTGAAATTGCATGACCATGCAGTAGTCAACTTCATCTTTCACTTTAAGGTAACTTAGCGAAATGCAATTTCGCATAGAGACGCGCAAAAGACACAGAGGAAAATTGGCAGTTATGTCTGTGCTTCTAAAATTAGAATCAGACATATATCTGAATAAAAGTTTCCATATTATTTGGCTTAAAAGTGTTCAAAGAGAATAAAGAATTAACTATTGATTTTATATGATTTTGTCAAACATATGCATCTTTCCAGCATTTTTTAAGTGCCACAGCGTTTTGCTAAGCTACCTTATAGACTTTAATAAACAGTAGTAGAGTGAAAGCGAAAAGGATATTGGAATGAAACATCTTTGAATAGAGCCTTGCCGTAAAAAAATGTTGTTATACATGTATCAAAAGATATATGCAAGATATTTAGATAAAAATGATGCTCTGTCTATGATTCCCTGATGAATTTTCTTTTAAATATTTGAAAGGAATGCCAGGGCATGGGTATGCCAGGATCCTTCTTCCCCTTTGTAAACCCCCTCAGGAATCTGAGCGACAAAACAAAAAAAAGAGTCTCGCTAAGACACGACCTGAAACCTTGTGAGGCGCCAAGATACAACCCATAACCAACTCATACGAAGTTACAACAAGTTACCACTGGATGTCTGAAGTTAGGTTCTGAAAATTATTGCAACATCAGCTGTGTAAACTTTTGACAGGATTGCAAAAATCAGCCCCCATATCTATCCGTACTAGGGTGATGAATATATCATCCCCTGTTTACAATGTATGTATAATGCATGTCATTGATGTGGCATTTTGGAGGCACCGCCAAATTTGATTCATTTCTATTGTTTTTCACCAATCTTGAACTAACCCTATGTCAGCGTTATTGGCGTACTTTGTAAGACACCCTTATGTCACACAAGTTGTTGTGTATTTATCCATAAGTAGGAATAATAAACAAGATCTAAATCTGTTCTGTCAATTTTTTTTCTTCTTAGATTGCATGCACAAGCTTTAAGGAGGCAAATCCACAAAACCCCAGCTATCCTAGCAATCTCTGATGCAGAATTCACTGCAGCTAAGGATAGGCTGAACTCATTGAAAGAGGACCCAGGTAATGAAGTGAAACTACAGATATATGCTCTCTTTAAACAGGTGATTATGAATTACTATATTCAATGCACTTTATAAATTTTACAGATAATGATACTGAACCTGTTTTGTTAAAATGATCTCTGTGAATTTGCTTGAGAACATTAGGCTTTTATAGGTACATGTGTACTGAAATGGTATATGATGATTAGGAGGAGTTTGAAATGCATTGTTAAGTCTTTCAGGCAAAGGAACATAACAGAATATGTTAAAAATCACTCAAATAAGTGGCAGTTTATGTATGGTTCTTTAATTGAAAAGTGTTGAATTCAAATGCACTCAGCAAAAAAAAAAAAAAAAAAGAAAGAAAGTAAACACTTAAACTTAAAGGGGAAGTTCACCCCGAAAATTACTTGAGTTTAAAAAATGCAGAAAAAATAAAGAAAAATATTGGCGAAAGTTTGGACAAAATCCGTTAAAGAATAACGGAGTTATGGACTTTTGAATTTTTGATTTTGTGACGTCACATGCGAGCAGCTCCTCCATTATGTAATGTGATAAATATTCCATAAAATACAGTTTTCTCAGAAAATTTAGAATATTTTCGTCTGTGCATTTGATATATTGTCAGAAATGTTATTCAATACTATATTCTGAAAAGAAACAATATTAATTTATCGTGGAACGTAAAAAAAAATGCGAATATATGGAATATTTATTACATGACCAATGGGCAGCTGCTCGCATGTGACGTCACAAATCCAAAACTTTAAATACTCATAACTTTTTTATTATTTGACCGATTTTCATCAAACCTTCGCCAATATTTTTCTTTATTTTTTCTGCATTTTTTAAACTCAAGTAATCTTCAGGGTGAACTTTCCCTTTAAGCTTAAATTTTTCATACAAGCCTGTAATAAAACCCAATATCAAATTAAATGAAAAGTAACTATCTTTCACTCTGTTAGGGTAACATAAAGATAGATTTCAGGCATGAGTGAACACATTCGTTTTTCTCTTCCAAGGTACATGTACAATAGTAAAAATTGCAAAAATGGACAATTTGCCATTGATGTGTAAATGCCCTTCCACAATGGCTTTATCTTTGAACGAGAGACTTGGTTGAAACTGCATGATCGAGCTTTCACTCTCTCTCTCTCCCTCTTTCCCCCCAAAAAAAAAAGAAAGAGAGAGAGAAGAAGCATCTGTTAAGTCCAATTTTAAATGGAATCTGGAGTAGCCACAAGGGTGATGAAATGTCCAAAATCTAAAATTTTTATGAAATTGAAGGCTGAGTAAAATGTAATGATGGTATATGGTTACTCAGTGGCGTAGTGTGTGGGATTAAGGGCACTGCATTTCCAGGGAACACTATTGTTGTGTTCAATAGCGTACCCCCAAAATGCATTGTCCTTAATCTCCCATGCTACACCACTTTGGCTACTCCTTGGTCCAATGTCAGATTTGAAGATTGGTTTTCTTTTCAAGTGCAATGAACCTTGCTTTGTTTTAATTTTTGGTGCAATATATATGACTGTGAATTTCGAGTTGTTTGACTTAAAGAAAATTTTTTTTTTTTTTTTTGCATTTTTGCAACTTTTACTTTGGCACCTTGGAGCAGATAGATGAACGTAAAGTTTCACTTTGTGTTCACCTACCAGATGAAAGACAATTAAATTTCCTTCAATTTGGTATATAATTTATTGATTTCTATTAAGTCTTCCATGAAAAATCAGAACTTGAAAAAGTGTTCATTTTCTTTTTTTGCTGAGTGTATAATGTACGCAAATCCCCAAAGCATTGCTGCATAGTCTCAACCAGTCATTCAGGTTGAGGCTATATTGTAGTATGGTTTGATAAAAAAGGCTAGAGTATTCTTTTCTTTTTTTGACAACTTCAGGGTTTTTAATTAGCATAACCAATATAAATATATCCTTTCCATTGGTGTTTAAAGAGATGCACAGTTACTGTAGGAATGACTCATAATCTAGACTTTTATGACAATCTAAATAATGACATATGAAATACTTGTAGGGCCTATATCTTTAAAAATAAAATAATGACAAAAAATAACAGATTTCACACAACTACCCCTGATCACTACAAATTTAGGCTACTTAGGTATCAGTTACCATTGCCCATGTCAATTTAGTCAACAAATCCAAAATACATAATACCCTACTTTCCTTGCAAGTCAGGTTATAAATAATCATGTATGTAATTTATGTATTTCAGTTTTGGGCTGGTCCAGAATATGTATTCACTGTAAAACAATTAGTTGAATTAGGCTACATACACGTTTGTATATTTTGTAGGCAACTGTTGGTAAATGCAACACCAAAAAACCAGGTGCACTGGATTTTGTTGGCAAGGCTAAGTGGACAGCTTGGAATTCTCTGGGCGATATGACACAGGTAAGTATGCTTTATAAATCAAAATAGTGCCAGTGGCTCTTGTAGTGCTTTCTTTGAAGTTGTATTGTTATATGGCTTCTTGTGTAGCGCTCATAGATACCACATGGATATGCTCCAGGTGTTCCAATATGATCACCATAGGCATAGCAGAGCCCCTAATATCCAATGCGCAATTACGTCATGTACCCATTCACATTAGGGTTAAAAGTGGCATTTTTAGATTAATGCTCTTGATGTTGGTGCAGGATTTGGAATCAAATTCTCGACTTCTCCATTGAAAGTCAAGTGGATAAACTACTAAGTGTAGATTTTACAGCACTTATCTACTTTTTCTGAAAAATGTTAGCATGAAATGGCATCTGGTAAAGGCAGCAATATTGGGTATAATAGTTTGTGGGAGGAAAAAAGTTTTCATTCTGCCGATATATGATGAATGATGTACATGATGTTATGACTATAAATCAAAAGTTAATTGATCAGCCAAACCATAAACTGAGGAGTTTGTCACTGAACTGACACTAAAATCTGTGTATTTCTCATATTTTTAGGACCAAGCAAAGGAAAAGTATGTAGGCATTGTAGATGATCTGGCTGGACAAGAAGGGGGTGAAGTGGAGCCATCAGCCTCATCAGAAGGCACGCTATCCTTCACTGGGCTACAGTACACTGTGGACAATGGAGTAGCGACCATCACACTCAATAGGCCTAACAAGAAAAATGCTATAACTACAGTTGTAAGCAAACATGTTGATTTGTAAGGCAAGAGATAGTGGATGGAGACAGGGAAGTAAAGAAAGATTAATCTGATCATGTCAAAAATTTCTTGTGACACACGGGGACATGCAGTATTGCTGAATAATGCTTTTCCTGAAAACAGTTATTTTACAACCTATTGATGACATGGCCCTAATGTATCTCCAGTTCGCATTTGTGGAAAATGCATGTTCTACCAAAATCAAACATTGTTGAATAAGTTTCAATGTTTTTCATTGAAAGTAGTGATTTAAATTTCAGTCTGAGAAGCTGAATCAACATCACAGCTGGGGTAAAACTTAGAATTTCATATTCTATTTCTATATTGCTTTTACAATATATTTTGTATTACATTGTTGTTCATAATGTATCCCATTGTTTCATTGGTTTTGAACTTTTGATCTTGATGAATAATTAGATGTAAAGAATTGTGGAAAGAGCATACCAAACACAATAGGAATGGATAGAGCTACAATGTAGTCATTAAATATTGTAATGAATGTAGGAATTTTCTTCTTTCTCAATATCCTCACAAATTATTTTGTTTGCAGATGTACACTGAATGGGCAACTGCTCTAAAAACTGCAGGGGAGGATGACAGTGTAGTCCTTGCTGTAATCACAGGTTAGATTTAAAGGATTTGGAACACATCTCTTTTGCAAAGTTTTGATACCTAGACTACCGTGCAATATCCCTTGATTTAAGTGCATATACAATGTTTATCAGAAAAGTTATGCCAAACTTTAGTAGCTTTCAAAGAAAAACTTATTAACTCTGTGACCATGAAATTCATTTTATGCTATTAAAATTAAAAAGTTTATTTTGTCCATTGGTACCATATTTATACCTATGCTGCCTCAGAAGACTACACTAGGATTTTCAAAAATTTCTTGTCAAGGTTGTATATAAAATTTAGGCTGAAGAAAATCATGCCTGGTCAAAGGCCACCGTGTATTTGGCACTTTGTCTGAAAACCTTTGCAATTCAAGCTTGAGAATATGTTCGTTACATGCGTAACATATGATTGCTCTCCTTGTCATGATGACACATCTTAGCTTGCTTAGTTTGCACACCTTTGTTGTCAGTATGACCCTTTTTACTGAGTCATTCTTTGTGGAATAAGCTGCGTGCTTAAAGGAACACTTGCAAATGGCTTTGACCCGTAATTTTTTACTTCTGCCAATCCATGTTAAGAGAGATTTCAACAACACTTCTTTAAAACCTTGGTGCATGGTCAGTTAACATATGAAAAGTGTATTATAAGACAGAAGACACTCATTGCTATTACCAAAATAATATCCTGGGTTACAGAGGTGACAACTTTGTCCTTATACATAGAGTAGGTGACTCTTTTGTGAATTTTTTATACTAATAGAATGATAGTGGCAAAGTCTTTGTTTTCTCTGAAAAAAAAATAAAAATACTTGGGGATGTATATATATTTGGGGTTTTTTCAGCCCCTATTTTTGTCTCTCCTGAGGAGCGGAGCGAGATTAAAGCGCCACTATTTCCGGTGTAGGCATCGGCGTCGTAGGAGTCGGCGGTGTCAGCATCGTCATGCTTTAATCGCAATAACTTTCTATGGATTTGATGTAGAATCACCAAATTCATGGTAACGGTACATCTCTTAAAGGCACGGATTAAGTTCGAAAATGGGTTGAATCTGACCAAGGTCAGAGGTCAAAAGGTCAATGAACTTTCTGCAAAAAGCACTGTAATCACAATAACTTTCTATGGATTTGAGGTACAATCACCAAATTCATGCCACAGGTACATCTCTTAAAGGCACAGGTCAAGTTCGAAAATGAGTTGAATCTGACCAAGGTCAAAGGTCAAAAGGTCAAGGAGCTTTCTACAAAAAGCACTGTAATCACAATAACTTTCTATGGACTTGAGATAGAATCACCAAATTCATACCACAGGTACACCTCTTAAAGGGAAGGTTGAGCTCTGGGAAAGGTAAAAAATAATTTGTGAGCTTTCTCATTCTTATTATATTAGTTTGGAATATTATCATGGTAGATATGTCCCCTGAAAAGGATTGCTCTTCAAATGCCCTCACATTCAAAATATGACAAAAAACAGCTGAAATGTTTGGGCCAAACAATTGTGTGAAGTCCCCATGTATGTACACATTTCTGTGTGCAGTGCATGTGACTCTCAGCAGGATTGATTCAATTTCTTATCATTTGGGTGATTCCAAAACCTTACAGCATACACCAATTTTTATATGCTATATACGTGTAGGTAATCAACTTTTTCCAATTGCTTTGAGACAGTTTCTTTCATAATTCAATCTCATGACCAGAACTCAACTTTATCTTTAAAGGTGCAGGTCAAGTTTGGAAATGAGTGGAATAAATGTGTTAATCTGTTCACTGCTGTTACATGTACATATGTAACAATTTTCACACTTGTGTTTCCTACATGTACATGTACATATAGGTGCTGGTGATTTTTACTGCAGTGGAAATGACCTCAACAATTTCATGAGCATTGACCCAAGCGAGTTACATGAAGAATCCAAGAAAGCAGGCGACCTACTGGAGTAAGAAACGTCATTTAAATTTTGAAAGACATTTGAATAATGAAATTCATTATAATACTAATTTATTAAATTTATGTATGATGATAAATAAGCCATTTTGTCATTAGTAGATGGTACAAATTCCCTCGATTTGTACACGCACAAGCATCTGTTTTGGTGGATATGTTACAACTAAAATCACATTGGCTTGCCCATCATGGTGCACATCCTTTGAAAGCGTGCACATGCGCATGTTGTAGGTATGAACTGGCTTATGGAATAATGCTCTCAGTAAAATATCTTTATCTTTGATAAAATATTTTGGAAATCTTTAGAAACTTTTTAAAAAATACTATTAACCGTATAATGTAAGGAAAACAAAAAAATCATTGTTCTCCACAGCTTGAATGCTGCAGGGTTGCAGATTACAAGTTAATAATTTCAGCATTGTCTGGTATCCTTTGTTTAATGCATTTGCCCCCCCCCCTTCCCCCTGTCACCCATCTTAAAATGGAACCCCCAATTTTTATTCAGTATTATTCCTTGTAACATAATAGGCAAATCTCAAATCAAATTTGGACTGATTATGCCTCGATGAACTCATATGCCTTTATCTTTTATATGAAGTAAAAAATATGAGAAAGATAAAGAAAAGAGAGAAAAAAAAGGGAAATGAGTTAATAAAAGGAAGTGAGTAATGATGTATGAGTAATAAATGTAGTATATAGATGTGTTGTGGCATAGTGGATAAGTCTCGACTGTGGATCATATGGTATGGGGTTCGAGTCCCTGCCACTTAACTAACGTCCTTTGGAAAGACGTTTATTTACTTTTGCCACACTCGACCCAGGTGCAGTATTAGTGTAGATACCTGGTAGGATCTATATATTAATACTCAAAACCGTAAAAGGCTGTTTTTTGTGGAAGCAAAAACTCTTTCCCCCCGCCGTGTCCGCCCTCGCCGTGGCGCGGGATCGGTGGCATAATTCTACAGGTCGTGTAACCCGTAGTCCGCGTGCCACGTCGACCCCGTCGTCGCCGTCGACGTCCCTAAACGTGATTTGGGGGATTGGGGAGGACGGGCAGGCCGAAGGAACGGCTGCTTTCCGTGTAGATACCTCGCACGACGGCGGTGTCGTCAGCCGTGCAACCTCCCTTACGGCCCATCACAGGCACAGCATGGCAAGTGACGACTCCCATTACGGCCCATCACAGGCACAGCATGGCAAGTGACGAACAACGTTGTGCACGAGGAGTATCAACTTGCATTGTGCGACCGTGTTAGACGACTCGCGTTAGCCATCTTGCTAAACTTGCTCTTACCGGGGGGAACCCCGTAAGAAAATAACGATGGCATGGGGGTTGTCCCACAGTGTCCCAGCCTCGATAGAGCTCCGTGGTATGTGTACATATGTATTTCATTGTTTCATAGTACACTTTGTGATAAGTACACCATAGGAGTAGCACCCACGTACTGCGATGCAATTTCAATGCAATGCATATGCGATCGACGCGACAATGCATATTATGCATGCAATTTGTATGTACTGTACACACATGCACTCAACATGAGTTGACTACGGTTTCCCGAGCTTACAAATACATTCTAAGGTTGATTTTGGACGTGAGTGACATTCTTTAGATCTAACAAATTGTTGGAAACTGTATTTATGGACTTCCTTTGTCCTATTTTATCTGCATGAAATTCTTCTCTTTGTCGTTTGTCGTGTTCGGTCACGGCAGCGCCCGCTCTCTGAGGCTGGGATGGCTGCATGGCTGAACTCGAGGGGAGGAGTCCGGCAGTAAATACTGAGCTGCTTATTCCAAGATTGGAAGCAGTTGACTATCTTCTGTTTTTTTAATGCTACAGTTAGAATTTGATGATAAATTCACCGTATATCTGAGTAGATTCTACATCAATTTGAATTCTAAAACGGCAGTAAATTCCTCACCGGGTTGCTTATTTCAAGACTGGAAACAGTTTAGGTCGAATATCGTCATTTTTTAAAATTTGATATTTAATTCATCATAGTTCATACCGTATATTAGAGTAGATTCTACATCCATTTTATTACTCTAAAAAAATAATTCCGGAATCTGCTCAGTGAGAGCAGAGTCTATTTAAAAAGTATGTGTGTTTTGAAACCAGACGGATTTTTCTGTCTATGTAGATCTGTAGACTATCATGACTATATAGACCTAAAGGGGCTTTCACACCGGGCTTGCGTAGAGTTGCATAGTGCGGCGTATCGCCTACACTGAGCTTATGCTGGCCTACGTGGCAATACGCAGAGGGACAAAAAGGGGTACGCGAGATGGACCCCAAAAATTAACATGTCTAATTTTTTCGCGTACTTTCGTCGTAGACCACTGCATGCAGAAAGTACGCAGTTTTTACGCAAGTATAAAACACTACGCTACTGTACGCCATGCCTACGCTATAGTACGCTATCATACACCAGTCTGACGAAAAATCCTTTGAGGCTGGCGTAGTGTTGCGTACTTTTGCTTATTGTGGGTTCAGCATAAGCAAACTTACGTACCCTTTACGCCAGACCTACGTAAATGTACGCAACCCTACGCCTGTTATACGCAATCCTACGCGTAGGTACGCCAATTGCATATGTTGTAGGTACGCGGTACCTATGCACAGGGTACGCAACAATACCCCAGCCTACGCCAATCCTGCGCGTAATAAAGGGGCTTTCACACCAGCCCTGCGTAGAGTTGCGTAGTGTGGCGTACGGACGATGCCGAGCTTACTCTGCCCCAAGCAGTGCCTCCGTTAGCCTACGTGGAAATACGCCGAGGGACCAAAGGGGTACGCGAGATGGACGCAAAAAATTAAACATGTTTAAAGAGCACTGGACGCGTCACGCAGAAAGTACGCAGTTTTACGCAAGTCTATATACGCAACACTACCGTAGAGTTACGTAAGGAAGGGCGTAGTGTTGTGTACTTTTGCTTAGTGTGGGTTCAGCATAAGCAAACCTACGTACCCTTTACGCCAGACCTATACGTATTCGAACGCAACCATACGCATGTTATACGTAATCCTACGCGGAGGTACACCAATTGCATATGCCATAGGTACGCGGTGCCTATGCACAGGGTACGCAACCATACGCCACCGTACGGCAGCCTATGCAAAACATACGCAGGGACTACGCCGGTCCTGCACGTAATTTTGACGTACTCGGTACGCCGCACAACGCAACTCTACGCAGGCCCGGTGTGAAAGAGGCTCAAGACTATAGATCAAGCTTAATTCGTTAATAATAGTGCTGATGAAAGTTGGCCACAATATTCACTCTTTCAGTTTCAGGGGGAAACGTGTGCTAGGGGCGTTAACGGTTAATCCTTTGAAGAATTAATAGAGTATGCTGGAGTCATGGGCATAGATAGCGGGGTGGGGGTGGGGGGGGGGTGTGCAGTGGTTGATGGGGGATATGATTAACTTCATTATAGAAAAATTTGAATGAAATCACTGGAGTCATGTTCATAGATAGCTGGGGGGGGGGGATGGGGGTAAGTGAAAAAAAAAAAATTGGCCAGCCCTCCATGAATTTTTTTTCGCCAGCCCTCCAAAAGTCCCTCAGCGGGGTGGGGGGGGGGGGGGGGGAGGGGGGGGGGGGTGTAAGTGAAAAAAAAAATTCGCCAGCCCTCCAAGAATTTTTTTTGTTTCTCCAGCCCTCCAAAAGTCGCTCATTGGGGGGGGGGGGGGTTACCAGATTTTATGGGTTCCAGTTTTCCCTCATTATTCTCACAAGCAACAACAAAAAAAAATCAGCATTTTGGGCTGTCCTTTTTTCCCCCAGGGGAGGGGGCCATGCCCCCCCCTGGATCCGCCACTGATGGGGCATATGTGAGTGCATCAATTTTATTTTATTGTACAAAAAATGTAATCACTGGATTCATGGGCGTAAAAAGCGGAGGGGGTGGGGTGGGCATTCATTAACAGTTTATGTTCATTGTAGAAAAAATGAAATAACCCCAAAGAAAGTGGAACCTTTCTATACGCCACTGGCTGGAGTGAAGGGAGGGGAGGGGGCATGATAAGGGGATAGAGCCTGCACTAACCATCCATAATTGTCCACAGATTATTATTAAGTGGTGGATTCACAATTTTATCTGGGGTTTCAAATATTGCAGGGGTACGTGAGTAAATTGGATTATGACCTTTGCAAATCATGTTTCATTACAAAAAAATGTAATGGATGGCACGGTAGAATTTCATATGTTTAGGCATCAGGCACCTTCGCTCACGTTTCTCCTTAGGTGATATTGTGAGAACGGGGTGGGAAAGGACAGGTAAAAAATTTGCTTCAATAAACACACAAACATAAAACAATCTTCATGGAAGTTAAAAGGCATTAGCTCAAATAAAATAAGATTAATTTCACAGTATTATATGGCCAGTGATTTTCACGTGGAAACAAGTTTTGAAATAATTATATTGTTATTTCCTACATAAAAAACAGTAGATATGCAGTCTCTCTCATCAGCAAAAGTGTATTATACATAATCACCACTATAAGACATAAAAATGATAAATTATTTTAGCCCAAAACCAAATAAAAAACAAACAAACAGACTTTTACCTTTCAAAAAAAGCATGTGACATATTCTATAGTAAGAATGACATGTTGTAATCTTAAACTTATTTTTCTCTTAATATTTCATGTATTATTCACTTGAACTAATAAAACAATACTAAAAGAATCTAAGATAAATACAAGAGAAACTAAAAATTAACTTAGATGAAAAACAAAAATTACAAAATATTTCTTTTAGAAACCATTACCCATAGAACCATAATTATTAAGCATTTGTCTTATTAATTAAAAAAAATACATGATATTCATGTACACATATTAACCTATCATTTGAAAACATATATTGTGAATATGATTATTTGGTAACAAAAACATTGTAATAAGTTTATCCCATTCAATATAATTTTAATAAGCCACAATTTAAAACAGTAATAATTTCTACATTGTTCCAAAGAAGATGTGTTCGCAAAAATCAATCCATACTTCCCTGGCTAGCACCCGTGGAATTTTTCCACGGGTACTGCTGGTAGTTATTCTTTAGAGTGCACTGTACGCTGATAACAGTTACTGGAGCTAAAACTGGGTTGATAATTTCCAAACCTGTTAAGAAGCATATAAGGACGTTGTAGCATAACGTGATATGAACTATACAGAATGGAATATTGTTAATAGTAGTTTGAGTTTTGTTTGCTTACTTCTTGCAGAGGATTTATTAAGGCCTTTATAGATTTCCCCAAGCCCTTGGTTTGCGCTGTGAATGGTCCAGCTGTTGGTATCTCGGTAACCACCCTGGGGCTGATGGACGTCGTCTATGCCTCAGATAAAGTGAGCCCCAATTTCATGTTGTTTAAACCTGGGGAGCATTTCATCAAGTGTCTTGTCGGTGATTTTTACTGACAACTGTTATAAGCTACTGAAATCCTTGCATCTGATTGGCCGAGAGCAAATTTGTCAGTAAAAATGACTGACAAAACACTTGATAAAACGCTCCCCAGAAATCATTAATGAATAAACACTGTATTTGATTGATTTATTTTTCATTTGGCAACATAACATCAAGAGAAAATAATTGATTGAAAACACTGGCTGCATCAGCTTGGCTACCTTGGTATGCAAAGGGCTTAAGCTAGTACATAATATCCATGACCTGCAGGTCTTTCTCTGAAACCAGGCTAGTGCAACCAGGATAAAATACAATTGATATTTCATTGCAGTGATATCTATGTTTTATTGTATCATTGTGGATGATTCTAATTTATTATATTTGCTGATGTTTTGTGAAGAATCAAATTAGGGGCAGTTGGCAAAATATGGTATAAAGAAGTAAATTGATGCTTGAATTTGTAATTTGAGATGTATCTTGCATATGCACGGCCTTACAAAATCTGAAGTAGGTAAATGATAACAGCAGTTGATCACGTATTTCCATTGCACTTCTTCTTCTCTGATTCCTTGAATTTCCTTGAATACCGGTATGTCCATTTTACAATCTCCTACCATTTCATGTTTTTCACAGGCAACCTTCCAAACACCCTTTGCTGCTCTTGGTCAGAGTCCTGAGGGCTGTTCTTCGTACACATTCCCTAAAATGATGGGAGCAGCTAAGGTAAGGTTCTTGAAATGATACCACAGGCTTCATCTTTGCTCACAGCAATTCTCTTATCTTGATTTTAGTCTGACCTAAGTACAAAGAGGTAACTTTTTAATACCTTCGAGGTGCACAGATTTTGTGAGAATATATGATGCCACATTTGCAAAGTTTGAGTTAGATATGGGAGATATATGTAGATAGACCAAGCTTTTTTATCCCATACGTTACATACCACATCTAAGATTTTAGTACATCTGATAATTGTATCAAGTTGATAGCCCTACTAGAGCTTGGACCAGACAAAATATCAAATAAAATTATATTTTTATGTTAGTACATGTTCACGCTTCCATAATACAAGTCCATAATACTTTGTAATGTGTGTGGCACACCTTGGACTTACCCAGATCAGGTAATGTGTGTTGCATACATAGTCACAGCTGTTGTTGAAGTGTTGATGTCATATTGCTCATAAAACATATGTTGCATGTATGCGATGTGTTATTATAGAACATGCTTAAATCAGATCTGATTATGTACCTCTGTTAACGCCTTTTAAATTTACAATCCAAAACAGAGATTTGAACTCTGGTTGGTTTAATAGGAAGACTAGAAAGCTGACCACTAGACCTACTCTCATATATGCTTGTGTAATCCTCTCTCGCCAACAGGCAAATGAGTTCCTGTTGTTTGGTAAGAAGCTGAATGCTCAGGAGGCTTTTGATCGTAGTCTGGTAACAGAGGTGATCCCTGATGCTCAGTTCAAAGAGACAGTAGAGGGGAAAGTCAAGGAGTACGCTCAGCTCCCAAGAAATGTAAGTAGAAAAACATTAATCTGTGTCCTTGTCAAAATTATGAGAAAAATAGTCTCTTCTTTTTTTTTTTAAGTGTTGCTTTATGCCGGTCAACAGTACTAAAAGGTGACTTGAATAATAACACTTTTTTACAGCATTAAAAGGTTAAGTCTACTTTGGTGACAAGTTGGCTCTAGTATAAGCAGAAAGTGAGAGAACCATATGATTAAAAAAACAATTGGTAACTTTTTTTGTTCATAAGGATAAATTCCTTGTGCTTAATATCAGATTTTCTGTATGCTGATCAGTTGATTTATTAATGTTTACACTTCCATTTTTAAATTTCCTTAATTAAGGGAATCATTTTCAAGTCATCGTTGATTTTACAACAACAACAAAAACGCATCAACGTAACATGATTTAAATTTGTAATGATTATATATTTCTAATACATCTCATGTCTGTAGGCTATGCGACTTGCCAAGAATCTGATTAGGGAGACGGAGAAAGAGCTGCTTTACAAGGTGAATCGAGCTGAGTGTGATCTTCTCGTCGACAGATGGACATCAGACGAATGTGCACAAGCCCTGATGAACTTCTTCTCAAAATCAAAGCTCTAAGGTGCTGCTTATATCCTTATAATGTTATTTTTCATCAATATGGATATGGTTTATTGAATAGGGCAGGACCAATAATTTTGTTCCGGCTGAAATAGATTCTAATCTGTAGCACGAAAGATTTGATGTTTCATGCACAGGTCAGATTTAATGGATCCCCAAATTCATTTGTTAGTAGCCTTAATTGACCCTTTTTTGGCAAGGCTTTCTGTGAAAGTGTGACTGCACCATATCATGTCTAATTTTATAGCATCAGGAGGAGTGAGAGAGAAAAATCTAGCTGTACGTCTGTATTAGAATGTTTTACAGGGTAAGCAAAGTGAAAAGGAATTATTTTTAAAATGTTTTCATTCCTAGGATATTTGTTGTATTTGTTTTGTGGTTATCCAAAAAGTGAGAAAAAAATACTGCCTACATTGTAGTTATCCTTTTATGGGCTTATGATCATTTCATTATTAAATCAAATTACAATATCAGAAAAATGCAAGATCTATGCAATCATACACACTGAACACCAGTTCTAGAGTGTAAATACTCTGTTGCAGGCATTTTCTTGCACTAAAATGTACAAATCACACACTCACATACACCCCCTCCCCCCCACAAACACACACACGCCTTTGTATAGCTACATTTCCAAGGACAGGTATTGTTCCTCTAGTGTTCATCCGTCCTCGGACAGTCGACGGAATAAGTCACAAATTGTTGTTCGACTTTCGAGGACCATTGTTCTCTTTTAGGCTCTGTCCGAAAGTGTCCTCGGACTTACGGCTATACAAAATTACATACACACACACACACATGTATTTTGTATTTTGAAAGGTTAGGTACTGGCATGTTTACCATACAGGTACATGTAGTCTGGTATTCTGTTATTTTCTCTTAATTGACTGAATTTTGAATATTGTGCATTAGTAGGGAAAACCAAAGGATGTAGCAGCCATGATTTGGTAAGACAATCTGGAATTGTGCATAGCACTTAATACTGAAGTTTTGAAGCACTGAAAATATATTACATGTATTACCCAGTCACTAGAGTAACATTTGGACACAGTTTTTGGACCTCCTTAATATAACAAGATTTGGTGATGAAAAATAAGCACTTTCTTAATGCTTCGGTTATGATATTTACTGGAGATTGTGAATGTTGTTTCATGTATAATAAATGTTGAGAATGCTTCTCCTGTGAATCAGATGACTGATATGTTATTTT
Organism: Heliocidaris tuberculata; assembly: GCA_025618425.1. Taxonomy (NCBI): domain Eukaryota; kingdom Metazoa; phylum Echinodermata; class Echinoidea; order Camarodonta; family Echinometridae; genus Heliocidaris; species Heliocidaris tuberculata. The sequence goes on along the minus strand of CM046845.1, from coordinate 18,348,972 downwards.
GATTGATTTGCATTCAGCTAAGGCAGCTGCAGACATTCAGTGTGATAATGACATGTTTGTCCTTTATATGTGTTGTTAATTGTTATGCATTTCATGAATTTAATAAAGCATGGATAAAGATATAATACAATCTTGGTTTTCACATTTGATTTGTTATTACTATTCATATATGATAACTTTGATTCGAAGTAAAGTTTGAAGATGTAGGCTAAACAGTCATTTTTTTCATTGGCATTTAGTTTAGTGTTATAGATAATGGCATAAATGAATGTACAGGTACATGTATTATACATGTATTTTAAATAAAAATGAACAAGCCCTTCAGATACCTTGAGAGACGATTCCAACTGATAAATGGAGAGGATAGGGTGAAGAGAGAGAAAGAGAGAGAGAGAGAGAGGGGGGGCAGAAAGGGAGGGAGGGAGGGAGAGAGACAGAGAGATATCGCGAGAAGAAAAAAAAAAAACGAGAGGAAAGAAAGAGAGGAGAGAGAGATACATGGAGGTATGCTCCTGAGTTAGAGAAAGAAATAAAGACACCACAGATAAAAACTTGGCTATATTAAGAAGACGAATTAATTTGCAACAGCGACTGGCTACCAGCAAACAATGACAATTTTCATATTCATGAAAACGAGGCTGTGACAAAGGAGTCAACAAAATAAAATCTCAGGATACTAGGAAGGTTAACCTGTCCTAAATCTTGAAGATAACTGCTCAAGAAGAAGGGGGGGGGGAGACAAGTTTTTTTTTTTCATTTTTATTGATACTGAGATAAGAACATTTCATAAAAAATATAGTTTTTTTTTATCTTCTGAAAACTAGAATGGGTTGATGTTGAAAGGTATACCCTGCAATGGTCTTATTCTCGTCTTCACTCGGATCTCAATCTGCTTTGGAGCTTTTTCCAGGAAAATAATGAATCCCACAAAGCTTATTATACTAGAGTATAGCCAGAAAAGGATAGGGGAAACAACCCCTTTCCCAAAACTCTTTCCCGGGTGCATTTGTCTGGCAGTTCAGAGTTTGATCGAATACATAACAATGCACATTCCTTATATGGTTGAGGAGACCTCACTAACGCCCCCCCCCCCCCCCTCTAATTTCTGTGGGCTATAGCATGGAAAGACCTTGGAAGATCGGATTCCTTTGATTTGATTTGATTTGATTATATAATTTTCCCCATTTTTTTTTTCTTCAAATGATGACAACAAACCCAATATGACAATATAGGTAGTTCATTATATAATAACCGGCCCATGCCCCCGCCCTTTCCCCTTGAAACCCAATTGACATACCTTAAGCACCCATCCCAATATTGTGCCCCCAAGTTTCGACCCAATAGGCATCTGAAAAAAATCCTGGATCCGCCCCTGTTGGCTTATATCTTATATCGATCACACTCCCGGCCTCTAACAGATCAAATTAATGACTTTATCGTACTTCTTTAATACTTTTTATGACTCGTGATTTATAGAATATAACATCAAAGTCGGAAATATATTTATTAACATTCGTTATTAAAGCATAATCTAAGTTAATAAGTGATGAAACACGTAGTGAACGTTGTATTTTACGGGGCTAAGGGATTATTTGCTTGCTGTCATCAGAATAAAATGATTGTACGATTAAATTAAAACAAATAGTTCCTTCTTGAATGTGACTGTCTAGTCTATCACTTCTTTCCACTATACACTCAATGGCGGATCCAGGGGCATCCCCACAGTCAAAGAGACCCCCCATCTCCCCCCACCCCCCGGGCGAGTCTTCGGAAAAGTGACGTTGAAGGCCATATCAGGTGACAAGAATGATCGTATATTAAAACCTGCGATACTGATGTGAAATAATTGAGAGATATTCATCTCTTGCAAAGTCACAAGATTGTCTCCACTTGTTTACTGATTTGGTAAGTCACCTTTCTTTCATTTTCGACAGTGAATAATATAGAGAGCTGTCAAAATATTATGAACATGCCGAGTCTTAGTAATCTTTGCAATTCACATCAATTCAATCACAATGGTATAATGAACAGAAAATTTGGTAGTGTGATTTACATTGTAACAAATGTTATTTAGTTTTAGAGAAAAAGATGTAAGTAATATCATAAACAGAAAACTAGCAGAGACCAGAAAGTAACACTATAATTGGCGGTTATCACTATAAAGGTTGATGGTTATTTTAGCTGACTGCTAAGAAAGCATGTGTATGCTTGTAAGTAAGCAACCAGGGGACTGACGGCTTTAAATCCTCTCCGAGGGACTTGGTATTGAGGATTAATGCATTACCAAAGGACACTAGTGCATCCACTTGGTTTCGAACCCGGGTCCTCCGATTACGAGACTACTGCTCTACCACTGAGATGGGAAAAACTCGTAAACAAATTTAATAGACCGCTTCTGTAATGTATACAAATTTATGCACATAATTCTCTGAGCACCTAGTGACGAGCTATCCATTACCTGCTTTTTATAAATGAGCCTCAATGCTTGGAATCCAGTTTGCATACATTATCTGTTGCTATGTCCGGCAAGCTTTCAGGTTGTCAAGAACAACCTTTGTTTAAAAGATATGTATAAAATTTGCATACGTTACAGAAGCGGTCTATTGCTTCAAGGCCTGCATGTGGTGAAAATCATGTTCTCTTTCTATACATCCAGTTTATGAACTCTACTACTATGGAGAAAAATCTATTGCAAAGTGAGCATCCGATGACCAACCCTGCTTCCACAAGTTGTATGATACCAAACAATGATGGCTATCAGGGTAGGGCAAGGCCATGGGCTGGACTTTCTTGTCATGATGCATTTGAGCGCGCCCAACAGACGGCAAAATATGATGAAATGGATTTGTACTCACTGAAGCCAAATGTAAAGGTGAGAGTAAAAAGTTTACTATATAGTGTGTACCAATTTTTCTTTGAAATGTGAGAGTCCGTATTGAAACGAGGATTACTGGCGTATAGAAAGGATAAACTGGTAAAGGGGAAATACCAAAAAGACCCAAAAAGTCCAAAGCCAGCCCTACGTGTCATAGGAAGGCAAACACTAGGGTTTCTATAGGAGAATGCTCCTCAATAATTCGAGAAAAATGGGGACCTGGTAGGATGACGAAAGTCTCTGGGACAGAAATTGCCATATCCACAGGGACAATAAGATAAGAATACTTTCCAGGGAATAGAGATGGTACACACACTGTGTGCGTCTATGAATCCTATAACCAGGATGATAATGGTAAAGCGCCTAGAGACGTTATTTCGTAGTAGGCGCTATATTTATTATCAAGATTTATCTATTATTTTGTTGTCAGGTCTATCATTATGACACCTACAATATTTGTCATTATTACGCCTCAAATATGATTTTTAAAAAGAGACGCCGATTGTTTTAATTATGTACTAAGTTGCACCAGGGGCGGCGCTACAGGGGGGCAGAGGGGGCGACCGCCCCCCTATGATTTTTCAAGTAGTGAAAAAAAAAAGAAGAAAAAAAAGAAGAAAAGGAGGAAGAAAGGGGAAGAAAGGGGAAGAAAAGGGAAGAAAGAAGAAAGAGGAGTATTAAAAAAAGAGGTCTTAAACATATAACTCTATAATTTATTACCCCTGTTATTTAATGGAGAAAAAATATGACGTCATTTTTAGGTCGTCTTGCCCCTCCTATCAAACTACCCTGGCGCCACCCCTGAGTTGCACCCCTGCCTGGCTTTCGAGGCGTTTTGTTGAAGAAGAAGAAGAAGAAGAAGAAGAAGAAGAAGAAGGAGGAGGAGGAGGAGGAGGAGGAGGAGGAGGAGGAGGAGGAGGAGGAGGAGGAGGAGGAGGAGGAGGAGGAGGAGGAGGAGGAGGAGGAGGAGGAGGAGGAGGAGGAGGAGGAGGAGGAGGAGGAGGAGGAGGAGGAGGAGGAGAAATAGAAATAGGAATAGGAGCCAAGGAAGCATAAAAATGTCGCTGAGTTAACAATGAAGACAGGGCCTGTAGCGAGGTACACCTGTAAATGCTTGGTTTAGGAAATTAAGTAAGCAAACCAGCATTTGCAAACTTTGGGGATGAACATATATGATTTTTAAAATCAAATACGAAACTTTTGCAGTCTTATTTCTTGATCTCTCAGGTTGATTTTGAGGAGACCTTTCAGGAGCCACTTGGTTCAGAAACCATTAAAATCGTCTGGAATTACAACAGGATACATGGACATCGGTGAGTATAGAAATAATTATATCAAAGGGAGAACAATATTTCTTCAACTAATCATTTAATGTTCCTGTTTCTTATAATAGTTTCTTTATCTCTACAAATCACTAATCGTTTCAGACTTTATCAAAATGAAAGCTTCTCGAATTGTTATTTGAAAAACTTGTTTAACACGACGCTGTAATCACAATGTAAGCAGATCGGTTTATAAAGTCGAGTATACCTCACAGCTAAAAATTAAAATTAGGTATAAACAGGGGCGTCGATCCGTGTTCATGATGGGGGGGGGGGGGGGTGACCGGCAAGGGAGCGAAGTGACCGACCGGGGGAGGGTGTGGGAAGGGGTATCCCCCTTCCCACACCAGGGACTTTTTCGAAAATCTTGTCTATAAAACTTGTATTTTAGAGCATCCCAAAATGGTTTTTAATAAAAAGAAGGAATGCACGGATCTACGCCAATGGACGGAACCCCTTAATTGAAAATAACAATGCGAGCGAACGAATTTTCTTCGATATTTTTGCATTGAAATTATTGCATTTCCTATTTCCTTACTTCTAATCATTAAAAAATGTGATGGTATTTCAAGATATACCCCATCCCCCCGAGATCGACACCCATGGGTATAAACGGTCAAGTTTATTGCTTTGTTAAATTTGAATTTCCAGCTTAAACAAATCACAGGGATCAATTTTAGTCACAAAGTGCCATAATATTTTATATAATCACGTAATCATATAGGGTATACAACATTTATAATTATCATTCAGACTTGAAATGCTTTGCCAATTTCCATAATGGCAAAAGTTACAAGGTTTATATCATATGATTTTATAAACATAATTTTCGAAGTTAATTTAAGGACAATCTTCAATATGGGCCTATACATGAGCATCAGTAATTGAATACGACTATCGTTTTATTTGTAACAGAGGGGCCTTTACATATTTCTCTCTGGGCTGCTTGGCCCCATCCTGGGTATCGCTTGGGGTCTGGTCTTCGCCGTCTTGAACTTCGCGCTTGTCTGGGTGGTCAACCCCGCTCTTGTAGGATCGTTGAGGTACTCACCAGGGGTACAGTTCGGTCCTCGTTCGATCCCATCTTCCAGTCCTTTGGGCAGGTTTTCTCCTCCCTCCGTGGGAAATTCACATTAAGCGTGCCCGGCCTGGAGGACGTGGTCTCGAAGAAAGAGAACGGTACGGACAGCATCACACTGGCAACCACCTCACACTCAACTGCTTAACAAGGGTCCTACTACCAGTTATTGTTTAACACTGTTGAAATTAATTCTCACACGTCTACATGTGACGTTTGTGAGAACTCTAACCACCTTGCGATACCCCTCTACTTTAGTTTTCATGAGTCCGCATACAATAATTGTTTGACAATTTTATCAACGAACAGTTGTATTTCAAATGTCAATTATTATGTTTTGTAAAGCGAATCTCTAAATTTGCACCAAGACCCCTCCTTTTTTTCTACGTTACTGGCGTAACCCGTGTTAATTACAGTGATACCTTTCTGCCTGTACTCTTTCAAAGGGAAGTTAATGATTATACAGATTCTACAATTTCAGTATGATTTTCCAAAGTTCATTAAGTACATTCGACATTAATCAGTTTCATAGAAAGTACTACTTATGCATGCAATGTTACGCATTTGGTAATAACGCATATAAGGGTTATACAAATATTTACTTATAAAACTAATTTCAGTTAGCAACCTCCAGATCTTTTTAATTTTCGTCAGAAATTTAGAGTCACAAGTTATACCTATAAGCTGGAGTCTATATAATCACCTCAATGTTTCGAATTTTTTGTATAACAATCTCTCTCACAATAATCCCCAAAATGTGCAGTCCAGATTGCATTCAGAATATATAATAATCAAGAACACATGCGTTTTAGCTTTGTTTATCCTTGACTGGCAATCGATTTTTATTTTTACTTTCTGATTTCCGAATTCTGATTTTTTTTAATACAATCATTTAAGGTAAAAGGGGCGTTGCTGTTTGAATTGTTTTCTTTTGTTTTTAATCATCGTTTATTATATTGTATGCTTACTATGTTATTTTTGTTAAATGTTTTTATTCTTATCCTTCAACACGAAGAAGGATTAGGGAGACAGATAGTGAAATGAGTTAATTGACTAAACAAATACATGCACGTACTAATAGAAATAACTATTCATGCGAAGACAATGAAATAAACAATAATACAAAATTTGGGTAATCGTTATTTTTCAGTACATAAAATACTAGTACATATTTATAATATATTATTACGATATTATATAATCTCAGCATACCATAATAGTAGAATATCCTGGTATGGGAAGAAGAGGCAAGAAAGAGTGAACGAGTGCGATCCTGATGAGAGTGAGAAATTGAGAAATCGAGAAGAGAGGGGAGATAGCAAGAGCGAGAGATGATAATGGGGGACAAGAGGAAAAAAATGGGCCTGTGTGTCAGTGAAAGAGAGAGATAGAAAGAGAGGGGGCGTGAGAGGGAGAGATGGAGAGAGGAAATGAGAGGGAAAGAAGGAAGAAATAGAATATATAATGGGACAGTGAAAGAAAAAAGATGACGAATGAGCAGTTCGAATGAGAGCGGGGAGAGAGAGGGGCAAATGAGATAATGGGGAAAATTATAAAAGAAATAAAGAAACGGGGAAAGATGAAAAACGATAATGTGAGAGAAAAAAAAATAACGGGAGAGGGGTAGAGAGAGAGAGAGAGAGAGAGAGAGAAAGGATGTCACATAATGTGTTATTTTGCGAATAAATGGCGTCAGAGTAAAACAAGATGTTTCAGTTTCACTTTCAGTTTCAGTTTATTTCATATTTCACATTTTACAATATTTTCACAACTTAAATGGTACAAACAAACATGACTTCCATGGTGAGACTAGAGCAGAATATGAATACCTCACAAAATTACATTTAATATTAACTGAAAAGGCTGTATGATGAATGACAATTGTATGACCATTGTATTGAACATGTTAATTAGTTCAATCTAATCCGTGTTAAACCTTCGTAATATTGATCTTTGCCCCTTAGAGTGACGTTAGTGTCTATTTGCATATCAGTATCTCCTTGCAAGGTTGAAACAAAATACTTGTTTAGACGGGTCCAATAAAATCTATTAAAAGCGACTGAGGTAATGGGTCCTATGGACTTATCGTATAGGGTAATTTGATTTTAAGACTTGTAAAATTGATAATCATATCTTTATATGTCAAGTTGCCACAAAAAAATATCAATTGTTCATTATATTTTCTATAACTTTAATCTGCTGCTTTTATTGAACTAACGGATATGACTTACGATATAGGCCTAGAATAGTAAATGACTTACACTACTTTGTAGGAGCTGGATGATTCCTATGACGTAATTGTAATTGTGTTCGATGATAAAATTGCTCTCAAAATCCGCTTTGCTGATGTGAGAGCGGTTGGAGTTATTACCACCATTGTACTGGGGGTTGTGTCGTCTGTTGATCTTGTTCATAGATTTTTTGGTAAGTCGCAGTTAATTCTTCAAATTTCATTACTTTGATTCTTTTAGAATTAAACCAGAAATAATCCAATAATTATTATCATGATTATATTATTAAGTGTTTCTTCTCTGCACGAATTTTGTGTTTTGACTATTAACAGAAGCGTGCAGAGCAATATGTATAATCCAGTTTTTATGTATAATCCGGTTTTTAACATTTGTTATTTGTCATTGTATAAATATTATCAGTAATATACTAATCGGAGAAAAATGTTTACAAAAAAGCAACAATATTACAGACAAAGGACCACTAAACAGACAAAAATAGAATTAGTTTGTTTTAAATCATTATCATAGAACAGACGAATTATATCATTCTTTTTATTGGCAGGAACATTCAGTGTCGGCTATGTCTATCAACTCCACTATGGAAGACAATCAACCTAAAAATGAGCACTTGGTCAGTAGTCCAGCTACGACTTACTTGATATCTCAAGGTGGCCATTATTATCCTCTCTCCAACAACAATTCTGGATATCAGGGTCCGGCCGAAGCTAGACCATGTTGTCATGGAGCTTTAGAACGCGCACCACATACAGCAAAGTATGATGAAATGGACTTGTACTCCATTAAGCCACATGTAAAGGTGAGAGTATAGAAGTAATCACTTTTTTACCCTCTTCAAAGCTTTCTGAAGTGTGAAATTTAAGGCGCAGGTCATCTAAATAAGACCTTAAACAAATTTCTGGAGGCATCCGTATTATATCAATAGCTTAGCAAGCAAAAAAGAAAAAAGAAAAGAAAAGAAAGAAAAAGCTATAGCGTACGCCAATTGCCCCGCCTTTGATTGCCCCCCCCCCTTCGATTGCCCCCCCCCCCCCCTTAACAAGTAAGGAAAGGCTGCATCAGTATAACCTGAATATAATCCATACTATTACTCTCGTTGCAAGAAAATTAACAGGCCAACATTTTGTTTTAATTTTCCACCGACCCCTCTGCTTTGATTTTTGATCACAACATAAATGTCAGTGAGAAAGGACAAAGGGCAAGCAAAATGGGTTCAAGAAAACTTTAAGGAACAGATATATTTTGCTTTTTTATCTTCATATAAGATTGAAAATTTGCAAGTTTGGTATCAAATCCTGAAAACGATTGTAATTATTGCATAGAAAAATAAGAGATACATCTTATCGAACTTTCTTCAAATTATTGATGCTCTACCTTAGGTTGATTTTGAGGAAACCTTTCAGGAGCCACGTGGTTCAGAAAATGTCGGTGTGGTCTGGAATTACAACAAGCTCATCTTTACATGGACATCGGTAAGTGAATAGTAACTGTTATTGAAACAGAGAGAGAAAATTGAACATTCTATCAAAAGTGTTTTACATTGTGCATACTTTGATACGATTTATGATTGAGTTCTACCTTACCCCTTTTTCACATATTGACATAATGGAGGACTGTGTTGTTTTATGTTAAAGAATCATTCATTGTTTTTATAATTTTGTTTGCTTTGTAATATCGATGAATGTCACATCTCAGTATTACAGAAGCATGGAAAACATTATTAACAGCATCCGTAATTGTGACAAAAGGCCGTATAATCTTTCTTTGATTACATTTTCACAACTAAGAATTGACTGTAACTAATGCAGTGTTATTGCTATTGCCATAATTGTTATCATTGTTCACTTCATGTGAATTCTGTTGATCGTATTGATAATTAATTTACGAGTAGTGTTTATTATGGTGCAGGAAATGGGTAAACAGGACATTCTACTGCATAGATTTTCAAATAGCATGTGCATAATCATCCCGTAATTCATTAAACTCGTTACTTAAAGGGCAATCCAACCTTGGTAGTAAGATGATTTGTGTGAAAGCAGACAAATAAGAAAAACAGGATGGTGAAAGTTTGAAAGAAATCGGATAAGGAATAAGAAAGTTATGGATGTTTGAAAAATGAGATCACTACATCTATACGAATCTCAAATTGGCAATTTGGTGAGTAGATTGTTACATTTTTGTGGACAACTCTCCCATTTGTCGTACACAAAAATATCATTAATTTGCGGTTTTCTTCGAAGCGCTTTTACCCTCGGGGCAGTAATCAAAATATATTGGACATAGCATATTGTTATAGGTCCTCATGAAAGAAAAAGATCCTACTGAGTAACACATTTTGAAAAAAGTGACATTTTAGTCATTTTGTGTGTTGCAGCGAATGGGGGAGTTGTCCACAGCTACATCACAGTGACATTACCTATTTGGCCAATTTGAAATTCCCATATGTATAGTGATTACAACTTTCAAAATTTCATAACTTTCTTATTGCCTGTCCGATTTTGTTCAAACTTTCACCAATCTGCTTCTCTGATTTTTCCTCTTTCTTTCATAGCAACTTGCTATTAAGGTCGGATTTCCCTCTAAACGGTCCATGCAAAATAAAGCGTTATGACATCCATTTACTTCCTAACAGAGGGGCTTTTACATCCTTCTCTCCGCCCTCCTTGGCCCCATCTTGGGTATTGCTTGGGGTCTGGTCTTCGCTACGATGAACTTCGCGCTAGTCTGGCTTGTCAACCCCGCTCTTAAGGTTATCCTTCAGGCTTGTAGGATCGTTGAGGTTCTCGCCAGGGGTATGGTCAGGTCCTTGCTGGATCCCATCTTCCAGTCCTTTGGTCAGATGTTTACTTACCTGCGGGGAAACTTCACTTTGACTGTCCCGGGCTTAAATGAACTCACTTTGAAGAGGGAGAGCGACAAAATGAAACTACCCACCACGTCTCACTCCCATGTTTAAATGACTTTATCAAAAATATGATTTTAATATACAACGAATTTTCGAAAGTCAGTCGCCACTGCATACAGATAAATCATCCTTATTTTATAAGGTTCTTTCATTAGACTAAGCATTTCCTCATCAAATAAAGCTTCACGTGTATAAAAAATATGTATGTATATAATATATATGCATATTCAACAGCTTTGGCAAATGAAATTTAAAAAAAAAATCAAAACGGGAGGAGAGCTCTGGGGAACTTTGATTTAAGCTACGCATCCATTATTCTCTCATTTTAATTTCTTATTATTATTATATATATATATATATATATATATATATATATATATATATATATATATATTAAGATTAACGATGATCAATATAAATTGTTTAGAGAGTAGTGATAATGAAAAGGGGATAAAGGAAAGAAGAGCAAAAATAAAAAGAATATTGCAAAAGCGCAATGCAATCTTCCGTACGGAATGGAGAAATATAAGAACTATGTGATCATGTCCATGCGTCATTCATTTTATTTGTTTAATGTATGCAGTTTTTATTCATTACTTTCATTTATCTGTTTAACAATTAGATATTCCCTATATTCTGCATATTTGTATTATTCATCAGTTTTGATAAAACATGTTTGCACTGTATACATTCTAATGAAAGAAGGTGTTTAAACAAAATATACTTTCATAAATTTTGTTCCATACCAGTCACACCATCCTTTGAATATGCAATATAGACAACTGTCATTTTTTTTCTTTCTATGAATTATCTCCTTGTCAGCTAATTAAATGAATTATACTCCAATATAACAGTGAAAAGTATTGTTTTGTCTCAAATGTATTATTTATTTTCTAAGTACAGGCTTTATTATTATATTTAAAAACTTCATTAAGCGTTCTCTCCTTTACTTATTGTCAATTAGACAAAAGTGCGATCGAAGGACGGTGCAATATCGATATCTGGACTTGAGTAACAATACCTTGTCTGCATCTTTCCACAGACTGGTATATAAATTCATCAATGACGTTCCTTCGTGTAATTTCAGTATAGTTTTCTGTGTAGAAGTAATCACAAAGTTAGTTTAAGTGTGTATGATGAGAATAAAGAATAAATTACACGATATCAGTCGAACTAAACATTTAACAATAAAATGGAATTAGATGTATACGCGACGATACAGCTTATATGGGACTAACTTTTATCTTTTTTTAAGCCGATAAAAGTAGCCTACTTAAAAAAAGTTTTACTATAAATAATTTGATATGATAAAATATCATATATTACTAAATATAAAACGTAATTGTAAGTGCAACCATGACGGGAAAAAAAAACATGGTTATTCTTATCTTTTGCCAAAGCTAAATTTCAAATGATATGCAAGAATACAATGAATATCAAAGAATAGTTTGACAATTTGAGATAAAGAGAGCGATAGAGTTGGGGTGTATGGGTGTGTGTGTTTGGGGGGGGGGTGGTATAAGGGTATGACGTTGTGCGTGGTCATGCAGTGAATTATGACATTATGACGTCTTTATATTCTTTGACATTGTGACTTCTTTATATTCTATGATAATATATATCATACCCTATACCCACGGAGATGAATGAATAAATAAATGAATAGACAGAATGAGGGCCTGAGAGGGCAAGGGGAGATAAAGACGATTTGAAATGTGACGCGAGTGATATACCGAGTATCTATGAGAGGACATTTTATGGACGTCAACTTGTTTAAGAACAAGAGATCGTTACGGTTGGAAACGAGTACCCAATAATGGTTGGGGGGGGGGGGGGGATCGGATTTATTTCCTTAAAGTTGATCAATACATAAGTACATGTAAGATAATTAGTATATGAGCATAAGGGAAAAAATGTAAGTTTTGATCCTTGTCACGATCAAACTTCCAAAGCTTTTGAAATGCCTCAATATTTATACGTCGAATATTCAAGGAAACAATATTTTCAAAATTTTGTCCATCCAAAAGATTAAATGATCACAACACATTTTCTCCTTATCGTTCCTAAAGCTATAATAATCTGGTTATACAGAAATTGGGCGCGAATGGTTCCACAAAATGAAAAACGGAGCAACAAAGGAGAAATTGTAATTTAAAGAAAATAATTGATTTTCTGCAGTATAATAACACAATATACATCCTACTCAACACTATCCTTGATCCTTTCCAATAAACTATTGTTGCTCTACTTCGATACCTTCCACGCGTGACTCCGTAGTGGAGATAATCTAATGACCTTTGGACTAATTTATCTCAACAGTATTTGATCATTGGTTAGTTATTGCTAGAGCGTACGTGCAGTTGATAATTGGATGTAATATTTGGACGGAATTTAAAGTTATTCCTCATTGTTTTTATATTTTCCCTTAGTTCATTATAAAAATAAAGAGTGAGTTCACTTATAATTATCTTATACCATTTGCTGTCCCGTTTATCTGCGTCATTGAGTGATTGGTTGATTGAAAGTTTGACAATGTTTGATTGATTAATTCATCAATATAACTGATTAAAAAATGTCGTCTTTAATTATGTAAACAATAATAACTTTCCCATTTAGAAAGCATTCACCCGCTTTGCAAAGGGAAACCAAAAAGTCTGTATTCAAATAATCCAGATGCTGGATTATGTTTAACAAAGCAAAAACCAAGACCTGGGTCTACCTGCCTTTGCAAAACTCGACTTTAGACCGACCCAGAGTCGGGTTTAAACTATAGCAGAATACGGTCCAAAGAGGTCCACCTGTATTGTTAACTGGCACAGTCTCCCGGCATACAAGTTCCATTGGAAGAACATGATAGGTATATTTCATCATTCTCCAAGCTTGAAGGTAACTGCGGTCAAGATAAAGCAGGATTTCTCACATTCTTCGCCTTTGATATACATGTATTCACGGGACAAGGATATAAGTGGACACCATTGAACTTACTAGAAACCATGGCACAGGTATGTTATGTTCATATGCGTAGCAACAGCATCCAGGGTTCGATGTTATTTGTTACTCTTAATCTTTTCACAGGATCATGAAAGGTCCACTCGAGTGTGAGGGACTGTCACTTTCTCCCTTGATAAAGATAGCTTAAGTACTTTCATAATTTCTTCCCGGTTTTTTATGACGATGCCTAGCAATGTGAATGTTCTATGCAGAGAGGAGTCGCATTTTCACCAGTACCTTAAAATTTTAGGCCTGTTTTCATTAATCCAATATAATCACACGAGAAGAGTATTTATATTCAAATTATGTTGTTCATACTTTCTTGCTCCAATGTATTTTTCTTTTTTTCAGGATGTAGGAAAACTGAAGAACGACATTGCAGGAAAAACCTTTAAAGGTCTCAAGTATGCTGTGGAGAATGGAATAGCAAAAATCACACTCAACAGACCAAAGAAGAAAAATGCTCTTACTGTAGAGGTTAGAGATAGGGATTACATGCATAAAAAATTATACAGTGCGTATAAAAAAAAGTATACCCAACTTTAGTCAGGTTCACAGGAAGGGAGCTAAACTTTAAGTTTCGGTTGTGGTTTCAAAAGTTTAAGTTAACTTGTAGTTACCTTGTAGATTCAGACCGTATGAACAGACTCGTAGGTTCGAACTTTAAGTTTACTTGTAGTTCTAGAACCTCAAGCGAGCTCCTGGTTAACGCCTAAACCATGAGCAGCGGGGGTCCTCCGTCGCAGTTCCTGTGATCTTCAGATTTATTTCATGGTAAAGAGTAACTAATATTTTGCCTATTGATACCTTATTCACAACTTTGCTGCAACGGATGACCGAGCATGGGCCGCGGAACCGGGGGGCGGGGGGGGGGGGGGCTGGGGGCTGCCGAGGACCAGGGTTTTTAAAAGATTGTGTCAAATCCTCATGTACCAAGTTTGGGCTGAAGCAAAGCGTGCATGTCAAAAGCCCATTCATGAAATTATGTATTTTGTTTCAGTCTGTTAACGATTGCGAAGTTATTTCATTGATTTTGTGCATTTTAGAAGCAAACATCAACAAAAAAATCCCCAAAATACTTTTTAAAGTAAACTTTATGATACTCTCCTTGTCTTAATGACACAAAATTGGCTTCCTTCGTATCCTTTGTTTAATATAAGCCCTTCATTAAGTCATTCACAGTAAACAAAACTATTCAGGATGCCATCATTATCATGAAAGTCCACTGTCGATTTCTTAAGTAGTTATCATGAATTGTGTATCCTTTCTTACCTTTCATTATGCCTTGAAGTTAGTTAAACATTGATTTCATGTTCTATTCGAGTGCATACCTTATGCAAGTGAGATGGTACAACTGACATATCTGGAGAGCATATCATACGACATGATGTTTGCAAGCTGGGAAAACTGAATTAAGATTAGCCTTAAATGAGTTGAATTACGGCCCAATTAAAGCTTAAACACAATAAATAACTTTTAAACAAAAGCCATTAAGGCACAAATCAGAATGTTTAAAAGGACTTTTAATAAGATATGGTTCGATCCACATTTTGTTGCATCAACCAAAACTTGGAACAAGGGGATTTTGAGGGCTCTTTTCAAACAACCCTGGTACTCAATCATCCGTGACAGCAAAGTTGTATATAAGGTATCATTGGACAGAATATTAGATACTCTTTGCCATCTAATGAATTTCAAGGTCACAAAGGATTTGAAATTTTATACGAAGCTACCATAATTGGGTATACTTGTAATTGATACGCACTGTAGAAAGAATGGGGGAAAGACAGTGAGAAGGGAATGAGAGATGGGGTGAGAAAAAGGAGAGAGAGAGAGAGAGAGAGAGAGAGAGAGAAAGAGTGTGAGTGTGTGTTTGTGTGTGGGTATGTGTGTGTGTGTGATAGAGAGAGAGAGAGAGAGCGATAAAAAGAGAGTGAATGAAAGAGAGAGGGGAGTGAGGAGGAGTGGATGAGAGGGATAAACTCACGACAGGAAAAACTAACAGAAATTAAATCGAGGGAAAAGATTTTAGTGGCGGGACGTCTATCACGGGCGGAAAACGACATAAACATGCCAAACTATACAACTATACAACTGTCGAGTAGATGTATAGTTTTAACCAATCAGAACACAGGAAACTATACAACTATACAACTGTGCAACTGTTAGCAGCTACGCATGCATAGTTGCATAGTTGCACAGTAAGCGGGCCAAAGTGCCATAAATACGAACAACTATACATCCCTACTGCTGTAGAGTAGATGTATAGTATACACAGGAAACTATACAATTATACATCTACTCCCGCAGTCCGGAATAGATGTATAGTTTTAACCCATCAGAACACAGGAAACTATACAACTATACATCTACTCCCGCAGTCCGGAATAGATGTATAGTTTTAACCAATCAGAACACAGGAAACTATACAACTATACATCTACTCCCGTAATCTCGAATAGATCTATAGTTTTAACCAATCGAAGAGGATAGATTAAAGGAAAAACAAAGAAATAAATAAGGAATAATGAAAAGACAGAGAAAAACATTAGGAAAGAGAAGAGGATAGACTAAAGGAAAAACAACAACACAGATACACATAAGGAAAGAGATGAGGATAGATTAAAGAAAAGACAAAGAAATGCATAAGAAAAGAGAAGAGGATAGATTAAAGGAAAACAAAGAAATACATAAGGAGAGAGAAGAGGATAGATTAGAGGGAAAACAAAGAAAACACATAAGGAAAGAACAGAAGATATAGAAATGAAAACAAAGAAGTATATAAGGAAAGAGAAGCGGAAAGATTGAAGGAAACACAAAGAAGTACATAAGGATAGAGAAGATGAAAGATTAAGGAAAAACAAAGAAATACATGAGGGAAGAGAATAGGATATAACAAAGGAAACACAGGAATGAGAAGAGGATCTTTAGTCTATCCTCTGATCTTTCCTTATGTATTTCTTTGTTTTTCCTCTAATCTATTCTCTCTTTTTATGTATTTCTTTGTTTTTCCTCTAATCTATCCTCTTCTCTTTCATTATGTATTTCTTTGTCTTTCCTTTAATCTATCCTCTTCTTAAGCCTTATGTATTTCCTTTTTTCCCTTTAAGCTATCATCTTCTCTTTCCTTATATATTTCTTTGTTTTTCCTCTTCAATCACCTTCTCTTTCCTTATTTGTTTCTTTGTCTTCAAGACTGCGGGAGTAGATGTATAGTTGTAAAGTTTCCTGTGATCTGGGCCCTCTTGCATAAAAAGTTGCGATTAAACGTAACTCAAAAAATTAAACGCAAGTCCCAAATACGCGATCCTGATTGGTTGAAAATCGAGTTGCGTTTAATTTTTTGAGTTGCGTTTAATCGCAACTTTTTATGCAAGAGGGGCCTGATTGGTTAAAACTATACATCAATTCCGGACTGCGGGAGTAGATGTATAGTTGTATAGTTTCCTGTGATCTGATTGGTTAAAACTATACACCTACTAGTCAGCCGTACGGATGTATAGTTGCACATAATTTTGGCACTTTGGCCCGCTTACTATACAACTATGCAACTATACATGCGTAGCTCCTTACAGTTGCACAGTTGTATAGTTGTATAGTTCCCTGTATTCTGATTGGTTAAAACTATACATCTACTCGACAGTTGTATAGTTGTACAGTTGAGCACATTTATGTCGTTTTCCGCCCGTCATAGTATGACGACGTCTGCTTAACCTTCTTTCATAACCTATATAGGAATGAACGAATACCTTAAGTTTGTTGCTAAGCTTGGAGTCAATATTGAACAAATTTTCTGTTTCCATTTCGCGATAGAGATATTCCTAAATGTAATAAACATTATTTTGATAGATGTTCAAATGGAAATGTGAGCTCTACCAGCTGTCACCTTTTTAAGGTATCAATAGAAATTGGACAGGTTAAACAGATTGCCTGTCCATGAACTTGAATCACTTTCGTAATCGATAAGATTCCTCATGCACAGTTGAATGCTGTTTAATGCAGTCGCTGACATCTCTTTACTTTACGTATTCCCTTCCTTCCTCTTCCTTGTTCTGTAGCATTATGTTAGTTATTTAAAGTCACAGTTTTCAAGATGTTCTTTATGCAAGTTTTTTGTGTATGCCATATCAAGACTATTCAAAAGTGTGCATGGTCTACATCGATAATTCTTTTAAATATATTCATACTTTATTGGTTAAAGGCTGAAATTTTCACCTTACTTTCTATTTACACTGCACTTTTTTCACAGATGTATGTAGAATTACAAGATGCACTGAAAGCAGCAGGGGACGATGACAATGTCATCATTGCCGTAATAACAGGTTAGATATGAAGAATTAATACTTTTGATACCTCACCTTCGACATTTAAATATGATTATGATACGACTCGAGGCTAATGTATTTTAGAAGTACTCCTGCAGCATTATTTTTATTTATGAAAATATGTTTGCCATACAAGTGATTACACATTGCATGAGCCAATAAATAAAGCAAGTTGCTATATAAGATATTGCGATTTCTATTGCTTTGTCTGCATTAACTGGTTTCATTATACCAAAAGTATAAAAATAAAGTTGATAAAGTATGAGTCTTTTGTGTTGCTGTTGATTTCCAAATGGGTTTATAGGGGACCTAAGATCAGGAATAAATTAAGTGGAGATCGTTGAGATGGAAGAATAAAGATTAATGAAATAGGCCCGCCAACCGTCTACGTTATATGTGAATACCAATTTCAATGGAGGAGAATTGTAGTTTTTTCCCCATTATTATTTTGACGTCAAAGTTTTTTTTACAGTTATTTGGGATTTTGTTTTCAAAAGGATCATACGTCCATTCCCACCTATTACCGCCAACACCATCTCCACAACCGCCGCCGCCGCCACCGTCATTCCCGCGTTATCTTTCTCCTCCTCCTCCTCGTCCCCACCCAGTCCTACTCCTTCAGCGACCAAAGTCGATTGAGAGTTGTAGGGTAGTTGGTCACTAGTTTAGTCATATTTTGTTCATTTTTACCAGAGTTATTATATTCTGTCTAATTTCTTTCCTTTGGTTTATCTAGGATTGATAAATTATAACAATACGTGTACAATGTTCAGTTTTCAAAAAGTTATGAAATACCTCATATCTAAAGGTGCTGGAGATTACTACTGTAGTGGGAATGATCTGGGCAATTTTATGAGCGTGGACACGACTAATTTGGAAAAGACAACAAAACAACAGGGTTTTCAATTAGAGTGAGTATACGGTTTAAATACACCAACCTTTCAAGTCATATATGTGGTTAAAATGAGCAGCAAGCTACAGTGAAACCATAAAGGAGGAAGATCATCTTTTAAAAAATATAACAGTTCTTTAGGAATCAGTCTATTTTACCTTGCTCGAAACAACAAAAGAACATGGTAGAGGAGGTAAACAGTTTAAATAAGTGTAATACGAAATCTTTAAGGTACTATTAAACAATTTCGAAGCCGTTTCATGTGGTTAAATTATTGGACATCAACTTTAGAGTAAAGTCATAGAGCAAAGTTATCATATTAAAAATTAAAAAAAATTTTAAGGAACTTAGAAAATGCCATTTTTACGTCCATTTCGGCAAAACAAGAAGAGAGCTTGACTCGCTTGTAATAACCTCTGCAATCGATACACGTCAGCGCTATCATTCAAAATATCTGCACCAGATATTTTGAATGACACGCCGCAAAAAAAAAAAAAAAAAACTGAATACTGACATATCAGACTTATAATTAGAATATAAAAATATTGTCTGTTGAGAGCCAGAAAGGTGTTAACTTACATCATTTTGTCAAGAGATATTGTCCTTCTAGCTCTCTGCAGATTATTCATCAAGGCATATTACTTTACAATTCATGTGTACGTGTTCTGATCTATTTAAGCCTCCTTCTCTGGCTTCTCTTATTTGCAGAAAATTTGTGAATACCTTCATCGATTTCCCGAAGCCTTTGATTGCAGCGGTCAACGGACCTGCCATTGGTATTGCTGTGACTACACTGGGTTTGATGGATGCTGTCTATGCTTCTGACAGAGTAAGTTTATATATGTACCAAAATTGGGGCCCGAATAAGCTAGTCCCTTTTTCGAACTATCAGTTACTTGTCAATTATGACGAGTTGTCATTAGTTTCATGAAAAGGAATATGCCATTTGTGCCAAGTTGCAACTATTTTAGCTAGATTTGTTCTACTGCAAGTTACAATTGTTTAAAGTCTTGAGTGTCATAAGACGGGGCACTGGATGTAAACTCCGGTTTTTTTCCTTCCTACTTTTTGAAATGGTCAAGATTTAAATTAAATCATAATTTAATGGTAAAATTATTATCGTTGCCATATCTTCCAGACCTGAAAATATCTATTCTTTAAAATGAGCTGTGCGCTGAAGACAGGTAATTATTACTTTAGAAAATCATAACTCATTCATATTTGTTTTTACAGGCAAAGTTTCACACCCCTTTCGCAGCTCTTGGTCAGAGTCCAGAAGGATGCTCTTCTTACACGTTCCCAAAGATGATGGGAGCAGCGAAGGTGAGAAAAGTTATGGACGATGCTTTTAAGGTCTTAATCGTCATGAGGCCTACTTATGTTATCTTTTTTTTCCGTTTATGTAAAAGTGGCATGGAATTTCACAACTAAATGTGCTCGTCTGGATGGATAAGGAAAAAAAAATAGGGAAAATGAGATAAATGGAGAGGTGAGTACTGGGTAGTAAATCGAGAGATACACATGGGCTAAATAATACTGAAATACTTTTATATCTCTCATATCTGCCACGCAAGATGCACAAGATACTCCAGTATTACCCCGGCTAGAGCTAGGCTACCATTTTTGGTGCTCACACCAATCAAGGAATTCCTTCCTACCAGGTACCCATTTAACACCTGGGTGGAGAATGGCAAATATAGATTGGTGATTACCAAAGGCTATCATAGTTTAATAGTGCACTCACTGCTGCATAACGTGAAAGCTCTGAGCCTATTGACTCATCGGCCATAATGTCACGTAGGGTGTCAATGGTAATGTTGTTACTGTTCATATGTTCATACAGGACTTGTAGTTTTGAAACTTTAAGTTAGTGAAACTAACGAAAGAACGGCTCGCTAACAACGAGTCTTCACACGGGCCCGAAACAACGACGCTCGTTTTTCTGAGACTACAAGTTGAGCGATCGTCATTTAAAATGAGCAGACAGGTCATCGTTAACAACGAGATTGCTAAACTTAAATTAAAGTCTATTCTGTCCACACGGTCCGTAACTCCAACGAGTACCCCCCCCCCCCCCCCCCCCCCCGCTGCTTCTGGAACTATAAGTAAACTTAAAGTTTTGGAAACTACGAGTCCGTTGTTTTCCCCATTGTTTATTTTCTACTACATGAGATATTTTTAACCATGATTACATTACAGGCAAATGAGTTTCTGTTGTTCGGTAAGAAGCTAAACGCCCAGGAGGCCTTTCACCGTGGTCTGGTAACAGAGGTCATCCCGGATGTTCATTTCAGAGAGACGGTGGAGAAGAAGGTCAGAGAGTACGCCCAGCTACCCAGGAATGTAAGCATGAAATTTTGTTCATCCTAATTAAACACGATAAAAACTACTTTCGAAAAATAAACTCAACGCAATTTCAATAGCCCTGTCTATCACTTTTAGAAATGTGCGAACATTACAGTGGCGTATTACGTAATCCGAACAAGATTTCTATGGGCCGTACAATAGGCCTTTGAAATTGCCCTTGAGTTTATTTTTCGAAAGTAGTTTTTATCGTGTTATTATAACATTCGAAGATAGCATA
The DNA here is from genome assembly GCA_025618425.1 of Heliocidaris tuberculata. Classification (NCBI taxonomy): domain Eukaryota; kingdom Metazoa; phylum Echinodermata; class Echinoidea; order Camarodonta; family Echinometridae; genus Heliocidaris; species Heliocidaris tuberculata. The sequence continues at coordinate 18,327,751 of CM046845.1, read as the reverse complement.
CCGAACAAAGCGTCAGAATAATAAAGGTTTACTTTTTCAACTTTACCCTGTTATTCTATATTCTCTAACAATGAAATATATCTCTATATTATGGAGGCGATGTGTTAAAAGGAAGGGGAAAAAAAACTCTATTCGAAGTTTTTGAGGATTCTCTTATAATTTTTGCCCTAATAACTGTTATTCATACTGATTCTTTATATTGTATGTAATTACAAATTTTCATGCTTTTATCAAAATCTTCGTAATAATTAAAATCATATAATTTTTCCAATAACATGTTAATATATTTCAATTAATATTGAATTCATTTCTCATTCAGTATTTTCATGAAGTTCCCGTTAAAGAGAAAAACAAGATTCAAGTTCCAACAAAAGTTCGATTTCAAATGTAAAAACCATACTCCTTCTCGTCCATCATATTGGAAAATGAGAGACCATTATAAATCCATACTCTCTCTTTCCGTTCTAATATATTCACTGTTCCTCTAGGCTTTGCGACTTGCCAAGAATTTAATTCGGGAAACAGAGAAAGAGCTGCTTTATAAGGTGAACCGAGCCGAGTGCGATCTTCTCGTCGACAGATGGATATCAGACGAATGCGCACAGGCCATCATGAACTTCTTCTCAAAATCAAAGCTTTAAATCAATTAAAAACAAATTAATTTATCGAAATATTTTTCGTCAGTTTGGATTATTATCATTTATACATCAAATTACAATTAAAAGAGCAGAATCAAAACAGCTTTAATGAGTTTAATGAATTATAATATGAACAGTAGCGTAGCATGGGTAAATGAAGCCCTTGGGGACACTTGTGCCATTGGGAGATGTATCTATAGATGGATGTAATGCAAACTAACAAGGTCAGTGATCAGGGGTAGGGTGTGGGGTGCTTGTAATATATTCTTCTATTCTTCCATCTCTACAGTTATTTTCTCCTCCTTTATCGTGATTCGATTTGGGAATATGTCATTGTGCCCCTGTAGCTACATCTCTGGCCACTACTCGTCACGATTACACCACTGGAAGTGTCATTCAACGGCAAAAAGATGCTTCGAGCATTTATATATAGAAATCACTCTATACAGTAACACTGACGAGTTTAATAGTTCAAAGTGACATATCAATTTAATAATTCACGAGACTGCATCTGTCTTTTTTCAATTCGATTCAAAGTTTCCACTAAAACATACAAATTAACAACTAACATTAACGCATACCATGCTAAAAGAATACCAAAAAACGCGAACATTTTTTTTTATTAAAGTAGAAATTTAACCCCGGTGTTTTAGATGTCCTGTGATGAACATTCTAGGCCACTGCTCGCCAATAACATTACCTTTTTTCCCTCTCTTTATGTAAACGGTATCTATAACGTATGTATGACTATCATTTTATGTTTCTAGGACAGAAACATCTAAAGTATCGTTTGCTTTTATGATTATCCTACTGCAGAAAAAACAACAACATTATAAGCAATAAATACAAACAAGTCCCAGTTTGTTACCTTGCACATTCGAAAAATTTGTCAAGATAATAATGGGACACATCATTGGCTTAGCCAATGTTTATCCTAACACGCTTCAATCAGATTATCATAAATATTTTAAAAATTATTTTCCGGGTGTACACAATCATAGCAGCTGGACTAATTACTTTCCATCCCTAACATGCCTAAATTTACGCTGAATTTTATTGATTGGAATGTGAACTGAAAAAGCTTAAATTTATTACTGTATAAAAGAATTATGAAACAAAGCCGTGTTGAAATTTATGTTTGTATTCATGTAGTATGGGATTAACGATGGAAAATTGTTGGCTTATTTATAGAAAAGGGACGTTTGTGATAGGCCCATTTATTTTCTTTGTTGGTCTTTATAAGCTCTAATAACGTTTGAAAGGTCAACGCACATTTTTTGGATGGGGATGGTTGGATGAAGTGGAACAGCAAGCGCATACACAGTTTTGTTTGTAATTGCTCCGGTAAATTTTCATTTGCCATATTCTGCTAATCGTGTATTTAATTAGTTAATTTTCACAGTCTAAACAATAAATGTCAAACATTTGAGTGAGAAAAAGGAACATGGTATTAGTAGAGTCTGGTCTTCAAGTCATGAGCCACTCCCTCACGCATGTTTCGATGTTATTCCCCCTGTTTGAGGTTACATTACGTTATAGTGTTTGTTATTCAGGCGTATACATAAAACTAGCAATAGCCTCTCAGGTGTTTCTTGAAAGCTGCACCTTTCTATGGAAGCCGAAGTCTTGTTTGTGATAGCAATTGCTAGTTTAAAGTATTTGACACTTGTAGGTCTATGTGTACTATATATTGCATTCGATTCTAAGGGCATCTAGTGTGAAATAACTATCCAAATCCACATTTTAAACCAGAATGCCAAAATATAATATTAAAATCATGTAATAATCATGTGTATGAGTTAATGTGCAGTTTTTACATGTATGCCAGTCTAGCCTACGTCTGCTTCTGAAATAAAAATCCTATATATAGCCATACCATATTCAAACACCTTTAAAATTGTGGACAATAGTCATTCGACCTTCCTCTAGGAAATGAAAACAGAAATATGATTTTCGCCTTGACGGGGAGAAATTTTTCTCCGAGTCCCATTGTTTCCCCAAACGCTGAACGTTTACGCAATAGAAGAGCTGAAATAACAGATACATCAAAAAGACAATAACCTAACTTGTTGATGAATAAAGTGGGAAGGAGATACATTGTTTGCCTTGAAATCTGTTCATGTTACATCTCACATTTCTGGTTGCATCATTTGACTGGAGTGTTCGCGGGAAGGAAGACGGAAAAGGCGAGCAGAATAAATCATAAATTTTCACCGAATCGACAGTGAGGATGGAGGACAAAATGGAACGGTTTCTTAAGGTAATCTTCATATTCTTTACAACCAACGCCATTGTACGAGGACAACAGCAGTACGGTAGGTGTAAGTTTTGATTTTTTCCTGTTTTTATTAATACAATCTACATTACCATCATATACACCATTAGCAGCAGCATTATGCATCAACAACAACTACACCAATAACAATACTACCACCCACACAGCCGATTTGGCATCAATTAAGCATTTTCTAATTCCCCCTGTATCATAGCAGAAGTGACAAGTTGATGAAAAGAAGCTGGGGTTCAATTCGAAATATTGGGACGACTCTACTTTATTAATGGATGTCTTTCAGTATAATTTCTTTTCATATTCAACATCGCAATGAGTCAGAAGCAATGAAAAGTACATTATTTGAATCATACAACATACATTTTTAACAACGAGTAGCGACAGAAAAGAAAAATTCAGGGATACATATATGTTGATTAACATAAGGAAAGGGAAGTCAAAAGCTAAGCTTAAAGCTTAAAACTTAAAACGTGAATTTCATTTCTATCGGCCCCTTTCGGCTTGTAACGATATATTCATTCAATAGTAAAAACTTATTTAAGTAGACATTGGAAGAAGAAACATAAACGCATCACGTACTAAGATTATTTGCTTTATTTTGCTTTAAATGTATTTTTAAAAGACAATCAGTGTATCTCAAAGTTTTACTATTCCTTCCAGAATGTTTCACGAACCAATGTCCGTCGGGGCAAACCTGTTATGACCGATTTGGATCAACTGAATCAGCCTATGTTTGTGATTGCCAGAGTGGGCAAGGATACAACTGCAACCAAGCCTCGCGTAAGTTGTGCATAAGTGTAGTTTAAATTCCATTCTTTTTTGTGCTGCCATGTTCTTGTCCACCTTTTTGCCACTCCTTTTAATAATCTTAGAAGTGGCTATACAAAAAAAATTTCAGTTTTCTGATATTGAGAGAAAACAAGACTTTGCCTTTGTTTAGAAATTTTATTGAATAAAATATCTTTGCCATTTTGTTCCGGATATATCCTTATGATATGGAGACATACACGTTTCTGCTATCGTGTTGTTCTCAGTATCAATTTTCATGTACCGGGTATCATGTATGTTTTAATCTATTCACAAGTGTATTGCTTTAGATTTTATTTGATTATTAAACCAAATGACTCTTATGTTAGTGAATTTTGCTTACAAAACATCTTGCTTTACGATACATTTTCATCAGTTGAAGGACTCGTTTTGAATAGAGTTCAAATTCTTGTCAGTATATTTCGTGATTTCATTACCTCAAATGACTATGCAGTAGAGAGTAGAGTAACCTACCTTTTTTTTAGACGTCAGTAGTTGCTTATCTATTATCAGCAATTCATTCTTCATTGGCATTGCTTTAGTTTAGTATTAAAGGATAATGTAGTAGAGTCCGTTCTTTCGGTGTATCAGTAGTAACTACTGTTGTTTATTTCTGCTAACCAGGGTTGAAAAAAATCTGATTTAAAAAATATAATATATAAAATATGATTTATTTTATTTGAATCGAATATTTTAGAAATTTAATTCGATATTTTAATTTTTATTTTAAATCAAGAACATATGCAAATATTTTTTCCTTTCTATGGTTGAGGTCGTAGTATTATTTTGCATTAACTGTGAAGTATTCAGTCATTGAAAGGAAGAAGCTGGCGACTTTGGTGTAAAAGAATCAACTTGAGGTTCACAATTGTGTTCATTTGTTTTAAAAACAGATCACACATGCATGTATATTACTTAGTTTTTGAATAAAATGTTTACTCAAATCGGGTATAATTTATTAATTTCCACAATGTGTAGGCCCACAATAGTAGGTAAGGATGACCTCTTGAATATTACTTAAGCTAATTTGCCTAGGAATAATAAGATAAATAAATGGATAAATGGTTTTGTTTAAAATATATTCCCAAAACAATAAAATGCAAAACGAATTTCCATATGTCAGAATATGGTCGAGAGGTACTACCATTTATCAGAGTTGTAGTACAGGTCAAATATGAATAATTGATTTATTATCATATTTATCAACAAACATGATGTTAAAAAGTAGCCGTAGATAAATTACAATTCATTTGAATATATGTCATTCTCAATATGCTTTTATGAGCATAATGACTTAACACTGCAAATACATTCCAAAGATTTCAGGAATCTTTGGAATCACTATGTAGTCAGAGCAATACTATTCCTATTCTAACTAGGCTTTTTGAGAGCTTATCTTTAGGGCGGGAGGGGGGGGGGGTAATTTTCATCAACGTCAACCACGCTACTTACCAACATAAATATGACAATATTCATTTACACATATTTATTCACAGCCGCCACAAGAACGGTCACATGCTATGGCCCAACTTGTCGCAAAGGCATGTTCGAGTCTCCTTCTTACCCGAACCCATACGTTGCTCGAGACAAGATCCTATACCTTATATTCATCCCAAGCGCCACCAGAATTACGTTTACTTTCACCGATCCATTCGAAATTGAGCAATTTAAGGACGAACTGACCATAGGTCCTGGATTGGAAGTGAACACCACTTTTGATCTTCGAGGAGAGGATATCCCAGAGCGCCAGGTCCATTTCTTCTCGGGTCACAATGTACCGAAGAGGTTTAGTCTTGAAGACACTGACTCGGCTTGGTTGTATTTCTCTACAGATAAGAATGTGGAAAATGCTGGATTTCAAGTTAACTGGACCAGCGCAGGTGAGTACTTTTTAAAAATTGATAATACAACTTGACAAATTCACAAATTGCCTAATTACCAAAGCTACAAAACGCAGTAGCACTCATCGTTTCTCTGTCAAGCCAACGCAGTTATACTACCCCGATCTCACAAATTCACCATTGGTTGCTCCTAAGACTAGGCGTCCACTAGGGCGCGGAGAAGACGCGGAATGCAAGATTAGTCATTCCGCATTCATTCAGCAAGCTCTCCGCATATTCTTGAAAGGCTCCGTTCACTGTCTTCACCATTCCTGAACACTTCCCAGCGTTTCCGCACCTTCAGGAGAGAGCAAAATTTCCGCGTCCAAATTTTGGTCTCGACCAAAATTTGGACGCGGAAATGAACTTCCTGACACCTTCGGCAACTTGTCCGCATTGTCGTCCGGACATCGTCAGGACATCCTGCCTTTCTTTAACACTTCCGCATTCTCCGGAAACTCTCCTGAAAGCTTCCGCGGTGCCGGAAGCTTCGCGAAGGCAAGCGGAAGCCACGCAGAATGTTTCAGGATTGTCCTTGTCCGTAATTTTACCACTCCTGGTGTGATCCTAGATGTGTCCGCACTGTCCTGCCACGATCAGCATTTTCCGCGGCATTTCGGGACATTCCTGAATGATTCCTAGGACGCTCCTAGGACTGACTGCAGTCAATGTGTTGACATTCTTAATAATGTCTCAGGAAACAATAATTTGCATAATTTTTCCGCGTCTGACGCGGAACGAATGCCGAAATGACAAAATTTGCTTCCGCAACCCTTCCTAATGTTGTCGGCGCTCTAGTGGACGCCAGCCCTGAAGGAACGTATCATTTTAAAAATTCTTCTTTTGGCATATCACGTTGTTAATGGAAGCCCCTGAATATAACAAGTCTTTGTTATGTCATTACCGACCAACACGAACCATACGATCATCCAACTCTGGTCTTTTATATATTCCGCCTTCTAAGAAATCTTGGGGGAACGAGCTTTTGCTCAAGCCTGACCAGTCCTGTGGAAGTGAATTCCACAGGAGCTGAAGAACTCCAACTAAAATCCCATTTGGTTAATCTTGCATTTTGAAGACAGACATTCTTTCTTGTTATTCATTCCCTTGTTATGTTTGTATTTTCTTTATGTTGTAAAGCGCCTTAAGCATTTAATCAAGATGAATGGATAATGGTGCTGTAGAAATCTTATGTATTATTATTATTATTATTATTTATTATTATTATTATTATTATTATTATTATTATTATTATTATTATTATTATTATTATTATTATTATTATTATTATTATTATCGCTTTACTTCTTGGAAGGTGCCCCGGTACTTGGAATGTTAAAGATTTCAACTGTTTTTCGAAATACTGAAAAAGTGGTTCGGTGTAAAAATATCATAGGTAAAAATGCCGGAGGTAAAAATGTCAGAGGTAGAAATGTCAGAGGTAAAACTGTCGGAGGTAAAAATGTCGGAGGAAAAAATGTGAGAGCTGAAAATGTCAGAGGTAAAAATATATGAGGAAAAGTGTAAGAGGTAAAAATGGCAGAAGAAAACAATTGTTAGAAATAAATACGCCTATGTCAGAGGTGAATCAACTGGTCACCCAGGGCCAACTGAATAGAACTATTTATGGAAACTAATCTGCAAAGTTGAAGAATATTACTCTGGATAAAAAAAATTGTGATATTTCTCAATATTTTGAGTTTGTTTGTAGGCAATGGCGTAAATACGTTCGGAGAAGTGGGACATTCAGGCACCAAAATTTCTCTTGCAAATACACACACGAGGACACGCACAAATCCCCAAATTTATGCATACGTACCTATACCATTTATTATCTTTTGTTGGTGGCGGGGGGGGGGGGGGTGACACAATGCCGCATCCCCCACTTACACTAGATAATCCTCTGTGGCTACGCCCGTGACTCACATCATACATATACACACACACAAACAAACACCCACACCCGCACACGCACACATAATTCATTCTGAACTCCAAATGAAGACAGTGCACAATCATTCAGTCAGTCACAGAAAAACCTTTAAAAATCTTAAATTTCTCTAAATGTTAACAAATGAGGGTGTAAACCTCTACCCCATCCCCAACTTTCGCCCATGCTGTTATATTAATTTCAAGTGTATTTGACCGTAAAGTGTTGAGAATCGAATGAGGTATAGTCTAAGGAAACTTTCCTAAATTGGGGTTCACTCGCTATTCATAAGGACCGTAATTCATAGAAAACCGCTATTCATTTAACACGCGTTATGAATAGCGGTCCTTATGAATAGTTATGAATGGTGGTCCTTATGAACAGAAATCCTTATGAATAGCGAGGTAATTTGTCTATGGTTTGCTCGCTATGTAGGAGGCTATTCATACAAAACCGCTATTTTTAGGTACTTCCCAGAGATGGACCACGGAACTCAAAAACTAAGCAAGAAAACAGGCCTCGGCCCATGGTCTAATTCATTTAGTCACGCGTTATGGATAGCGGTTCTTATGAATAAGTGGTCCTTATGAATAGCGGTCTTTATGATTAGCGAGGTTACCCCCCTAAATTACCACCCATTCTACTTTTCTCAGATATAGATTTCACATTCACCCTGCAAGGCGGTGATGACATTAACATATCAAAATAAATACAAGCAGACATGTTTACCCCTCACAAAACATTTTATTACAAAGTTCATGTAACACTTTGCGGTCAGTAGACAGACCTACGCCCATCAAAACTGGAAACAAACAATATTAAAACTGTTCTTCGCGAACAAAAGCTGGTAAACGATGATTATATAATGCGGTATATTCCATGTGCTTTTGACTTTGTTGTAAACGCAGTTGGGCCATTCTCACTTACGTGTGTGACCAAAATCCTGAAAAATAGTTCATTAAAACCTAATTTTTCAGTATTTGTTTTGAAATAGAAGTCTCTCATTTTGGATTTTTGAATAACAATCGCCAACAGATGGAGGGTAATTATTTTAAATGAGAGTGCATCATTTTCTTTCTGAGGTCAAAATAAGGTCGGTCACGTGTGTGATCTCGCACGAGTGTAAGTTTCCACTTTTCATTGCTGTATGATGGGATTGCTCTGAACAGTTCGAAAGCAAATTTCCACAAATGAGTGGACATTCTTTTTTTTTAGAGGTGCAAATTGGGTCGGTCAGTTGCCCCCCCCCCCCCGGGCGTTTTAAATGTCTCTGTAAAAAACATTATGGTCGGGAAATGACTTATTTTTGTGAAAAACAAGGGAAAACTTTTTCATGTTAAGAAACTGTCAAAAAAGTCAATAAAATGTAATCTGATTTTCCGACAATGAGGCAAAATTAGATGGTCACGTGTGTGACCGTTTGTTTCACTTTACAAATAATGGCCCAGTTAGTTTTCAAAGGCAGAATGCTTATGTTGGGAGAACTGAAAGAACGAAAGAAAGAGTTAAACAAAAGTAAAAGTAAAAGGAGGAAAAGAAGGCACCATGAAAAAAGGCATAGTATTGTAGATAAATCTACAAGCACACACTCCTAAATATATTACGATTTTACTTTTTTAATTATCAAATAAGATAAACCTTTGTCATTTCAACTTTTGATTTCCTAGTTTGATATTTTTATCTCTGACATTCTAACCTCTGTCATTTTTACTCTGACATTTTTACCTCTGTCATTTTTACCTCTGACCTTTCACCTCTGACATTTTTACCTCTGTCATTTTTATCTCTGACCTTTTCACCTCTGTCATTTTTACCTCTGATATTTTTACCTCTGACATGCTTACCTCTGAAATGTTTACCTGGCACCGAAAAAGTAACGTATAAAACATATAAATATTTAAAAAAAAAAAAGTAACGTATAAAATAAAAGATATATTGGATATCTTAGCATTTAGAACGCTTAACAAAGTAATCAAAATAAAACTAGATGCGGGAAATCCATCCGCAAATTCTCTCCCTTCATTGTACGCTTGCCATTGTTTCACTCACGCTGCACAGCAAACTCCAATTCTATATCAACAAAAAAAAAAAAAAAAAAAAAAAAAAACATTTTAGCCCTCTCAACTTTACTACTTCTCATGTCAATACCACCTCACTTGCTCTGCTCCCTCCCTTAACTTTCATGAACATGATGAAAAGACTAGTATTCCATGGACAATTATTTGATGAACAGCCCAACTGCTAATTTCAGTATGGTAGTTTAATTTCTCATACTGTGCATGCTTGATTAATGTCGCATAATAATTCTGATTTGATCTTTCACATAATATCCAGATCTGTCGCCACCAGTAATCCTTTGCCCAGTAGACATTACTGTGACAGCATCTGAGGGTTTCCAAAATGCTTCTGTTCCCTGGGTCGAACCGAGGACCTCCGGACCAGTGTTCGTGCAAAGCGAGTACGCCTCCGGACATCGGTTCGAAATTGGACGCCATGCTGTGATCTACACGGCTACTGACGAAGCCGGCAACGAAGGACAGTGCTTCTTCTATGTCACCGTTGATGGTTAGAAGTTTTATAATTGCTGAATGGTTTTGTTACTTACTTCGATTCTTCCATTCCATATGTCTAACACAAAGATTACAAGAAACAAGTACAAGGGACCATTTCGATAAACAGATTACGGTTCACCTCCTCCAGGGGCGTCGATAGGGGGGGGGGTATGGGCTGTCGACAAATGCACCACCTCTGTAGGCAAAATTTTTGAAAAGGAGATGGAAAAAAGGGAGAGGGAAAAGGAAAGAGGAAAGGAACAGGATAAAAGAGAAAGGAGAAGGAAAAGGAAAGAAAAAAGAAAAGGAAAGGAAAATAAAACAGAAAGAAAAGAAGGAAAGGGAAGAAAAGAAAAGGAAAAACTGGCCATTTTTTTTTTTACATCTATTTTTTTATTTCTACATCTGCGATTTTCGTTTATTATTATATGGGGGGGGGGGAGATTAGGGGGCAGCATTTTTGTCGGCAAATTTGTGTGTCTCACCCCCCCCCCCCCCTCCCCTCATTCAAAATGTTCTAGCGATATCCCTGACCTCCTCCCAAGGTTGTCCACATACGTGGAATTCGAAGCCTGTCAACTCTCCAAAGAATTTCGAAGATTCATAGAACATGGGTTCTGATGTAGTATTTCCCAAGAATAATATTATTACCATAATCATTATCGAATCATATAATTATGATAATGGTAGTTTAATTGTGAAATAGGGCCTATTAATTTAGGACAAAAGCTACGCCGTGGAAGCTAGACATATACGAGTGGTCAATTTGAACCGAATTGTATGGGTAGACTTTTTCCCTCATTAAAAAAATATCTTTGAATCAAAATGAACTATTTTACTCAATATTAATACCAAAACAGAACCGCCCGGTGATCCAAACGCTAACTTGGCACCATTTATATCTGGTTGTCCGATGAGTAGAATGCCGGTGATTTTTAACACCAGTCCGCTGACAACATCTATGGAGGTTTTCTTCGATCCACCAAACGCTACGAACCCGGCAAACGCCAGCGACGTCATCGTCACATCTTCTACGCACACTCCAGGAGAGATGTTCGAGCACGGCTTGCACTTGGTGGTTTACACCTTTGTCAATGGACTTGGATTCGAAGCCGAATGCGTCCTTCCCATCCAGCTTCAAGGTAAAGCTCCGACTTTCTAGCTTTCGGAGAAGAGCGAAGTCAGCAAAAATCTACTTGAGTAGTCATAGCATCTTACAAATTAATGTATTAAAAAAAAAAAGAATTCGGTGATTTTCTAGTAATATAGGACCCTTTTTACCCCTAACCACTTCAAACAGTGACTTTAATACCTCCATCCTGGGTCGGAAACGCATAATGTAATAACCAATCCAAGTTTATTTTCCTAAAAGATTATCGAGTTGGACCATCCCCCCACCCCCCATCCCCCCCCCCCCCCCGAGATCGTAAAAAAAAAAAATCAACTCTTTTTAAGGTAGTGAATAAATGATGCCTCCATTAGATGGCAGGGAACAAGGTTGAATTTTCCTATGTTTTGGTGGGACAAGCCTCTATAATCCTACATGCTGGCGTGCTTTTGGAACCCCAGTACGCTAATATTTAACCCCATCGCTAATTACAGATTTTAAAACATTACTTTTACCAATATTTCTTTTTGTACAGAGGTTGACTTTTGTGCATCAGGTCCATGTGATCCGATACGAGAAATATGTCACCACACTCCAACATACTTTTATTGCTTTGTAATTGAAGGTAAGTAGGACTACATTTGTAACTTACCTCATCAATTATTACGCAGTTTGTTTTGATATTTCATTCAATTACGTCAGTCTGCGAAATAAATGTGATAGTATTTTTTGTTACTTCTCAATTGGTTTTACTATATCATTACAATTTAACCATTCACACATTATAGAAAAATCCTTAGGAAAAATCGAAAAGCTTGAAATAGATAATTTTAATCCATTGCTCTTGTGGCATTGTACCTCATCCTATCATCGTCATCACCGTAATTATCATCATGATCATCACTATATTTTTTATCATAGTGATGGTGGCACTCATTTGGGCAGGAAAGGAGAAAATGAGATGAGAAAAACATAAATAATGCTCATGTATATCTGCCCGATTCGCATTTTGCAGACGATGTCACTAAACCAGAAATCTTTTACTGTCCGGAGGACATCTACTTGTTCGCAGCACCTTCGGCCCTCTTTGCATCAGTGAATTGGACAACACCGACGGCTGCCGATGATTCTCAACGTGTTGTCCTAGAATCGTCCAAGAGTTCTGGTTCTCTCTTTTCGGCCGACGGCTTACCTGTTTTTGTAACATATGAAGCTACAGACAAGAATAATAATTCGGCCAGTTGTTCTTTCACTGTAACTGTCACGGGTAAGGCACGATATGTAATGATGTTTTATTAAAAAGGGTTCTTAGCACCATACTGAATTAAACAACTTTTCTCTACCAATGCATGAAATGAATGAACAGATATTTTTAGCACTTGAGGGCTATATTCAGCACTTTTCAGTGCTCGCATAGGGACAGCACAGCCTGTGCTACTATAGCACCAGTGCAGGTGCTACTTGTTACAGCACCCCAAAAAGTGCTACTAATTTTGCGAGAAAAAAAAAAGCACCCGGAGAGCTATTTTCAGACCTTGAAAAGTGCTCGTATAGTGACTGCACCAGTGGTGCTGCTTTAGCACCAGTGCAGGTGCTACTTGTTACAGCACCCAAAGGTCCTATTAACTTTACACTAATGGTGCTTATGAACAGACAAAGGGGTTCTTAATAGCACCTACAGTGAGCATTACATCAGATTTATATATGTACAATCATTATTTATCATGATTAAAAATGGTAGAGTAAATCATAAGAAATAGTAAATTATCAGTAATTACAAACTCAGCGATCAATTTCTAAATCATCTTTGTTTATTGGTCTAGTGTATTTGAGAGGCTGACCGAGACAATATGCAAATGATATGCAAAATTGCCAAAACTCTTCAGGTGCTGATTCATTAACGGCACTGATTCATTTGACTCAGCACTTGTTTTTAGCATCCATTTCTTCTGCACCACAAAAACCTTTGTCAAAAATAGCACTTTAGGTGCTAAATTTAGCACGGCACGTGCAACTCCTTGGGCAGCACCTGTTTTTTAGCACTTCACTTTTTTGAGTGTAGCTTTTCGCGTGACTTGATCGTGTTATCATACTTTGCTTGCTAAATGTATCAGAATCATTGATTTGAATATATATTGTATAAATCATGTGCCATACATGTACTTGTCATAAAAAATCTGCCATTTTAATCTCATTTCGTGATATAGCCGACGTTACTGGACCCACTCTGTCATGCCCATCAGACATCATGCTTCCTTTAGATAGGTCAAGAGCTGTCACGTGGCCTCAGGTCACTGCCCATGATCCATCAGGTCCTGTGTCGATCGTCCAAAATTATCATCCGGGTGAGAGTTTCCCATCTGGGTCAACAACTGCCGTTGTTTACGTTGCATCCGACATATATGGAAATATCAACTTGTGTTCCTTTCTCGTCATCATCTCTGGTACGTCTCAGTATCATGTACAAGATGATACATTAATAACTTTTTCTCCGCGCTATACAAGTTACAATAACTGCATGTCCAATGCGCTTTCAGTAGTGTTGTCTTGGTCAACAGATTCTATAGCAATTTCTGCTCTTTTAATACAGTCCGCACTCTCCACTCGTATTATAACATATGAGGAGCGTTCCAGGCCAGTCACTCCTATTTTACATGCTAGTCCAATTACAGATACATGAAAAATACAATAGTTCTTACAAGAGAGAGCTCGAGGTGATTGGATAATTTTCATTTCTATAGTCTTCAAATGAACTTCAATGCTATTTGTTTAACTCAAAAAAGCAAGTGATAGCAAGTCATCGTCAATGATCTTCAATGCACATTTTATGAATCCCTGCTAAGCTTGACTTAACGTGTATTTTCCTTCATATTCGTCTCAAAACAAGGTGAGTCTTCAGAAAACTTTCCTGTGGTGATTCATTTTGCCAATAGGATCAAGAATCTCAATCGCTCTATGATCCATAAAAAGACAATTTCAATACCCCATAAACTACTGGGCCTCTCAAACTATTTTTTCTTAACTGAATTTCCAGATGCCTTTTCCAATGAGACATGCAACCGTCCTAGCCCACCGCCATTCGCCGAATTAATGAACCCAAAGACTTCGTATTTCTTCGGGGAGATGGTGCACATAGTGTGTAATGACAACTCGGCGACAACATATTGGCGCTGCGATTCAACGGGCGAATGGGCTGCGGATAACTTCACCTGTCCTGCTACAAATACGAATTCGCCCCGATCAGGTAACGCATTATTACTCCGATTCCAATTTCGAAATTTGTTACTATTGTCCAAATTTTATTTCTGAAGAATTGCAAGATTTCATATTTTTGAGGTAAATAAAAATGCAATGTTCATCTAATATGATAATTGCATTAAGGGGGTGTGAGGTAATCCAAATGCATGTATTTTCAAAAAATCTAGCCAGTACGTAGAACAAAGTTTAGTGGAATATGTCCTTATTTTATAGATGGTTCGTTTCTTTCAAAAGGGGCCAAATTTTGTTGTTGTCTGTGTGGGACAAGAGCCATATCTGGAATGGGGCCAAAGATTCCTACAATGTTGAATAAATTTATTTCAAGTTCATTTCATTTTTTAATCTTATTTGACTTTCTTCCAACAATACAACAATAATATCAGTAATATCAATAAAAGTAACACTTTCTTCCAACAATAGTATTAAAAATAGTAACATTAACACAGGTATAACAAACTAGTATAGAGAGAATGAGAGCAGAACAACATTATATGAACATGTGTGATACAAAAGGCAGCAATATTTTGAAGAAGGACAAACGAGAAGACCGTAGTAAAGCATGGCTTGTAAGATAAGTTCTCTCAGGAATACACAATAATATATATATGAATAATTATGATGTAAGCAAATGATGTTTACATGTAACAAAACCGAAAATTGGCAGATGATCTCTCCAATTCGGCAGGCGGAGAACATCAAAAAAAACAACAACCCAAAAACAAACAGGTTAGTCGCCCTCTTCATCAGTGACCAGGATGCGACAAAGATGTTAAGAAAAATCCGTTTCTGAAGACAGCCCGAGACAGCCACACAAATGTGCGACTGCCCCTGGCCAGACGGATTTCAAACTAACCTGTTCGTTGATGTGCGTCGCGATCATGACTCCCACTCTGTGATGGTATACCGCGTAGTAGCCACAGCGGGATCAGCGACGCGTGGTCATGTCTGGCAAGTTAAGTAGGTCGGGTCCATCCTCTAGAATCCTTCAGAAGCCACAGGTGAAATGAAGACTTTAGTGCGCATGAGCAGACCAGCATGTCAGTCTTCTTCTTCTCTCTTGCCCCTACGCCAAGTCGAGAGAGTGCACTAAGGAGAGAGTGGTTGGAAAAACCTCGGCACCCAACCTCGACCGGCAAAACTACAGCGTTCCAACCGTTTCGCTCTGCTTCCAGCAGGAGCTCTGAGTATTTCCTTGCCTTTCTCTCATGCGCTCTCTGCATTCCAGCTTCATCTGGTACAGTCAGCTCCATAAGAAGCACCCTCTTAGTCGATGGAGACCAAATAACGATGTCTGGACGCAAATTGGTAACCGCAATGGAAGGAGGGAAAACAAGCTTTTCCTTCAGATCTATTAAAAGATTCCAGTCATTCGCGCCGTCAAGACTGGTTCTCTTTCTTGCTGTGGTAATCCTGCCTTGCTTCCCTTCACCCTTCCTAACAAAACGAATTCTCGGAGGTTGGGTCTGAACAGGCTTCTTGTTGTGTTCTTCAAGTCTGCGTTTAATTGCACAACCAATAATGTCAAGCACTCGGTTGTGCCTCCACGTATAACGGCCCTGTTGAAGACTAGTCGGGCAACCTGCCAGAATATGGGTTGATGTTGCACGCTGACGGCAAGGCGGGCAGGCGTCGTCTTCACTTAGGCCCCATCTTTTCAAGTTGGCTGGTGAAGCAGCTGTGTCGTAAGTTGCACCGACCCAAAACTGCAGCAATTTTGGGCTCATGTCGAAGAGATCCCTCCATGACAACTTCTTCTGCTGTATCCCTTCCCACGCTGTCCAAGCCCCTTGAATTGGCATCTGTACTGCTCTGATGTAGCGTGCATCATCATGTTCCTTGCCTACTAGGTTAGTGACTTCTGTCCTAACCTCACGTTGGCTTAGCTTGTGAATAGGCTTGCGAATATGACCAGCTCCTAACCCTTGGCGACCAACTTGGCCTCTCACCAGGTCCTCCATCCGCAAACTTTGCTCTGCTCTAGCTATTGCTCTCTCGGCATTCCTCTTACGGCCGCAACGCGTCTGTGGCTTGACAGAAGTGACAACATTGTCTTTACTATGTCGCAATTGTAATGCTGCATTCACCACCGTCTTCTTGAATGTTGTTGTGAGTCCCTCTATCTGAAGACGAAGCATAGACTGGTGGCAGTATGATGCAGCACTTGTCAAACTTCTGCAGACGCCTAGCCAACGACGTAGCTTCTTTGAGACGATGACCTCCATCTTCTCCACTTGTGAGACTGGTACATCATATATCATGAGTTTCCACTGAATTCTCGGCACAATAAGATATTGATAAATCCAGCCCTTCATGACACCAGTCAGAACACTCTTGTCAATGACCTGCAGCCAACTGTTCAGCAAGTCCATCATGTCTTGGCGAGCACCCTTATCATTCAGACTTTCATCAATTAAACGGCCAAGAAATTTGACTGGTTTAGTCTGTACTCCTGGTATCGTCTGACCGTCAACTGAGAAAGGTTCGATGTCTTTCACTTTGCCTCTCTCTACAACTAAGGATCTCGACTTCACTGGCTTAATTCTCATTCTACTCCAACGCATGAAGTCATTCACTTTGGCGAGTACCAATGTAGCGCTTTCCACTGATGAAGTAACTATAGTTATATCATCCATATATTCCTTCAAATAAGGAATGTCGAAGTCCCTTTTCTTCAGATGATATTGCTTAACAGGCGTCAACTTCAAGTAATCGTTCAAGAGATTGAAAGTGATGACGAAGAGTATTGGAGATAAGGTACACCCCATGAAGATTCTTACTGAGAATTTCTGCCACTCTGAGTTCCAGTCCTTAACAGAAAATCTAGCGTATAAACCAGAATAATAGTTGTCAATTAAAGATATCAGTGACTCCGGGAGATGATACCACTTCAGGGCGAATGAAATAGCAGCATGAGGAACCGAACCATATGCATTCGCCAGATCGAGCCAGATTGCAGCCAAGTTCTTCTGAGAAGTTTTTGCATCCTTGATAACTTCCCAAAGTGTAGCAACATGCTACCAAACACCAGGATGACCTCCTACTCCTCCCTTCTGGATTGTAGTGTTGTGTAGGGATCGGTTGAATTACAGTTTACTTTCTTGAGTACAGAGAGAGTACATAATGTGATGTGAAGTTAGAAGCTATAGAGTATAGCATTTATTCAAATGAATTATAACATGAAGATACAATGAAGCATAGAGCAAGTCTGATGGTGACTATACTCTCATGATGTCTGGAATCTATTCTGAAGTAAATCTTGAAGTCTATTCTGAATTATATTCTATTCTGCTCTCTTCTGACTGGAGTCCTGAAGTGAACCCCTTTTATAATGGGTAAACCCCCTATTGGGAGTTGGTCAACCTTGAGTCCTTGACCAAATAACCATAAGTACGTCATAACTTTTTCTCAGTATTGGGGAGTGGGGCTGTTATCTGGAAGGAGTGATGTTGAAAATAAGAAGACCATAAAGTGACCATTGTGTCATAGCTTTAGTTGGAAGTTGTATGAGTAATACTTTCTGAAGAAAGTGTGAAGTTTGTAAACGTTTAAACTTCCTGTTCACTTCCTGTCTAGGTATTGATAAATCATTGATAAATGTAAAATTGGTCTTATATTATCACATAACAGTAGTATCCAAGTAGTGGTCCTCCCTCATATACTTCTCAATACGCTTCGCTGGAGTAGCGAAAAACATCTTAGCCTCTACGTTCAGCAGTGCAATAGGGCGAAAATCTGTAATGGTTGTCTCATTCGGCGTCGTAGACTTTGGAATGTATATCCCCTCGGCAACTCTCCACTGCACAGGAATATGTTTAGTTCTCCATACTACTTGCATAAGATTCCAAATAATCCTCAGAAGACGGGGACATTTCTTATACATCTTGTACGGAATCCCATTCTGACCAGGAGAAGAAGCATTCCTAGCCTTCCGTAAAACATCTTT
This sequence comes from Heliocidaris tuberculata, assembly GCA_025618425.1. Classification (NCBI taxonomy): domain Eukaryota; kingdom Metazoa; phylum Echinodermata; class Echinoidea; order Camarodonta; family Echinometridae; genus Heliocidaris; species Heliocidaris tuberculata. Next base: position 18,309,345 of record CM046845.1, on the reverse strand, counting down.
TAGCTCCTGAAAATGTGGCAGTGAATCATCAAACTGACTAGATGGTAGATTGGTTGGAAAACTATCCTTCCAAGGTTCGAACTCTCCACTAGATGTAGACGAATATGTCTGCTGAAGATGTCTATCTAAATCTTCCTTGAGCAATTGAGTTGTGACTTCGAAACAGGTTGAAGGAGATTCTTTGCGGTCTTGAAAGGGTCACGCATGAACTTACTCCTTGTTCTCTTCCTCTCCCTCCTCCTCTTCGATGCTCTTTCTTTCCGCCTCAGTAACAAAATATCATTGTGAATCTGATCACCTAACACTGTGAGTCCTTCTTTCTCATCATCTGGTGCCTCACGAAGACGTTTTCGTATATCCCGTTGCTGCTTCCGAAGATCGCGAAGATGACGCTTCCTCCTACTCAAGTTAGGCTCACGATGAGTGTGTACATCACTAACACCAAAATGCTGAACTGCTATAGCATGAATAATCTTCTCATATGTGCTCAACTTCTGCTCAACAGTACCATGCATCAACATTTTAACATTACTGGCAGCATCTTCATCAAAGTCAGTCCATTCAGAAGTATTCGTCATTTTTGGCCACTTTATTAAAGAACGGCGTTCTGCTTTCTGCAAAATCCTACTGTCATGAGTCTCTGATAGCGTTCGATTGGCATTGTGGGAATTAACCAAACCATCGTCATGCTCCGAATTACTATCCGAAAATATACGGTTCAAAGACTCACCACATTTCGTCTTTGCTTGATGTATCCTCACGCCTCTGGCTCCCTTAAATTGGCGTTCACAAATGACGCACGAATTCACACTTGTCGATGCAATCGTATTGGTAGATTCATCCAATAACATATCTGCCGTTGATTCCAGAGCATCCAAATCGTCGTCACTTGTCGTTTCCAGTTCGTCAACGTTGTAAACTTGGGACCTTTTTATCCTGTGCGACGTCCCAGCCAATATTCCATCATCATTTGTTCGTTCTTCCATAGTAGATAAATATCAGACTTTCCTGACAGTCAACGGTCTTTCCCGTAGTCATCAGCCTCTTCCTGATCGTCAACCAAACTTTCTTGGTGGTCATCTGATCCAATGGACAGATATGCTAATGTAACAAAACCGAAAATTGGCAGATGATCTCTCCAATCCGGCAGGCGGAGAGCATCAAAAAAAAAAAAAAAAAAAAAAAAGGTTAGTCGCACTCTTCATCAGTGACCAGGATGCGACAAAGATGTTAAGAAAAATCCGTTTCTGAAGACAGCCACACAAATGAGCGACTGCCCCTGGCCAGACGGATTTCAAACTAACCTGTTTGTTGATATATGTGGAAAAAGAGAAACAGATGTGGCTGTGTACAGTGGGGGCAAGGAGATTTTTTTTTTTTTTTTTACATCACAAGACGAGGTTAGGTGAGAAAAAGGGGAGGAGAAAGAAAAATATATAGGGGAAGAGATTAACAGAGAAAGAGAAAGAGAGTGAAGTGAAAGATATAGCAAGAAGACAGCTGACTATCAGGGGAGAAAGTCTGGTATGCAGGTACGGCTTATGAATTGGTAATGTGTCATGCAGAACTTAAAACATATCAGTCAGTGACATCAACATAATTTAAAGAAATCATGAATGAAAAAAAAAATCCTCAAAAGATGTAAATTACAAGCTGATTTACCCAACGCATGTTTGATCAAGTGGGTTCCTAAACCTGGGTCCAGTACATACTAACTTATTAACTCTTTTAGTGCCGATGTCACGTATATGTGACAGATAGACTTGTCCTTTTCATTCACCAATTGCTCGACCACAGGAAAGGTAAATTTTCAGCATAAATCAATCATTCTAAATATATGATTGTAATTATATGCTACCATAGAAATTTTCAGAGAAAATTGCAAATTTTTAGAAACATATTACCTTATTTTAACATTAAACAATAGTAAACAAATGAGAAACCCAAAAATGATGGACAAAAAGAAACTCAAATATAATTTCAATAATTCTTATGCATAAAGTTGGGTAAAGTAATAATGTTTGGTATAATAAAAATGGTAATATATTTCCTACAAGTTTTGTACACAATATTTTGTGAAACAATAGATGGTTAATGAAGTGCAGACATTTTAGAGTAAGCATTTATAACGTTTTGGTAAGATTTTGAAGAGCGCTAAACCCCTTGGCACAGTAAGAGTTAAGAGTAAAGTGTGTCCTTGCACGAGGTAAGTGCAATCCTGAGGCCTGTCCTGTGGCATATCTATGAATTTCATTATTTTTCTTGAAACGTTTTTCTAGTGCTAGTGGAAGGTCAACTGCATTAAAATCATACATTGGAGACCTTAATTGCATAAAATAAATGTCTTCGACGTGCATGATAGTTTGGGAGCCTGTCCCAAAATAGTCGCCCCATTTTACATGTGAGATTTGACCCCTTAAAGTTACTTAGACCATCCATGTCATTCACAAAAAGCTTGTCAGCTCGAACGAAGAACGGGTTTGGCCACCAGAGCCCTCCAAAGGGCCCCAAGTCGGGTCAATTTCAACCCATCTAACGTATGCGCCAAACTTTGTCAGAAGGAAGGTGTATGTCTATACGTTCCCAAACACAAAAACTGACAAAAATTTCCGCCGGGATGGGTTTTCAGACGGCCCCTACAAATTTGAGCAAATTTTCCCCTTAAGGCCCATGGACCGAATTTTGTGAGAAGAAAGAGGCATGAGTGTAAATTACAACATAAAAACTGACAAAAATTTCCTTCGGGAAGGGGGTGTAACACGCCCCTGAAAAAAATACCAAGTGCCCCTAAACCAAGATTTGCTCAAAATGCTCTGGATGTAGAGAAAATCATTTTTTTTGCCTTACAACCCTAATAACTCCAAAGTGTCTCATTCAATGCAAGTCAATTTTTCATAGTACAATTTTAAGTGTTAGAACTTTCTTGGGGGTGCTATTTGGGGTCAAATGATCATTTCAATGATAAGTTATTAAATTGTGAAATATGTATTGCTTTCTCAAAAGTAGTCAAATGATATTGTCAGGATTATGTAAACACACCCATTGTCCATCTGCACCTGTCTGACAAGACATAACAAAGGAGCTTGCTAAGTCTTTGGGCTATGTGGCTGCCATGCTGAAATTTATGTGTTAATTACACAAATATCTTGCAAAACTTATTCGTCAAATGGGGTGACTATTTCGGGACAGGCTCCTGGCCTGTTATGTGAGAGTGTAAGATATGGGTGGGTGTGAGATATTTGTGTGGGGGGGATGTGGGTGTGTTGATGCGTTATACGTGTGTACAGTATTTCGAGAATTGTTGTTTTCGTAACAAGTACTGGTAGTCAATGTCATTATGTGAGTTCCTATCTAAGAGATATCTAATAATATTTTTTGTTCCTTCAGGCTTCCCGATGGAAGGAACAATAACCATCATCGCTGTCATCGGTATTATCATCCTAGTCGCCATGATGATGATGTTTCTCCTGAAGTAGGTTTTTTTTCAACTAAGTATAAGAGTGTCACTGGTTCCATTCTGTTTTAAAATGGTGAAGACATTTTATTCAATTGAAAGAAGTTTGATAATACTTGACTGATTAATGTCCTTATGTGTTTTGCTCTTACCACCTCCCCCCAAACCCATTTTGAAACCCCTCTCACTGGCGTAGCCAGACTTGTTGAACAGTGATGGTAGGGGAGACAGACTGGGAAAGGGGGGGGGGGTGACACACAAAATAGACATAGTTACACATACACACCTTGAGAGAGATTGAGAGACATTTAGATTTTTATTGCATTACATTTTCATTTTAAAAGTATATAACAATAAGTATTGTGCAATTAACAATATACAAAATAATTGACAACACAACTTAGTGCAGAAACATTTTCGATCATTACAAGCGAAATAAAGAGCATTAAAGTAAGAGTTGTAAGAAAAAAACATAACGGCAATAAAGACTACATTAGATTAATTTTATGAGAATGAGAATGAAAACAGAGACCAGCATAGAAGCAGAGCTTGTAGAAGAGCTGGTCCCTGGCAAAAAGGTAAATCATGAATACAATACATAAAAAACTAGACTGGGTAATCATGCATAAAATTCCCAATAAAAGGGAAAAAGAAGAATACAGATACATGGCCATGGAAAGCAAAAAAATCATATACATAACACAATTCCTATCGAAGAGAAAGCATTGTCAAATATTGTAAACACAAAAAGATGGGATATTAACGATTTAAAGGAGTAAACTTTACTAAAGACGGAATAAGAAGGACAAAGTGACAGGTGGGGGTTAGGGAGGGAGGGTGGAAAAGGGGCAGGATCTGGAAGGTTTCACTTAGTCTATAGATTCTACTACACAGGTAAACAAAAATCATCATTGAGGGATCAATGTCCTTAAACAGCTATTAGTGATTTTTTAATTTACTTTTGATTGTACTCAAACGTAAACTGTCTCTAATACTTAAAGGGAGGGAATTCCAAAATTTAGGAGCAGTAAATGAAAAAGTATTCTGGGTTAATGCGGTACGAGTTCTTGGCAAGTGATACAGATTGATTTGTCTAGTGGGATAATGATGGATTTCATTATTTGCTGTCAATATATAATTGAAGACAGTTGGCAATTCGTGATTATGATACTGAAACATAAGTACAGCAAGATTGAGGCGGTAAATATAAATTTTCAGTACATTATTAGAGTGAAACAGATCGTCAGTGTGTGGCGATAATTAATATTACTTATAATTCGCATAGCCTCTTTCTGTAGTAACAAAAAAAAAAAAATTGTTTATTATCTATTAAATGGGATGAGGTAGTTCGTTAAAAGCATTACTAAATAACATGTAATTTTTTTTTTTTAGATTTATGATAACTTGCTAGCCTTAATCCATATATTGCAACTGAATCCAGTTCAGAATTAATCACATTACATAAAGTTTCTAGGCTTTTATGCGAGAAATAGATTAGTGTCATCTGCATACATAATAACAGTCAATAAATTTGATGATCTATGAAAGTCATTTATATACATGTTAAAAAGTAAAGGGCCTATAATAGAACCCTGTGGAACACCACAATTAATATTTCTTAATTGCGACATGCAATTTTGAATACAGACATATTGCTGACGTTCGTATAAATAATTTCGAAACCAATCTGAAACAATACCTTTATGCCATAATGTGACAGTTTGCTTAAGAGAATTTCATGATCTGTAGTGTCGAATGCCTTAAAGAAATCTAAGAACGTTCCTATTGTATGGGTACCGTTATCAATAGAACTTGTAATATTATTGATTAGAGACAGGAGAGCATGTGTTGTATTATGTTGTTTTCTAAATCCGAACTGAGATTCATGTAAAATATCATTATTATTCAAAAAAATCAATTTTACGAGTAAAAACTACTTTTTCAAGTATTTTGGAAAAAAGTGGTTAACAAAGATATTTGCCTGTAATTTGATAGCGAAAAGGGGTTACCCTTTTTAAAAATAGGGATTATTTTGGCTAATTTCATTTTGTTTGGAAAAACACCTGTGCTCAGAGATTACATATAAAAGTGAATGGTTCAACAATACTTGATATAATTTTCTTAATTATAATATTATCCAGACCATCTTGTCTAAAACTGCGTTTACTTATAAAATTGTTAACAGTATTAAAGACTTCACATTCATTTACAGGAGTAAAGAACATAGAATTGGGGTTAGGGTTTTGTAAGGAAAATCATAAAATTTTCTATCACAGTTTGGTATCTTACTTGCTAATTTTGGACCTATTTCTACAAAAAAAATCATTAAAGTGATCAACAATATTTTGTAACTCATCATTAGTTCTTTCATCAGTTCGTATCTTAGAAATAATACCCTTTTTCCTGTTTATTCAGAACTTCATTGATTAATTTCCATGTGTTTTTAGCATCTTTGTTACAATTCATAAATTGACGTGAAAAATATATCTTTTTTTTTCTACGTAGTAACCCTGTCAATGTATTTTTATAATTCAAATCTTTCGACTTAGAACTTTCAGTGGGATTCGCTTTATATTTCAAATAAAGATTATTTTTACTATTTATTAACCTTAATAAGCCTGGTGTTATCCATGGAGATTTGGGAATTCTTTTCCTATTATTGAAGATTAATTTTTCTCATAGGAAAACATTCATTAAACAAACTAGTTAATTTAGCCATAAATTCATCAAAACTACTGTTTTCATCCGTCATATCATAAATATCATCCCAATCTACTATGATTAGCCTGTCTTTGAATGTGTTAATAATTCCTTCAGACAAATTCCGTTTGTATATTATAGAAGGACATTGTGTTTGCTGCAAGATCGGGAAATGTGCAAATATGGGAAAGTGATCCGTCAGGTCTGATATTACAACGCCAGCTTGGGGAAAGGGATGCATATTGTCAATTAAGTTGGAAGATTGTTCTGCGATGCGAGTTGGTTTCGGCGGTGGGGGAGGGGGTCAACACATTTAAACCAATCCAGAAAAAAAAAATCCTTTTGGGGTCATAATTTGCATGGGAAGGGTTGGGCCCCAGGGGCGGCGATCCCGGGGGGGGGGGACGTGGGAGAGGACACGTCCCCCCGGGAATTATTCGGGGAGGGGGATCGTCCCCCCGGAAAACTCAGAATAAAAATTGTATAGTAAATATGAGTAGATGCTGCAGCACCTTAGTCAGGCTCTCAAGCGCTCTAAAACACAAACTTTCACTATTCAAATTGAAGAATTTTCTTGCTCGGTCTCTACGCTCCCTAGCATGCTAGTACTCTAAACTGTACAATATTGCTTGATATCTCTAAAATGAAAGTATTATTAAGGCAGAGATTCCCTTATGCAATACAGTAGACAGTGTAAACGCCCTATTGGACCTATTGCAGGGTCAGCAATTCAGGGGGGACGGGGAACAAATATTCAAGGTTTGTCCCCCCCCCCAAAAAAAAAAATAAAAATAAAAAATAAATAAATAAATAAAAAATAAGTAAATAAAAAAAAATGAATAAATGAAAATAAAAATAGAATAAATTAAATAAATTAATTAATTTTAGAAATTAAAAAATTATTCGATCTACTGTGTAAATGGTGATTTAACATTTGCATTTGCCTGTGTGATTAAAAGTACTTTAAAACTATGTTACAAAATTTTCTACCTTGGTCGCTATCCGAGCTTGCAAAATATTGTAAATAACATTTATTGAGAAATGTAATGGAGTGTAATAAGCAACAGGGAAATGAGTCATATACATATTTTCGCCTCATTACTTTTGGATTGACAGTATTTGGACAGGTTGCAATTCTTTATCATCCATGCATAAACTGTCAATTTGTATGTCCATATTAACAATTTATAAAAATCTGAAGCGTATAAAGTTCATTTTGTTGCCAAACTCAGTAAATTCTGCTTTATTAGATACTTTGTATAAATCTATGATTCAACCATGTTATGATTATGTATGCTCAGTATGGGGGAACTGTCCGGATGTTTATAAGAGAAAACTACTTATGCACCTGTGGTGTCACACCTTGGCGTTTTAGCCAGCGTATGCCCGACGTATCAAAATTTCTCTAAAACGTCGGCATACGCTGAACTTTGATATTTTTTTTTTCAACTCTGGGCGTATACTTAGCGTATTCATAACGAGTTGGACGTATACATAACGTATTAGTAACTTATATAGAACGCTTCGTTAACTTATAAGTAACGTATTCCAACGAATGCTTAGCGTATTGCCGGCGTACACAACTTATGCCCAACGATAGCCTAACTTACGCATAGCGCGCGGCAGCGTATCGCTGACGATCACGTGTCGTAGCCTATAAAAAGGCTGCCGCTCGACTATTCAAATCATAACCCCACTATCCATCACGGTATCAACACCACCGCCATGCCGAAGAACACTTCGAAGAACGCTGCCAAGAAGTCCCCTGGCCGTGGGCGGGGGCGTGGACGTGTCTTCATGAGTTCTGATAGGTTCCTCCTGTGAACCCCATTTTTATATACCAATTCCTCTAAACGTTGTCGATACGCCATTATACGGTAGCTGTAAGTTAGAAACACGTTCAGTAAGTTTTGTGATCGTCCGGAGCACGTCAAATACGTCTTCATACGTAAATATACGTTGGAGTTAAGTTACACATACGTTCAAAGCACGTTACTCATAGGTTAGAAGTAAGTTTTGGGGTACGCTAAACTATATCTCGACGTATTTCGACTTATGAGTAACTTATGAGTAACGTGTGTGAACGCGTGTCAACGATCGTGTAACTTACCTACAACTTATGGCCCGCGTATGCGGGACGTATGAGCCATACGCTGGCATACGTCGAAAAATTTGTGCTTGCACAAAATTTTTCGACGACCTCGCCGTATGACGACCTCGCCGTATGACGACGTATACCAGCGTGTTTTAGCGTGCTCTTAACGTATGCAAAACTTACCCGTAACGTATTCGACGTAAGCCAGCGTATTCGCCAAATTCCTCATACGTCGGGCATACGCTGGCTAAAACGCCAAGGTGTGACACCACCATTAGAACACAGAAAAGAGCTGCTAGGATTGTTACAGGAAATTTCGATTATGAAAGTAACAGTGGCACTAATTTGATGAGGAATTTATCATGGCCCAATATGGAACTAAGACGGGATTATTTTATAGCTAACACGATAAAAACTTCTTTCGAAATATAAACTCAAGACAATTTCAATAGCCCTGTCTATCACCTTTAGAAATGTGCGAACATTATAATGGTGTATTACGTAATCCGAACCTGATTTCTATGGGCAGTACAATAGGCCTTTGAAATTGCCCTTGAGTTTATTTTTCGAAAGTAGTTTTTATCGTGTTAGCTACTCTTATGTATAAAAGTGTTAATGGTCTTGCCCCCTTACGACTTTGCAATGAAATCGAAATGTACTTTGATCGTCATGGTTTTAACACAAGGAATACTGATTCTCTTAACTTAAATTTACAAAACCCAAGCTGGAATCATTTAAACAAACTTAGATATGCTGGAGCAAATATTTGGAATAACTCCCTAATGATCTTCAAAATGTAATATCACTCAATAGCTTTAAATGTAAATATTAAAGAAATATACCTTAAATTTTAAAAATATTTCATCTTATTTATGCTCTTGTTATCATTTTTTATTCACCAGCAATGAATTATTTTAAACTACATGTACTCACCATTCCTTGCCTAAATTAGTCAGTAGTAGCACTTTTCATTTTTACCCCCTTTTCCCTTATTGATTTTATTTTATATCAGCATAGGTTTGTAATCAAGGTTAAATAAGTTTGACATCTTCAGAATGAATGAATGCTTCATATGCACTTACATGCTTATGTGTTTTATTCGTTATACTTACCTTACTTTTGTGTTACTATTGGTTCCTCTCGTTTGTTATTATTATTATTGAATTGAACGTACCTGTTTTTATACTTCATTGTTAATATTCATATTTTTCATTACCAGAGCCAAGATGTAAATCAGTCCTATAACTGATCTTGTCATCCTGTATAAATATGTTTGAATAGATAAATAAATAAATAAATAAATAAATTGATAAATAAATAAATAAATTAATTAATTAATAAATAAATAAATAGATAAATAAATAAATAAATAAATAAATAAATAAATAAATAAATGAATAAATATTTCAGATTCAATTTCAGTGCATTATATAGGATGGGCGTTCAAATTCGCTCTGTTCGGCTTTACACGTGCTCCAATATTAGCTCCGTTTACCTTTTTGACGGTTGGCTGCAAAACGTCTACTTAACAATAATTTTTAAAAAATTCTCCTGAATTATGAGGTTTTAAAAGCAATTCTGTTTTAATTTCCTTTTTAAAAAGTGCTTCATAAATGACGCTTGAAAGAGTCGGTTAATATAAATGACCTTTTTAGCGGGGGGGGGGGGGGGGCCATGGCCCCTATGTGCCCCCCGGCTACGCCTATATCCTCTCTCACGTCATCTCCCTTTAATCTCTTTCGGGCACTCAAAAAGGTATTCCAGTCTCTTTCCTCCATATTTGGCAGGCACATTATTTTATACTTTGACGTAAGGTGTAGGACACATGCTCCTCCAACAATTCTCTAACTAAATCCTAACTTCAACCCTCGACCAGGGCAATGGGGAGTTTGAGGCGTTTCCCCATGGGCCGTTCAACATTTCTGTTAAAAAGAGCCAGCCATTCCGAAATTCCGCACTCGAGTTTTGGTCACAGTCGGCCCCTGCCCTGGACCCAAATTAACCCTAACATGAGCACTATACTTAACCTTTATCCTAACACTATACCTAACGTAAAAACCCGGCATTTGCAACCTAACCCTATACTTTTGACGAAATAAAGCCCAAAGCAGTTGTGACCGGAGCATTAACGCATTACATCATTATGTAATTTAAGAAATGAATTGAAAAATTAATAAAATAGATAATAACTAACATTTTTCTCTTCATACTTTTTTTCCAGAGCCAGGAAAGATCGAAATAAGGAGAAACAGGACCAGAAAGATCAGAACAATGATGATCACATTAAAGAAGATCGGAACGAGGAATAAACAAATTATCTTCAGATAATACAACAACTTAGCTTTCCTTGGAAACGTATGGTTGAAAAACAAAACACGTACTGATTTGCACATTTTGCACATTTTGTGTGCGTGTGTGTGTGTGTGTTTTGGGGCACATTTCAAATGATTCTCACATAATTGTAATGCAATCGTTGCAAAAAGAGAATGATTCGATAGACTAAAAATCCACTTAACAAAGATGACTGAATTTCCCAAATCGATAGAATATGAAGTGAGCTTTGGAATTCCTAAAGATATTGTATTCTCTTTTCACAGGCATTTATTCTCACAGATTTTTTCCCCTAGAAATTATATAATATGTCTAATTTGAATACCTCTTAGTCTTCTGGCTGCTTTATCATGAATATATGGATATACATACTATGCACTGTTGTTAGTTATGAAGTTTTAAATAATACAGTAATATTATACTTAATTTAGTTTGTTTGAGAAATACATGATTCGAATTAATTTATTTCGAAGTAGAATTGAAGATTGATTCTTTTCATGAAAAGGAGCAGTGCAGAGACAAAGGTTGTACATGTTCGCATAGAACTTCATTGCGTATTACAGATGTAATAAACAGATAAGTTCAATTATGTGTGTTGTGAATTCATAAAGGTAAAATGTATGGTTAACAACAAATTCACTTCAAGAATTAACAATGAATACTAGGTGCACCTTTGTTTAAAGTAGTTTTTAATGCCTTGTAGAATTATGATAATTTCCTTATCAAAAAGGATAATGTTTAAGTAAATCTTGAGCTGTAGGTAAAAATTAATTGCTACATGAGAAAAAAAAAATAATACAAGAAAAAAGACAATTGTGAATGATGACAGGAGGGTTGACACATTACAATGAGTCTTTACTAATACCCACAAAATTGAATGAATTAAGTTCAAGACGGCTTGTACTTTGCAATCTTTGTATAACCCAGTAAAAATAAAATTACTTGATCAAAAATGCGGAGGATGTTTCTCGGTATGAATTGTGTTTCTGGTGGTGTGTTAATTGTTACTATTAAGAATACACCAGATAAATGAATAATAAGGGGAAGATTATCATATACCAAAGGATATCGTTTTATTATTTGATAACTTTAAAATGTTGCTATCATCAATTTTGATTATGATAACTGCTTGAAAAAGTATTTCGATCTAAAGAAAATTAATATGCATTAAAAATTAAAATGCATGAGTTGCGAATTACTGTATCTTTTTGTAATAAGCATATTACACTGTTTACAAATGTCTGTTGTCCTAGTTACAGGTAACAGAACTTCTGTGTCATAAAGAGAGGCGGCGGAACGTCGGGCTCGGTCAATGGATGCGGGGGGACCTTTTGTTTGGTGGACACTGTCCGTGCCCGACGCCCCGCCGTGCCTGGCCATAAATTAATCAAGTGAGACTGTATAATGTTACATTTCTCAATAGATAAGTAAATAAATAACATACAATACATAAATTACAATGATTTAGTTTATTTCATAGAAAAAATATGAAGGAGCTTGTTTCCATTTCTGGAGTTCTTGCACAAATAAGACAGAGCCCCAATTTCATTAATAATTTGTTAGAGATAATTCGCATATAGATATTTGTAATCATGCAGTTAACTTTTTTCGTTTTGAAAATCTCTATGCTTAAAAGTGTGTATTAATTCGTTATATCAAGGATTTTTCGAATGTGTCAACGTGAACGCCGTCCTAGATCCTCCCAGCTACAATGGACTGCTTTGTGTTAACTGTATACAAAGTAGGTGAAGCGAGGCACCGCGCTTTGTGCAAGAACGGCTCACCCGTCCTCAAGCCAGTGACAAAATACCCCCTAAATAACTGATAATATAAAATATATACATGTCAGCATAAAGCATATCATCATCTCCTGATCATAAAAATACAGAAAACATCTCGTAATTGATTGAATATCACGTAATAATATTGTCCTACAAAACTGGCAAAAAGTCTTGTGAATTATACTGACGTAAATGTCATAACATTGCCCTACAAATTTCGTCATTACTAATAGATGCTATTTTGATGTCAGTTTATGACCTATTGAAGGGGAAGTCCACACGGAAAATAGGTTTTAATATAGAAGCAAAGAAATGAGAGGAACAGCTAGGTCAGTGAAAGTGTTAACAAATTGCGATGAAAAAATTAGGTTATTTATTCCCACCCCCCCCCCAATCCTTCCTTTCTCAATGACAATACATCAGAATATGGCAATTTTGTTCATAAAATTTTATTTATTTTATTTTATATTATTTTCATTATCACGTAGGCCAGCTGATCACCGCCAGAGCTCCCAGCTTTTGTTAATGGCTATGCCAAAATAGCTCCCGAAAGTAGTACATTTCCTGTGTCGGCATACAGGATGCCAAATCTTGTCTTTAAAAGACGTCCAAAAGACGTCTTAAAAATGTTGTTTATTTGGTCATACAAAATGGCTAAAAAATGGTCTTTGAAAGACGTCATAAAGACGTCGTACTATCGTTAATTTCGATTACAAAACTGGCAAAGTATTGTCTTTGAAAGACGTCGTAAAGACGTCATAATTACGTCGTCTATACTACAGAAATATGACGTCTTCACAAGACGTTATAGAGACGTCGTAATGACGTTGCATACACGACGTATGACGAGTTGACCAGTTCAGACCAATTTACAACGTCTTGAAGACGTCAGTCTGCTATCAGGGTTACTGTTTCATTTTACTGGACATTAATTATGTACTTTTACGTAATTATTGTAACTAAACAGCTGCTCTTGATAAAGAACTGAAACATGTTATGGTAGCCCAAACATTTCTGGATATATCGCTATATGATACTAGCTAGTGTTACCTGAGGGGGTGGGCAGTGAAATATATTGCTGTACACACGGGCGACCACCACCACCAAAAAAGAACGCTTAAAAATTAAGGGTAGTTCTTGTTGGTTAAGGCGCGTGATGCAATTAGGATGTCGAATTGGCCAAAAATCATGAAATTCCAGAATAACTATCTAACCAAGAATCATGAATCATTAATGCCAATGAATAGCAAAACGCTGGCATAAATGATAGATGCAGCTCGAACGAGTTAGGCATCCAGAGCCCCTGAAAAGGGCCCCAAAGTCGGGTCGATTTCAACCCATAACATATGCGCCAAACTTTGTCAGAATTAAGGTGTATGACTATACATTACCAAAACACCAAAACTGACAAAATTTTCCGTCGGGATGGGTTGTCAGACCGCCCCTATAAATTGGGGCAAATTTTTCCCCTTAAGGCCCATTTTTTTTTTTTTTTTGCTTGCTTGTCAGAGAATTTTGGAGGGGAATGTCCCCCCCCCCCCCGCCTTTTTGAATAAACTTTTTTTCTTCTTTTTTTTTTGCTTGTCAGAGAATTTTGGAGGCAAATGTCCCCCCCCCCCACCTTTTTGAATAACCTTTTTTTTTTTTTTGCTTGTCAGAGATTTTTGGAGGTGAATGTCCCCCCCCCCCCCCCCCCCCAATTTCAAAATGGATTTGCGCCACTGCTTTCGGGGACTCTGTGGGCCAAACCCGGAGGCTTCGTTTGAGCTGACAAGCTTTTGGTGAATGACATTGATGGTCTTAGCAACTTTAAGGGGTCAAATCTCATAATTTTATGTAAAATGGGTTAACTATTTCGGGACACGCTTATACATGTACAAGATTATCTGAAGAAGGCTCCTGGCCTAACAATGGCAATTGTTGTGTTATGAATTAATTACTCATACATAGTACACACAAGTTTTGTTGCCTTGATTTTTGAAAAGTATTCAGAGAAATGTCATAAAAAATTTCTCCTAATAGATTTGACATCCTTTAACTTTACAATGTGAACATTTTTTAACACTTACTACTTAGGTTTTTTGGCAAGTGGACATTTTCCATCGAATTTCGATTTCAAAAAAATTTCACAGGTACTGCATGCTCGTAGTATTATTTCGTTTTCTATTTATCATTTGAAGAAACCGTACAAAACACTGTCGTAACGTATCACGTATGTACGTATATATATGTTAACGAAAATTGAAAACAACGTTGTGAGGATCTCGACTGACTGAATGGCGATGTCTATGGACTCGGACTCCGATAACGAAGATCTTGTATCCTTTGGGACCCCTCTTGAAATAATTGAGGAAGGTGAGCGATGATATTAGTCTATAATTTTGCAATTTCTGAAACTTAAAGAATGGTGCTAAGGCCGGTGGAAGGAAGTGTAAGTTAGGTCGCGTCGCGGGGTCGAGTGGCGCCGTGCATATACCGAGGCGCGAGGCGAGGAACAGCCCTGGCGAGGGCTTCGCCTGGCGAGGGCTTCGCCTAGCGAGGGCATGCAGGGTGCGTAGTGGGGCCGTAAACAGCTACACACCATTTGCACGCTCATACTAGCGACATCTATACAATCAGACTATACTAGACCGAAAATTCTGTCTCTCGTTCATTAGCCTCTTAATTTTGACAGGGTCGGCCATTCACTTAGAGACAGAAACGCTCCTATCACTCTGCTGTGCAAACTGACTGAGTGCCGACGATCAGTCGGCATGTAGTTGTTAAAATGTGATTAGACCTAGACCTATTACGATTTTTAAAAATATTTGTGTAAATTAAATAGATTACGCCTAGGCTCTATACTTAAACGAACATGTTCAACTTACCAATTTGACTGTTTTATTCCTTTTAATGCTCCTTTTTCAGGTAATTCAGGGTCCAAGTTGTTCTCGGTTTGAAAATCTTACGCTGCATTCAAACTTTCCACTGCGCAGGAATGAAGATATGACATCGTAGCCGTTCTAGTCTACGTACAAGTGAAAAATATTATGAAGGAAAAAATGTGATGAATTCATTACGAACTCGCACACATTAATTTTTTCCCTTCATAATATACTCGCTATAAAAGCGTGTCAAACCCGGAGAATAGGGGACCAGACGCGCGTGCTGTATCCAATATTGTGAGTGACAATTAGTGCTGGTATCGACATGCTTGATGTCGACACTGCTGTCGACATACGAAGGGTTTACAGCCACACGCGTGTGGCCGTAAGGTAGAGACACACGCGTCATGCGCTTGTGGCTGTATATACACACACAGCGACTTTACTATACTTCGTGTGTAGACTCTAGGCAGTCATACACCTCAACACTTTCAAAACACCACTGCACAAAATCAGCATTTAATTTACAAAAACCGACACCAACATATCCACAAAAATTAAAATACAATAAATTCAACTCGCCGATGTTGGAAGATAATTCCAAAAATGAAATCCGTAATTTACTGTCACTTCTGGCGAAACGGGGTATCGCAAGTCATTGTGTACATTTCCTGATCGTCGCGAGCACTGACATCTCCCCCCCCCCCCCAAATTCGGTTGTTAAAAATTCAGTCCCGATCGTAGAGATCAATGTGCGAGCGCGATACCGAGTTTCTTTGTGGACAAAATTTTATTAGTTGATTTTAGTCTAAAACATCGGCCCCATGAAAACAACATGCGATCACGAAAAAAATTGGCTGGGATTTCTTAGGTTTTGGACATGATTTTGACTTTGGATTTTGCTGGAAATATCAGAAGTTCTTCCTAAAGGCCATTTAAGGTAGGAGTGAGATTTTAAAGCACTGAATTTGAAAGTAAGTATTTGAAATATTTATCTTACTTCCCCCCTCCCATACCTTTAGTACATGCGATAGAAAATGACTAGTATTTTTGCATTCGTCCCGCGTAGTGGTCAATATGACCACTATAGTTACGTGGTGTGGCTGTATACATGTTGCAAAACTTCATCAGATGACAATGAAGTAAAAACATTGTATATTTTTCTGTCAGTGAATTTCAAGAGATAAAACCTTCATGATGAATTGAAGTTTTGCAACATGTACCGTTGGCGTTGCATAAATATACACATCGCTGGTGCTATGGCTATGCACTTGCTACGTGCCGCGCCGCTGCGTAGAGTCTAAGTAGACGCGTGTGCAGCGTCAGAAATACACGGGGGCGACAGGCGATTTCGCCCTCGTCGGCCCCCATATCGCCCCAATAAATGCTGGAAAACCTGTATTTGGGGGCGACCGTTTTCATATGAGTCGCCCCCATCAATGATTCGAAAGAAAATCACTATTATGCTCAGAAAGCAGCTAAATTCAACCTTTTATTTCGTTGTTGACTCGGAGCTTAGCACATCGCGAATGTGTAGCATCGTGAGCGCTAGACCAAATGACAATTATAGCCAGATATCGCATATCGACAGGGAAACTGAAGATAGCGCTTTTTTCACGCATACTACAGTAACTACCCTCATTCTATATCAGGGTTGTATAAATTCATTGACAGCTTCATTTCACTTAGTCTTTGCGCGACACCTTTCGTGAAAATTTCCTTTCCGAAACGCAATATCACAGTTACAATGATAGGTCTAAAATTACCATCATCCCTGTAATGAGACTATCACTAGATCTACGATCGGATATTATACACCACACAGAGAAATTGTCCCTTACCACATTAACCCTTTCAAGACAATTGACCACATTTTGTGGTTTGGTCCAATAACTTTTGATTTAGAGCCTTAAAAAATATACCAGATGCATGAGTAGAAAGAGTAAAAAATTCTGCACATACTGTGTCCATTTTTGTTGCATGATCATATTGCGTTTGATGCCAGGAATTTTAAAAAGGAGAATAAGATTGAACATCCTTAAATTGGCAACACATTAAGAGATTCAAAATCATTGTTTTTTGTCCAAATTGGCAACTTTTTCAACTTTTCGACAAAATTCCTAACCATGTATATTATTTTCAAGACATTACATCTTATTAGAACCACGTAGCACTAAAAGAAAAATATTATTGTTGCCAATTTGCAGAACAAAATGTGATCAATTGAGCTCTTAAATAATTCCTATCCTGAAAGGGTTAAGTCCGTAGTCACCTCAAAAAAATCAATCTGTAAAGCCAAAGCCTGCCTAAAAAATGCGGAATTAGTGCCATTTTTTCAAAGCACGCAGCGCTTAAGTCGGGTTGTGAGAAACAAATCAAGGAATCGGTGTATTTATGACAGGGCTTTTTACTTATCGCGCGCGAGAGCGATGCTCATCGAGTGAGATGGTATCCGCGAAAAACAAATTGGAAAAGAAAAATCGCCCGGAACTGTGTGCATTCACAGTGTATATGTACGTACGTACGTCCAAGCGGATTTAGGAGTATTATGTGCGAGAGAAAAAAAAAACACACTAAGCCCGCCTTTTCGCGTAAAATAAACATCTCCGCGGGAAATACGCCTAATGACAGCAAATTCAGGTGAAATTGACGTATAGTTGAATTTAAAAAAAAATCAAAAAAAAAAAAAAATCTGATGGGGGGGGGGGTGAAGTTAAAATTTTAAAAATCTATAAAAGGTCTATTTTGAAAGTAAATTGGGCAGTATGACGTAAAGTAAACCTGTGCATGAGGTACGATTATTACCAATGTAACAGCAATCGCAATATCACCAAAAAAAACCCAAATTGATAACCAATCTGAACTTTCCATTAAAATGGTAGCCCCAATAACATAAGAAATAGCCCCAAGGCAAAAAAAAAAAGTAGCCCCTAAAAAAAAAAATTATTTCCTAGGCTGCGCGTGTGGCTGTATCCTCAGGCCGGGCAAGCGCAAGTGTATACAGCCACACGCGTGTGTCTCTACCTTATGGCCACACGCGTGTGGCTGTATACACTGCAGGGTTCTTGTTAATAGCCGGTATCCGGCTATTTTTTCCGGCTGTAACGCCGATCGTAACCGGCTGTGGCCTCACAAAAAAAAAAAAAAAAAAATATATATATATATATTATATAAAATCAGTCTCGATTCAATTCAACAAGTCGCTATCTCAAATTTCAGTTTACACAAGCTTCACAGCGGTGTTGTGAAAGCGGTCGTAAAGAAACGGGAAGAAACAGCTCTAAACACAGCCAATGAGCGAGAGATCGAGAAAGCAAGAAGAAACAAAACTAAACTGACTCGACGAGGGCTAGCGCGCGTGCGGAATAAGCATAAGTCGGGGTTGCGGGTAATACACGATGCTGGGCTTAAAAAAGCCCAAAACAAATGAAGAGTCATATATCACCAAAACTGACAATAATCTAGGGGGCTAAGGTCCTGTTTATATGATCAAAGAGAATTCATTTACTGTTTTGTAAGTCTAAATGCTACGACATATTTTTACAAATTAATTTTGATGTTAAAATCAAAAGCCTAACTTGCGTATACATACAACCCACAAACAGGTTCATGCCGTGACACAAACCCGGCACAATTAAACCACGGTGGCAGCTTTACTCTCAATGAGGGCTACCGGTACCCAAAATTCAAGTCCATTGACCAAGCAAGGAGTTATCACTGGACCAAGCAAGGCTTCGAGACGTAACGCTTATCAAAGTAAAGATTTGTGATCGTATTATTAATCACCATCAAAATGAAAGAAAACATCACAAAACACACAATAACAATACAGATAAAGGCAAACTGATACCTTGCTTTAGAAAATATTCCTAGCTAAATCCAAGAACTATCACAGAAGTTTCATGTTTGAAGAGATTATGGCGCAAGGTTTTTCAACAAAATAATCGATCCCAAAATGTATGAAGTTTCCCCCATTTCATACCCATGCAGAGGTAGGTTCGCTCCATAGGTTCGCTCCCCCTGCTCCAGCGGCCCAGAGAGTTTGCACATTCTGCTAAAATGAGAGAATAGTCTCTGCACATGGCTTCTGCATAAATTAATTTGCATACTAGCTCAACCAATGCGCATTGGTTGAGCTAGTATGCAAATTAATTTATGCAATAGCTATGTGCAGAGACGTTTCTCTCATTTTAGCAGAACTTGCAAACTTGCTGGGCCGCTGGAGCAGGGGAGCAAACCTACCTCTGCATGGGTATGAAATGAGGGAAACTTCAAATGTTTTGGGATCGATTATTTGGTTGAAAAACCTTGCGCCATAGCTCTTCAAACATGAAACTTCTGTGATAGTTCTTGGATTTATCTAGAAATATTTTCTTAAGCAAGGTATCAGTTTGCCTTTATCTGTATTGTTAATGTGTGTTTTGTGATGTTTTCTTTCACTTTGATAGTGATTAAGATACGATCACGAATCTGTACCGTATCTGTACTTTGATAAGGGCTTGTCACGTCTTTGGAGCAAGCCTTATTTTGGTCAACGACTCAGATTCGAAGAGTTCCCCGACTTTGAAAATGAGTTAAAAAACAGGAAACAACCAATTAAAGTACAATTTTGTTTTACACTTTTCTAAATCATTTCTTTATGCTTTTGCCTCTAGATTTTGCCGTTTTGATAAGAACATGACTTGAATTTATCATGATTTTTTTATTTATTTTTTTGCTCAGGGGGTCGAAATTTGGGGGTGCGTTTAATTTAACGACAGCGGTTTATACGTTATTTACGGAAATCCTAGCCTTTTTGTAACGCTGCAGTGTGGTGAATTTGATCATAATCATGAGAGTTCATTGTGTTCATTCACTTGTGCAAATCATATGACTGTAGGATATCAAGAATAGCTGCAGATATAAAAAAAAAATCATGCATTCACTTTCTGAACAACATGGATTTTAAATAAAATAACACCAATGTCATCTGAGCTGGCATTTTAAACCTGTTTAGTGTTGCCTTGTTCTTTATTTAAAAGAAGTAATTTCCTTGTACATGTAGGGTCTGGAAGATTGGAAGAATGGACGATTTTACCTTATCAATTCTTGCAAAAGCTAGGGGCGCTGCCCCTGGACCCCGCTGGGGGCTTCACTGCCCCCAGACCCCTGTTGCTTTTTTGGAGTAACCGCCTGTGAATGATAAATTACCTGCTATCAGAAAAATTAGCAAGAACCCTGACACTGCCTTTTAACATTGCCGATATGTCAACATGCATGCTCTGATGTTGACATGGAAGGGGTCTTAACTCTTATTCATACGTCATGGTCACACACTAGAAAAGTTAAGCTTACCTGAAAAGTTATAGAACATGTTCCATCAAAATTCACTACTCAGAGATTCAATCAACCTTGGGTCAACAGAAAAGTTAAGAGATTAAGTAGACAGAAACAAAGAGCCTACAACAAGGCCCGCTCAAGCCATGGTCCAAGGAAGGCACGGATGTGGGAGAAATTCATCTTGTTGAAGAGGAGAATGCAGAAAGCTTGCAAGGAGGCATATGAGACATACATAAACAACATCATCTGTCCTGACCTTCGATCTAATCCCAAAAGATTCTGGAGCTACATCTCAAGCAAACGCTGCGATAGTAATGGCATCTCACCCCTTCGTGGACCAACTGGTGCAACTTTTACCAGCAGTAAGGACAAGGCAAACCTCCTCAACGACCAATTTTCATCAGTCTTCAACAATGTTGATGAGGAGAGGGAGGCCATCCCCAACCTTGGACCCAGTCCTTATCCCCATCTATCGCACATTGACGTAACTTCAAATGGAATAATCAAACTCCTTAAGAAATTAAACCCACACAAAGCATCTGGACCCGACAACATTCCTCCCAGACTTCTGAAAGAACTAGCAGATATTCTCGGTCCCGTTCTTGCCACTCTTTACCAAGCATCAATTGACACCGGCATCCTACCAGAGGAATGGAAATCTGCTAATGTAACACCCATCTTTAAGAAAGGGGACAAGAGCTTACCATCCAACTACCGCCCCATTTCTTTGACCATCATATGCTGTAAGATCCTAGAGCATATCATCCACAGTACCGTAATGGGTCATCTATATGTCAATAAGATTCTTACAGACGTGCAACATGGCTTCAGAAAGGCAAGATCTTGTGAGTCTCAGCTGATCCTAGCTGTGGACGACCTCGCTCGCAACATCGATGCAGGTGTCCAGACTGATGCGATTCTGCTTGACTTTGCCAAGGCTTTTGATAAGGTGCCCCATCCTCATCTATTACGTAAGCTAGAGTACTACGATCTCTCAGGCAGTCTCCTGATGTGGATTAGAAATTTCCTTCATGGCCGTACTCAACGTGTAGTTATTGATGGGGAAAGTTCCAACATTGCACCAGTAACCTAAGGTGTACCCCAGGGCAGTGTACTTGGGCCACTCCTATTTCTCGTCTACATCAACGACCTTCCCAACTGTGTCTCCGATGGCACTAAGGTCAAGCTCTTCGCCGACGACACTATGGTGTACAGGGCCATCAACAGTCATGATGATGCAGTTCAGCTGCAGCAAGACCTAGATGCACTACAAGAATGGGAAAGGAAATGGCTAATGACATTTCATCCCGGGAAATGCCAGGTTCTTCACATCTCCAAACGGAAGAAAAAAGACCAACATAGCCATACATACACAATCCATGGAACAGAACTAAAGCCTGTTGAATCTGCCAAGTACCTAGGTGTTGAGCTCTCGAGTGATCTCTCCTTTGACAGACATATTGACAGCATTACCAAAAAGGGAATGAAGACACTGGGCTTCTTAAGGAGAAACTTGCCTGGTAGGTCATGCTCCAGGGAAACCAAAACCGCTTGTTACAACACACTTGTTCGACCTATAGTAGAGTATGCAAGTTGCGTGTGGGATCCCCACACCAGCAAAGCCATTTCAAAGGCGGAATCTGTGCAACGGAGTGCAGCTCGCTATGTGATGAACAATTACTCAAGACGAAGTAGCGTCACAACCATGATTAATGAGCTTCAGTGGAAGACTCTTCAACATTGTAGAGCCGTGTCAAAAGTTACTATGATGTACTGAGTCACCAACCATCTGATTGACATCCCTGACGACCAGTTGGTACCGCTAAACACTGCAACCAGAGGTCACAGCAAGAGATTTCTCATCCCACGTTCACGCACATCACTACTGAAGGATACATTCTTCCCAAACACCATCTGTTTGTGGAACGGTCTACCTGAGAACGTGGTCATCTCACCATCAATCGACATCTTCAAGACACGAGTCAAAGATGTCGTCATACACTAACTTAAAATATGAGAACAATTTGTATATAGTGTAGATGCGTTCGTTTTTGGAATTATTTTTAAAAAAAAGTTTTCGAGCAACACGTTTAATCGGCTGATAGACAACCAACTGCTGTGCGACAATACTCCTTGGAGGTTTATGCACACTACTGGAAGAAGAAGATACAATACAACCAAGTGCTACGGTACAATTTGCATCTCATTAACCCCTGGTTTGTTTTGAATTACCAACGGACTTCTAGCTCAGTGCGTGCGGTCATCACAATGGCAAAACAAAGAACTTTAATTTGTGCCTCTATTTTGGCGATTTATGAGCTGAAAATTCCCACATGAAATAATTTGTAGTTATAAATGATTGCAAAAATCCTGAAATATGATGACTGTTTTGTCGAGTTATAGCAACATTTTGAAATGAAAACGTCAAAAAACTATGTGTCTATTTTTTTCTGACACAAGTCTACCCCTGCATAAATATTCATGAAACTTCATTTCCTTATTCGGGGGTGTATATTCCTTATTTAGACAAAGTTTCGCTGATGCAACTTCTTTCTTTGCAGAGATACTACGTCTTTTTCATACGATATCTTGCAGCAATTTAGAGCAGCAAATTGTGCGCAGTGATGCCAAATTCACGATCTGCACATACGATATTCATGAGTCAGCCGTAGTCAGCTCATTCGTAGATTGCGCATGCGCATGGCCCATGGAGCACTCGGGGCACTCGTGCACAGAGCTCAGCCCTACACAGATTTCAACGCATGGGACGTGGTTGTAATATTTTTCTGTTATGTCAGCCTCGGTGATCTGACACCGAGATCCTTTTTTTCTGACACAACTCTATGCGGAAAATTCACCTCAAGTAAATACCATACGATTGTAGAAAAATCTACAATAAAATGATTCATGACAGTGATTTTCTTGCGAATCTAGCCGAAATGAGGAATTTTAGGAGAAGTTTAACAGGTAAAATTTTCTGTTTGTAACCGAAGAAATATCGCTAAAATTTCATATTTTCCGTTGGTCGAGCTTCGATTTTGCAGTATTGTTGTGAAAGATACATCTATATTTAATAATTTTTCGAACTTTATGTTTACAAAAAGTGGTGTTCAATACATTATTTTTCAGCTTGCATTTGTAAACAACTTTACATAAATCGTGGGAAAATTTAAGATAATAGAGTACTCTAGAGGAATAAATAATTACGAATATATGACATATTTTATTGAAAAAATAAAAAATATTACTGCACAACCCCTACACAGGACAATACAAGGCAGTAAAATCAAAAATTCAAAATTTAAAACAAAATCTGCGATTACATGTAAGTGGGATTTAAGTTTTCTTTTAAAGTGATTTGGTAACTTTGTAGAGGCTTGATAAAATCTGATCTGCCTGGCCTTACATGCTATCAGTGTATGTAATATGGTGTAAAAATGAAGCCCAGGAAAAAAAAAGCACTTCAAAATCATCATGTGCTTCACAAAAGTAAACATATGCAAGTGACCGGAACTGCCAGACTCATTTTCCCCCTTAGACTCAGTGTTAGACTAAAGCGTATGGCCATACGCTTTCGTAAGTGGGAGTATTCAGTCATAGATATCTAATAATAGCATTATATATTTGAAAACCTTTCTATGCCTGGCTATTTATTTATCCTTCTGAACATCATTATACAAGACAGATATCAAAATTCAACAATTTATTAGATCAAGCCTCCACAAAGTTACCGAATCCCTTTAAAGATATTTGTTGAGGTAAGTGACTTTATTTCTAGTGGAAGATTATTCCAGATAACTGGAGCATGCTTTCTGAAAGAGAATAGTGCCAAGTTTTATTAACAGTCCATACATGTAGATGATATTTATTTCTGCTTCTTGTATGTATTATGGTTATGCATTATGTATAGAGTGGAATTCAAAGTGAGCATTGATGATAATGATTTATGGAACATGTTTAAAAAGTAATATTGCACAGAAGTAAGAGTTGAGTTGAAAGACAGTAAGAACATTATATTTAACAAATAATTCTTTAGTATGGGCTTGTCTCCAAGAAAATGAGGTACGAATAACTCCTTTACTGTAGTATGATTGCAATTTCGTTAAAGGGAAATCCAACCTTAATAGCAAGTTGCTTTGAAAGAAAGAGGAAAAATCAGAGAAGCAGATTGGTGAAAGTTTGAACGAAATCGGACAAGCACTAAAGAAAGTTATGAATTTTTAAAAGTTGTAATCACTATTCATATGGGAATTTCAAATTGGCCAAATAGGTAATGTCACTGTGATGTAGCTGTGGACAACTCCCCCATTCGCTCTAACACACAAAATGACTAAAATGTCACTTTTTTTCAAAATGCATTACTCAGTAGGATCTTTTCGTTCATTAGGACCTATAACAATATGCTATCTCCAATATATTTTGAGTACTGCCCCGAGGGTAAAGGCGCCTCGAAGAAAACCGCAAATTAATGATATTTTTGTGTACGACAAATGGGAGAGTTGTCCAAAAAAATGTCACAATTGACTCACCAAATTGCCAATTTGAGATTCGCATAGATGTAGTGATCTCATTTTTCAAACATCCATAACTTTCTTATTCCTTGTCCGATTTCTCTCAAACTTTCACCATTCTGTTTTTCTTATTTTTCTGCTTTCACACAAATCATCTCATTACCAAGGTTGGATTGCTCTTTAGATATGTGTTTGCCCACACTACATTACAATAAGATAAATAAGGCAAGATTAAGGTATTACACAAAGTAATGAGAATATGAGGCAAGACATTTCTAAGTTTGCGGATGACACCAACACTTTTGGATATTTTGTTTGTTACATATATTATATGGTTATTCCATTTTTTTCAGTTTTTCTCCAATCAAGACATCTAAAACGTTTATGTGACTTCCACGTTTTATAACTTGATTATTCATTTATGATATCTAATAATTCTACGGTTATTGTTTTTAGTATTAACATAAAAATATAAATGATTTGATTTTTCCATATTTAAAGATACTTTGTTATAATAAAACCATTTACAAACTTTCTGCAGTTCAAAGTTGAGAATTTAATTCAAAGATTGTAAAGAATTATGAGAAACTAAAATGTTGGGGGTATCATCTGCAAAGAGTAGAAATCTCAACTTATTTGAACAGTTTGGAAGATCATTAATAAATATCAAAAATTTAAAAAATGATATAAAAAGAACATTCTTAATAAAGCAGAAAACCAACCCAAAATAATACAGAGTGATACATGTAAGTGCCTGAATAGGCCATCAAGTTCTAAACTCACTTGCACGGGCTGTACCAACAAGCCTATCCTGCCTCGTAAGCTAAGTGTTTTAACCCTTTCGAGACAATTGACCACATTTTGTGGTTTGGCTCAATAACTTTTGATCCAGAGCTCTAAAAAATATACCAGATGCACGAGTAGAAAGAGCAAATTTTTCTGCACACACTATGTCCATTTTTATTGCATGACCATATTGCGTTTGATGCCAGGAATTTTAAAAACAAGAATAAGCTTTGAGATCCTTAAATTGGCAACACATTGAGAGGTTTAAAATCATTGTTTTTCATCAAAATTGGCAATTTCTTTCAACTAGTCAACAAATTTCTAACCATGTATATTGTTTTCAAAGATATTACACCTTATTTGAACCATGTAGCACTAAAAGAAAAACATTATTGTTGCCAATTTGAAGATCAAAATGTGATCAATTTAGCCCTTGAATAATTCCTGTCCTGAAAGGGTTAACGGGCGAGGAGCAATAATTGAAAAAGTCTGTGAGAGAAAATAGCCACCTGTCATATATCTCCATTGTGTCCGTATGACGTCACTGTAGAGCAACCTCAGAGTACGCAACACGTCCAGAGCAGTCGTCATGTCGGTAGATGTTCCTGAACATTACACGAAAGAAAAAAGAGGGCTGTAAATGTAAGTTCTTATAACTTTCTGCTTTTTGTATCTAGACATATTTCAACATGAATCTATAGAGACTTAAACTTAAGTATCAGTTCGCCTACAAAAACCTCCATTTGAAACAAAATTACATCTTTGATTTTGATTTGATTTATTTTCTTCTGCATTCATATGAGTACAACATTTTTCGGTAACATATATAAAATAAAATACAAAAGTACTTTTTGACAATCATAAATAGCAAGTATATGTAACAATCATTTTCCAAAAACAAACGCAAAATGATAAATTGTCAAATTATTGTAATTCATCAAATATAAAGTCATTTGCGGAAGAAGGACTACCATTATAAGCAATTTGCTTGAGAATATGGCAGCCCCAGACAAATATAATGAAATAGCTAAAACATGTTTAAATAAAGCAGAATGAATAAATAATTGAAATCCTAAATTAAAAGCATATTAATGATGATGTTGATGATGGAATGATGATGGTGATGATGATGATGATGATAACGGTGATGATGATGATGATGATGAAGAGTTGACACAGAAATTTTACCTTGTATATTCAGATAGTAACATCGTTTCAACTTTGGCTTTAAATGAGTAAAGGGAACAACAGGATTTAATGAATTCTGGGAGAGAATTCCATAGGTCTGGACCATGGTGTCTTATTGATCTATGTGCAATCAGTAACTTTGGGTTGACTAGATGAAAATTGGAGGAATTGCGAGTAGGGTAGGTGTGAATAGTGTTATTTAAATTATAAAAGTTTTGAAATGAAAGAGGGAGCAAGTCATTTAGATACTTAAATATGAACAGTAAACTTTGTAGTGAATTGATGTTGAATACTGTTAGAGTTTTCAGTTGGTAAAATATTGGTCTGGTGTGAGATATATATGGTGAACCGGTACATATGCGAAGGGCTTTCTTTTGCAATAAGTAAATAGAGTTGATTTTTGTTTTGTTGGTGGTGGCCCATACTAAATTGCAATATGTTAGATATGGTAATATCAATGAATTATAAAGCATAATGAGCGTTTTACAAGGGACAAATCTCTTTACTTTATAAAGTATACCAACATTCCTAGAAATAGCAGTAGTTATATGTTCATTCCAATTTAAATTTTCATCGATAATGACACCCAAAAATTTTGTTTGTCTCTTTCTTTCTAGAGGTACATTATCTTTAAGTATGTTGTAAGGAAAATCAATGACATGAGAATTTACGTGCTTGAAATACATGAAATTGGTTTTATTTAAATTAAGGGACAATTTATTGCACTTAAACCACAAAGATAACTTTGGTAACTCATTATTAAGTGTATTTACAAGGGTATTTAAGGTACAGAAAATGTTTGTGTAATCTGCAAATAATATGAAAGATAAAAGAGGAGTTGTATTAGTTAAATCATTAATATAGTAGAAAGAGTAAAGGGCCTAGTATTGACCCTTGTGGAACACCGCATTGGATTGGTAGGAAATCTGAAGAAACATCATTATACGCTACATATTGTTTTCTATAAGATGAATAGCTCTCAAACCAGGAGAGGGCAACTCCACGAATTCCATAAGAGTGTAGTTTTTTAAGTAAAATATGGTGGTCAAGCGTATCAAAGGCTTTAGATAAGTCCATGAATACTCCTATTACATGTTCTTTATTGGCCATGGCATTCGTTATTTTATCATATAATTGTACTAAAGCTAGGTCGGTTGAATGTCTTTTTCTGAAACCATATTGATTTATATTTAGAAAATGAAATTTATCTAAAAAGTTATACAGCCTTTTGTAAATAATCTTTTCTAGGATTTTTGATATGCTGGGAAAAATGGATATAGGCCTGTAATTACTTATTTCGTGAGGGTTGTCTTTTTTGAAAACGGGATTTACCTTTGCAATTTTTAGAGACTCAGGACATTTCCCGGTGTTAATAGATAGATTAAAAAAAAACTTACAGTCTGTGGCCCGTCTCTCGTAATCCTTGCTTTTATGTGGTGAACTTTGGGGCTTGCACAACCTATGTGCGCATGCAACGTTCGAACCTTTCTTCACACGCTAATCCGCGCATGCCAAGCGTACTACGGAAGCGCCGTACGTAAACTTTCTTGTAACCGCATAAGGTCTTTGCCTCAGTCTCTTGACCTTTGAACGTTACGTGCCGACCCAGCATATGTATATATATATCGGATAATTGAGTGCTCAAGCATAGAAAGAGAGGGAAATTTCTCTGAAAAAGGCAAGTTTCCATCTGTTTTATCTATCGAATGTTATCTTTATAAGCAGGAATATCCACTTTTTATGAAAACTTTGGGTTCGGTAAAGTATATACATGTTGGCTTTTGACAGGGATGGATGTACATATATATTTACATTGTGGCGTGCGATACAGTACATGCTGATAAAGGGTTCTGTGACATCCCTTTTTAAATTCATAACTTATTGAACGAAATTGTCACCAAGTCTTGTGAAAAGTGTGACCCCTCAAACTAGTATTATTAAAGTGAATCGGTAACTTTGTAGAGGCTTGATAAAATCTGAGCTGCCTGGCCCTACATGCTATCAGTGTATGTAATATGGTGTATAAATGAAGCCCAGGATAAAAAATGCACTTCAAAATGATCATGTTCTTCACAACAGTAAACATATACATGTGACCACAGTGACCGGAAATGCCCCCCTATTTTTCCCCCTATACATTTAGAACATGCGATAGAAAATGAGAATTAGTATTTTTTGCAATAGTCGCTTAGTGATCAATATGACCACTATTACTTAGTGTGCTCTCACCTAACCCAATTAACATCAGGCATACATGACTGGACCCCATTGCATAAAACTTACCATTAATAGTAACTCTGCTATCAATGGTAACTACCATGGTAACATCACTCAATATTCAGCCAATCAAAATCCAGGTTTCCATGAGAGTTACCATTAATGGCAAAGTTACCGTTAATGGTAAGTTTTATGCAACGGGGCCCTGGTCCACTATTCCTAAACGTCGTAGGCAGGTTGACATCATCCTCCTAGACTTTCAGTAGGATTTCGATCGGTTGCCACTAACCTCTCTCTTCTAAACTCAAATTTTAAGGAATAACTGGCAGTTTATTGCAGTGGATCATGTTGCTCCTTGCTGATCGGAAGCAGGCAATTGTACATGTAGTTGATGGATCAAAATCAACAATAACCTCGCATATGTGTGAGTGCATGGAGGGATGTACATGTAACATCTGGCGTGCCACAGGGATCTTTATCGGGCCAACCCTGTTCTTATCATATCAGTGATATCCCAGACATTGTACAGTAAAAAATGCGACTCTTCGCAGATGACAGTTTATCTATCCAGCATTCTGATGACCACCAAACCCTCCAGAATGATCTCCAACAGCTGTCAATTTAGTCTACAGAAAGGATGATGGACTTCAACATCAAAAAGTGTGCAGCGCTAACAATCACACACAAGCGTACTCCCAGCATCCATCTTATTGCCTGTCAAATGGACTGATCCCCCAGAGTTGAACACTACAAGTACCTAGGGTTGCAGTCTCTGCCGATCTTCGTTGGAATAAGCATTGCCAATCCATCCGGCAGAAAGCAAGCCATACTCTTGGTCTCCTTTGCAGGACTCTTTCCAAGAGATGTAAATTCAAAGGCTTACACAGCCTTTGGTAGCTTACATGTAGCAAAATGCAATGGCACATAAAAATGCATAGAGGAAACTTGCTAGTTTTGTCTAAATTGCTTTTAAAATTAGAATCAGACATGTCTGAATACAAATTTTCATATTATTTTGCTTAAAAGTGTTCAAAGAGGTGGATACTAATTCTACATCGTAATATTTTGGTTCTGCATCTAAAAATTAAATTTTGATTTTGAAATGCAATGAAATTCAACATTTTTTATTTTTCCAGGGGGGGGGGGGGTGGTGGATGGGGCTTCCACTGAGTTTTATTTTTGTTAGAGCTGAGGTCTATGTCTGTAGTGAGTTGATGTTTTGTTTGTTTAATTTAGAATATCAATATTATACAAAATATGGTGAGCACTGTACAAATCATAACTATATCATTTCTACCCCAAAACTTGTCCATAAAATCTGCCAATATTTAAGAGGTTTTCCTGTCTTTTATTCCTACCCAACACCGGAAGTAGTCTCATAAAAATGCAGTGGCTTTACCTTCTGTTGGCATCAGGCAACTGCACAACACAGGCAACAATTCTATTTGTATTCTATTGTATTGAAGATTTTTGTACAACATCATGAACATCGCTTTTCTTGTGTCAGTTTGTAACACTTGCGGTAGTCAAATTACTAATTTTAACTACGGACTCAACACCTAACTAATCCTAACCCCTAAACTATAACCTTACACCTACTCCCACTGTTATTATACCTTCGACAAAATTTAGGCGGGAGCTACGTTGCTGGAGCAAATGTCAAATCACACTAGAAATTGCATAAAACGGCTCTTTGTAGCTCTGATAGTTAGTTTTTCTCATTAATATTCATTGCGGGCCATTTATGTTCTCATTTGACAGATGAACCTCTTCCAAAACCTATATCAGTGCAGGACCAGGTTGCTCGTGATCGCCAGGGACGACAACGTTTCCATGGAGCATTTACTGGAGGATTCTCTGCTGGCTTTTTCAACACTGTCGGATCTAAAGAGGGTAAGGTGGAAAGAGTATGAATATTCAAGGAAACAATATTCAGAGAACATATAATTTCTTTTATGGGTGAATGTATAGTGATACATTGCTAGATTTACATCCAAACTGTTGGAACTATATCTATCTACATGTATGTCCCACAGGTTAGGGGCAATTAGTGTGACAGTGTGATGGATCTTGAGAGACACGTTCTCCATAGCTATCTGTCTTCAGCTTTTCTAGTTAGCTGATACATTCCTGTCCTTTGCCTGATGTTATCAAACCATATTTTTCTTAGTCTGCCCCTATTTTTACTGCTAATTACAAGATGGTGTTGCCAAGCTAATCTTCAATCTAGTTACATTCTCAAACCACGTTTGAGAAAATATGGTTTGTTATCAAACCATATTTTTCTTGGTCTGCCCCTATTTTTACTGCTAATTACAAGATGGTGTTGCCAAGCTAATCTTCAATCTAGTTACATTCTCAAACCACGTTTGCTGGCTTCTTTTCACAGTACTTTGTGATACGGTGATGATCTTGTTCCCCTAAATACATGTAACTCCATGAACTCCCTTCCTTTTCTTGTTGGACATATATATATATATATATATATATATGCAAAGTGGAGTTGATGTGCAGTGGATATGCTGCCTTTTGGAATAGGCTCAGTGAAAAATATATACATGTAGCAGCTGTTGACTTCCCTTGTGATATACATGTATTTTTGAGTTATGCTTGTGATTTCATGTATGTGGAGAAACTATGATCATATGAGATTTAAAAAAAATTATAATTGCTATAGCATACACCTTAGAGAAATAAGTATATAACAATTGTTTCTCATTAACCCATTTTATAGAAACACAAAAAATTTAGTTGTATGTTGCCTTCATCTTTGCTCCATCAAAATTGGTCTCTCAAAGAAGAACAGGTACGCAGAAAAAATTATTTTTGTGTTCACTTTTACTTATTACTTACCAATGAAGCTCCTTGCTCTAATTTGAGTCACTGGACTGAGTATGTAAACAATTTTTACAGCACTTCTTTTACCTTTCTCAAGTATAATTTAAAATTGTTCTTCATCAATGAAAGTATATCCATTTTATTCCTTATTTGCAGGATTTACCCCTTCTACCTTTGTCTCATCAAGAGGAAGGAGGGCTGATCATCATGATCACAGACCAGAGGATTACATGGATGAAGACGTAAGCTTATCCACAGCCCTTGATTCTCTACCATTTTATTTGGCAGAAACAAGGCAGAAAATACCTCTGTGGATAGTTAGTTCTCATGGATTCTCTTATGTTGAATATTTCTTCAGGAGGATATATATCCTATTGATTTTTTTCCATCTTATTGATTCAAAAGCAACAATACATTACAATTATGCTTTGTATCAGATCATGTTCATCTTGATTAACCAATTTCACATGGTATTAAAGGTATCGTACAGTAGTGGGAAAGGTGGCGCTTTGGATATTTAACTACTTTGTCAGCTGGAATGGAAATTATTACATATACTGTTGTGAAATGATTAATTTCGAACAAAGGTGACATTTGCTTGAAGAAAAATGGTTTAGAAATGGCTAAAATGTAAAAAAAAAATAAACATCGAATTACAAGCGCGGTACCGCGCTTGTAATTTGATGTGAAAACAGTGTGTGAAACAAGTGTGTGCGAACCGCTATGCGCCGTTGAGCCGGGAGCGTCGGGGTAGGTGGTCCTTAGCGAGGGTATAAGGTAACTGTTGCTATTCGATCATTTGAATTATTTTACTGAAATTCACCGGAAATCATGAATAGAATACCGGATTCTCTCACTCATGTATCTTTTTATTGAAGCCGAACAATATGAGACTATATTTGAGCAGTTTCATGCCAACTTTCATTTTGCTACCACTACTGTTTATTACCTTTAATACTTGTTCTTACAGCTCATGGATAGTTTTGGTAGCAAAAAGGAAATTGGAAAGAAACATGTTCAGTATAGTCTTATGTGGTATCTTTTGTATCAAAAGAGGTTTGTTAGAGATCATGTGGTATTCCATCAATGATTTCTGATGAATTTTAGTGTAAATGTCTGTAAGGAACGCTAGATCATGGTAACATATACAAACATGTAGCCCTACGCTAGGACCTTTCCACCCCAATGGCTCCCCATGCAACAGTCTCGGGGCTTCGCATGGAGATAGCATGTGTGTCACTGTGTGTGGAATACACATAACCCTCTGGTATTTGCACACGTTTTAGTGCATAGTGCACGCTGCCGTTGTTGGGAGTTTATATCCCTGGCCCAGGATATAAATTATTTTTTACCTATCTTATATAAAATATTTCACTTTAGGAGGTGAAATCTTCACAGCATCTTAGTATTGCTGGTATCTTGCTATTTATCAACAAAAATCCAAGAAATCTGACGAAAAGTTTTTGAGGGAGTACCAAAACTAAACATTACCTTTAAGATAAGAAATTCCTCCAAAATGGATGCGTAACCACTTTTGTGCATTATCTCATGTGGATGCACCTCTCTGTGTAATGTGACTGAGGATTTTCCTACTCAAAATTGATTTGAGAAATTCATACATGTAGATCTAAATGTTTGATTTCAAATATGTAGTTAGCATACTAGATTGCACCCCAATACAAAAGAAACATTTTATTTTTGCTCCTAAGAGTTATCTTATATAGAACTTTGAAAAGGAAATACCACTTTTTTTGCAAGATCTGCCAAGAATATTGCCCTTTTGACTTTCTCGAATCAATCACAAGGAGAGATGTTTGTGTAACACTTGCAGCAATCCCTGTTCAATATTGCGGAATTGAAAATTGACTGTAACAAAATGATTGGCATATTAATGTCTTATTTTTGGAAATTAAAAATTTACTGTTTTATCTTTTAATCGTAATGGATATGTATAAGGGATCAATCTCTATAACATTATAGTAAATAGTGAATGTATAATACGCACTGTGATTGGTTAGATTTGCATCATGTGACGTGCAAAAATTTTGTTATAGTGCATAATCGTGCGCTATAACTTTGACTTTTGGAACGGGGAATCCCCTGTTAAATGAATAACAGTTATATATCTAGGGGTCTATTTACTATAAAAATGATTGCATGTTCTATTTATGCACCATTACTGGACTATATGAACTCCAAATACTAAACTATCCCTCATGCAGGTCTTGGTGAAACAAACTGCACTCTGGATATTTTAGTATTTGTTGTGCACATAGTCCACTATAGTGCATGATAGACCATGCACTATTTATATAATAGCAACAGTTACTTTAACTTTGTGTGGTACTTTGTTTGCATCCATATTCTGCTGACAGGACAAAGGAGAGTATGGGATAGCTCCACGTAAGCTTGTCACAACTCTTAGGTTTGCTGGCGAAGAAGTGGGATCCAAGAAAAGACCAACCCCAGATTCGAGCGTCATCCCAGATGATGGCAGGATACAAGACATCATTAAACCCACAGAGTAAGCCAAAGACATAGCCAGGATTTACTGAAACCATTGAGGTGTTGGGGGGGGGGGGGTTAGGTTCATTGTTTTGTCAGTTCTTTCAAATTGCTCAGGTAAGAGTGATAAGTGGATTTGAGCTATATTGAAAATCATGGAAAAGAAGCATAAAATATACTCAAAGAAAAAAAGTTTTATCTGTATCTTGATCATAACAGAAGTCAACAAAAATGTTGATAATAATAGTGATATTAAAAAACACCCTCATAGATAGAAGAGTGGAAATTTAATCCCCTCCCCTTGCCTATGTGGTCGTAGAGTAATCATGTGTCAGAAATACCGTTACAGTTATATGTCTTTTGTGTCCTTATGTCAGTAACAAAAATTGTTATTGTTATAAATGTAGAATATTAATGTGAAGCCGTTATACTTATTTACTTACGACATCAGCTGAATTTTCTTTGTTGGTTTTTTTTGTTCTATCTGAATGTGAGTGACAGAAATATGAAGAAAAAATAAATAAATAAAATGATACGGTTGAAATTCTTTTTTTTTTTGTTGTAAACTACTAGAGTAATAGAATTCAAATTAGTTGAAATTCTTTTGTTTTGTTTCGGGGATTAAAGAAAAATGGATTCTTGTTCTTGACATGATTGATAAGTTCCATGCTAAGATTTGCAGGGATCGGTCATGTAATGTGACTAATGTCAGTACCAGAGGAGGGGGAAGCATCATTTAGGAGGCCCCTAGCCCTTTTACTGTAGGTGGAGCTCAAAATAGCCAAGTTCAGAAAAGTTTTGAATTACTTAAATTATGAAGAATTAATTTGTGGTATGTGTATATGCTCTTTTTTCCCCTCCCATTTTCAATGCAGTGAGACAATAGGTGCAAGGCTACTCCGCAAAATGGGATGGAAACCAGGCCAAGGGGTAGGACCAAAGATGGAGAGAAAGAAGAGAGGGAAGAGAAAGAAGAAGAAAGGCGGAGGTGTGTATTGGATCTTAATTGCAATATGAAGGAAGTATGTTAGATATCTATCAGTCTTTCTTTCTGTAGTTATAGATGTCCAAATACAAGATTTGTATACATTTTTTTTTTAAGGGTCTGTTGGAAAAACAAATTTTGTTATCCCTCTTTAATGATACAGATCCCTCGTGAACACAGGCACAATCACTTTCTTCTGTTGGAGTAGGTTTTGTTTTTACTTGCTAGAGAAAAAAAATGAAATTTTAAGATATTTCTTGTTTTTTACTGGAGCTCTTTTTAAGTTTATCAGAGCTCTGTTATATAATTCCAGAGCAAAATTTGCTGAACACACCTTTGTAATTTTTCACTCTTTCCATTTTAAGTTGTATGCATATAGCTATCTGATAGCCAATTTTATCATTACTTGGAGAGATCTAATTGCATGCAATTATGTTATTGGTAATCAACCATTTCTTCTAGGTGGTAGGAAAGTATATGGATGCACCAGGCCCCCAATCCATGAACAACAAGGTGATAACGACGATGATGATGATGAAGAGGATGAAAAGGAGGATGATGACAGCACCTCAAATGAAGTGAATGATGACGAGGACTTCATGAGAGGCTTTCTCTTTGCTCCGGATGACATTCAAGACTTCATGTTTGCCCCCAAGGATGACCAGCATGGGATCGGCTACAGAGGGATGGATTCTAGGTCTGTACTCGGCAGTCATGTGACTCTGTTTGAAGAGCCAATTATCCATCAGAACAGAAGACAAGGCATCAAGGGTCATGTAAGCAATATCTGATCAACTTGGGTAACAGTTCTTTTGACACAATCAGTGAAATTTACTTGTTTGTTAGCAAGCTTTCACCTTTTTTCACTTTCTGCGAGCTTCACCAGATTGCTGTAGTACAGTCATAAGTTGACCTTGTATAAGTCACGGGTCTCTGTCAGTGCTCCAAGAATTTCCTGATTTTTTCCTCTGTTATTTCTTGTAAAAAATCTTTGCTTAGGTATAATTTTAAGAGTAAAATTGTGGTTGAGTATAAGAAAGCTTCCAGTCCCAATTAGGAAATAGGTTTGTTGACTTCCCTGTGTAAGTTCAAAAATCGTGCAAGTCTAAATATTTTCTTTAGTCCCAATGGATTTGACTTTTTTACGCAAGACTGACTGTGGATGGAGCTGTTACTGATGTAGTATGTTAATCTGATAGAATGGGATCTTACATTGAAGAGATTGTATATGGGCTTATTAAGTCCTGTTAAAAGATTTATTCAGTGTGTATATTGTTGACTTCCCGGTGTAAGTTTAAAAATCGTACAAGTCTGAATATTTTCTTTAGTCCCAATGGATTTGATTTTTTTTACGCAAGACTGACTGTGGATGGAGCTGTTAGTGATGCAGTATGTTAATCTGATAGAATGGGATCTTACATTGAAGAGATTGTATATGGGCTTATCAAGTCCTGTTTATAGATTTGTTCATTGTGTATATTGGAATGTGTGTGTAATTATGCTCTAATAGTTCTTTGAAATGCTACATGTACGTGACTTTCTTTCTTTTATATCAGTGATTCTACCCTTTACCAACTATTATTCTGTTTTCACTTTTATTTCCTTCTATCTGCCCATGACAGGCTTTTGGAATAGGAGCATTCGAGGACGAGGAAGAGAATGACATCTACTCTGCAGACCGAATGTCAAACTATGACCGTGTTTTAGGAGGAGAAGAGGATACACAGAAAAGAATGTACGGATGGACTGGGCCTCCTCCCTCTCACTACTCTAGTAAGCCAGTAACATCTCTTTATTTGTTATGATACATCAGGGAATCATGTTATTAATTCATGAGTTTTACCTACATGTACATGTATGAGTCATAGTTCACATTGTGTGCAAATTACTGCATAACAAGATTTCTCACATAATTTAACTTTAGGTAACATCTCAATTACTTTCAAAACAAATGTTTTGACTGTTTAGAGAAAGGCTCTATTCGCCAATGGGGTGATAAATCCTCCTAACTCATTTTCTGGAGAATTTTTTTTTTCTTCCTAATTTTGTTGTTAAAGGCTAATTTGATTTTCTGATGAAACCCATGTAGTGCATATCTGAAAAAAAAATAATGCCAGCGGCGATCTGTAAAAGGAGGATCATCAATGTGCTTACTGTGTTAATCATGAAAGTGTTTTTTGCTCTACTGAAAATCTAACATTTTTTAGTTAAGAGGTTTTATCACTCTACTGATGTATTGCATCACTTGTCATACTAATCTTTTTATTCACTTAAATTTTGGAGTATTTTATCATGCAAATTATGCAGATATCCTTTATTAAGTTGTTTTAATACTACCTGAAATTTAGTTGAATTGATATTTTAGTCTTATTTCTATGCTGATTCAAAGCTATTTAAATCAATACAATTACCAATTTGGTATTAGAATAGTTGGACATACCAAGAAGAACATGTTATAAGGAAACTCATGATCTCAACCAGTGCTGTTTATTACCTCCAATCCCTGGATATATTTCATGTGTAGGTGACAGAGATGTTCTAGATGGATTCAAAGCAGCATCTCAAAAGAAGTTTTCAACAAAGGTACAGTTATACTTGGTATTTCAATGGGATATTTTTTAATGTTTTATTTTCCTGTGAGTAAAGGTGTACATGAACATGAAACTGTCTGTGCGGAGGGGGGGGGGGGGGGGGGGGGGGGGGGGGGCGGGGAAGAGGGAGGCTGAAGAGTTTGAAAACAAACAAGAGTTAGTAATATTTTTGTAAGACCTTGCATTTTACTAATATCTGTAGGTCCACTGGTTCCTTAAAAACTACTGTAACATGTACTTTTGAAGAAAATCTAGTGCTGCCACCTTGATCCACTTGTGGGGCTCCAGGATAATTTTTTTTTCTATTTTTACATTTTCTATAACTAGGCATTCTAAGCTGTAGGATATGTAACTCTTATAAACTTTACCAGAACCCACCTAAATCTCATTTATTTAACAATTTAATGAATAACAACATCTATTCAGAAATATGTTATGAATTTAAGAACAAAAGAGCATGTTTGCTAACCTGTCATTAATGTGGATTATTTATTAATAAAAATCAATTTGAAAGGATCTTCAGGATGAAGTTTACTTTTGGTGCACATTCAGTATAGAAGAAAAGTCCATTCAATATGGGAGTTTAATCAGTGACATATTGTAAACTGATATACAGTTAACTTATTTTCTAAAAATGGTGTCTTTATTGTTTGTCAGTTAAAAAAGTCCCCTTATTATATCATTAAAAATCACATTTTTGATGACATTATGGCTTCATAAGTTGGGATAATATAGAATAATAAAGTAACCATTTATACAAAACACAGAAAACGGAAAACTGTTCCAACATAGATTGCTCTGTTGCTGCATGTGTGTCTTATAGGTTTGATTAGTAGGTCACTCCCATATTTTCAATTCTTGCAAGCAGGTGTTTCTGCCCCCTTACTTGCCAAGGGGCTTCCGACCCTTTCCTTGCTTCCAAACCCCCACCATGAGGCACATCCGACAGGTCCAAGCCACATCCTCAAGTCCATTGTCAATTAAGCTTAGTTTATAATCTTTGAATTCTTGCGAACAGGTGTTTCAGCCCCCTAACTTGCCGCGGGATTTCCGACCCTTTCATCACTTCCACACCTCCACCCTGAATACATCTGACCAGTCCAAGGCAGAACCTCAACCCCACAGTCGATTCAGCCTAAGTGCTGACCAGCGAGCTGCCATGCTGGGAGAGGAACAATTACCAGGTAGCTATAGTGCATGTAGCTGCTAGCTCTTGGTATCAGCCAATCAGGATTAAACTGTTTCAAGGCCAATACAACCTTTAAAACAACTTGATTTTGTTGCAAAGACAAAAAGGAACAAGTTGCGAAAAGCTGAACAAACCGGACAAATAAGAAAGTCATGAATGTTTTAAAGTTGAAATTGGGGGCAACTTCCCTTTTGTTGTACACTGAAACATCATGAATTTCCTGTTCTGTGCTAAGCACCTTTGACACTCGGGGCTGTACTTAAAATATATCAATGATAGCATGTTGCTATAGGTCCTCCAAAAACAGTATATTGATATATTACATAATTATGATAATATATGAAGTGATAATAATCATAAGTTTTCCTCCTTGTCTTGGTCTTGGTACCCCTGGTCTCGACTACAACACTGCTGAGAATTATATAACATAGATGTATGGTATCAAGTGATAATGATCAACTTTAGTCCCGAGTCCTATGCACCTTGTTTCTAAGCACATAGAATAACCCCATGATTTATAGAGAACAACAAGGCAATGAATCAACGCAGTAGATAGAAAATATATTTTATCCTGAATCATTAATGAACACGATATATGATCATTCTATGCATGTAACAGTGGAGTTGTTCTTTCTTCCCTCTGGAAATATTTCAGGACCTACAAGCATTGATGAGCTGTTGTCCAGTCGCGACCTGGCCCTACTCAAGGAAGCCAGGAACAAAGCTTCCACCAGTCAACAGAGTGGTCCCCAACATCGGTCCAGATGGGACAGGGGTGCCCCCCACTGGTCGTCCCCCACACAAGAGGCTACAACTCAAGGGGGAGGGTCTAGTTTTCAACCTTTTGCAAAGGATGTTGAGAAACAGCAGAGGTACGAGCAGTACTTGGAGAACAGACATAGAGGTGAGCTTCTTGAAAGATTTTACTACCAAAGTGAGCCTCGTTAATGGCTGGCCCAACCTGAAGGATAATGATGATTAAAATTACATAAACATACATGTATGTACATGTACATGTATGCATAGTAACGTATATGTACCTACATGTATAAACAATAACAATAAAAGTGGTCCCACCTGAACAATTTGGCAATTGTAAACTGAGTTGTAGCCTTGGCAGTTGGAAAATCATTAGGGTTCTGTCAATCATAACAAGATGGACACTGTCCTGCATGGCTTTATCTGAACTGATATCACATATAAGGAGAGAAATCGTTGGCGCATAGATTAGATTTTTTTAGGCCAGTCCTGAAAAAATCGCTCACTGAGTAATCCTAACAATAAAATCATTGAAGGAGGCTCATGAACATTCATTATTTCACTGTTGACTGAGCACAAGTTAAGGGAAATTTGAAGGAAAACATAACCAAACTCCGATTTTCACACCATGAAGTTATACATACACTGTCAGTAGATCATTAATCAGGTGAATTTTGAAATGTGATCATTTTGTCTTTAAATTGTGCTCATTCAAGCATGAATTGACAGATACCTCTGATTTACACACAAGTTATGTAAAAGCACATGTAAGAAGCACATGTAAGAACCTTCTTGGTAAATTTTTTAAAGACTTTATGATTCAGAAATTCGGAGTTGGTCAGGGGGAACTTACTTGTAAGTTATTATTTTAACACCAGATACATGTACTTGCAATACATGTTTGCACAAGCAAGACATAGGCAATGGCAGCAACGGTAGCGTCTTCGCTCCGATGGCATCAACAATTTTGGAAATGCTCTCATTTCAAAAGTATATTACCATGAAGCTTGCAAGCAAGGGTTGTAGAGTATCACATATAATGTGGAACAAATTTCAGGTCACTTAAGGTCATTTGAGTTCAATTGTAACCTGAGGTTAAGTTTGTTTGTTTTTTTGAAACTTTATTTGAAACTTTGCATCGTTCTTGGTAGGG
Source organism: Heliocidaris tuberculata (assembly GCA_025618425.1). Lineage (NCBI taxonomy): Eukaryota > Metazoa > Echinodermata > Echinoidea > Camarodonta > Echinometridae > Heliocidaris > Heliocidaris tuberculata. Next base: position 18,268,079 of record CM046845.1, on the reverse strand, counting down.
ATTGTCTTTATGTCATCCTCTTTCAAATGAATACCCAAGTCTTACATTTTCATCACAATAAAGGTCACCTACTGTCAGTTTAACTCAGTTAAGTTTTTGTTCAAATTTAGTTTTGTCTCTACATACATGTACATGTATTGTACACATGCATTTGACTTCTCAAATCTTTGCTGATGGTGGATTTCATTTGTGACACCAAATTGACATTTTCCCTTCTTCTGTAAAACCTATTGTTACATGTAGATTGTAACCAAACTATGTAGGAATCATTCATAGGGCAGGGAGACTTCAAGATGTTCAAGCATAGTAGATCATTATCTTCAAAGGGTCTGATGGAGGGGCATCACCCCAAAAGTGTCCCAGTTGCAATTATTTCATGTACACATATTCTTATTCTTTAAAACATACAGGTTGATTTCAAATGAACTTCACCATCCAATAAATCTCAGTTGAAGGGGATTTAAGTTATTCATATTAGGAACCTGGCCCAGACAAGGGAGGGGTGATCTCTTGGGCAAAAACCCTAAAGTGCCCCAACATCCGATTTTGAAAGTTTTGCTCCGATAATTGTGCAGTGCAGGCGAGACTGCCCTGGGCATTTCCCTTGTTTATCCCTGTTTCCTCAGACATTCTGCTTTGGTATGTACATGTACAGGAATAACATGCATCAATTAACCAAAGCATGTTTTTTCATTTTCAGCACAATAATTGTCTAGAAATAAATAATGCATTTGATAGTAGCATGATTGATGTGTGTAACATTGTGATAAATTTTGTCAAAATGTTGAAACAAGGTAACTTTTTTTTGCAGATTGTGGGATACACATTCTTGTAAATAATTATGTTTATTCAGAGCAACTGAGCTTGAAGGGTTTTGAATAATGCTACCTTTCTGTTGACCTCTCTTTTGTGCAGTACACAATACATGTACTCACATAAATTAAATGTTTGCAATCTTTGTGTTCAGTACTTGTGTTTGAAATTATTGCATGTACTTTCTGCACGAGATGAATTGCTCTTGATCTGGATGATTTTAGAAAGGTAAACATAACTAATTGTATTTTTTAAAATTACCTTTTATTAATCAATAAATGGGGTACAAAAAGCCCCTGAGGTTACATGTTTTTATCTGAGTATATGACAACATTTATAAAGATAAATACAAAGAAAACATAAACTTTTGATAACAATATAAATAGACATCAAAGGAATATTGTCAAAATCGAGATGATGAATGGAGGATTAATACACATTGCATCATATATTTAATTCATGAAGTTAACTTTATTTGGATATCTTCTTACAAATTTTTGTTTATATATACATGTACCTGTATATAGCCAAATATTGAGCATTGTTATTGTGTTTTAGGCAGTTTACCATTTCCTGTTCTGTCATGTTATGATATAAAGGTGTAATATGTGCACTTTTTTTGGTACTACTCTTCAATCTCTGTTTAGATGTTAAAGGCCAATAGTGGTGGGCTCTCATGGGGACTTTGACACCATTCAGGTGTTTACCCAATATCAGGTGTTGTTCATCACCCAGAGTGGACTTAAAGTTTTATGACCAACAGGCCTTATGTAATGCTCTGCATTTTCCGCCCATCACCCATATGGTAAAATTCATTATCTTAATACATTCCCTTACCCCACGAGGACACTCTGAGAGACCAGAGGGTATTATTCTTGGTGGGACCACAGGTTTGCTGTGTGCGAGACTTGAATACCTCTTGGTATTTCCAGTGCTTTCCACCAAGTGTGGTGTCAGCGAATTATGACCTACTGCACATGGAAACTGACTACCATATCCCTTTAAAGCTAGGAATCCTGAGACTCTACGTCTTTTTTTTTTATTCAAATTTTGTTTTCTTTGATGCCTGTTTCAATGTAGGTTCAGAGGTGGCAGTGGGGGACTCCAGAACAGAGTGGGAGAAGCAGCAGGAGCAGGAAGAGTTTTCTAGAGCTGCATCCCTCTACCACAAGCCCATGTCTGGTCTCATGGCATCAAGGTTTGTCCGAGCCAAGCACACTGATGATGCTGATGACATGGTGGATATCCCTGCAGAGACAGGGGTAAGGAGGCTGTTTATTTATTAGGGTTTGAAGAAAAAAAGATATACAGATTCCAGTCACTGATTTACATGTAAATATGCTGCCCTTAATCCCCTTTTCGAAAATTATTTTCAAACAATAAAAAAGCCCACGAACCCTGCTTGTGAATTTCCATTTTGTTGCTTCCTTAAATATTAATATGGATGGGTGTCGCATGCAGCATAAAAAACTGGCAGTGTTTTGATATCAATCATGTTTATATAATGCAAAGTTATTTTTCAAAAATATTGTATATTTTCATATACAGCCCTGGAAAAAATTATGAGACCAGCTATATTTTGGGGTATATGAGTAGTGTTAAGTCCATTGTCTATAGAAGTAGGAAAATGATTATCAACAGCTAATGCATGATTAATGGACTACTACTAACTAGAACAATTAACCCCTGTGACTTTTACCCCAGGACAGTTACCACTAGGATGACTATAGCCAGGACAAATTGTCCCGAACAGATTTCCCCAGACAATTACAACATCCCTTTTTTCCCATGAGAAAGAGTTTTTGGACCACCTAATAGACTATAAATATCTGAGACAATGAATTTCAAGCGTTGCTACTCTTGGTCTGAGCACCATGGCCTTTTCATTATTCTACTGAGACCAGTGCGAGTGACATAAAAATTAAAGACATTAGAAAATTAATTTTATGAAACAAAAAAACATTTTTGCAGCATGAATAAGTCTATTCTGTCTATTGTGTGTGTAGTCCCATATACCCATTTCTGTGTGCTGTACATATGTTTTTCAGCAAGATAAGGTCAATTTCTTATTATTTTGATGATTCCCAAACAACACAGTATAAAACAATTATTATTTAGACATGGTCAACCTTTCCCAATTGCTTTGAGACAGTTTCTTTCACAAAATTGAATGCAATTGCATGACCAGAACTCTACTTTATCTTTAAGAACTTCACTTGTAGTTGTCTGATTGTAATTGAGGTAAACTTTTTAGGAGGTTGTTGTTCTAGGGGGTGTTTGTCTAAGGGGGCAGTTGTCAGAGAGATATTTTCCTGGGGCTGCTCGTCCAATGCTGTAAAATGTACATGTAGTTTTGAAGAAGGTACAGTGTAGTTGTCATTGGGTGGTACTGATTAGTTGTCCTTTGGGGGTACCTGCCAAGAGATGAAGTTTGGGGATGCATTCATGCTGATATACTGTTTTTTAATGGTTTTCTCATCAGCGGGATGCAGACGATCAGCGCAAGGCAGCTGATATGAAGATGTTTGGTCAGCTGACTAGAGACATAATGGAATGGCATCCTGATAAACTACTGTGTAAACGCTTCAATGTGGCTGATCCATACCCAGGGTGAGTGTGAACTCTAAACCCCAAAGTCTGTAGTTGTAGGGTCCCAAAAGGAAATGAAATAGTACAAATTCACCTGCCAAAGGCAACCAAAATATGCTGATGAGCAAGCTCAAAACTAAACTTCCACAGAAATCCCTCTAATTCAGGCAAATCTTACTCATACATTTAGGCCCATATCTATGTGGGGAATATGGAGAACATTCACTGCTACACAATTAAAAAAAAAACAACAACAGAGAATTATTTATCAATGTATTAAAGTAAAATTGAATTTAACTACAACTGCTGAGTGATTTGATTCATGGCCTTTATATATATATATATATATATATATATATATATATATATATATATATATATATATATATATATATGTACATACATGAACTCTGCTACAATTTGGGGATTCTAAGATGAAAATGAAGTATTTAAATGCTAAATTTCCCTTTCCTCAAGTATAAGGTACATGTACCCTGGCCCAGTTCTTTGCTAATCCTCACATCGCATATTGTAGAATTCACCAAAGTACAGTTGTGTTCAGTGCACGGTCATTCTGGATGAATGCACCACTCTTTTGGTGTGAAACGTGTATATCTGTATGTAAGGTCCTTTATTTTTTCACAACCATTAAGCCTTCTTCAGAAATGTAGTCTGTGAACAGGGATAAATGCCATTGCAAAAAAATGATTTGCATACTGTACGTCACACATTTAAATGCCTTCATACACAATTGAAGATTTTGTGCTAAGGGACTCAGCTTTTATCTTTCCCCCTCAATGTTTCCTCATGCGACACATTGTGTAACATGTTTTGATTTTTTTCACCACCGTCTTTTTTAGGTGGTTTAACTGTTGTCTGTGAATGTCTCTAAAATGTGAAAGAAATGTTCACTTTTGTGGACAAGTTCTTTGTTCCATAGAAAGGAGAGCTTTTGTTCTGATTGTCTAATGAGGCATGGGGAAAAGCAAATTTATTGTGGAAAGTTTCCAATGCTTGGATAGCTCTGTGTGACTATGCACACCGTAATATACCAAGTTACTTGCCAGATATGGGGATGTACATTAGGGTAATCATTTTTTAGCCAGACCTGAAGGTTGTATTTCACCCCCTCGTTGCCACCAAGTTTACAGACAGTTTTCATATATGAACTTTCAAGGGTGAAATTTGACATGTACATTTAGGTACCAGTTTAATAAAGAACATAGACCTTCTTAATAGTGCAAATGCATTGTTCAAAGCTCAAATTCTTAGATAGGATTTGCGGCCCCTGGCATGAAAGTGGTGAACGATTGAGTGGTTGCAGCCACAAGAATTTTTTTTTTTCTTTTTTTAATTTTCTAATTTAAAAAAAAAAAAAAATCTTTAAGGGGAAAGTCCACCCTGGAATTTAGTATGTATAAATGCAGGTGGTGGGGTGAGAAAGACGGACTAGTGGGGGTTTGGGCGTGGTCCAGTGGAGGGTTGGGGGGGGGGGGAGGTTGTTTTTGGAGTTGTGGTCGGTTGGGCACAGTTTGGCGGCTCTATGACATGTCTTGCGGGCTTCTCTCCCATTTGCTTGGTGCAGGAAATCTCATGGATTTTCATTTTCTTGGTTGTTAGTGATGGGGTGGGTTTGATTTGTGCAGGTTTGTGTGAGGATGTGCAGTTTGTGTGCAGATGTTGTATCGATGGTGCATGTGTGATTGAATGTTTTCTATAGAGAGAATGACAGTTTATGATTTTTTTAGTATGGGGCAGTGGGGGAGGGGGCTCACGGGATGCATCACGGAAAACTTTGCCAGTTTGTGTTTGATTGGTTGTGGCTTCGGAAATTCAAAGCTTTCTTGTTTTTATTCTGATTTTGCTCGGGCTTCCATTGGTCCTTTTCTTTTCTTTTTCTGCTTCTTTTGAACCCAACTTGGTATCGGGGTGGACTTTCCCTTTAAGTCTATGATTATTGTCTCTAAATCTCCTAATTACAAATGTTATTCATTATTTGTTGTATATCACCATTTTATTTTATTTCATTTCATGTATTTAAAGGGGGTACCCAATGCTGAAACAATGTTAGTTCATTTAAAAGATCATGATTTTATTAGCAGAAAATCATCTGCCTTAAGTTTTTTAAAAATTCGTGTTGCCAGAAAAATCCCCGAAATATGGTAAGACTTCAGGATATTTTGGCCCCTCAGCTGTGTCCCAATTTCAGCTAGGTAACCACAATGACGTCAAAGTGGTTACCCAGGTTCGCGTATTGCAGATGTGTTGCGCGCTAGACTGTACAAAATGCATTACACCTTGCGCGCATTTTGCTATAATTGCGCGACAAGGTAACCACTTTGACGTCATTGTGGTTACCTAGCTGAAATTGGGACACAGCTGAGGGGCCAAAATATCCTGAAATCTTACCATATTTCGGGGATTTTCTGGCAACACGAATTTAAAATTTTTTTTAAGGCAGATGATTTTCTTCTAATAAAATCATGATCTTTTAAATGAACTAACATTGTTTCAGCATTGGGTACCCCCTTTAAGTTTCAGGTTAAGCTTTCCAAATCAGCAAATCCAGCAAATGAGTGCACTTGCAACCTGTACATGTACTCTACTGTATATATGTTATGTTTGATGATGTATTCTCTGATAATCATTTTCCATTCTTTATGCTGTAAAACATAAAAATCCAGGAGATTAAGATTCATATTTTGATGACTGGTTAGAAGTTGCAGAGTCGGTACATATAGTCTGACTTAGTATTTCGGTACACTGTTTACAGCATTCAATCTTTATAAAATCATTAGATTGAAACTGCTTAAGCCTCATTCACACAAGAAACGGTTTTTTTTTAAAAGCGTGGTAAAATATAACAACATAAGTGTAGTTCGCCTCACACTTTTGTATCTTTATAACACAGATACATGTAAATTAGAACACTTAGGGGGCCTTTGTTGGTGACAAATACTTGTTTTTTCACCTAACATGCCATTTATTTACAAGTAAAATAGTCTTATTTTGCCAGGGCAGTATTTTCAGGCAGTTTTCCGCATTGTGTGAAGGTGGCTTTAGAAGGAAATCTTAACCTATTATGGCTATATTGGATGAAAGGCACCTTTCTAATACCCCCCCCCCCCCCTCTCCCGACCTCATGCCATTCTATTCGTGAAATCTTGAAAATGTCAGGCCCAATATCATTTTTATCCTAGGGTAATTTCTATCCTTGTATCCAAAAATGCAATAAGAAAGTCATTGTTTAACCCCTCTGACATTTATTGGCATTGTGGTTTGTGTACATAAAGTATATCCAAAGCCATATTGTCATATGTATCTACATGTACACTTACATTGTATCTGATAACCCCTGCACAGTAAAAAGACAATGATTTGTTGCAAAGTAGTGAGATCTGCTTTGAAATGCTTTTTACTGAAAAAATTGCAACATAGATTGAACTTCAATGTGATATGTCATTCTGAATCATTCTAGTTCTTGTTTCATAGAATTTGCTAGCAATTAAAGGGACTGTTAACATTCCATTCACTGCACATGGTGATTCTCTAAAACCACAAAGATAAGGTACATTGCTTTTGTCACATTTGCTTTTCTCCTTGTGGCAGAATATAAAAGTTGAATACAACCACAGTGTGTTGTTGTGCAGTCTTTACAGTTTCTTCTATTGAATATTATTTTGCATTGTGAAATTGTGATGAATAGGTTTTTTTGTTTTTTTTTAGCAATGCACCTGTATTACAGGGTTTCTTTGGAGGATTGATTACATGTATGTACCATATGTCCTGTGCCTCTCTACTCCTTCTTTGTTTTTCTCTCTACTCCTTCCTTGTTTTTCTCTCTACTCCTTCCTTCTTTGCGAGTTTGTCTGTCTGTCTTTCTCTGTCTCTCTCACATTTTTATCTTTAATTCACTATCCCCTGTGTCCTACTTTTTCAGACTATGTCAATAAATGTAATGTATGCATAAATCACTTTACTATTCATTCATTGTAAAGCAATAATAGATGAATTCTTGAGCCTGTTGCACAAAACTTGCATTTAATCGCAACTCCTAAAAATCAAACGCAAGCCCTAAATGCGCACTTCTGATTGGCTGAAAATAAAGTTGGCATTTGATTTTCCTGAGTTGCGTTCAAAGGCAAGTTTTGTGCAACGCGCCCCTGATCTGTCAATTTGAATCATTTTGCGTGATTTATTATTTGCCTTTGGGTTGTCACGTCGAAGAAAAATTTGAGTACAGGTCATGTGAGTCATTGTGAAAGAAACTGTATAGAAATGATTGTGAGGGCATGTGTTTAGCGGCAAACAGAAAACAGAAAAGAAAAGAAAGTAAGCTTTATATTTATACGGGAATGAACTGTGTTGATATCATGCATTATTTGTCTATTCAACAATTTTCCCATGCTTGCTTTTGTATCCTCTTACCAAGCCAGATCCACCTGTGAAAAGATGAGATCTGCTCTCGAATGCTTTTTACTGAAAAAATTGCAACATGGATTAATGCTTCAATGTGATAACGCATTCTGAATATCACATGAACAAATTTGGTCCAATTGTCAAAAAAAACCCAGACTTCTAAAAGCATGAACTTATGTTAGAAAATTACACTGCAAAAATGTCAGAACTAATAACATTTTGACCTTGCTTGAATAAACTTGGTTATTCAACACTTTGTTGAGAAAAGAAAGAGCATACCGGCTTACGAGGGCTCAACGAAATGAACAATTTTAAAGTAAGACGAGACGGCACTAGCTGTTGCTGAAAGTATGTTCAGTGCCTTGAAACTACTTGCTGTGCTAACCCACAAATTTTTTTTGACTGAAATGAATTAAATATTATTTATTAGAAGAGATCCTAAAGAAGGAGGAAAACTAATGTAGCTTCCATGAAAATTAAGAAACAGTTGCTAAGGCCTTCTTCAAATCAAGTTGACATTGAAAATGAAAAAAATTGCATTAACGGAAGTCAAAGTGTAGAAGCGTTTTTCTCATAGAAATACTTTTCTGAAGCCTTACTCATCTCAAGTTTCAGAAGCTATTATCTCCAGTAATACTCCATCTTTTGAGTTGAGTTATATATCAAATCAAAGCTTAAGAAACAGAGAATAAAATTTGATCATAAAATCACATAATTTGAGTTCTGTCTCATTTTGACGTGATGGGTCCTGTATTTCAGCTTTACCAGAACTGATTCTTCTCTTGGAAAATGGGCATGATGAGTTAAGCTGTTCAGATCAGAGTGACGCTGCCCTCTTTCAGAGCAGAACGTTCAACAGAAGGTCTTCATTTCTATTCATACTTGAATATCTTATTCCATTGTCATACATTGAAGCCTACAAAGCCAGGAGGAAATGGAATCTATTCAAGACTTACCTGTGTGTTCTAGATTTGTTTACCCATCCTGATTGCATAGGAGTCGAAGTCAATATCATGGTATCCCCAGTTTTTTCTGTCCTGTTTTTGGCATACACTTATTACAAATTTGCAATAGTGGATTAAAATGGACAGGGAAAAAAAATGGTTGACCGACTTTGGTTTGGTATGCAAGTAGAATGGGTTGGCGAGGGGTATATTTTCCCCTATTATTTAACATTACAATAATGAATCAGAAGTTAATTGTAAAGACTTCATGGAGGAAAAAGAATATTTATTTGTTTTGTTGAAAATTAATACTTGAAACTGTTGAGCCGATTTCTGGTAAGTCCTGGGAAACTTTGTAAGAACCATTTTAAATTGGATATGTTTCAACTCAAAATTTTTAGGACAATAACTGATATATTTATAATTCCACATTTCAGTTTTTGACCCAACTAGTTAACTAAAAATTAGTTTAAAATCGTAGGCAGTGGTACGATTTTTGTGACATCACTACAACTCGGAGCCGATTTGGCCATTCCACCGACTAGAAAACTCGGCAAAGGCCATATTATCAATTTTATTATCTGTATGACTAATCAGACCCTCAATCAAAAATATTTTTCATTTTTAAATGATTTGTCAAATGATATTACATTTTCTTCTGAATTCGGATTGCAGACCGATCGTAAGGTGTTTTTAGCCAACCCAAGATTTGATCAGAAGTACAGAACTACAAACACATGTATACCTGTGAGAAAAGCAAAAATGATTGTCTGGGTTAAAGATAGTAAGTGGGTTAAGGATTGTTCAGAAAAATGAATGTGAAAAGGATATTTTTAATGGTTCATCCATTCAAGACTAGTGCTGTAGCAGAACCACTCATTTCAGCAGTGCAGTAAAATAAATGATGTGTTACATGTATGAGGTGCGAAAATGTCAGTCACTTGATACCAAAATGATTGGTTTCATATAAGCTCGAATGTAAATTTCATTGGCATTGACAAAGATGTGATTTGTCATAATATCCACTATATTTTTGGTTTAACTCTTACTGTGCCAAGGGGTTTAGCTCTCTTCAAAATTTTACCAAACTGTCATTAATGCTTACTTTTCATATGTCTGCACTTCATTAACAATCTGTTATTTCACAAAATGTTGTGTACAAAACTTGTAGGAAATTTACTATCATTTCTTATGACTCCAAACATTATTAATTTACCCAACTTTATGCATAAGAATTATTGAAAATTAGATTTGTGTTTCTTTTTCGTTAATTATATTTTTGTTTCTCATTTGTTTACCATTGTTTAATGTTGAAGTCAGGTAATATCTTTTTAAAAATCTGAAATTTTCTCTGAAATTTTCTATGGTAGCATATAATTATAATCATATATTTAGAATGCTTGATTTATGCTTAAAATGTTGATATACATTGACCACCATATACCTTTCCTGTGGTCTAGCAGTTGGTGAATGAATATGACAAGTCTATCTGTCACATATACGTGCCATCGGCACTGAAAGAGTTAAAAGATGTGATTGTTGTTAGAGTAACAAGTAATGCATTATATGTTTGAACTTGAAGACAGATACATATACTGTGCAAAAAAAACATTTTGAGGTTGACTAAATTAGAAAGAACGAGGGACAGATGAGTATATGTACTTATTTCAGACATGAATTAAAAAGAGCATTTTGAAATGTTTGAATTTGCTTAAATTGGAAAGTGAGAATAACCGGTAAAAATAGATTAAAAAAATAAAAATTTATTTTCCCCTTTTAAACAGAGATATCTAATTACAGTTTGCAGTAATGTACTTCCTGAACATTTTCATGGTCTCTCGATGATAAAGGTAACTAAAAATAGATAAATCATTGTCTAAATTTTCATTTTTACAAATTATATAAACCTTCCCCCTCAAGAAAGAGGGAAAACAGAAAGCAAATTAAATTTTGGTACTTAAAAAAGAAACAAATGATTTAATGTTTTGTGCCATCTTATTTTGACGACAGTTGTTTCCTCAAAGTATCAAACAAGAATTTGATATTTCTTTTTTTCATTATTCCAAAAACAAAGTTTCTAATAAGAGTTATGTTGTAATATGCTCTGAGTAATTGTTTGTTTGTCTTGTCAGGGTGTTCTTTAGGTAATATATTTCTAGAAATTAGATGGAAGGTGATGAGAACAGTTGAACAGAAAAAGCAGTCCATGTATAGTTGCATACCCTTGTGTATTTCAGTAATCTGGGAATTAGGGTGTGAAACAAGAATATGTTTGTGTATTCATTTTCATTATTCATAAAACATATTTTGTAATAAGATTTATGTTGTAACATACTCCAAATACCTATTTGTCTTGTCAGGGTTTTCCCATGGTAGTGTATCACTAGAAATTGGATGGAAGGTGATGAAAACAGTTAAACAGGAAGAGCATTCCATACCCTGGTGAATTTCAATACTCTGGGCATTCAGTTGTAAATTGATTTTTTCACACATGTACAAAGATTTCTAGGGGTTGGGATAGGTTCTTTCTTGCAGCATACCAGGTCAATAAAGCAAGCTAAAATACAGAAGCTTATTAAGTTTAGCCCAGGGGTGCAAATAGTACAATATGCTTCAGCTATCAATGCCATATGCAAGTTCGTTAAGGTCTGTGTTGTGTAAGGAAAAAAAAGTTCAAGGACTGAATATGCTCATATTGTGCGTAAAAAAACAGAAAACAGAAACTTAAGCCCAGGATGAGGGTGCGGAAGGTACAATAGGTTTCAGGGATGAAATATTTTATGGAAGTTTTTGTGAGTCAGTGTTGTATAAGAAAAAAGGTTCAAAGAGTGAATAGGTAGGTGTTCATGCCTGCAGGTCCACTTGTAAGATCCGTGAATAGAATTCTTTTCTGTTATCTCTCCCTTTTTTTTTCTATCTTGCTCTCACTCTCACAAATAGAACAGATCTTTAGCTAAGAAAATGTTGCTCTTCGCTCATTATTCCAACAAGTTAACCCTAAAAGGGCCGGGATATTTTGGCTATGCCACAGCCGGGGGGGGGGTGGAATCCACCCCCCCCCCCTGAGATCTCAACCGTCGACCGCGCGATCGCGCCGAAAATCGGCATGCACGTCGTCCACAACGTAATCTACAAAATTGTATAGTTAAATGCTCCGAAATTATTTCACATTAATTAATTATGCTAATTTATGCATGAAATCAAAATTTTGCTCTAAATCATTAAATAAAGCTCAAAAATTTCTAAATTTTGGTCTAGACACTCTTTCCAGTATTCTTAGCAAATATACTTGAAAAAAATTCGGTATCAAATTTGATTTCTTATGTATTTTATTGTATTTTAAATTTCTTATGTATTTCTTTGTTTTTTTTACCTTTTGTTTTTTATTGTTTTTTGGATGAAATTTGTCGGGGACACTTTTACGATCATAAACAGCATAAAATAAATTAATTTTAATCAGTAAATGTAAAAATATTCACAGATTTCTAAATTTTGGCTGAAAACACATTTTGTATTGAAATTATACATGAAATCACGTTTTTGAGCAATTTTTGGTCTGACGTGCAAGTACGAAATGTTGAGTAAATTCGGAACCGCATGCCCGGACATCGCGAAAATGGTCTCAAAAGATGCGTGAGATTCGAAAGAAAAAAGTCATGAAACGCCGTGGCGACTGCTTTGCGCGTTGCGGACATATCGCGAGAAATGTCTAGGGGGGGTGGATTCCACCCCCCCCCCGGCCCTTTTAGGGTTAAAGGTAGAAGATAGTTTTGGGAAGCTCTCAAAAACTTTTCGTGAGATTTCTTTGATTTTACTTAATAAACAGCACGGTACTAACATAACTAAGATGGTGTGAAGTTTTTTCCTCCTCAAGTGAAATATTTATCGAATGAGAGGTGAAAAGTAATAAAAATCCCTGGCCCAAAAAAGAGGGGATGTAAATTCAAACAACGGCCACACACATTACGCACATAGGGATTGCTGTGTGTTATAGAATACGCTGCACACAGTGCGAAGCGCTGGGTTTATTGTGCGGGGAACCTTCGGGTGGATATGGTCTTAGCGTGAGGCAGTGAAAAGCCGTTACCAAGCGTTTCTTACAGATATTTACACTAAAATTTGTTCGAAATCGTGAATGGAATGTTAAATAATCTCGTACATGTGTCTTATGATAAAAGGAGAATAGTATGTGACTATGTTAGATAAGTTTCTTGCCAGCCTTGTTTTTGCTACCGAGACTGTCTGTGAACTTTAAGGAGAACTCTTCTGTGTCTGCATAGATGTGTAATGTGTGACATACACACACACACACACATATATATATATATATGAATAACTTCTTATAATTCTTATCTTTTTTGTATTAGCTCGTACTCTTGTCGGGAAACTTTTTGCCCCTGCTGTTTTTGTTTCTGAAGTCCTCATTCTTGGTATTAGTGCTATTAAGTGGCAAGAACAGGTCTCTTTATTTATCAGTGTTAACCAACTGTATGTGTACACGTTGCCATAAATAAAAATTATTCATCCATACATTTATATATTTCAAAATGTACATGCATTTGAATACAGAGAAATATTTACTGTTAACACTGTGTGAACCTAGAAATTACACTTACCCCTTTTCCTGGCTTCAATACTCAGCATATAAATATTTTTAGTCACAGAAGCTCTTATAAAAGTATTTGTAATTTTTTGCAAGATTTATTTTATAATTGGCTACTTTGAATTTATAAAACTATGAGAGCTAAACCCTCCAGTTTCTCAATTAAATATTTTAATCCGAATTGCACCAAATCAATTTCACTCATGTGTACAATGTAGACTCCAGCTTTCTTGGGAAAAATAGTTATGTTGCGGTGGGATTTCTCCTTTTTTCAGTTAATGCAGCAAACATACATATAGGGACATTACATATAGGGACATTAATACATGTAGTAGGACAGCAAAATGGTGTGTGTCCTATTTTTCACTTTGTCAGTGAGGGGTGTGATGTAATTAGATGGCATTTTTATGCCTACACCATGTACCAGTGCCAGTAACATTGGGGACTAGATGTTTTCTGGATGTCTGTCCACCCATCCATCTGTCCGCTCATTAAATCAAACTTAATAGCAAGTTGTTCTGAAAGGAAGCAGAATAATTAAAGAAACAGATCAATGAAAGTTTGAATGAAATCAGACAAGCAATAAGAAAGTTATGAATTTTTGAAGTTGTAATCAATCAAACACAAATTGGCAACTCTGTGTCATATCTTGCAAGCTCCTCTCCCAATCTTAAATTTCCATTTTCTCTGATCAAAATATTTCATCATGTATGCACCCTAGATATAATCACTGCAAATATGGTTTGACACACAACCTATGAAACAAATGTATTTCTTTATCAATAACTCAGAAAATGAAAGTGTATGACATTTTCTGTACCAGGCAAATGGGAGAGGAGCTTGCAAGATATGTCACATAGTTGCCAATTTGTGCTGATTGACTACAACATTAAACATTCATAAATTTCTTATTGCTTAACAGATTTTGCTAAAACTTTCACCAATCTGTTTCTCACATTTTTCTGCCTTCATTCAAATCAAGTAAATACCAGAGTGGACTTCCCCTTTAAGGGTTAGGCATAGTGTTCAGGCCAGGGTTGAATTTAGGAGTTCAGTTAGTGTACATGTAGAACATATATTTCGGAGCAACTGTCCAAAGGGTGGACTTGTTCCATCCAAAATGCATATTAAAAGCTTGGTTGACTTCCCCTTTAATTCTTGAACTGTCATAGTAGGAACCAAATTATTGAAATACAAGCTGTGTGTAACTGTACTGTAATGTACTGTAATGATCCCAAATAAATATGGAAATTCAGTGATCCATGTGCAATTAATACAAGTCATTACATGATTCAGTGGTCAGTGGCAAAGAAATTACCCATAATAACTTGTTTTTCAGGTGCCTTAGATGTTCCATAAATTTTAGAAATGAATTGGAGTGGTTGATTAGTGCAGGAATCTGTTTAAATAAGCATAAAAAAACCACAGAAATGTGATCCATTAATTGTGTTTAGATAAACTTATTTCTGTTTGTTTTGTCTTCGTTAGAAGAGAATTATATTGTTCTTTCTTTTGTTAGTGTATGTTACAAAACATTTAGAATGAAAGATGGCTGTCATCATCCACGTCACAAATCCTTGTTTGTCGTTTTCTTTTTTTGCAGAGGACGGGTTGGGGGAGAAGTTCATTTCTTTTTCTTGGTTGTTTAACCAGTAACAACATATTTGATTGATTTATTGTCAGCCCAAAATAAGATAATATGAAACATTTCCATACATCATATGTATCGATCTTGTGCTTTGTAAGTAAGCATTTTTCATGAGGAAGAAACTGTTTTGAGTGTGTTGAAACAACCATGTCCTCTGTAGAGATACAGAGTATATATTGTAGAAAGTAAGTTTGTACATCATAAGTATTCTTTTTCATTTTATTTGAAATAAGATGCCTTCTAAGTGTAGGTTTTGCTGTACATTTTAACACCTTTTTTTCCTTTCAATTCCACACTTCAATTTTGTTCTGAAAATCCTGGAATGTGCAAATGTCAAAGTTAATTTAGACATTTGTCATTCAAGTTGTTCAGTTGGAATCCGTTTCAACACTTGTCCCTTCAGTTTTGTCAGATTTCATTTGAATTCATCTCACCTGATGATCCGCTGGAGAATGTAATGATCAAATTTGTCTTTGTGCCATCAATTTTGAAAGAGTTTCATTCAAAAATCGGATGATGCTTGGATGAAATCGATTGCATAATGATAAATTGACTCATGCAATCTTACGTTGACCGCAGGGGAGGCATTGATTTGACTTTGACGAAATTGGATGCAAAATGATGAAAAAATTGGATGCAAAATGATGAAACTGATTGGACGAAGTTTGAAAATCGGATGATGCTTGGATGAAATCGATTGCATAATGATAAATCGACTCATGCAATCTTACGTTGACCGCAGGGGAGGCATTGATTTGACTTTGACGAAATTGGATGCAAAATGATGAAACTGATTGGACGAAGTTTGAAAATGAATGACCAAAAACAAATTGACCTTGAGATGTCCAAGATCACACAGTTGCTGGAAGAAATTGAATGCAAAAAGTATTAAACTGGAAGAATAACCTATAAAGCAGTTGTTGCATCCATTTTAAAAGAAAAATTTCTTGTTTATAGATTGGTCAAGAGCACTTCATGTGACCAAACAAACATACTTCTTTCATAAGTGCAAACCGTTTCCAAATGATTTTTTTTTTCTTCATTTCTGCGACATCCTTGATTTTCTTTTTGTGGGCAGCCAAGAGACTCTGTGGTGCTGGTGGTTGAGTAGTATAGGACAGGCACTTATGAAATTTCACTGACTGAATGAAAATGGCATCTTTATTTTGATTAAATGTAGGTCTGGTTCATGGGTCTTGGTCATGTAAATTATGTGTGACCGCTAGATATTTTTGCCATTTACTTAGGAATCTGCAGTTGGTTCACACTGACTTTAACACTAACTGTAATGAAAATGCTGTGAGGTGGTGTAGTAATAAATCACTTTTATACATTTATCGGAACCACATCATATAAGTATATAATTGTGATAAATAGTGACAAATTTCACGCCTACCATCTTTATGGGATATCAGTGAATGGAATCATCCTATGAATTAATTGTGCTGTGAGGCAAGACAAGCGATCTTTTGAAGCAATCGGGGTCGTGTTTCAGATCAATTGAAGCTTGTAGATAAAGCTTGTATAATGAAAAGCAATTAAGTATGCTATCCCTCCGATATGCTTGATGGAGTGAGAAATTCACTTCTACATGTATCTCTTTTAATTGAAACAGTGTGATGGTGATGAATCATGAATTAATAGTGTGATGGTGAAAAAAAAATCATAAATTAATAGTGTGATGGTGAAAAAAAAATCATAAATTAATAGGGTGATGGTGAAAAAAAAATCATAAATTAATAGGGTGATGGTGAAAAAAAATCATAAATTGATAGTGTGATGGTGAAAAAAAATTAATCAAAAGTGTGATGGTGATGAATCATAAATTTGTACATTTATGAGAACCACATTATGCAAGTATTGTGAAAAATACAACAAATATGAGACCTACTGTGTTTATGTGATATCAGTGAATGGGATCATCCTATGAATTAATTGTGCTGTGAGGCAAGACAAGCGATCTTTTGAAGCAATCGGGGTCGTGTTTCAGATCAATTGAAGCTTGCAGATAAAACTTGTATAATTTTCTGTCAGTGAACAGCCATTATTATGGCTTCGATATGCTTGATGGAGTGGGAAATTTACTTGGTTATCTTTTTGAATTGAAATAGTTTGATGAATCATAAATCTCCTAAACTGTTTGTGTAAAAACATTTCCAAAATCAATTGGAGTTGTCCTTGACTGCTAAGATGTTGTTAGGGCCAAACCTTTTGATGTGGAACCTAGGTGCGCCTGTAGGCTCATTTACACTACATTCCAAAAATTGCTTTTAACATGACAGTGTTACAGTGGAAGTTTTTTAGCAACTATTCCATAATCTCCCTGAAAAATCATGCTGGAATGTCCTCCTGTGGGATGTGATGTTTGTAACATCTCAGGTAAGATGCCAGTCATTTGTCATGTATAAACAGTGACCATTAAAACAACATCATGATACATTGGAACTTGCTTAGCATTAGTGACCATTAAAACAACATCATGATACATTGGAACTTGCTTAACAACTACCCCAAATCATTGAAACTGGCAATGGCAGAAGTATGAATATATCATGAACAATGCTGTGAACCACTACTGTCATGAATATTTTTAAGTCTTCGCACTCTGCTATTTAGGTGGAGATAAACTGCACATGTGCACTGCTTACCCCCAAATCACGGCTCTTCTGGGTTGGTGTATTTTGCTACAACACTGTGACCTAAACCGTGTGTTTAAAGTTTTGTACCCCATTTTTACTGCGGCCTAAATTTAGGGCACTCCTTAAACTGGCACAAATCCATTTATACTGCCATTTAATACCATCCAGCTAGCTGCAGACGAGTGCTATTCCTGTATGAGACCGACCGACCGAAGTTGCCACCTTTAAACCCCGCCCCCCCCTCACACGCTTGTCCTATGCCCGCTAGCTGCATCAACTTTTGCCATTTCTTGTTTCAATATGTAGATATAGTTTTAAAGTTTTGACACGTCAAAAGGGTAAGGCCTGCGAATTAGGACTCAACTGGAGATCGATTTGATTGGGGCGCCCCTGGACTCCTGTGTCTCCTGTGAGAGGTTTTAGCATTCTCTATAGATATAAGCAATTAGAAAGCCTTTTAAAAGGCCAAGTTTACTTCAATAGAGATGATATTTAAGGGTAGGTTTTCTGTTTGCCATTTTTCAGTTAAAATGAAAGTATGTAAAATAAATTTTATTTGAAATGCTAAAAAAGCTTTTGGAAAGTGTAAAGCAGATAGTCAGTTGATGTAATGAAGAAAGAAAAATTGTCTCTTTTTCTGCATCTTTGTTTCAGCACATTTCTTGCAAGCGCAGAATTATATTTACATTCTATATACTGTATAAGCTGTTTTTTTCGCGTACAGATATTTTCGCGATTTTGGACTAGGTAGGGAAATTCGCGAGGGTTTAATTTCGCGATTTTTGTGATGTTTTTGTTACTATAAATAGCCATATATTGAAGTGGAAATTTTCGCGAGGACCGACTCGCGAAAATCGCGAAAATAAAACCACCGCGAAAATAACCACTTATAC
Organism: Heliocidaris tuberculata; assembly: GCA_025618425.1. Lineage (NCBI taxonomy): Eukaryota > Metazoa > Echinodermata > Echinoidea > Camarodonta > Echinometridae > Heliocidaris > Heliocidaris tuberculata. The sequence continues at coordinate 18,249,531 of CM046845.1, read as the reverse complement.
AGTATTCAAGATATAGAAAAAAAATGTGCACAAATTGGAAGTGGAAATTAATTTTCTAAGTCTTTTGTGAGTGAACAAAAAGATGTTTATTGACATCTAACACAGCTGATTTCATATAGGATAGATAAAATGAACAAAATTACTAATGAGATTAATGTACATTGTTGTAAATTTAAAAAACTACTCTATTCATATGTTATCGCATTATTAGTACACAGGAAATTAATTTATCTATATATTTATCTATTAATAGATATATTTTTTGTTTATTTATTTATTTATTAATTAAAAGTAATTAATTTATTTATTCATTCATTCACTCAGTACAGGTATTCTTTAAACAGGGTAGCCTTGCCAGTATTTGAAATACAGTTGTACCTGGGGACCCTGTAAAACATGTACAGTACAAAAAATATACCATTTTTGTGCAAGTTTTCGGAAAGCTTGCCACTTTTCCTGCAAGCTTGTGGCAAGCTTGCTGTCATTTTCTATTGCATCGTTTTAAGCTTGCTACAAGTGTGCCGCAGGCATATTTTCTGAAGAAAACCACGCTTGTTAAGCGTGCTACAAGCTTTTTACAAGCTTGCCGCAAGCTTACATTTGTATCGGGGCTATTTTCAAATATAACAATCTTTAGAACTGTTGAAATGAATACCAAATTTCAATTGGCATGTAATTTTGTTTTAATACTAATGACATTGTGATTTCATTGTAACATACTGTATACGCCATACACTTCACAGGGTTTTTTTTAAGCAAATTTCGTGAATCGCGAGTGGGTCCGAATTTAACAACATGCTAAAATATTGCCAACATAAGTAGTCAGTTGAATTGTCTCCTGGTCAGGAATTCACCACTTCGCTTTGCAATAGTACATTATCATTGCTGTTTGTGGATTTGAGAATTTCCTGATCGTGAATTCGACCACTTACGAAATAGTTTGGTTAATCCCATTTGCAAAAATTTATGGCCGTGAAATTTATGGCGTATGCAGTATTACATTTATATAATTGTAAGATATAATGACAAAAAGAGTGCAATATGGTGGGTAGTAAATGCTGAGAAGCTATTGAGCTGTATTCCGGTAGCAACTACGGTGCATGCGCCTCTGGGAAGATATTTCCATTCACTTTTGGTCCCTCCTCCCATAGATACATGTATGAAGATTATTTTCTGTTGATCTGGAGTCAATATTTTGACATATTTGAGGGTCTACCACCACAAATAAAGGCTGTGTTTGACTGCTGGACTAGCAAAATTTAATGTATTTCGGAGGATGACGAGTATAATAGAAGAACGCACAAAGGAGTTGGAACTAAAAAATGGGTTTTATAGGGATGAGTTATGTTGCAAAGTTGATAAAGTATGGAAGACTTGATGTACATAAAGCAGAGAGAATCTGGATTTTGTTATTAAAGGAGGAATGTAGGTCATTGAATTAAAAAAAAAAAATCTTCTCTTTATTGTTAATCCTTATTCAAAGGTAGTAAACTGGAATATGTGTGGGCGCAGAAGCATATATTATTGAATTTGCACTCTGAAAATATTTAGCTCTTTTCCAAACACAGAATCAATACATGTAAAAATGTAAGTGTGAGGGAAAGAGAGAGGAGGAGAGAGAGGGAGAGAGGGGTGAACAACATTAGATATGATATGTACAGCACCAATGAAAAACGAAAAAGATTATTTGTGTGCTTAGAATATTTGTTAAGTCTTTAGCTTGATGAGCTTATTCTTCTGAAAGTTAAAATAAAAATGTAAATAGCAACTCCTTTAGATTTTTATAGGGCCATCAAGAGATTTGCTTTCAGTAATGTTGTAGATCTATTTTCTTTTTCTGAATCTGAATGTTCTTTGCACATTTTTTTTCATTATATACCCAATTCTTTTCTTCTTTTTTTTCTTCTTCTTCTTTTAAAGGCATTATATATTACCCAATTCTATGGATGTACTCGTGTAAATAATCTTTTTTTTTTGTGGAAATCATGCTGCAATCTCACAGATTAGCACGTGATTTAGTAACTCTTGGTGCAGTTTATTGTTCATTTTACATTTCAGGTACATTTGCTTTCTACAATGCACCTCTTTTATTCTGCACGTTTTTGTGACTTCAATAGAGACTCTAAGATATTTCAATTTTTACCAATGTATTTATTCGGCTATTATTTACACTGTTTTTAATACAGGAAAAACTTGAAATAACATGAACCCCTTTCTTATTTTTGAAAAATCGGGAAGAGGAAGTGAGAATCAATTTTACTTGGCCTTGCAACCAATTAACATATCGTTTCTATGTGGAATTCCCCTTTCATTTATGTTTACTCTTTTGAGAAGGGGGGGGGGGGACTCTTGCCTTCTGTCAATTTTTCACTTCGGGGATTGCATAACTAATTTTATAAGAAATTACTGTAGAAGGGGGATGACTTTCTAATTTGAGTATGATTTAAAAACTTTTTGATATAGCTTTTTAGGTTTTTCTGTGTTGCATACTGATGTGTCTGGTATGATTACAAAAATAATTCTGCGATGAGGTCATGCTGATGTGTATGTACTGATTATTCCAACCCTTTCCTCCTTGAAAGGAAACCGTGAGCAAACACACTTCTCTTTTCAGTCTGCCTATATACTCATATTCTCCAGAGTTCATGTTATTACAAAAGACATGAAAATAAGATTGTGCCACCTTCTGGCATATTTGTTCTCTTTGTTTGTACAGCAACACCTTCTCAAAAGTTTGAGAAACATGTTATGTACTTGTCAGCCCGTGGAACTTGGGCTCCCTCTCTGAAGTTTTGTAATAAAAGAGTCTCTGTATTTGTGTAACGGGGCTGCAAATTTGTGTTTGTGTGGGTGTTTTTTTGTGGTGGAAATCATGCCCCAAATATCTGTTGTATTTAGTCAGGAATATGCATCAGGGAAGCATTATTATGTCCAAAGAATGGTTAAAAGACAAAGTGCTATGTAGTCATGTAGTTTGAATAATTGAGAGAGAATGATGAATGTATTGGGGAATAGATCAGGAATGGCAAGTAAAAAGTTTGACAAGTTTTCAGACAGGGTGGGTGTTTCTCTGTTTCTGGATTGATCAGGATTGAATGATCTATTATGTCTTAACCTTTTTGTCACCGAACCACCAGGGCACGCCCTTTCTATACTCATTTAAAGAGAAGCTTGAGTTCTGGGAAAGGTACAAAATAACTTGTTAGTTTGGAAGATTACCATGGTAGATATGTCCCCTGAAAAAGATTGCTCTTCAAATGCTCTTGCATCCACAATATGAAAAGAAACAGCTAAAATGTTCGGGCTAAACATTTGTGTGTAGTCCCACATACACATTTCTGTGTGCAGTGCATGTGAATCTCAGCAGAACTGAGTCAATTTTTATTATTTTGGTGATTCCAAAACCTTACAGCATACACCAATTCTTATTTGCTATATAATCAATTGCTTTGACACAGTCTCTTTCACATTTCAATCTCATGATCAGAACTCAACTTTATCTTTAAATGCCTGAAATCGTTGACACGCTGTTACATCAATAGTAGGGGAATTTTGGATGATGGAATTTTTTTAATTGTGCTATCGTTGGGTATTCCCCATTGAGAATCTGCATCCAAAATGATGCCTTACTTGTGGAAAGTTTTTGCTTACAGCAGAGACTTAATACTGCCAGATGGTCTACTGAGAAACAAGGTTGATTCATATGCTGCACATAATTATAATACTTTCGCTTAGATTAGTATCGATGTGTAAAAATGATTATTTTTGAGGATTGATGTTTCACATCTTCAGATGATGGTAATGAATCAGAAGATTCCATTTGCTAATCACTTCTGTAATGTCAGACTCAAATTGCACACAGACTTGTCCATGTTATCCATATATTAATAAATAAACTTGAAACTTGAAACTTGTTTGCAAAGCATTTCTGGGAGTTAGCTGATCCCAAAATCATTTACTTTCAAAAGGCCAAAGGTCATTATAGAAACTAAATAAAACTTATACTTAAAAAATATCAAGAGAAAAAGAGTGATCTACATAATGAAATATCTGAAAGGATGCAAAATTTTATACAATTTACAGTTTCTTTTGGTGAGTATACATTGTATGTCTACAGTGGGCAAAATTTGAAGGAGCTAAAGGCAAGGGTTACAGCTCTTGTACAGTTTCTGTAACCCTCCATCCTTATTTTTTTTATCAGATTAAAAACAAATTCTACTTCATATGTAACAAAATTCTCACAATTCTGGCATGTTTTAGGTGTACAATGTACATGTACATGTATCTGCCTATGGAAGGTAAAAGAACTTCCAGGACCCCACAAACTGTTGGTTTAGCCATGAGTAATGATCTTGTAATTTACTTGTTTTTCTCTTGAATAACAAAATTGAGTTATGAAATTTCAATACATAAGTTATTTTGATCATGATTCCATGACCCCACAAACTATTGGTTTAGCCATGAGTAGTAATCTTGTAATTTACTTGTTTTTCTCTTGAATAACAAAATTAAGTTATAGAATTTCAATACATAGTTATTTTGATCAAAGATAAAGTTGGTTAGATAAAAACTGAGACAACAATACCCCTTTGTGTGAAGTCAAGGTTGAAATCATAGTAAAATCCTAGGTTTTTTTTCTCTCACTGAAAAGATGTTTTCGTGTCCAATTTATGTAGAAATGGCAGAGAACGATATTATATAAATGCAATTTTCTAAGTCCACTTGTATACAAGATCAAATTTAAAAGAAATCTTGGTATGTTACTTAAGTTAAGTCTTTTGTGTTGAATGATTTTATAAATATTTGCTATTTTTTTTTTTTTTTTTTTTTTTTTGCAATATCGTTTTGCTAATAGCATTTCTGTTATATTTATAAATTAAGGAAAATTTCTATGAATTTATTAGTGCCTGAATGTACATTCATTCTTAAGAATTAGTTACAGTGTATCAGCTTTCATGGGTTATCCCAGTTTTCAAGGTATCCTTTCATTGTTATACATTTCTCATGTTCCAAATGTATTTATACTTGACGAATGAAATAAAATAGAGTGAAAAGAAATTTCAAACTGCTTCACCACATTAGTGTTACTGCAATTGGGTTAAAATGGGGGTACCTACAGACTAATTGAACTTCCATATTTGTTAGTTATTTTTATGCCTTGATTTAAAAGCAATTTTGATGTCAGGGGGGACTTTTTCCCACAAGGTTTGCTACATGGGCAATTGACAGTGTGCGAAATAGGAATCCTTGTTTGGATGGGAGAAATTGGATGGACCCCACATGGGAGATGTTCCATACATCAATATTTCATTTGTTATCATTATAACCACTATTCTCAATCATAAGTAAATTTCTACCTCTTGGTAATTAAGCTGGTGTATGTTTTTTAAAGGTGCTACTTAACTTCTTAAAACAGATGTTAAAATTAATCCAGTGCAAGATGATATGGAGATGCAATTTAATGGAATTTCTTATACAGTATCATGGAAAGAATGGAATATCTTTGAAAGTGCTCAATTAGGTCATATATGTTTTAATTTTTAGGTATATGAAGTACTAGAATTCTTTCTCACTGAAAATCAATATTGATTTTCCCCCTTATAAATCAATTGATCTTAAGACTTTCACTGATGTATTTTCTTACATTCTGAGACAAATGGATAAAAGTTCTGCTAAACTACTTATATGACCATTGTCAAAATCCTTTTTGTGTAATTATTTATTTAGAAGTTATTTTATATCTGCTGTCCTCTTCTTCTTGTTCGTGTAAACAGGTCCTCCATTGTTGGCCTTCCCATGGTGAAGAAGGATAAGTTCTCTGTCTTTAACTTCTTAGAGATTCAGCAGCCAACCAGTGCCCAGATGGACATCTACCCTACCCAACCAGGGTTAGCTAAAGGTACATGTATGTATCAATAGGCCATTTTCGTAATGTATTCAAATTTATACACGTTTGCCTAGTGACAAACTATTACATTCACTTGTAAAAAACCTATTCTTTTTCAATAGTCAGAATGTGAATTGCACGGGGTCCACTCGCTATTCATAAGGACCGCTATTCATTTAACATGCGTTATGAATAGCGGTCCTTATGAATAAGTGGTCCTTATGAATTGCGGTCCTTATGAATTGCGGTCCTTATGACTAGCCATTTTCTTGATGATATGGAGTTGTACTTGAACCACTGGAAACCGTTCCGGTCAGGAAGATACAGTCAAACCTGCTTTAGCGATCACCTGTATAGAAAGACCACCTGTCTATAAAGACCACAAATTTTGTTTCCCTTGAACAACGTTTCTCATTGATATGTGTATTAAAGGAACCTGTCCATAAAGACCACCTGCTCATAAAGACCGCTTTACTTGTCTCCCTTGAGTGGTCTCTATAGACAGGTTTCACTGTATTTTTAATCCTAGAGCTAGATTGCTTCTCTTCATTACAAAAAATCCCCATATATGATGGAAAATACATAACAGGTGTATACATATATTCTAAAATTTGAAATTTATAGATTTACTACAATAAATCAATGTATCTACCTATTATGCTAGTCTCCGACTACGCAAGCCATTCGAGTACAAAAAGTCACAAATTGTGCATATCCCCCCACCCAGGACATCGCCTTCCTCCGTGCACGTTGCAAGACGCACGCGCACACTCGTCCTCTTTCTTACTCGCAGCCTTCGAGTCTGCAGCTAAGTCTTTTGCGCTTAAAAATTATCAGAGTTTTTACTCTTTTTTGGCGCGTTTGGATCGCTTTGTGTTCCTATTCCCGTTCCTTTTGTTTTTAAGTAACATTAGGACGGCTCCTTTAGTCACGTTTTATTTCGTTTTGAGGAAATTTTAGATTACTTTCTTCGAGCATTTTTCCTCTTTACGGAGCTTTGCCCCACATACTCACTTCGGTGTTTTGTTTGGGCGGCTTCGCCCGCGTGCCTTTTGGCATTTTGGGTGTGTTGTTTGTTTAGTGCATATCCCTTTGTTGAGTTTGACTGCGGTTTGGAGTTCTCAGTATTGTGTTTTGTTTTCCTTACAGTTTATTATGTCTTCCGAGGATGAGTTGTCAAGGCCCTGGCGGCCCGTGGGCTCCTCTCCTTCTCTCCTTTCTTCCGATTCAACAGCGGTTGTTTCGGCGGACTTCCCTGGTTCGTCCATCCCTTCGGGGGGGTCGTTTTTGTCAGTTTCCGATAAGAAAGGTTCCCCGAGCGCCCGCTCGGGTAAGTTGTCTGCCCTGCCTGGTACTTTTGTGCCGGGCAGATCAGCGGGGACAGCTACAGGTAAGGATAGCGCCCTTCTCAATTCCACTTCTCCTACTGGTTTAGGGATTGCGAGTTGGGCGCTTGCTGGTACGGTCACTCGACCTCCCGTCTGTGCTGCCTCCTCTATGTCTACTGCCATAGGGAGCTCCACTCAGGCGTGTACCGGCACTGTCTGCGGACAGTCTTCTGCTCTCACGACCTCTATGTCTACTGCCATAGCGACGGTGAAGCGGAAACCCGCTGGGTCTGCCCAGCTGACTCTTCCCGTTTCGGCGGGGGGACAGCTGCGCGGTCACACCTCAACGGGGCTGCCTAGCAGCATACCGCCCCAGTCTTCCTCCTCTTGTAGGGCACGGCTGGCAGGGCGGGTGGTCCCAAGTGCTGTCTCCCGACAGCCGCCGGGCCTCGGTCATAACCTGACCTCTTCTGCCTCACCACTCCCTAAGTCCTCTCGGCCACCTGGTGTGACCGGGTCCGGGGCTTGCGCGCATATGGGCGCTGCCGCCCTACGTTTGCCCGCTCCCGTTGGTGATCCGTCTATCTCACCTGCCACTCTTGTGCATGGTGTGAGTGTGACCGAGGCAGCACCCCCTTCATGCGGTGTGTCTGCTTCTGTTCAGCCGGGAGGCTCTGATGTTTCGCATCAGCCTGTTTCCTCCCGTGCTAGGAAGCGAGGCTCGACTGCTGGCGATGTTATTCCCAGCAAGAAGCCTAAGGCCAAAAAGAAGAAGTCTAAGAAGGATATATCTTCGACGGACTCGTCTTCTCAGGCAGAGCTTTTGAGCCTGATGAGGGCTTTTGCTGAGCAGCAGGGCTGGAGTCTCACTCCCACACCTAGCTTGGCGTCTGAGTCTGGCCCTCTGTCGGTGGATGATTCGGTTTCCGTCCCTAACCCTGACCCTGGTCACATCATACCGGCTTCGGTTTCTGTTGTGGCTCCTCCTTCCCCTCCGCCGGCGGCACTTGGTGCCCCGCCTGGGGAGGAGTCTCTGTTGGATCTGTGGGCATACCAGTCTTCTTTTCAGACTGAGCCCGATAGTGACTCTGTGTCGCAAGCTTCGGCTGCGACTTCGTCTACTTCCCAGGCCGCGGTGGAGCCACAGGCCTTGCAGGTGTTAGCCTGTGATGCTAAAGCCCTGCTGGAAAAGTATTTGCCAGAGTCTTTTTGTCAGGCTCCGCCTGACCGAAATCCGGCCTCGTTGCTGTTCAGACAGCAGGGTCCTCCCCCTGGCATCCCCCTTACGGAGGACTTCAAAGGGGAGTTTGATAGAGTTGCATCCCGGGATGTGTCTGCTTTGCCTAAGTTCAGAGTCGGTCAAGCCTTCTTCTCTTTCAAGCCTGAAGATGCCCAGGGCTTCTTCTCGGCTAAGTCCTTTTCCCCGGAGTTTCGTGGTGTGGCCCAGCGTCTTAATGTATCGCTGAAGGCCAAGCCCTACCAGTCTCAGGACAAGCCTTTAGCCTCCCTTTCTAATAAGATTAGGGCTGGCATGCGGCTTTCGGCCTACTTAGGCTCGTTGATTAATCTTCGAGCCAGGTCGGGGGAACTCGGTGTCTCGGAGGGTGATTCAGCAGTCTTAGATGATTTGCTTCTCACCCTAGCGGGCCTTCAGTGGTCTCAGTTATCGGCGGCTGCCGTTGCTGTTACAGACCAGCGCCGTAAGCTGGCGCTCTCGGCCCTAGGCGTTCTTGATCGGGACATTCCGTCTCTCTTGCAAGACGTGCCTTCTACTGGCCCCTTCTTGTTTGGAGGGCATTTTGCCCAAGTCTTCCAAAGGGAAATAGACGGTCGTAAACAGGCTGAAGATATGGCCAAGCATTTTCGGAAGCCTGTCTCTAAGTCCAAGGTCTCGACCCAGATTGGCAAGCCCAATCAGCGTCGTGTGACTGTTACTATTCCCGCCCCTGCTCCCTCCGCCAGGGTTGCCTCTAGGGGCAGCCAACGCGGTCGGGGTTCTTTCAGAGGCAGGGGTGTACGCAAGATTGTCTCGGCCAAGCCTTCCTCTTCGGAGAAGGCTGGCTTTTGAGGTCTTGCCCCGAGCGCTAGGTCCTGTGGTGGAGGTCGGCGGACGGATTCAGTTCTTCCTCCCAGCTTGGGAGGCTATCACCGAAGACGCCTTCGTGCTCTCCGTAGTGCGAGACGGCTTCTTCGTAGATCTGCTAGAGCCCATTCCAAATGGCGCTATCCGTGTCCGTCCGCCGCCCATGTCCGCCCCTGCACTGCGTCACGCCGCCGCAGAAATTTCATCTCTGCTGGAGAAAGGGGCAATAGAGAGGGTAAGAGACCACCATCATCTGTGTCTCTCCCCAATTTTCATTATCCCCAAGCGCTCGGGGAAACTTCGTATGATTCTGAATATGAAAAGAATCAACCAGTTTATTCCTGCTGTTCACTTCAGGATGGAGACGCTGGCGTCTATTCTGCCTCTAATCAGGCGAGACGATCTGGCTGTCTCCCTAGATCTCAAAGACGCATACTTTCATATTCCCATTCACCTTGCGTCGAGAGACTTGCTAGGCTTCACCTTTCGGGCGAAACCTTTTGGTTTTGCGCCCTTCCGTTCGGCTTGCGCCCAGCCCCTCGTGTATTTACACAAGTGGTGGCTGTTTTGGCCGCGTTTCTGAGAAGTCGCAGTCTTCGCCTTTTTGTCTACCTAGACGATTGGTTACTAGTTGCAAACTCGGAGGCGCTGTTAGCCGATCAGGTCCAGCTCTTGGTGCGTTTGACCCAAGATCTAGGGTTCCTGATCAATTGGGAAAAATCGGAATTGTCTCCCTCTCGTGTCCCGGTTTTCCTGGGTGCCAAGATAGACATCCCGAATCAGTTGGCTCGTCCCAGTCGGGACAGAATCCAAACGATCATCTCGTCGGCCCGGGAGTTACGAGTAGCCCGCAGAGTCAGAGCCAGGCGCTGGCTTCAGTTTTTGGGCTATCTGGCCAGTCTGGTCGATATTCTCCCAGACTGCAGGCTTCTGATGAGACCTTTTCAGAGGCATCTCCTCAGGTATTTTCGTCCGGGCAAGGACTCTCTAGCGGCTTGGATTCCGCTTCCGAGAGACATCAGACTCCTGCTTGTCCCTTGGACGCACGGTTCCTTTCTTGCCCAAGGCAAGCCGTTCCGCACTCCGCTGCCGTCGATTTCTCTATCGACAGACGCCTCCCTGTTGGGTTGGGGCGGTCATTGTGCAGGCAGGATGGTGTCGGGGGACTGGTCTCACTTGAGCACCATCCCCCATATCAATGTCCTCGAAATGATGGCAGTTCTTCTGTCGCTTCATCACTTCAGGTGTCACCTTGTTGGGCACACAGTACTCGTTCTTACGGACAATGTCACGGTGGCTGCCTATATCAACCGTCAGGGCGGCACCCGGTCCTCCACGCTGAATGCCATGGCGGCTCATCTGTGGAGATGGTGTCATTCCATGACCATTGTTTCTGTCGCCTCGTTTATTCCTGGCCAGGACAATCTAGTTGCAGATTTCCTGTCTCGAGGCAGGTGTCTCCCCTCGGAGTGGAGTCTCCATCCGGAGATTTTCCACCTCCTTCTCAGGGTCTGGGGTCCCTTGGAGATCGACCTTTTTGCGTCGACCTTCAATCATCAGCTGCCGAGATATTGCTCTCAGGTCCAGGATCAGTAAGCGTGGGTGCTAGACGCCTTCTCCCTCAACTGGCAGGCTCTGCGGGGGTATGCCTTCCCTCCCTTTCAGCTGATTCCTCGTGTCCTCAGGAAGATCAGAGAGGATCAAGCTTGGGTCTTACTCATAGCTCCTCACTGGCCCAGGAGGTTTTGGTTTCCAGACCTTCTGAATCTCCTGGACGGCCAACCATTTCCTCTTCTGCTGAGATCGGACTTGGTAATGCAGCCCCTCTCGGGGATCCTCCACCATCATCCGGCAGCTCTCCATTTGACTGCCTGGCCGTTGTCGGGGAGGATGCAAGAAACTCGGGACTCTCTGAGAGGGCAGCCGAGTTTGTTTTGCAGAGTCGTAGAGACTCCACGAGGGATCTCTACAACTCTCGGTTAGGGGCCTTCTTTAGTTGGTGTGAAGACCATGGTGTCTCACCACGTCGAGCCCCGGTTGGCCTTATAGCGGATTTTCTGATCTCCCTCTTTGATAAGGGTAGATCGATTTCGACTATCCGTGGTTATCGTTCAGCAATTGCCGCTATTCATGTTGGCTTTGCTGATGGTTCGGGGGTTTCTAACTCCTCTCTCTTGGCTAAGTTGACGCGGTCCTTCTTCTTGAAGCGTCCCTCAACGCCCAAGTTAACTCCGTCTTGGAGTTTACCCAAGTTCTTGGATTGTTTGGCTAAGCCCCCCTTCGAACCTTTGGGTAAAGCGTCGTTACATCACTTGACAGTAAAGACGCTTTTTCTGGTCGCCATAGCCTCTGGGCAAAGGAGAAGTGTTCTTCATGCCCTTTGCCTTACCCCGGGACACATCCGTTGGGAGTCTGGAGGCGTGCGACTCATTCCTAAATCCTCGTTTGTTGCGAAGAACCAGTCGGCTTCTTCGGGTCCGGTTGAGATTTTTCTTCGCCCCTTGTCACATCTTTCCTCAGTTCCCGAGGATAAGGTCTGGTGCCCTGTGAGGGCCTTGAAATGGTACGTGGATAGGACCAAGACTTGCCGCAAGGATGATCAACTCTTCGTCATTACCCGTGAGCCCTTCTCCCCTGCCTCTCGTGAGTCGATCTCGAGATGGCTTGTTGAAGCTATTCAGGCCGCCGGCCCTGAGTCTTTAATTTCGGGAGATAAGCCCCGTGCTCATGATACTAGGGGCATTAGTACTTCCTGGGCTCTTTTTCAGGGTGTGTCACTTGTTGACATTATGAAGGCTGCCTACTGGCATTCCCCCAATTCCTTCATCTCCTTTTATCTAAGAGATGTTTTGTCTGATGAAGGATCCTTCTCTACTGTGACGTTGAGAGCGGCAACGTCTTCTCTGGGACCTCATTAACCTTCCTCTTTGGGACATGCCACCCGTTTTTGAGTGGGTGTTGGTCTAGCATAATAGGTAGATACATTGATTTATTGTAGTAAATCATTAAAATCAGAACTGATTTTATTATTTGCTAGATAAATCTATGTATCTACCTATGCCCCTCCCTCCTCCCCTCTCCTTGCCTAGCAACATGTCCGAGGTTTGTTTTGGGGCTGCTCGTTAAGGGGACGAGAGTGCGTGCGCGCGTCTTGCAACGTGCACGGAGGAAGGCGATGTCCTGGGTGGGGGGATATGCACAATTTGTGACTTTTTGTACTCGAATGGCTTGCGTAGTCGGAGACTAGCATAATAGGTAGATACATAGATTTATCTAGCAAATAATAAAATCAGTTCTGATTTTAATGATTTCTTTTTAAATTCTCTGGTTTTGCTAAATAGAAATCGATTTCTTCGGCTTGCCTAGCAGAACATAACTAATACAACGTGCATTCTGACTATTGAAGTCCATTATCTCAAAGCAGGTGAATGCATAGTTTGGCACTATTGACACTCGGGAAAGTTATCCATAAATTTGAATTTGCTCCGTCGCGTACGTCATGGTATCAAGAAAATAGATTTCTATTTAGTAAAATAGTAATTTTCAAAGAAATATAAAACACATTTTCGTTTTTATAATATATGTATATATCTGTTAAATATTTTGAATCTCAAATGGATTTTGTATCAGGAAGAAAGACAAATTTGCATTCGGATTAAAAATATCTGTATGTGCACATCAAGGAAATGGCAGCCCCCAGGTATCGCTAGCAGACGATAAATTTTGCTGAGAAAATCTCGATTTATACCCATCTCGTATACATGTATTTTAATGCAAAATTATGTAGGACAACGAGACGGAATAGATTACATCTTTGAATATAAGCACATTTATGTTTTGAGGTTAATTTCCCTTTAAGCTGGTGTAGCTCCTTCTTGAAGGCCCAGGGGAAAAGTACAAAATACTATGCTCAGTATTCTTGTACAAGAACAAAGCTGTCCAGATTCATTTAGCCCCTGTCTTGGGAGCATCCCGTCCCCCTCCCCTTTATTAATTTCTGGATATGCCACTGGATGTGCACAGCTAGCCATAGGTTTAGGGATAAAATCATTGTTCAAATCAATTATTGATGGTTAACAGAGAACATGCAGTTTATAATGGATGATACAAATGTACGTATTTCGATCAAATTCAAGACTGGGGCATTTTTGCACAAACCAATTTTTGCGAGTTTTCCAAAAGTAACCAGTACTCACTCAAGCGTAAAATATTGTCAATACTCATAATGTCATCCAATGAAACAGACCCTCATCCATACTTGTATAAGAAAGAATTGTCCTGATATTGTGAAATTATGATTTTCGAGGATATTTTCAAAGTGTGTACTTTTTTTTTATATACACTGTATAATGGCCATCTTCTGCATGATAAATAATTAACCCTTCAAGTGTTAGCAAGTTTACAGATATGTACTACAACTATTAAAGATTTTGTGATGGTTATTTATAATCTTGGTTCATTTATCCTTTGTGCATAATACATGTTTACTGATCTTACTTACTTAGACTTAGTTCCTCCTGTTCCTTGCAGAGCAGTGTGCAGCCTGTTTTAATCTTCAAGAAAAAAAGACAAACTTTCTAAGGTCCCAAACTAAGTTCGGATAAAATTGCCTCTGGCACTATTAAAAACCCTTTTTGTATTTACTTTCAGCCATTTCCTCTTTCAGTTCTTTTTCCAGAACTTATTGTTAAAACATGTTTTGTGATGAAACTACATTTACATGTAGTTGTGTTCCCATCTTGCATACAAGACTGGAATTTTATGCAGCTTCTTATACATTATATGGTACATGTTCATACTTCATGTACATGTACAAGTTGTTAACCCATATTTTGACAAATCTCAAAGCTAACAAAGAACATTATTTTCTATACGATTTCCTTATAACATGATTTCTGTACATCTTACGTGGACTAAAGTTATTTAACAAAGTCCAGAAAACATTGTTGTAAGTAGTCTTCTAAGGAGTAAAACACAATGCTTCTTATAAACACTCTTTCCAATCAGATGCTACCCAAATATTTTGTTTTTTATTTTTCAGTTCAGTACAATCATTTAAAGACAAAAAGATATTGTAAATTTTAGAATTACAACAGCCACCAATTGAATTTGATGGCTTTTTTTGAATAATGAAAGAACAGGAAGAAAAAATACATTGCCCTTGTTTTTATTACTTCAGCCACCAATTAATTGACTGCTTTCTTCATAACAGTGGCATCAAAAGAAATGGAAGAGCAGGGACCATCATCTATATCATCTTCATCACTGAAGAGATCAAGATGGGATCAACATCCTGGTATCCTTGCCAATGTTGGATCCAAGCAAGAAGTCAAAGGTGACAAGAGCCAAGAAACTAGCAAGGTAAGAGCATCTAAAGTTTGGAGAGAAAAAAAGAAGGCTTTAAAAAAGCAAGATTTTGAAAAGGATGATTTAATAGCTTCACGAAAGCTATCCATCTCACGGTTGGAAGTTGATTGCAATATTTTCCACACTTCTCTGTTCTTTGCTATGCTAATGCAATCTGGTAGTGTTATTGCACTCTAGGTCTTAATGTTCTCTTCCTTTTTTTTGTGTGTGTGTGTTCTTTGCTTCCCTGATGAAGTGATGATTTAGGGAAGAAATCAAACATAATGTCACCCAAAAGTCGTGGTTGAATTGGGGTGAATTGCTGGTGACCTTTTATGTTGTAGCCTTTTTTGTATCTTATCTCATTGACTGTTTTTGGTATATTTAAGCACAATCTAGGTAGTTTGGGATTTTTGGAGTAATATTTGAATTAACTTAGATATATGTATTTCAGAAGGGAGCCATTTAACTTGTTTCTATATGCAAAACGGTGATGGGAAGAAAAATTATGGTGACAATAATATGAAATACCTTTAGGATGCATTTTTAAAAAATATTTATTTTTTCTTAATTTATTTGTTATTTGTTTTTTGTTTGTTTTGTTTTGTTTTGTTTTTTGGGTTTTTTTTGGGGGGGGGTTGTATTTTGCCATTCATGAAAACAGTATTTTCCTTAAATTCAAGATATATCCTGTCCTTCTTCTAAGTCATAATAAAACTGCACTAGGTTGCTGTGAGGTTGTATAGCATGAGCAAAAACGAAATATGAAATAAACTGTGCAAATATTTTTATAATTTGGTGACCAGTTGAGAGGAAAATAAGGCAGGATGAGGTGTATTATAAACAAGCCTTTCAGGACGATTTCTTTTCGTAAGCTTAATAACTTGAATGAATGAAATATGGGCTTAGAGAATGAAAACCGTAAATTTGACCTGGTTGGTTTCCCGTTGGAATCTGGTGAATTAGCCCTATTGTGTTTGCATTGATAGCTGGTATAAGGTTGGTCATTCCAATACAAATATGAAAATACTTGGTTAAAATGAATGCACAGATCATCAGCAGGTTGATGCATTCTTGCTCAAGTTACCGTGTCAATCTGACCAGAAAAAAGGAAGGCAATTTTCTTGATAATGAATAAATATCACTCAACCGATCGGAATCTATTGTAGGTATTCATGTTTGTGCTTTGGGGCAAATAAATCTATTCTATGACACTATTATTTGCTGTAGAATTTGGGGTCAGTACCAACCGATGCTCGGATCAAGCACCTTTCACAGCAAATAGTTCAGTGTCCCTTTCTGCCGAGGTAACCATGAAATTGTGCAACCCACCCATGCATTTAGGCGCTTGATTTATAAACCCGGGCTAACCATCGCCACTAATCTCCTCTAATTTCTGTGCCAAGGATGTTATGTGCAATTCATTCCCATGGCTACTACATTTATTGAATGAATGAATGAATACCCCCTCCCATAGTGGGTTAAATTGAATCTAAATTAGTTTGTCTTGGCATTAATTTAATGAATGTAGCTGTAGTTAGACAAACTTGTATATTGTTGGACTTGTGTTTCTGCAGGTGAAGCTTGAGTTCTCCCTTGAATCCTGCATGTTAGGAGCAATAGAAAACAGTTTTGTTGTTAAAAATGATGTCCTTTTTTATCATAATTTTTAAATTTTATTTTAATACAGTGGAAAATTTAATTTTGAAGCAGGGTGGTCGGAGATTGGTCTGATTAAAAAAAAAAAATGTTTATGGGCAGTGTCGATATATTGCCATATCAGCGATATTGCAGCTGACAATAACCAAATAACCCAAGATGTAATATTGTTGGAACTCTGCCTCGAAGCAGCTGAGCTCCACATCATCCCGTCATTCCCCTTTGAGTTAGGAGCGAGGGAAATGCCTGGCGGTGTTGTAGTATAGTGGTTCATTCACTTGACTCTCAATCCAAGGGTTGACGGTTTGAATCTCAGCCCGTCACTAGCATCTTTTGGCGAGACATTATTCGATGTTTGCCACTCTCCACCCAGGTGTTAAATGGGTACCTAGCAGGATTTATTCCTTGAAATGCATTGTGCGATGAATATGGCCGCTGGAGCTAAAGCCAGGGTAGTAATATCCAACCTTTGGAAGTGCATAGGGACCTTATATCATAACGTGATATGCACTATATAAGAACGATTTATTATTAGTATTATTATGATAAATGATTAAAGGCACAGTGAACAAAAAAAGGGCATTATTTTAGGGAAAAGGGGCACCACGGCCAAATAGAAAAAGGGCATTTTGATGGCCGTAAGTACCAGCTAAAATTGGAGAGGCACCAAGGCCACGAAGAGGGGTACCAACGGCCATGATTGTCGGCGGACGTCCGCTAATTTGAGGCCTGCAAACATGGCAAATATATTGAATTTAAAAATTAGAAACCATAACAAGCTGTGGCAAAGTTGTGGGATCTCTAATTGTGTGCTGCGTGTTTCTATCAATTTTGAACAAAAAATATGATATTATTTGCCAGTTTGAGTCTTTAAATCATCAAAATAAAAGAAAATTACACTTATAAGTGTTAAAACATATATATAGGTTAACCTTCATATTGTATCCAAACATGTATCAATGCTTTTGAGAGCCCACACATGCTCATTACTTGGGATCAAAATCCAGGGTGTACCAATACTTTTGACCAGCGCTGTATATGTACAAGAATGAGGGAGAGGAAAATTAGCATATTTAGGTTTAACGTTAGATCCAAGTTCAGGGGATTAGATATTGGTGTTCTTTTAGTACTGTATCTTCTTTACCTCCTTTTAGCTTTTACCTCCATTCCCATACTCATCTCTACCTGGTACTTTTGGGACACCAAATGACCAAAGACCTTGGTGTTGCCCATGAGATAAATCATAATTTGCAATTATTTAAAAAGGGATGTATGATCTCTCCCTATTTTTCAAGACTTGATATTATTCATAATTTGTATTAATCCTCATAAACTAACCTTTGGATTTTCACATATCAATCTAAAACCAAGTAATTTTCAAGCAGAAGAAATTTATACATGTTTTGGGGGATATGAACAAAGATTGCAATAAATATTACTCCTATGGAATCAATGGAATCATAACATTGTTTTTTTTTAAGGCAAATGACAAAAGTACTAAAAGAGGGAAAGGGGTGACACTACACTACATGTAGGTATACATGTAGTATTGGTTGTGAAAGAATACAAAAAGGATTGTGAAGATGAGTTATCAATGGAAAGATGGCATCAAAAGGGGAAGGATTTAGTCCATTTGACACTCCTATGTAGTCAATAGCGAACCTAGAAAAGTTGCGTACACTGAAGTTTTTTTGTTGATTTGTGATCTTATATGGTCCTAGAACAATTTCAGCTTTGTTGCCCAAAGGGCAACCTTGAGCAATTTTTATAATTTGCATAAATCCAAAATGGCACCTGGTAGCCATGTAGTGAAACCCAACTTTTGAACTACATGTCACATACTAGTGTATGATACCTGGATATAGGGGTTTTGAGGGACGTAGAATTCATTTTTAACGTAATTTTTGCAATTTAAGGTCATGTCTATGTCATAAAGGTCAAATAAAGGTCAAACTTGTTACATGTGTACATGACTGTGCATACATTAGATTTTCAAACTGTTGCAGATGTCTAATGTTTAAATGAAGGAGCTTTGGGGGTGTAGAACCAAGCTCTAAGATCATTCATTCATTTATTGGTCAGAGGGGTAAATTCAAGGTCAAAGTTAAACTTGATTTTATGGATAGTACTTTGTTTAGATATGATTTGTCTTTGACGGGTATGTGGTGCCGAATGCCTTGATGATATGTTATATTTTCAGTTTAAGTCGAGTTCACAAACTGAAGCTCAGGTCAAAGTTTAATCGTACCCTGGGTCACAAAGGTCAAATTCAAATACAGCATATCTGTCATTTTTAGTTCATTGTCAAGGCTTAGAGGATAGTATTTGTATTCAGAATTATGTCCGACCAAAATGTGGATAATAATGCATAATCAATCTACGTTGATATCATTCATTCAAAAATCCAGTGAATATCAGTCACAAAGGGATCAGTTCAAGGTCAAAGTTGAACTTGACAGTGGATACTGCATTAGTATGATATGCCTATGAAGGTTTCGGGTCCGAATTTCGTGGTGGTGTTTTTAGCTTTATAATTCATCTTCAGCCAAATAAAGTTAAGCCAAACTCTGATGCATCTTGATCACAGGGTGAGAGGTCAAGTATGTTTTGGATATGGCACAAATGAATATAGGAATGATTTGTCTTCAACCCAATTTGTTTTGCATTTCTACTGGCCAAAAACAAAATGTGAACTCCAAGTTGCTCTCTTTGGTCGACCAATAGAACAAACAGGGGACTACCACTGTCAGTTTTTGTCACACGTATATTGTAAATAATATACTAGAAACTTTGTTGTAGTCCAGGGTTTTAGTCCACAATTATTTAGTGATGTATGTGGTGATGATGATCTGGTATAAGAGATGGATATCACCATTTATACCATATCAGCATTTACACCCTCAGTTGTACCCCAAATTTTCAATTGTAGGGATTATCTGCAAACATGGGATGTAAAGTATGGACTATGTTTAGTGTCATCCAATATTTGTATAGTTGAAAACCCAGAAGCATGGTGATGGGATCTAGCACAGGTTTGGTGGTATTCTTCATGTTTGTTACATGAGACTTTCCCAAAACAACGTTTGTGATAGAATCTTGCTTCATCTGGTTTGTCTGCAGAAATCCAGAAGGGTTTACTGGATTCAAGTCTCAGTTTAGGCATAAAAATGTTCTGACGAAGTGTTATACTAGCTAGGGATTCATGGTGGCTATTCCGTTCTACAGTATTCATAATACCAGGAGTTATATGTCACGGAAACGAAACACTTACCTTGGTTATGACGAACCATCAAACTCAGGCAGCATGGTGGATATTGAGACGATGTTCCGACCTATCTGGTATGGTTGGAAGGCAAGGGTCCCTTAACCACTGATCTCCACGTAAATTTTACGTGGAGATCGGTGCCCTTAATTCAAAGGTTTGCAATCAATCACAGATTTGAAACAACCGTTTTGATTGGTATGTAGGGGTCATCATTTTGAACGAGATTTTTGTGAGACAATGATCTAGACTGGCGATTGATTGCAAACCTTTGTGTTACGGGGCCCAGATCATCAAATTCGGCAAGGGAAGGTGCTTTATAAACTATAGACCCTACCTTCCCAACATCACACCCCGTGATGAACACATGTACTTTCCTTCATGGAAACTGCATAGTCTTAATAATAATCTACATACCAGGGCCCTCTTGCATAAAAAGTTGCATTTAATCGCAAGTCAAAAAATTTAACGCAATTTGATTTTCAACCAATCAGCATCGCGTATTTGGGACTTGCGTTTAATTTTTTAAAGTTGCGATTAAACGCAACTTTTTATGCAAGAGGGCCCAGGTCTGCAAAGTATATCTGAAACTGAAAGTTTGCACTATAATTGCAACAATCCAGATCAGACTATCTCACATATAGTAAACATACAAATTTCAATCAAAAGTGGCAGAAGAAATCCACAATCATGATATTTTACATGGCTTTTCAACATGCACCTAGACATTAATTTTTGAGACATCTGAGAAATATACTGTTTAAGGGATTTTTCGTTATCAGATAGTAGAGATACATTCCAGTATCATCCATTGGGAAAATTTCCATGTTTTCCTGTTAATCACCTCTCATCAGCAATAATATTATTTGTAGTATTTGAACAATTAAAAGGAAATGCATCATCTCATTATAATGCCAGATGTTTATTCCTACAACTTAAAGGGCTGTGTTATTACTCATTTAGCCAGTGACAGATTTTGCCTACTTGGATACCCATATATGAGCAGGATGAGTGAGATGTAAATGTATGGCGGAGAATAACCTATGCTTACGCTATCTGTTAACTTAATTACAAGAAAAATTATGTAACAGCTTCAGAATCCCAATAACAATTGCTCTTGGTTCCAACAAAGATCATTACCGGTAATACAAGCCAAATGATAGTCCAATTGTCCAAGTGCATTACTACATCATCAACAGCCCAACAAGACTGTCACAGACGTCATTACTATGCATAGGTTCTATGGATATCCTGAATTGTAGCACCTCGAGTCATACGATGTAATATAATGTATTTTTAGTAATTCAACATTCAATGGTTTGCAGTATAATACCAAAATGTAAAGAAACTAAACTAATATGATTTGAAGCGGCACAATTCTGAATACATATACTATTCTCTGAGTCCTGACAATGAAATAAAAATGACAGATATTTGAATTTGACCTTTGTGACCAAGGAGTAAGAGTGAACTTTGACCTGACCTTCTGTTCGTGAACTCAACGTAAATTGAAAATATAACATCATCAAGATATACCCGTCAAAGACAAATCATATGTAAACAAAGTACTATCCATTATATCGAGGTCAACTTTGACCTTGAAATGACCCCTTTTGAGCAATAAATGAATGAATGATTTCAGAGATTAGTTCAAAGCCTCTTCATTTAAACATTAGACATCTATAACAGTTTAAAAATCTAATGTATGCACAGTCATGTACACATGTAACAAATTTGACCTTTATTTGACCTTTATGACCTAACTGTGACCTTAAATTGCAAAAAGTGCATTAGAAATGAATTCTATGTCCCTTGAAACCCCTATATACATGTTTCATACATTAGTATGTGACATGTACATGTAGTTCAAAAGTTGGGTTTCAACATGGCTGCCAGGCACCATTTTGGATTTATGCAAATTATGAAAATTGTTGATGGTTGCCCTTTGGGCAACAAAGCTGAAATTGTTCTAGGACCACATAAGATCACAAATCAACAAAAAAACTTCAGTGTACACAACTTTTCTAGGTTCATGAAATGTCAAGCTGACTAATTAGTGGCAAGACTAAGAAATAGAGACAGTGTTTGAGAATGACAAGAACAGTTCATGAATAATGTGTAAGAGAGAATGAAACTGAAAATGAGAAAGAGAAGGAGGAGGAGGAAGGAAGAGAGACTCATGTACAAGTTGTAGCACTTAAAAGATGGGGAAAAAATGTCAAAGTCACTTGACTTAGATTTTCACCTGGAAAAAAGGCCTTAAAATCATACTGATGTACTTCTGGTTAATAAGATTTCTAGGGAGCTGCAAATGTAGGCATATACATTTATACTAAACATCAATTACATCAGGATTAAGGACAACCTTCTGTTCTAAATAGTGACCCCAAAAAGAGTTGACCAAAAAGCAATTTGATGAATAGGTCTATGCAGTCACCTATAGAGCTACATGGAATGCCTCCCTAGAAAGATTCCCCCCTCCCCCCTGAATATTTGGTGCTTACAAGTTACATAACAAGATAAGAATTGGATAAATGCTGAGTTTACAAGGATATTTGTTGTTTAAATTTGAAATGCATTTCATTTTTTAGATAGGATAAGCTGCAGAGTGATCCCAAATGCCACCCTTTTGTATGGCATGAGCTAGAAAGATACAAGTTACAAAACAAGAGACATGATTGTGTAAGTGCTGAGATTATGATGTTTTATTTTTAAATTGTAGAACTATGTCAAATGCTACTGGAGCTAGGGTCTAGATCAATTTACATTTAAACAATGTCTTTCATACTGTAGATATTAGAATATTTTATTGGTAATGATTATTATTATTCTTAATGATAATTATTATGATTTCTAAAAATATTATTACAGTGAAGCCTAGATGTATTATATCAATAATTTAAAAAGTGGCCTTATTATTACTTTTATCATTTGGCTATTATCATTATTTGATAGACCTATTGTTTCAGCGTATAGGCATATACATGTTTCATTTCAAATAAAACAAAAAAGGCACACAGTAACAGTATTAAGAACATGTCTGCTGTTGTATTAGACCAAATGGCTATAGACCAAATGAGTAATAGACCAACTGGTCATTAGACAAAGTGATCATTAGACCAGTTGGTTGATGGACGAAATGATGATTAGACGAAATGATAATTGGGCAAATTGATGATTAGACCATATTAGACCAACTGGGATTAGCCGAAATGGGTATTAGACCAAATGAATATTGGACGAAATGATAATTAGACCAAGTGGTATTTGTACTAAATGGGTTTAGACCAAATGGTTATTAGACCAAATGGTTTGTAGACGAAATGGTTATGTACTAACTGGTCATTGGAAGAAATGATTATTGGACTAAATGGTCATGGGTTAATGGACAAAATGATATTAGACCAAATGATGTTAGACTAGCCGACAATTGGACCAATTGGCATTGGACCAAATGGCAATTTACCTGTATCTCTACCCCTCGTTCCCTTTCTCTTTCTCTCTCTCAGCCATGGTAATGGCATATTATGGCAATAAATCAGTAGGAAATCTTGCGGATCAAACTTCTTACTCATTTTTCGAACAATGCTCATGAAATTCGGCACACACATTGATCTTGTGGTGAAGATGTGCAAGACATATTGTTTCAATGTGTGGCAACTGCGTTGCCATGGTAATGACATATGGCAATAAAATGGGAAAATATTGCAGATCAAACCACTTGCTCATTTTTGGAGCAATGCTCAGGAACCTTCAGTGATATTCTAGTTTTCATCTAGATATAGTTTCAATTTCTATTTTGTAACCACCATCTATGCCTAGCATTATGTGTATTTGACATGCATCACACACATACTTATACACACTTTTTTTTTGTTTTTCAGTAATCTTTATTATATATAACATAACATTCGTCTTGAATGTATACAACAAATAACACTCGATAAAATCATTGAAACAAGGCATATACAACAAAAATATCATTGAATGAAATGTAATCATTAAAAAAGAAAAAAAAAGACGAAGACAATGAATATCAGACTGTATAACATAATTCATTCTTACTCTAGACTCCTTATTCTACCTACTTCCCTCCCCCCTCCCCCCCCCCCCCCCCCCCCGTCCCCCTACTTAACCCATATCACAGCATACAAACACCCCACCATCCACACAACACGCATACACACACACACACACACACAACAAAAAAACACCCATACGCATCCACCTATTCATACTACATCGTCTCAGGTTCCCCCCTCCAGTCCACATACCTGACTTGAATATTTTTTATGTGTTCCCATTTTCGTAAATGTAAATGCAGTCTACCTGCTTTTGACGCTAGAGTTTTTTCATCCTCTATAAATTCCGAAATAATTTTTACTATCTTTTCTCTGGTTGGCAAGTTATTTTCTGACCTAGATTTGAAAATAGTATATTTCAACAAAATCATCAGACTATTTACACACTTAGATCTATCAGAATTACCCGTGATTCCCAAAAATATTTCTTGCCAATTCATATTTTTCAATTCAGCTATATCAAAATGTTCAATCACAAATTTCCATATCTGTTTAACCTTGTCACACTGCCAAAATAAATGCGAATATGTCTCTGGTTCAAGTTGACAAAAGGAGCATAGGTTATCAGCTACAAAACCAAATTTCATAAGCTGTTCTTTGGTATATACGACCCCGTGTACTAACATAAACTGAAATTCCCTGCATTTCCAAATCAGAGTTGAACTTCTCGGTCTGACAAATATTTCCCTCAATTCCTTATCCGTAAAATCAAAGTTGTTGTGACCATCCCTTATCTGTATACTATAAGTGTCTTGCAACTCTTTGACAAAATGTTCATAAATTCTCCTAGATTTTATGTATTGAAAATTAGATTTCTGCTCAAAAATATTCAAGATTATATTAAAATTTGTTAAATCAACTTGCTGAAATCTGTCTATGGCTTCAGTATCCTTCCAATTCATTGGTATAGCACTAATTATATCGTTTATCTTAAGCAAACCGTCTCCGTTAATACCAAGACTTTGAAAGTATGCCACCGGCTTCACATGTCCATTATCGTAAATATCTGTTAGCTGGCATATGCCACTATCATATAAATCACTATAAAAAAACGTTTTATCTCTTATACGTATATTTCTATTATTAAATATTACTGGATTTATAACATCACTTTCAACATTCCTGCATTTTTCCATATCCTGCCAAACTTTTATCATTTCCAAATAAAATGGTGGAGCACCCAATCTCAAAATGGACGAATCAAAATCAAAATCAAAATCAAAATCACATTTAAAAACAAATCTTCCCCCAACTGATCTAAAGCAGTAATCAAAATACAATTTCCACCCTGCATTCTTTTCTCCATATAATAAGCGTTTTAACCACATAATACGTTGTGTCTTGACAAACAGCTTGAAATTTGTCATTTTTAAGCCACCATTTACATAATCCTGATACATTATTTTTCTTTTTATTCGGTCTTTTCCACGCCACAGAAATTCAAAAGTAATCTTTTCTACTTCAGAAAATATCCACTGAGGAACCACTATGAGTGACGAAACATAATTAAGTTTTGATAATGCATATGTTTTGATCAGGTGTATTTTCCCCATAAGTGTTAAATCCCGTTCTTTCCACCATCCTAAAAGCCTTTTAATTTTACTTAATATCTCTTTATAATTCAAATCCTCTTTTTTTCTAACATTCATGGAAAAATAAACACCCAAAATTTTAACTTCCTGAACAAGGTTGCCAAACAAGGCTATATCCGGTCTATCACAATTCTTACCCATCCACATAAAATTAGTCTTTCCTTTGTTAACTTTGAGACCACTAATTTTCTCGAATTCTTCAAAAATAATCTGTAACCTATCAATCGAGGGTTTGTCTTGTACAAATAAAGAAATATCATCTGCATAAAGTATTTGTCTAATCTCATTTTTCCCAAATTGAATTCCTTTAATGTTATTGTCTTTCCTTATTACCTGCGCAAGTGTTTCTATGGCTAACAAAAACAGATAGGGAGATAATGGATCACCCTGTCTGACCCCCCGTTTGATATCAAAGTACCCAGTCGAACGCCCACCGTTCATTACACAACTGCTTATATCCGTATATAACACCTTAATCCAAGATCGGAAAGAATCGCCAAACCCAAACAAATCCAGAACTTTGGACAGAAAATTGTGAGCTACAGAATCGAATGCCTTTTCAAAATCCACTGTGACCAAAAAACCATTTGTTTGATTTAAAGAATGAAATAGCATATCATCTATTAACCTAACAGCTTCTCCAATATTTCTATCTTCTATATAACCTACTTGATCATAATGAATTATTTCACCTAATACCTTTTTTATTCTTTTTGCTAATACCTTAGATAAAATCTTGTAATCCACATTCAACAGCGTAATCGGTCTATAATTTTGAATGTACATTGTATCTTTACCCTCCTTCTCTATTAATGTAATAACGCCTTGCTTTTGTGACGTCGATAATTCCCCCCTGTTATAAGTTTCATTCAATGTTTCAACTAATATATCCCCTAAAGTAGGCCAAAAGGTTAAATAAAATTCTACGGTAAAACCGTCGTTTCCCGGAGATTTATTGGATTTCATTTCTTTTAACACATTATAACATTCATTCTTAGTCACTTTACCTTCACATATATACTTATTCTCTTTACTTAATTTTGGGAGATTAATAAAAAATAACGAATTTTCATCCAAAATTAAATCTTTATTAGAGTACAATTTTTCATAAAATGATTTAATAATCTTCAATATTTCGTTATCATTTTTAATTTTTTCCCGATCTTTATCATATATTTCTCTTATCACACTTTTATTTTTATTAGACTTTAACAACTGTTCAAAATACTGTGTTTTCTTTTCTCCATCCTCACACCATTCAGCTCTCGATCTAATTCTTAAACCCTGACGAGAATACTCCTGAATTTTATTCAGCATGCACTTTTTCTCTTCAATTTCACTAACTATGGCTGTTGTAGGTGAAGTAAGTAATTGATGTTCTAACGTATTAATTTCCCTTTCCAATTTTTCAACTTCGTGTCTTCTACGCTTTGCTTTTTCTTTTGAGTGCCTAATAATATATTCTCTCATTTTCATTTTCAAAAAGTCCCAAAAGAGTAGTTTATCTGTTATATCATTTACCAATTGTTCTTTCCATTCAATTATTTTATCATTTAACAAATTTACAAACACTTGATCTGCACATAAACTGTTATTAAATTTCCAATACGATTTACCAAAGCAGTAATTGTCCACCAAATGCTTAAGCTGTAACAAAATACCTGAGTGATCAGGGGTAATCGACGTTAAAATATCACATTTGCTTACAAGTTTTAATAATTTAGATGAGCCGAACCAATAGTCGAGACGACTTTGAATAATCGGCCACTTTTGCCTAAATGTAAATTGCTTCTTGTTTGGATTTCTCTTTCGCCATATATCTTCTAAATTGTATCTACTGAGAAAATCTTCAAAATTCTCATTATATTTATTTTTTGTGACATTTCTTGGTCCCATGTAGTCCAAACTTCCATTCATTATTGTGTTAAAATCTCCGCCCAGAAAAAATAATTGAGACGGTTCAAACTGTTTAGAAATACAAGTGTTTAACTTTTCCAAAAATTCAAGTTGCATTTTTTCTCTGTCCCTTGTGGGAAAATAACAATTACCTATCAACAATTTGACCCCTCGTGATTCTCCTTTAAGTATAACATATCGTCCTTCATCATCCACAGTAACATTATCAATTTTTAACTTTAAATCTAAAGATAATAAAACCAAAACACCTCTACTATGGTTTGATCCATGACTGAAAAACATAGGCCCACCCCAATCTAATTTCCACCTTTCCTCTACATCGACTGTACTGTAAGTTTCTTGTAGGAGAACAATATCACTTCCTTTACTTTTACACCATTCAAAAACATTTTTCCTTTTAGCTCTATCTCTTATCCCGCGAACGTTTAAAGAAAGTAACGTAAGTTGTGACGAACTATCCATTTAGCACAGTGTCATTCGCAACAATGCATCTCAAAAATGACAAAGTATTTACAGTAGAAATCAGCGTATTAGAGATCCCTTCTCCCACACATCCTACAGCTCTCCAAGAGTAAGCGATATGCAAGTGAACGTTAGTCGAGAATTTCAAGCCAGAATGCGGACAGATGCAGGGAACCGTCAACGCAACATTCAGACTACACTGCTCACACAGACCAAACACACCCCAACAACCACTTATCTTACCCCAACCCTCCCTCCCGCTACAACCTATCTTACCCCATCCCTTCCAAAACTTCAAGGAGCCTAGTCCCCACCTATCCCAACCTACCCCATGCATGTGTGACAACACGATGAAGAATACACAAACAGAAATAAATAATGACTTCGTATAATCCATAATGTTAATACTATGGACCGTGTATTAGCGACCCTCCAACCACCGCCGTATAATCATAATAAGTGTTTAAAAAGTCTTAAACTTGGCCCTTATCAAGTTTCATCACAGCGAAAACGAATCCCTACGCCCAAACCCAAATTTGAGACAAAGTATTAAAACAGCATATTTCACACTGTCTTGTCTTGTCTAGCAATCTACAAAGAAAGAGAGAGAGAGAGAGAGAGAGAGAAAGAAGAAGGGGGGGGGGGGGGGGGGAGGAAAAGAAAAGAAAAGAAGAAGAAGAAGAAAAAAAGTCCTACAACCTCGCCTGTTCGCAGGGTAACCTAACAAAGAAATACACTAGACCAATTGGTCAATAGCTTTAAACGGGGTATAAGTTATAATAGAATTAACCCTCTCAATATGGCCCTATAGATCCATCAATGCATGTATACAGATACATTGTTATGGGCCTGTATGGTAGGTCCATTGAATAAGCCGGTTCACGATTAAGCCTTGCACATGTGTATATAAAGTTATGTGGCCCAGCTTGTGAAATTCACCTATTGAGACTCTTAAATACTATTCTAACACGTTCAATACGAGGCCTCAGCAGATTCTGTTCCTTGACATCTTGACATTAATAACCCGCAACTGATATGCATGTCTCTTTTTAGAAAGCATACATAATATCCCATTCATTTCATGCCGATGAGAAATTATAATGTGAGGCCGGTTTACGTTTAACCGTGAACTAGTTTGAACATAATAAAGATACCTATTTAAAACAAGCAGGTGCATACACAAATAAAATTTACCTATCAACAACGTTGTAAAGACCAAGACATCATAAACTTTGAGTGTCCCTGGATAGGATTAAAAATTACAGTGTCGTTGGAAAACGGCACCATTTTCATCCAAGTATTCCCTTGTCATTGACACAAAGTAACTTTTAATGCATATTACCGGTGCATAGCATATAAATATTTTGACATCCAGAAAATAGCTCATGACTTCTGAATTATGTACTTTGAAAATCTAAGCTCGTACTGTGATTCGATGGAAGAGAGAGAGAAAAAAAAAAAAAAAAAAAAAAAAAAAAAAAAAAAAAAAAAAAAAAAATAATGAATAATGGCGCCGTTTTGAACATTACAAACACATACCACATTATAGTGTGTTATGATCATGAACATTCCCATTATAATGCATTGCTATGACAACCAGTTCACGATCAAGCCCTGCACACGTGTCTGCAATTATAAAGTTGTGTGGGTCCAGCTTGTGGAATTCACATGTTAATTTATAATTCAAAGACTATTCTAACATGCTAAACGAGGACGGAAAGGGCCTCGTGCATGTTCTCTCCCTTCTCATTAATGACAAAACACTTTACAAACGTTATTATGCAGTCACCCTTTTCCAAATTGCATAAAAGATTTTTCCATTCGTGCCTAAATAGAACCCGGAATTGTAATGGAAAGTTGGCTTATTTTGGAATGTGCTTGCGGCTAAACATAAACTGGTTTGTACCTTGTATTGAAAAAACAAAAGAAAGAAAGTTGCTATTATGTTCATAGTTACATGTAGCAATGCATCATTAGAGTCAGTAAACTGCTATCAAATTCTAAACCAAACTGGTGCATATTCAAATGAATGCCCTGATTTACAAAGTTGTTTAGACCAAAACATCATAATACTTGAGTATCCCTTAACAGGATTTTAAACAATGTCGATGGAAACGGCGCCATTTTTATCCAGTAGTCATGTTTCATTGGCACAAAGAAGTAGCTTTTAATTCATATCAACGATGTAGTATTATCTGGATATCACATGGATCATGACTACTGAATTACATAACTTTGTCTAAGTTCCATTCTGAAATGGCGCCATTTGGTATCAAGTAATCACAAGGCTCAAAGCAATGACCCACATGGGCTAAACTACAACAGTGGCTTTGAATTAGTGTGCTAGTCATTAATCGTAAAATTTCAGACATTTTGTTGATGAACCTTGTATCTCAAGGATTAATACCAGCCTTATTCCTTGAAAATCAAAACTTAGACCCCGTCTAACAAGTCGCAAACTTCTTTCTCTCTCTTTTTGTTTTTAGTAGCGTGATTTAAATGACAACAATGACGCCATCTTGACCTTTACAAAAACACAGGACCCACCGCATTATTATACAGTGTGGTAATGATCATGAAAGTGAGCTATATAATAAAGCATTCCACGCATTTGCATGTGAAGTGTGACAAGGTATTTTGGCGCCAAAATTTTGGTGGCCATTACCATAATGGTTCATTGCTATCAACCAGTTCACGATAAAGCCTTGCACACGTGTACACAATTATAAAGTTATGTGGGTCCAGCTTGTGGAATTTTCATTCTTCCAAAGTTCAAAGACTATTCTATCATGCTCTGTTTCAAGAATATACATTGAAAAAAAAAATTAAAAAGAAAGAAAGAAAGAAAGAAACTGCCAATCGTGCCCGACAAGATCCCGTAATTATAATGAGAAGCTGCATAGTTTGTTTGTATGCTTGTGGCTTACAGTGAAATGGTTTGATCATGAAAGGTGGCCTTTGTAATAAAGCATTCCTCGCACTTGCATGTGAAGTTTAAAACAGGTTACTGTATTTGGCACCAAAATCTTGGTAGCATTACCATAAATATTTACAATGTCATGTCACGCTAAAATCTTGGTATCCATTGTCAGGCCACTAGTTCTTCGGACCATGACTATTATATCCGGGTAAAGGGTCAATCAACGACATTTCTGCACACATTGCTGCAAACAAAAAGAGTGACTAACAAGGACAGCCCGATATTAACAAAGATTTCCCAGTGCTGGTTTTGTCCAGATTTCACACAATTCACATGAAACCATCCTTGGGACATGCTGCAAATGACATGGTTTGAGAAAAACATACACATAAGCAGCGACATGGTGTATATGCTGTTCGAAGTACTGTAGTTCCCTTAACCAAATCCCATGACCAATTCCCATGACCAAATTTCATGCATATGACATGTATGACCAATTTCATGCATACGATCAAATTTCATGCTTATGAATTAATAATGTATCATTTGAATCCACTATTGATCCCTCCATTGCATAGCATTTTATCTAAAAATTTGAGAGTCCTTGCATGCGTATTTCTCAAAACTTGAAGTAGATAAACCAGAAACTGAGCACCTATTCCATGGGTGATATGGCTTAAAACAAATTTCACATTAGCGTACCCAGCAATGATTTCTTTGAGTAAAATAAGGTCATGCGGGTTTATAATTAATAATGAGTAACTCTGTCCCGAACTGTTACGCTTTTTCATCATCTTAATTTCAAGCACATTTTCAACAACAAAATAGTAATAATAATAATAAATTATGATGTTGCAAAATTCAGTTATACCGGAATTAAAAGTCATAATAGGTTCGTGTTTTTTTTTCCACAATCTATATTTTCTGCATCTTATATCTGATGATAACATTGCAGAATTTTAAAAAGTAAACATGAATCTTCATCTATATTGTTGAAAAGCTTCACTGACAAAATCAATTTTAAACCAGCAAAACAACCACTGATTCTAACTTTAAGTACATGCATGTGATTTTTTTTTTCCTTTTCCAGCCGATGAACGAATCGAGGTTAATAAATGACACAATTTTCGCAAAACGCTATGGATTTCATCACTCCTCATATTGCTTCCATGTGGTGGAGCCTTTCTCTTTCACTTCTAGGATGACTTTGACACCAATTACTCTGATTCTCGTTGATAGGTTTTTCTCTTTCCTAAGCTTGTACGCTTCCCGCGCTAGGATTCCACGTCTCACCTTTAAAGCTGGAGGGAGGTCGACCCGTATCGTGATGCGGGCTGATGCTTTGGCTGCTTCGTCAGGAGCCGCCCTGGCACACCTGCCCTCACCCACACTCCCTCACCCACACACCCGCCTGTGCATCCACATCCTCGTGCATATACATGTACATGGACACACATACTCACTTTCTGTTGACTTGTAGTATAATAGATTTGTACAATTACAAGTTTTTCATTTTGCCTTCAAATTTCATGCATGCATTTCTTAAACTCTACTTGACCTTGTTTGGCTTTCATGCATCAAGTATTTACAGATCACCCCAAACACAAATACTGGGAGTGTTTCTCACATAAGATTGCAAGAGATAATTTCATGCTAGAGGCATTCTGAGGAAATCACTGTCATTATACTCAAGGTGAATGAAATGTTATTTCTTTCTCCATTTATGGACTTGGGTTTTTTTGTATAAAGTAAGCATAAAAAGGAATAACTTTGGTGTGTGACTGAGGATTCACCTTGAATGACTAGAAGACGAAATGCATTTTGATGTTCATCTCTTTTCACTGTTTTAACAGATTATGAAGAAGAATAATACTTGCTGTTTCCTTGAAACAGGTTTTATCAACCAATGTCTTATGTAAGCTATCAAATTTATGTATTTTCATCTTCACTGTTGCAAATAAGTCAAGTCAGTTTGATTACAATACCAATACTCAAATTACTTTATGTAGTATTTAATCAGGTGCATTGCTCCGAGGTCAATCTGTAAACTTACCAAATTCCTAACTTAATCCTTGGATTCGACAATACATGTATGAAACCCTTACCCTAACCCTTATCATAAACCTGACCTAAAACCAGTCACAACCCAAGCCCTACTCCTGGGGAGCGTTTCATCAAGTGCTTTGTCAGTGATTTTTACCGACAAATTTGCTCTCAGCCAATCAGATGCAAGGATTTCAGTAGCTTATAACAGCTGTCGGTAAAAATCACTGACAAAACACTTGATGAAACGCTCCTCTGTATCTTTGATGAAATCAAACCTTGAGCAAATATTGCCAGAGCAATGGATAAATCAGGTACAGCACCCAGAGTACACTTTATTTATTATTCTAGTCATTAATTTCAGGTATGCGAGCTTTTATTATGACTAATCTTATCTAAGCAATCCATTTTCTATCATTTCTTTTTTATGAGTGTAGAAGAAATCATATAAATACTTCACATTCGTCATGAAATATGCAGGTGCAGTATCAATGAATCAGCTTCAAATCTGTGCAAATAAAGGATAAGCGACTTCAGTAGACTCATCAAAATAGTTTCATGTTCAATGTCACCATCAGGCAATCAAATTATTTTGACCTGAATTGATGTTAGGACTAGCCCTACCCTCTCTGATGTGCGCTTTCCCAAGGGGAGGTCATGATGGTTACCACTTCTGTGATACATGTACCCCTGTTGTGAAAATGTCATACTTCTGTGTGGTATAGTTCTAATAAATATTAATTCAATCTGCATTGATGTTTTGACATGGACTGATGTGAAAAAAAAAGCAGCTTGTACAGCCCTACCTTCCCTAAGTAATTGTAGTTCACATTCTTGGAAAGATAATGTTTTATTGCAGAGTTATGTATTTTCCATAATTTTTTTTTAATGTGATATTTTTTGTGTAAAATCATGTTGAATAATGAAATTCCCTTTCATTTGATTAATGTAAAGTGAAATCAGCTACATGTAGCTGATAGCCTTATCTTCTCTGAGATACATGTGCCCATGGGGAGACCATGGATGCTACATGTATACAGTGTGTATAAAAAAGTACACACTTTGAACATATCCTCCAAAATAATAATTTAAGAATATCGATGTGATATTCTTCTTATGGTATTGTGAGTGAGGGTCTGTTTAATTGGATGACACTGTGAGTATTAATTCACAATATTTTCTGCTTTAATGAGTTAAGGCTTCTTTAGGGAAACTCACAAAAATTGCTTTGCTCAAAATACATGTACATTGTACCTCAGTTTTGAATTTGATCAGACTGCATATCAGGCATTAACTGCATCTGCTCTGTTAACTTATTAATAGTCATTTACTCTATAAACCTATGCCTAGCCGTGCACACCCATAGTGCCGTATCCAGAAATTGATAAATGGGAGGGAAGTATCCTCCCAAGACAGGTTAAATGTATCTGGACAGCTTTGCTCTTGTACAAACATTGCAAGTTGTACTGAAATTTTCCTGGGCCTTCAAGAAGGAGCTACGTCAGCTTCTTTAAAGGACCAATGCTGGAAAAGCACCCCACGACCACCACTACCACCATTGCAGGTGGTGTATTTCCTCCATAAATCATCTCTGTCAATACCCATTTTTGCTTGAAGAGTGTTGGATAGATTGAATGCAGTAACAGGAGGGGATCCCAAACATTTACATGCTATCTTCTTCAAATTTATAATTCATTTTAAATTTACAAGACCCCAGAAACAACATTTTGTATGATGAATTAGAATTTTAAAAAGGAAGCAAATTTGTTGATGAAGGTTATGAAAGGTGAAAGATGAAGGTTGTGAAAGACATCAACGTCCATTACAGTGCATCCTCTCCACATGCTCCAGACATTAATGCATCCTGTAACCGGGTACTAGAAGAGATACATGTAGGGGCAAAGAAAGGAACCCAGTTTGAATGTTCAAAAACAGATTTTTTGTTTTGCTATTCTGAAAACTGAACATTTTAGGTTCATCTTCTATTGCACTGCATCCTTTTGACATACTTCAGGCAAAAAAAAATGGAATTGTGTACAGAAAAGACATAATCTGCAATGATGTGTGTGTGTGGGGGGAGGGGGATGGCATGTGTGCAGCTACCTATAGGGTTCTGGATGAAATGATTGTTCAAATCAATTATTGAGAGTTAACGGAGCATATTCAGTTAATGCATGATGTGCACTTCGATCAAATTCAAGACTGAGGCATTTTGGTGTTAACCAAATTGTGTGAATTTTCCAAATTAGCCAGTACATGTACTCACTTAAGCATGAAATATTGTCAATACTCAGTGTCATATGAGTAAACAGAGCCTCACCCCATAAACTTACATTGTAAGAGAAAAAATCTTATCGATATTGTGAAATTATCATTTTTAAAGATATTTTTAAAGTATGTAGGTTTTTAGACACGCTCTGTAGTGTGTAGATTTATGTAACAGTTGATAGAAAGATGATAAAATGCAACTGTGGGGAGGATCAGGTGATGAAATACCTTTTGGCCTGCCCCCTCATACCAGAACGGTGCACTGTCAATGATCTGGAGGGTTTCAAAACCAAAGCCAAATCCTGTGTTCTGCACTGGACGGGATTTGTGTAGTGATAAGAAGAAGAAGAAAGAGAACATTTAGATATTTGTGTAAATTTTCAGCATATGAATATATATATTTTCCAAAGAAATAATTATCCTTCCCCACATCTGGTCTACAGGTTTACTTAGTAGATATACACTACAGTACTTTAATAAACCAGTACTGAATCTGATGGATGAACAGTTATAATCTTGGATTGAAGTAGATACAATTCCTTTGTCGATACAAATTATCATTTAAATGACCTTCAGATTGAAAGATACCTATTTGTCCTAGGCCGAAGGGATGTTATTACTCGCAGCATATTCCGTTATAGATTGCATGCATTACCTGCAAATAAGGGCAGATTTGATGCAAGTTTGTTAGATGAAGTGTTCATTCTGCGTATCTTCAATTTTAGGATATTAGTTTCACTGCATCTTTGAATATCCCTTTTTTCAGAGGTCAAGGCGCATGTTTTTATCAACAAAAATATATAAAAGTAGACCAAATGGGTTACAATTACCCCAATCATTCAATTCTGCTAATACTTGCCAGCTTAAGAAAATAGCCAAATTTGCCAGAACTATTATCATGCAATTTACCCAAACACCAAAAGAGAAGAGTGAAGAATGCCATTGTACAGAAAGTATATAGAACTGAATGTATTCGTAGTGGTAGAATAGTCAAACAGCCGGAACGGCTAGTCTTGTAAAAATGTTATTATACAATGCTTTATATACTTATTCACACTTATAATGTATGTATAGTAATTGGAAATATGTTTCTTTGTTTGTACTCTCATACCCGTAAGAGGGGGTCGATAGAGTCAATAAGTCTTATCTTATCTATGAATTTTAGGCAATAAACTAAGACTAAGACTCCTGAAGACGGACAGTCAACCTGCCCGAAACGTCGAGTATCCTCTCTTCACTTCAACTTGCTGCTACTCAAACCTTCGCTACTCAAGCCACATTCAGCTCATCTCATCTGGTTTACAGTCCTTTTCAGGACTTCACTCATTTTCAAGAAAGAATACCTCTATTTTCCTCTTCTCATCCTTTCTCGTCTTTCCATTTCAATTTCCATATTTCCTTTCTTCTAACTACACATGGTGAACCGTAAACCTTCTCCACGTTATAAACTCCACCATGCAAACCTACAAAGATCAATAAACTACATGTTGGGAATCAAATCTGGAAATTAGGATAAATTTTTTAACTTATTGAAAATTTTAATGGTTACAACACCTCATTGACAAAGAAAAGGGAAAAGGTCATTGATTATTTGCTGGGATTGTCCTGTTGTTTCTTGACCCATATATCCCAAATGCAGATTGCAGAGTATGATGGTTCATCTCAGGATTCTACCACTGATAATGATGACAAGGCCCGCCCTCCTCTAGATCTCTTCCAAGCCATCTTCCTTGACTCTGACTCCGGCAACAGCAGCAGCAGTGATGAGGAGGAAAGAGATGAGGATAACGATCAGAAGAAATCTGACAATGTTTTACAAAGTGAACTCCAGGCAATGCAAGGTATGACAGTCTTTATGATGAAAAGAAGCACTAAGATATGCAAAGAACTTGAGGGTCTTTTAAGCATTTTGATCCCGTCTTCGGTTTTTTGTGGTACCCTGAAAGATGAGGTGTTATTGTAATGTGATTGCATGACACACATTTCAGCAAGAACTGATCTGTAGTCAATTTCTTACACTAGTCGAATTCCTCACTTCAACTCTGAACCCAACACCATATATCACCCTATCCTCAACCCCAAATCAAACTTAAAACCCAATTCAACTCTAACTCCAACCCTATGGGAAGAATTCACATAAGAGGTTTATCTTAACCCATGGTCTAGACCATGTCTTAAACCTCCGCCGTGGACTAAATAAGCGTTAATAAGTGCATATAAGCGCATGCCTGAAATCCATTGGACATGAGGACATGCGCGTACTATGCATATGGTGGTTTAAACCATGGGTTAGATAAACCTTTTTCATGAATTCAGGCCTATATCTTTAACGAGATAAAAGCCTGAGGAAAGCTCTCAGGAGCAAATGTCTGATCACCTGTATTGTACAATGGAGATAAATTCTTCATCCCTCTGCTCTCAAAGGCAAATGATAAGCTTCTCTCTAGGTATTCAACTGACAAATTTTTGCCTGATGAACAGACATATAGGGATTGCATGTGTTCTGGTGATACAGACAGTAGGAAGGAGAAGAAACAGAAAACAAAACAGAGAGCCTGCAAAACAGAAAGGAAGAGGTTGAGCATTAGCAATTTAAAACAGCCAGAAAATGAGTCTGAATGTTGTACGACACATGCTCCTGTGCCAATGGTTCTGTGGTTGAAATCCTACACTAACCTCATTCCTAATTTAACTTCAATCCTGGACACAACACTGTACCTAACCGTAACCTTAACCCTAACCTTAAAACTAATCTAAAACCAATGGCATCTTTAACCAAAGTCCTATACTTATGACAAATGTCGGAGCAATTCTCGAGTTTCACGATACATGAGCCACCAACGTTCGTACCGTGAGAGGCCTATTTTTCCACCCGCGGGTCGACAAAAATTTCTAAGATGGCAGACGCCGGGAGTGAGTTTTGCGGAATGAGAGTTGACCAATTAAAGATTAAGTATTTAACTGACCAAGGTATCCCAAGCACAGGGAAGAAGAAGGATTAGCTAGTAGACCTAGCAGTGAGAGCCCGTGGAAAATATGAGGTGTTAGAAGTCTGCGATCACTTAGAACCAGGGGGGTCCTCGACCCCAAAAGTACATGTATGGATATTTGTCACTGGCAAGACAAAAAAAGGGGGCTTCGGAACTAGCATATCATGAAAAAGATGGTCTTCGGCACTAAATATTCTAGAAAAAGGCAAGTCTTTGGAACTGGATTACAATATAGATATGCTACAGAACTAGTTCCAACAAGCTCCAATTAGCTAAATACACTGTTTGTCATGGCAAGTCTATGGTGTGTGTATTCATATAAGCAGGGTTAATTCTCATGCATATATGCGCTCAGCAAGAATGAAAACTGAATTCCCTGGGTGGGCCAGAATGGCCGGAACGACAGAATGAAACAAAAAAAGGGTGCTTTAGAACGGTTTTCTCTCTTTTTTTCAACAAGAAAATGATGGTATGCTTTGGAACGGAAATATGAGTGTGAAAATGGGGTTCTTCTCTACGGCACATGCACACTATATACTGAGTGCCCCCCCCCCCTTCTCCGGGGGTGTCAATAATATTATCATCGCTGCTTTTGCCACCGCGCCAAATTAGCTTCATCCACCTTGTCATGGATTGCTTGTCTTTCTGTGGAAATTTCACCCATGTTACATTTGCCATCCATGGATACTTTGCAAAATTGTTTTTCTTTGAAGTATGAGAATAACATTCTGCAACTTCACAAGAGAAGACCATGATGACAATGTCAAGTAATCCAGATCGAAAAGCAAAATGATGTGTTGGGACTCTGTAAGCCGCAGCTAGTGGGGCGGGCTCCCAGTGATGTCTCACCAGCGTGCACTAAATAACCAGCGTGCTGATTTGTCAAGAAAGTTGTTGACCCATATCCCAAAATTAACGCACTAGAGTGACTGTCACAACTGAACAGTAGGATTAAAAGTGGGTGACATTTGGCTCTCCATAGTTCGGTGGCCTAAATCTACACAATTAGGCGGGGGCTTAAGTTAGGTGCCTTTCGAGAATATGGGCCATTGAGGTTGCAAGATGGGGATGAAGACTTTGCATAAGAGTAAAGGTTAGAGTGATATTGATTAGAAACAGAGAAAATAAGACATAAATACATGTATTGCAATATATAGAGCCTTGAAAGAGGGAAAATGGTAGAGCAATAGCAGAGAGAAACAAAGAGAAATTTAAAAAGAGATGTTGCAAAGTAAAGACAGAAATTTAGAAAATAGAAAGAGTAGAGTGGTAGCAATTAGAAAGAGGGTGAAAATGACCTAAATGTAAAGTGGAAATAGAAACTTGGAAAAGAATTAAGTGGTAGAGCTTTAATGGGCAATCGCTGACAAAATGTTTAAAGGCATTGATTAACTTTGCCCAGGATTGAAAAAAAAAAAAATCACTGTTCCAGC
The DNA here is from genome assembly GCA_025618425.1 of Heliocidaris tuberculata. Lineage (NCBI taxonomy): Eukaryota > Metazoa > Echinodermata > Echinoidea > Camarodonta > Echinometridae > Heliocidaris > Heliocidaris tuberculata. The sequence goes on along the minus strand of CM046845.1, from coordinate 18,210,259 downwards.
TAATGCTGTAATCATAATTGCAAACCTTTAGCTCAGACAGGAATCGCCTGAGTTTTATAAGCTGATCGGTCGTTTATATATCAAGATATTTACGATTGAACATTGATGTCGGGATAGAGTACCACCGAACCCTAAAGAACTCTTACGGTTGGCATACCTCGCTCTATCACAGAATACCGTACGGGCTGGAAACCCGCTCTGAAATCGCCAAGCGCTGGTGCTTGGTTTTTGTGACTGCAGCGCAGCGAAGAAGCCGAGCGACTTGCGCTAGCGATTGATTGCGATTTTCTCTTTTTTAGGATAGTAAACGGGTTCTATTTTCTCTCATACTTTCACATATCCTTATTGATATATGTAGTTAGAGGACTGCACACAATTCACTGGCATTTGAGCTGATTTTACAATTTTTCACAAAGTTAATCAATCACTTTAAATGATTTACCACTGTGAACCCAAGTCCTTATCTGAAGTTCTAGGCCAGGAGCCTGTCCCAATGTAGTCACCCCATTTTACCCATAAGATTTGACCCCGTAAAGTTACTTAGACCATCTAGGTCATTGACAAAAAGGTTGTCAGCCTGACCGTAGCCACCGGGTTTAGCCCCCAGAGCCCCTAAAAGGGACCCCAATGTCGGGTCGATTTCACCCCATCTCCCCCATGCACCAAACTTAGTCAGTAGGAAGTACGTGTACATGTAGTATGACTGGACATTACAAAACACAAAAAAATTGACAAAAATCAGTTTTTTGTGTTTTGTAATGTCCAGTCATACTACTTCCTACTGACTAAGTTTAGTGCATGGGGGAGATGGGGTGAAATCGACCCGACTTTGGGGTCCCTCTTGGGTCCCTCTTGGGGGCTCTGGGGGCTAAACTCGGCGGCTACGGTCAGGCTGACAACCTTTTTGTTAATGACCTAGATGGTCTAAGTAACTTTACGGGGTCAAATCTTATGGGTAAAATGGGGTGACTATTTCGGGACATGCTCCCAGACTATTCCTCTGTACCTAAAAAAAACCCTTCTGTACTTCCTCACTTGTGTTCGCACTTATTTTGTTTGTTTTTTTCTTCTTCTCAAGAAAATAAATGTTTAATATTTGCCAACTTGATTGTAGTGCTGTCATATTAGCTTGGCAGTGTTTTTCTTCACTAATATCTATAAGAGATTTTGAAATGAATAGTCCGAAGATCTAACTGAGTCATCTTTCTTTTAGCTGTTAAACTAAAATAAATATTTATGCAATGGGTCCCATCCATTATCATCTTTATGAAGTTGGATTAATTCTATTGAAATGTTCCTGTTGTTGAACCTGATTTCCCTGCAAACCCCAGTATGTTGGGAATCAAATTTGTGGAAGTTAAGGGGTGGAGCAATAGGGGAAGAGGTATAATGACCAACAGCTAGGTCAGTGTATGGAATCCTCTTATGAATCAGTCCCAGGCAGGAAGGTACTATTCAGAGTTGTTTTCCAATGACAAGAAAAGGTGCGTCAGGAATTTCATCTTTTTGAAAAGAAATCGCACCCCAGTCTTTCAAGGCACCTGTGTGTTCATCTGTGGCTCTTGTAGAACTTGGTCTTTTATTGTGTTTTACTGAATACCATTAGTATTAGTATTATATTGTGGTTTCCAGTATTATAACAGGACTGAAAGAAAAAAATAATCAGAAATCATTCAGTTTTGTAGAAATCACTTTGCATTCTGCCACCAAAAGTTTGTGGCTGAGATAAAGTTATGTTTGAGTGTGTAATTCGTCAATGACAACGCCTTATGTTACACTTATGTAGGTTACAAACTCTTTATTACTGAAACCAATGTAGGCTCCTACTGGTATATATTTGGATTATAATATGTTATAATGTAGATGGTATTAACCCCTACCATGCCTATGATGGCAAATCCCACCTGTGAACTGTACCATTTCACAATACTTCAGGACAAAGAACATCATTTTTTTTTTTCAGTGTATTGTGAATTTATTCATAATGAGAGATATATTTCTTCCAAATTTAGCAGCAATTTAAACAAAAAAAAATCTCAAAATGTCACTTGAAAGTTCATTTTATATGATCATTGTTCAGAATCTACATGTAAATGGCCCAGGAGTGGTTTACTACCATTAAATGGAGGTTGATGGTCTTGCCGTCCTTGGAGCCAAGCTCTCAATCACTGGTTGTATAAAATTCCTGTATTCATTGTGACTGTTTTCAATAGCTTGGGAAAAAAGAGAAATCCTGGTATCAATGTTATATGAGATTCAAAAGGAAATGAACTGAACAGTTTTGTAAGAACTGAACTTGATTTGGAAGTATAGAGCAGCATGAGGCACTGGATTTGAATAGCGTCATTTGAAATGTGCGTGCTTTGTTGTAAAATGTGATAACAATACAGCATGAGTATGCACTTGTTGTTTGCTTTGAGAAACCAAAGCAAACTAAACTTGCACTCCTAGTGCAATGTAATTTTTGAATGAAATTGCTACAAACAGTTGTTTAAATGTGTTAATTAGAAGAGAAGGTTAATTACTTTTTGGAGGGAAAAACAAGCATTTTTTTTCAAATGTTCGTTTCATACCAACATACCCGCCTTCACCTTAGAAAAATGCAATTTATGGAAGTAACATTAGTCATAGGATAAATAATGCCACAAGCTTGTTTACCTGAAAAGCATATGTAAAATGATAGACACCTGCACAAAGTACATGTATTTTCCATTAAAAATACTCAGAATCTGACATACAATTCAGCAATCCACTTTTAAATTTGCTGGGGATTTAAAGGACATCAGTAGAATAAGAAAAGCATCATAATCATGCGAGCTGTACTTACTGAAAAATTCCTTTACAATCCCTTAGAATAAAAAGGCAACAACATGGTTTTATTGATATATTCTCCAAGTTTACAATTACATGTAGTTCAGTGCAGTTCAGCTCAGAAAGATATTTATTACCATAAACGGAATACCGTACATGCAAAATTGTAAGTTGGCATGAATCTCAAAAAGCACTGAGCTTGTGTGGAGTGAGCCAAAATAACTATACCATGTTTTACTGTCACATATATTGATATACATCAGTTATGTATTAAGTCATGAAGTAAGACCAAAATAAATAACTAAACAATATCACATGAGACTAAAGTAACAAATCAAACCAAAGAAAGAATTTAAAAATAGTTGATTTGACATTTTATGAACTGGCAATGTACATGTAGAACAGTTCTTTCCTTTTGAAGTTTCTTTGTTAATTTGTGTGGTCTCTCAACAATTTAATCTTTGTTGCCCCCCCCCCCAAAAAAAAAGAACTTTGGGCAATTTGGATAATTTGTGTAAATCTGAATGGCCCTTCAAAGCAGTATTTAGCAGTGCAAGATGACTTACGCAGAATGTGTAAACTATTCTACATACTCTACTATATGCACTATAATACTCATCTGCAATTGTATTGTTCATCTTGTGAATGCAACCTGTGAGACAACGAAAGGAGTTTACACAGTAAACATTATTATATCCCATAATAATGTATTACCAGTATACCTCTATTTAGGTGTTTTATGGGGTGTAGAAGCCTTTTCAATGTTATTTTTTCAATTGAAGGTCATGTACAGTTCATGTACATTGTAAATGTCATCTTAATTATGTGTAAACAACTGAAAGTGTTCTTCCAGTTAGAATGAAAGTACACCTTCTACTAATGTATAAAATAATGTAAGTGAAAGGGTTTTGGAGTTTTAAGATACATGTATGTTGATTTAAAGGGGAATTTACCCTTTCATAGAAAATAATTACGGTTGGTTGGCTTGATGGTTTGTGTAACCTGACTGCTAGGAAGACTTGGATGAAACCCGAAAATCAGAGAAGCATATTAGTGAAAGTTTGGGATAAATAAGACAAAGAAAAAGGTAGTTCTGAATTTTGTAAAAGTTGAGATCACAAATGATATTGCGATCTTTATATCGACAATGTGGTCATGATGTGTGATGTTATACATGTACATGCATGGAGAACTTTCCATTTTTAAAATTTTTTTTTTACTATTCTCCTCTGATTTTTCTGCCACGATCTACTCAATCTCAATTGATCCAATAACCTGGGTAATAATACACTGTAAAGCGCTTTGATCAGTTTACTAACTGGAAAGGCCCCATATAAAAACAGGTATTATTATTATGAAGGGTTAATTCTCATCTTCTGGTTGCAACTGACAGGAAATTTTGAAAAAGGGGGGAAAAACAAAGAGTAACATGTAGATTGTTTTAAAGTGATTGATTAACTTTGCCCAGGATTGAAAAAAAAAAAAAATCACTGTTCCAGCTAATGCTGTAATCACAATTGCAAACCTTTAGGTCAGACAGGAACCTCCTGAGTTTTATAAGCTGATCGGTCGTTTATATATCAAGATATTTACGATTGAACATTGATGTCGGGATAGAGTACCACCGAACCCTGAAGAACTCTTACGGTTGGCATACCTCGCTCTATCACAGAATACCGTACGGGCTGGAAACCCGCTCTGAAATCGCCAAGCGCCGGAGCTTGGTTTTTGTGATTGCAGCGCAGCGAAGAAGCCGAGCGACTTGCGCTAGCAATCAATCACGATTTTCTCTTTTTTAGGATAGTAAACGGGTTCCATTTTCTCTCATACTTTCACATATCCTTAATTATATATGTAGTTAGAGGATTGCACACAATTCACTTGCATTTTAGCTGATTTCACAATTTTTCACAAAGTTAATAAATCCCTTTAAGCATTCTAACCCCCTAACTTACATTATTTTATTCATTAGGGGAAGATGCACTTAGATTGTAAATGTAAAGAATACACTTTCTGTTGTTCACACATAATTAAGTGGGTATTTACTTAAGTACCAAAACCTGATTGTATTGCAAAAATTAACATTAGAAATGAATTCTAGATCGGTTCACTCATTCTGCGTAAGGTGTCTTGCGCTGCTAATTATTGCTTTAAATTGGCCATTTAGATTGATGCAAATTATTCAAATTGCCCCAAAATTGCCTTTTCGGCAACAAAGCTGAAATTGATTTGAGACCAGAAGGGACCACAAATCAACAACAACAAAGAAGAAGAAGAAGAAGAAAATTTCACCGGAAAGAACTTTTCTAGGTTCACTGCAGGCTCCATGGGACTGTCAAATGGACTAAAAATATTTTATCTCAAAGATTTTTTTTTTTTTAAATTTACACCTCTGTCCTGGCTTACAATTGAGAGAAACCTCAAAATGCATCACTTATTTACAAGGTGTTTCCACGTTACTTTACCCTCGTCATTGGGTGGTACAATAATAGTTTCAGAATTAGTCGATGAACTCTAGACCATTATACTAGGATGTCAAGAATAGATGATTCATCTTGCAGACTTGACAATCTGTGTATTTCTACATTGTTTTCTATTTAATGGAGGATGATGTCATTAACCAAGGCACACCCAAGAAAATCTCTGTCATCGCAGCCATATATTTATGTTTAAAATAGGAAAGAGTTGTGTACTTTAATTCAGATCTATCAATGTTTATTTTACCATGTTAGTGGGTGTGTGTCTGACTGTCTCGAAACAGCATGAAATCTAAATTTAAAAAAAAAAACCAGGAAAATCGCTGCATGTCTTGAATTGTCCAATTCTGAGTTTTTTTATTAAATCAACTTGAGATGCACTACAGGTTTTATTTTCTGCCTGTCTTCTCTCTCTCTCTCATTCCTTTTGTCATAATGAATTTGGATGTTGACCTAAGTGTGCCAGATGAAGTCTCTTAACCCTTTCAGGACAGGAATTAGTTAAGGGCTAAATTGATCACTTTTTGATCTTCAAATTGGCAACAATAATATTTTTCTTTTAGTGCTACATGGTTCTAATAAGGTGTAATGTCTTTGAAAATAATACACATGGTTAGGAATTTTGTCGAAAAGTTGAAAAAATTGCCAATTTTGATAAAAAATTAGGATTTTGAATCTCTCAATGTGTTGCCAATTTAAGGATTTTAAAACTTATTCTCCTATTAAAAATTCCTGGCATAAAACGCAATATGGTAATGCAACAAAAATGGACATAGTGTGTGCAGAAATTTTTGCTCTTTCTACTCATGTATCTGGTATATTTTTTAGAGCTCTGAATAAAAAGTTATTGAGCCAAACCACAAAATGTGGTCAATTGTCTCGAATGGGTTAAAGGGGCAGTCTAATGAGAACTCATGGGGAAATGAAATCGTGCGGAATTTGCAAAAGGCTCGTTTACTTGTACACATAGCACGCCCGTTGTGCGAGGCCGTCGGACTAAGGTCATAAATGATCGGACGGCACGAAGTTGACCGAACTGGAGCTCGGCGAATACTTCGGGTTTAACCAGTCCCGGGCTCTTAGTCTTGTAACTGGTTGTAACCTCGTTCCCCCAAACAAGTTTAGTGTAATGCTGAAATATTTCCAAATACAAAACACGGTTAACTTCTGGTTGATTAGTCTAGCCATCGCTTCTGCACTGCCCTGCCGCGACTCGTTGTCGCCACGATTACGTAACTAATCCCAGGCTCTACCAGAGAGCTGGCTCTGTAATTACTTTTCCATATGTTTGATTACTTTCCCACCGCGCGAAATTTAAAACACAAGCCAGTCTTATCTCAGAGGTGGTCCAATATGAATCACATGTTTTAGCACGTGCGATGGAAGTCCTTGTATCGAAGTGACACGAAGCTCCGAGTATATTTTCCTCTCTCATCGGAAATCGCCCATGCAGGCCTACCAAAGTATCCCTTTAAAAGTACTTTGGCTGATGGAGGTGTGAGAAATAAGGAATGTAAAAGATGCATTGTACCTTATCTTGCCCAACACAAACATTGCGCAAGGATAATCTGTCTCATTGCAGGCCAAAAATTTGTGACACTGTGCATTGGACCTATATGCCCATCACCTGGGACTATTGATGAGAATAAAGATCTTCTGTTTTGAGAGAAAAAAAATGGGGGCTATGGGGAAAAAATGAAAACAATTGAAAACTGCAGTCAGAGAGCCTACAGAAATGATAATGCAATGTTTCCATGGAGCACCACCCAAGCCCATATATGAATGGAGACAGATAGGATGTGGAGCTGCACCTTTTACAACCAATATTAAACTAGAATTGCTGAATCAATATATTTATTCAAAAAATGAATTTCTTTAAAAGATAAGTTTTAAGAAGCATTTGAAATTTACCAAAGATTGACCATTATTTTCTTTTCAAATAAATTCCATATTAACCTGTTGACAGTTCCCGTAGGCAGTGGGTTAAGTTTCTAATTTTGTGATTTTTAAATTCAGCTAATTATGATCTCAGGAATTCTGTAAATAAGTATGCTATACAGACCCATTGCTATCTACCCAAAAATGATTACCATAATTTTACTCTTGATTAATGCTTCATGTAGTATTCAATATTTTGGGGACTATGGCAAAATATTTATCCAAAATGTTGTGGTATGAGATATTCTTGTGTATAAGCAAAAATTGTATACATGTACATGTTATTTCATGTGTTAGTTTCTTCACAGTCTGTATATTGCTATAATTTTGCATATGTAGAGGAAATGGACCCAAAACTTTTCTTAAGATTCCAAATTCATTTCTTTATATGAATTTTTTAGACATGTTTTTACTTTAAACTTCCACACAGGTCACATTTATTGCAGAGACATATTATTTTTGATAGGTTGGAGCTGTCATGTGTATCTTAAAATTGAGTCTGCATTATGACTCAATTGATCTCATAAAAGCTATATAGTGGTGTATGTGCAGTACATACTGTACATGTATGTATAATCAATTCAATTCAATTCAATTCAATTCAATTCAATAAAGGTTTATTAAAACATGATTAGCAGTATACAGACTGAATTGTACATGTTTTAAAGCAATTGAAATACAAAATTAATACAAACTGCAAAAGTACTAAAACATGTAAAATAGTATGTAAAAAGTTTGTAAAATGAATTACATTAATAAAATCACATGAAGAGGAATTGAAATATACATATCAAAAGCTGTTGAAAAAAAACCCAAAACAACACATTATTATTGTATATATAAGTAAAAGTTGGTTACTTCCCTGCTTATTAATTAATATTGCATTATACTAAATAATGAAAAGGTAAGAAATCAAGGAGAAAGAAGAAGAGTATTTCTGAAGATGGTATGTATTGTACACAATAGAGAAAAGAAATATTCAGTACTGAAGAGAGAAAGAAAGAGAGAGGATTACATTTAGAAGAGAAGAGGTGAGGGAGAAATACAAAAAGAAAGAGAGAAAGATAGAAATTGCTGGAGAATTGATAAAGATTATGCATACAAGATGTCATGCACAGTATACATGTAGTGAGCATAGAACGTAGATGATAGTGGTTCAATAGCAGTAATATACAATTCACATTTTGATACAGATATTGGGTGTCACAGTAATGGGAATGTTTATCAGACGTTTAGATTTGCATAATGACAACTGAGTATACATGTGAGATTAGAAGAGCACTGCTTTGAAACCACTTAGTTCTACAAGTAAATTCTTGGTATTTTTTCACATTTCGTAAGTTGAATTTGTTTTCTTTGGCGGTAACCATGATTGACACAATATATTTTTTTCCAATGCAATGGCAAAATCTTCAATTTTTCTCTACGAGATGACAGGGTTGGCATTTTCAGTCTTTCTAAAGCATTTTCGTATGAAATATAGTTTGATCCAAGGATTATTCGACATGCCCTCTTTTGTATGCTTTCTATACTCTTAATCTGGTTAATCGTCAAACTTGATGAAAAAAGAGGTACGCAGTACTCCAAAATCAGTCTCACATACCCAATATATACTGTAAACAAGTCACACTGGGGTAGGTTGTAGGCTTTCAATCTGCACAGTATAAATAATTTTCTGTTACTTTTCTTTATCATTTCAGTCACATGACAGTTCCATTTAAGGTCATTTTGGATTGTAACACCTAGAATCTTAACCGTATTTACAGACAACAATGGTGTGTTATTGATATAAAACAAAGGTGGCTGTACAGGTTGTTTAGAAAATGAAAATGACATCTAAAAACATTTTTGTGCATTTAATTTCAATCGATCTGCGCTTTATGACTGAAATTAATCTGATATTTATTTTTATGCCTCCATCAACCGAAGGTGGTGCCGGAGGGATTATGGCCCGTATTCTTGAAAGGTGCCTAACTTTAAGCCCTTTCCTAAGTGTGTAGATTTAGGCCACTTGAGAGCCAAATGTAACCCACTTTTAATCCTTCAAAATCACCATAGACTCCCTTAGTTCTGGAACTAAATGCAAATACAAAAACTCATGATAGAATTGATTTCTTATGCTCATTTCATGCCAGGAAATATAAAAAATAAAAATAAAAAAAGAAAATATAGTAATTTTTATTGGACTTATAGGGGTTGACGAATGGCCTTCCATAAATCAGTGGCCTAAGTTAAGCCTGGCTTAAAGGGGGTACCCAATGCTGAAACAATGTTAGTTCATTTAAAAGATCATGATTTTATTAGAAGAAAATCATCTGCCTTAAATTTTTTTTAAAATTCGTGTTGCCAGAAAATCCCCGAAATATGGTAAGATTTCAGGATATTTTGGCCCCTCAGCTGTGTCCCAATTTCAGCTAGGTAACCACAATGACGTCAAAGTGGTTACCTTGTCGCGCAATTATAGCAAAATGCGCGCAAGGTATAATGCATTTTGTACAGTCTAGCGCGCAACACATCTGCAGTACGCGAACCTGGGTAACCACTTTGACGTCATTGTGGTTACCAAGCTGAAATTAGGACACAGCTGAGGGGCCAAAATATCCTGAAGTCTTACCATATTTCGGGGATTTTTCTGGCAACACGAATTTTTAAAAAACTTAAGGCAGATGATTTTCTGCTAATAAAATCATGATCTTTTAAATGAACTAACATTGTTTCAGCATTGGGTACCCCCTTTAAGCCTGGCTTAAGCCTGGCTTAACTTAGGCCACTTTCGAGAATATGGGCCTATGTCTTCAGGTTGTGCGTCCGTCCCTTCATCCCACTTTCTCATCAACGCAACATCTTAAGAACCATTTGAGGTATCAACTTCAAACTTGGTGCTAGTATGTATCATATAGAAGATTATCTGATCAGATTTTGGGTACGTGAGTCAAAGGGACAAAGGTCATAGAAGTCAATTTCTGAATTTCAGGTATTAGTGTGCATCACCATAGTAAGACAAATTGACAAGATTTTGGCATAAGTAGGTCAAATATCAAAGGTCAGAGAGGTTACCATGAAATTTCAAGTCTTTAGCCTCGTTATTGCAATATCTCCGGAACAATTTTAGCCATTAACTTAAAACTTTGTACTAGTATGCATCACCATAGTGAGACCAACTGATTAGATTTTTGCTAATGTCAGTCAAATGTCACTGAGGTCAATATGCATGAAAGATTTTTTAAGGTTTTTTTATCACCACATCTCAACTATTTTGTATGCATGACTAGTTGATCAGATTTTGGGGTTGTTAGGTCAAAGGTCAAAGAGGTCAAATAACATAATTTGCAGGCTTCTTATTCTGGTTATCACAATATCTAAAGGACAGTTTGAGTCTTGTACTTAATTGAATTTAGGCGGAGGCATATAGAGATGCAGCCGCATTCATTTTGTTTTTATATTTGTTAAATGCCAATATTGATTATGTTGACACATTACAATAACAATAATATTTTATTTATGTTTTATAACACAGGTCTGGAAAGTTCAAAGGGAGGTGAAAATCCAGAAAAGAATGATGGAGTTGAAGTTTCAGAAGAGAATAAACATGCTTTTGTGGGTATGACCAGGTTAGAAGGTTTTGATGACAATGAAGTGATGAGAAAATTTGGAAGTGATAGTCTTGGAATTCTTAAAGGTGAAGGCAAGGAAATAGATGGTTATGAGGAAGATAGTGCTGTTGAGGAGGAGGAAGAGGAAGAGCAGGAAGAAGAAGAAGAATATGGACCCATGCTTCCACCATCATTAGACCATACCCAAGATAGTAAAAAACAGAACACTGGAAGTCAGCATGAGGGTACTACAGAGAAAAAAAGCTGGAGAGATAGAGAAAAGAAGAAGGAGAAAAGGGAAAAGAAAAGTAAGAAGAGAAAAAATGAACGCAAAAGCAGAGGCAGAAGCAGAAATGGAAGAAAGGATAGAGAGAAGCATGCTAGAGAATCATCAACTAGTAGACATAAACAGCATGAAAAGGTGAGTCCTGTACATACCCCCTAAGTCAACTTATGATTCACACAAATGAATCCCTGTTAAACATGACTTGGTAATTTTTTTCCCAAACTCAGAAATGGGTGCGGATTATCCATAATGATGAAAGGCATGTATAGATGTCTTTATTACACTATTCCATGAGTGAATACACACAAAGGACATTAGTGATTGAAAGAGCATTCATTCGGTAACATGTCATACTGCTAACAAGTTCTTGATACTTACTGCACTGGAGGTCTCGCAGCTTGTAAGAAGCATTTCCATCAGAAGCTTTCTGATGAAAGCTTCTTCAGAATTTAAAAAAAGCTGATTATTAATAAAAATATTTATCATGCTTAAAATTTGCATAAATTTATAAACAGAGCTATTTTTAAATAGATATCCAAGATCATCTATGATTATCAAATCATTGGCTGAATATTGTTCCAAAGTGTATTTAACTTCATGTACTTGTTCACACTATATTATTTTCATACATTATTATGTAGTTCTGTATCATTTGATATATTACGTCATATTTCAAATATGGTAGTACATGTAATGATAAAATATAATGAATAAGGAGTTTTAGCAATGACTATTCTGGATGAAAAGTCATGTCCTTTTTGTGTCATTCAGTAACAAAGCTATGTAAAATTTTATATTTCATAAATTTGATGAATGGTTGACGGGAAACTGAGCAGTTACAAAAGTACCTCATATTAGTTTATGTACATTAGCATACCATTAATTTGAAGATATTTATTATAGTGTTCATAATATTCTTATTTCAAAATTGAAAAGGCTTTGGGAATTTCATTTGTAATGCTTCTAACATGCCCTATTGATAATGTTTGGTAGAAAGAGGTGTCTAGTTTTATTCTATTTCAAACATAGATTAAATAGTACATCTGAAGTGTCAAAAGATGAATCAAAATTAATTTAATATAGGCATGTCTAAATCTGGCTGGCAGTCACATTCATGTTGTCCTTTATTGTACATTTGAACCAGAAGATTAAAATGTGAGGAATTACAGATGAAATATCTTCTAAATTTATTTAATTATTTTAGAACAAAATAACAAGAAATAAATACTGTAAAACCAGACACTTTTGTACATTTGATATTCATGAATTTTGTGAGTTGTTCAGATTTGTAAAAGTTTCAGGCCACAAAATTATTGAATTACAACTGACACAACTCAGAAGTTTTGCAATTCGTGAAAGTTTCTTGGTGTGAAAATGGCTGTCATTGACAATTTGCAAAAGTTCACGTTGTGAATATTTCTAGTTTTACAGGAACCAAGGTCTTTTCCACATCAATGTAGAATTTCTTGCTCTAAATAGAGCACTTACATTTATTACATGGGAACTAGTATGGACTTCATTATCGTATTTATTCATTTTAGAATTGCCATCTTTTGGACGACTGTTTGCTATTGTGAACTTCCAGGGTAGAACTAATCTCTATTCAGTGCAATATCGAAAGCTTTGGCATAGAAAAGACTGAACCACAGAAAGAGGAACTAGTAATGTGTGATTCTTTTGCCATGGTCCTGGGAAGCATACATGTACAATTATCTTCTTTTGTTCTCATTTTTTCCATCTCACTGATATTTTGGTCTTTATATCTCAAAGAAAGTGCCTTTTCATTCCCAAAGGGTTGGGCAAACTCTCATTTTAGACAAAGATTTTTGCTATGTGACAGAGTGTGTTTGTTCTCATTTGGAATAGTATTTCATATGACACATAATTTTTGTATTGCTAAGAATTAATCATTTTACTGTATTGATTTTCAATAGGATTTTGTGATTTTAGCCTATTAAGTATTCAATAATACACATGTATGCCTAATCAAGAAGGTAGAGGTACATGTATATACCAACTCTGTGTCGTAATGATATGGTTATACCTCACTGCCATACAATTATGATTTTCAACCATTGAGCGTTAAGAAAAATAATCAAATTAGAATTTGCCTTAATGGTAAATGGAAGTAAAAATGACAAATTACATTATACTGAAGAATTGAGTTTTGATCAGTTGAGTTGAACAAATTTTGAAAGGAATGTTTGTAAATTTTTCTGATCTATACCATACTGATTTCTACAGAATTCTCTAATCACACTATGGACGTAACTGAAATATTCACAATGTTCAGATGTAAGATTTTTATAATCTATACATGTAATGTCAAAGGGCAACCAAACCTTCATTTGAGTGAAAGTAATTAATAAGAGAAAAAGTTGGTTAAAAATATGTGACAAATAAAATGAATGCTTGGAAGTCAAAATCACCACACACACTGAAAACTTAATGTTAAATCCCAATTTAATGTGGCTTAGGTGCGAAAGCTTTTTCACATGCACTGAAAACTTATGTTAAATCCCAATTTAAAGTGGCTTACATGTAGGTGCAAAAGCTTTTTCAAAATTTTGTATTTTACCTATTATATTGCTTTATTCAAAGCTACATGAATAAAGGTTGCATCCAGCACTTCAAGTGTTAAATCTACCGTGTTTAAAACATTGTCACTTCCCAGGCCTTAAATTTGTTGAATTAACTCTGTCATTTTGGGAGAGCATGTTTGAGAATCTCAAGTTGGTGAATTGGTCATGCAACTACGATGTAAAATGGAACGACTCTCCCATTTGTAACCTGTATTATCAATTTTCATTAGTCTCATTGATAACTTTTCCCTCAGGGCTGTGCTCATGATGGTATGGGTAGAATGTTGTCGAAAGACGTGAAGTACAGAAAAGGGGCCTTCTCATTTCTAAAATGCAGGAAAGTTTGTATTTTTATCCATTTGGTGTACAGTGCAGTTGTCTTTAAATTTGTAATTTTTACAGTTTGAAATTCCAATACTCGTAGTAATCTCAATATATTCATGACTTTCCTATTATTCATCTGATTTGTATTCATACTTGCACCAGTTTGTTTCTTTGACTTTTAAGCTGTCCTTCAAAGCCTCTTGCTATGAAGGTCGGATTACATTTTCAAAGATTTGTTCAAGACAATTCAAAATTAGAATCAGTTTAAGTTTGATATGATTTTTTAATAATAGACCTTGATTTAATTTTCAATGGCTGCCATAATTTTCTAAATGTTGTTCATTTGTTCTGCAGATAAAGAAGTCAAAACACAGACATGGAAGTAGGCACAAACACTCGCATCACAAGTCTTCCAAGGGGAGGCAAAAAAGACATGGCTCATCCACTGATTATAATTCAAGCCCAAGCAGTGACAATGAAATATGACAGAAATTGGAGAAAAAAAAAAACTGCGACAACCAAAAACACTGAACATTACACCTTGCAAAAATGAAGGGCTCGTAACTCATCAACACAGAAAGCAGCCAAAGCTGCCACAGGACCATAGCAATGACTTTGGATCAAGTAACTGCAGGTTCACTTCACATCAAAGAGTTAGTCTTTTAATTTTTACCAGATGGCCCATGACAGCATGCAGGAGAGATTAGGAGTTAGCTGGCCTCACACACAACAATATATTGTTGCATAATCCTTGGCAAAAAAAATATATCATAGAGTAGTGAGTTATTCTATTATCAATACAAGAGTAAACAAACTTCAAATTCCAACTTCAATCTTCTGTATTAGAGCCTGATCGGTTAAGAGTGAGCATTGGGGTGAAAATTTAATTTTCAGATTTTTATGATGAAATCACTTTCAGGTTTTTCATTAATATATAAAGTTACTAAAATTCACGTTTGTTTAATTGACAAGGTCGGGAAAGTCATTGGATTGGCCCATTTTGCAACAGGGGTGATGAACACTAATGTCACGGACGGACATTTTCTAGAAAGATTGATTTGGTCCTAGTTTAACACTCTCTAAACTTTCTTAAGTTTTGTTAGAAAATAATTAAAGATCAAACACCATTCCATTGAAAACCAAAAAATATTTGAAAATATTTGTACAGAAATGGTTGTGCCGCACGGCCATCCACATCTTGATGCAAATTTGTCCGTCCGTGACAGAAAAAATTTGTAAAAGTTTTTTTTTCCATCGGTGGGGCAAAAGTGAAAACAAAAACTATGCTGAGCTATCTCACTAGCTAGAGACCTATACCATGTATGAATAAAACTTTGATCAATTAAATAAACATATACTAAAAACAAATTTGAAAAGTGTCACGGACGGACACTAATTTTGTCACGGACGGACAATGCAATATACTGATATGGTAAATGCTGTGAGATTTCAAATTCAATGAATTGTTTTATTGTTTATTGGTTCATGGAACATATTTCATCCAAAATATCATGTACAGTGAAACCTGTCTATAAAGACCGCTCAAGACAGACAAGAAAAGCTGTCTTTACGTACAAGTGCATGTACATGTATTCATGTAGTGTACAACTGTACATGTATAATATATGCTACAGACCAAAATGAACATGTCGAGAAGAATGTGATGTAAGCTTTCAAAATATAACCCTATACATTACAGTCATGTAGGTGGACCGAAAACAAACATCAGTATTTAGTATTTTAATTTACTTTACAGCTCAAAGTCATATATTTTGTTTCAAACATAGAGGTAATATAGAAATAGGATTATGTGTGATTGATCATTATCATATATAGGAAGTAAAATTTCTCATTTGGTTTACAACATCACCGTACCAGTACTCTTTATAACATCTCATATTTTTCAGTAGTTCTGTTTAAGAGGGTGAAAACCAAATCATGAAATGCAGATCATTGTCTCTATCACTTTAAGAACAATGTTGGCTTTCTTGACAAAGGCCCTAATGGCAACAGTTGAGTGTATAAATCCCACAGAGCCTAATTATGTCCTGTTAGTTGAGGGATTGCCTAAAACGACTAGTGTAAGTCATATATTATAACTTTCTGACCCCCTTCCCCATAAAAAACTGTTTCAGGGTTGATGCAACCAATTCAATTATGAGCATTTAAAATTATATAGTTTCTAAAAAGGTTTCTTCTTATGTTATGTGATTACATAATTCTTTTTAAATTGTTGGCTATGTATGATCCTGAACTACAAAGAATCTCTATCTGTCTCAAACGTTAAACTAATTCAAAGCATTCTTACCAAATAGAGTCCAAACATGGTTCTTGCAATCTGATACCACATCTGACCTCCAATGTTTATAATTTTCAAGCACAAATTTGTAATTTAATTTGAATATGATCAAGCTTCGGTATTAATGTTGAATCTAAAACTTTTACACATTGCTGATGACCAAAGATATCAGCTACAATATTAGCAATAATAATATTAATAAATAAATAAGTAAGAAAATAAGTATTCATCTTCTGTAAACACCTGTACTTGTACATTGTGTATACACTACAATACAGGCATCCACTTTTGACATAGATTCCACTTAAAAACTAAGTTTTTCAAGCTAAGTTTTGCTTAATTGTGGAATAAAATCAATTTCAAACAAAAAGTAGAAAGCAAGAAGTACGTATGCGCAATTTTAGATAGGAACACATGCAGTTTTTAAGTTAATGTCCGTCCGTGACGCTCAAAATGTCCGTCCGTGACACCCAAATGTCCGTCCGTGACAAAAAGTTTTCGGACCTCTAGCAAAAGTTACAGCTTGCTTTCAAATTCTACGTATGTGACAGGGAAGTCAATTTACTTGATTAACATTTGCAGTCAAAAAAATTTGTCAGTGACAGTTTGTTTAGATAGAAAAGACAAAAGATTACCGATAAGTCAAGAAACCCATTTCTATCTTGTCCGTCCGTGACATTGAATATTTAATGGATTCTACTTTTAGTAGGTAACCATGGAAACCAAATTTTATCATCATTTAGCACCTTCAGTGATACCCTTCACAATGAAACATAAAACAGCTCAACACATCTCATAACTTATTTTTTACAGGCCTTCAAACTTTCAAAATTTGTCAAATGTCCGTCCGTGACTAACCGATCAGGCTCATTATTTCTTTCTTTAGCTCTGCCACTGACAAATCTTTTGCTCATGAGAATGACAGTTAACATCCATCCCAGTAAAACAGTCCTATTCTCAGAAAGAATTTCCCGGCAATTTTAGAAATTTCCTTTCTTTCTGCTTTCATGAAGTAGTATTAAGGCTTACTGTCAATCTTAATATGGTTTACGAGCAAGTTTGATCTTGATATTTAAAGAGGAAAATATCAAATATTGTTTACATTGTTCTTGACCTAATAAATTTCATCTTTGAATGATGCTTTCCAGGTATGTTTATCCAGTGATAGGGACAAATTTTATGTTCTGTTCTAAGTTTAGCTCAAAAAATATATTTTGGATGAACTCTTTGTTGTTGCATTCAATGTTTAATGTCAGACCTACAGTATATAGTATATAGTGTATCCCAGAAAAAACGAAATCCTAAAACAAAGGCTTATTTTGACCACACTATGTGCTGTATGACAACAACTATCTATTTTTGATAAACTAGGAGTATTATGCTTTTAAATGATACCTTGATGGCATCCATCCGTAATGCTTTACCAAGCAGAAGCATTTAAAAAATGACAACTCAGTTGTGCCGGATTTGGGTAAAACCATGAAAACGTTAGGATCACATGCGATCATCCATCCGTACATGCTTTACCAAGCAGAAGCATTTAAAAAATGACAACTCAGTTGTGCCAGATTTGGGTAAAACCATGAAAACGTTAGGATCACATGCGATCATGACAAAAATGCAACATGACTTTTAAAACCCTATGAGTAAACTGTTTTCATCTCTTTCTTTCAATAATGAGGTTAAGAATAATGCCAATATAAAATAAAGGATGGTCAGTGGTGGGGGGTAAAGAAGGGGCATATTTTGTATTGAAATGGTACCTGCAATCGAAATGAAAAGCAATTTTTTGCACATTTCTGAACTGAAATTTGTTTTAAGGACAAAGCGGACAGAAAGGTGATATTTTTCATAAAAGTAAAGTTAATGACACTTTCCATTGTCATCAGATGAAAATAATATAGAAAGGTCACCTAAGGCAGAAAAGATATCAAGATTATGACAATTTCCGACCTCAGGAGGGGGCACCATCACAGGAAGGGCACTTTTTCATCTTTTAAGGGATATTTATTGATACTGGAAATTTGGGGGGTGTACATGTATGTCCCTACTGCAACTGGAAATCGGTTGTTGACCCGCGTTTCATAAATTTCTGATTGAATGTATGCCATCACACAATGGAATTTTACGTATCATATAGATCTCTTAAAGCTGGTATTTCAATTTAGTCATTTTGCATGTGATCTTAACATTTTCACGGTTTAACCTAAATCCGACACAACTGAGTTTTTACATGTCATTTTCAAAATGTTGCTGCTCGGTAAAGTATGTGCACATGGATGGCATCAGGGTGTCATTCTAGTTTATGGAAAATAGATCATTATTGTCATAGAGCACATAATGTGGTCACAATAACCCTTTGTTTTAGGGTTTTGTTTTTCTGGGACGCACTGTATCTAGTATATTGTTCTGTTTAAATTTCTGAATTTATTCATCTTAGTAATATCTGTTTCCAATCTGCAGTTTGGAATTACTTTGATAACAACATTTGAACTCTGGATTCTTAGAACATTTGACATTTCAACATGTTATTTTTTTCTTCGCTAGGTTTAATTCATAATTAATAGGGTTCTATTTGAATAACTTTAAGGCATTAATTTCGATTTATCCCTTCTCAAATCAATTGACTCAAATCAATTGATTTTACCTGTAATCAAATCATAAATCATCTCCTCCAGTCAAAAAATGTAAAGATAGAATCTCGTTCTTAAAGTCCACTCCATTAAATCTTTTGAAAGGTTTATGACAAAGTAAAGACTTATTAAAGTATTTAATTTTCGTGGTTCTGATATTAGAGCCAATGTCGAGAAAGCACCTGAATTTACATGCTGAAACACCCTTTCTATTTTTAACCTCATAAAACATTTTCAACTAAAAAATTTCAAGATTTATTCAACCAGTTTCATGTTTCATTGAATGTATGATGGTGCATGATGTTTCAGTGTTTCTACTTTTCTCTTCCTAAGACAAAGCGTGCTGTGCATTGCATGATGGAAAAAAACACTTCAAGCAATTTAGTGTTTTTGTGAAATGCTGTAAAAAACAGAGTTTGAATATCAAGGGCAGATTGTTGGATTTAAGTAAATTGTGGTGCTCACCATAGGTAGCTGATCTGATTAGATTTTGGGGTACGTCGGTCAAAGGTTATAGAGGTCAATTCTGAAATTGCAGGTTTTAGCCTTGTTAATGGGATATCTCAAGAACCAGTTGATCCATTAACTTCAAACTTGGTACTTGTATGTATCACCGTAGGAAGACGATCTGATTAGATTTTGAAGATGTAGGTCAAAGGTCAGAGAGGTCAGTACTGAAATTGCAGGTTTTTGCCATGTTAACTCTATTTCTCAAGAATCATTTGATAATTAACTTCAAACTTGGTACTTGTATATATCACCATAGGAAAATGATCTGATTAGATTTTGGCAAATGTAGGTCAAAGGTCATGGAGGTTATTTACCATGAAATTTCAGGTTTTTGCCTTGTCAACACTCTTGAACAATTCAACCCATTAACTTCAAACTTGGAACTAGTATGCATCACCATCGTGAAACAAAGTGATTATATTTTTGTTCACATAGGTCAAAGATGACAGGTCATGATCATTATATGTGAAATTATTATTTATTTTTTTTTAGCATTATTATCACCATATCTCACCTATTTTTTATGCATGATTAGGAGGAGACAAAGTGATCAGAAGTTTGGGTTATAAGGTGTAAGGTCAAATGTCAAAGAGGTCAATTTAACATGTAATTGTAGGCTTTTCATTCTGGTCACTCCATGTGGTCTCCGAGCAATATCAGCTTTGTTGCTGAAAAAGCAATTTTGGGCAATTCACATAATTTGCTTATTAAAATCCATTGTGTTGTTCATCTTATGCAATGCAACCTGCAATTCAACAAATGGAGGTTATGCTATGATCACAGTAGATTGTGACTATTTTTGCATGTGCAGACCTGTGCGTCTGATGCAAGAATTTTCTGTGAAATCAGAGAGGTGCACAGCAATTTGTGACCAATTTAGTTTTTGGCCAACTCCTGCAATTCGTACGACTTAGACCCCTTTCTCATAACAAAGGATTGCTTGCTCTAGGGCACGCTAGATCGCGGCACCTCTAGGTGAGAATGCGGCGACGTTGTTTCGGCGCGATCCACACGGAGGACCACGACGATCCCAAATCGGACCACCTCTGAGGGGGGTCTACGAGAGAGAGAGATAGCACGATCTAGAGCGGGCCTATTCGCAGTTCAATGTGCAGAGAGTGCTAAGATAGATCACGCTACCCTCTGCAGGTGTGAACCCATGGCGTGCCGGTGGACCTCCTGGGCGCACCCCACGATGGCGCAATCCACTTTCCAATCTCGTAATGAGAACAAGATTGTTTGACATGTCCTACAGCCTCCTTGCTTGTCTTGCATGCTCCTGTGTGGTTGGGAAAAAAAATATGCAGACCTATGCGTATTGTTGCATATTAGGGTCTCGTGCAGCTTGCATATTGTGCGTAACCTGTATTGCGCTATTTAATATGCTTATACATGTGGCCATTTGGATACATGCAAACTGTGTAAAATGCCCAAAGTTGCTTTTTCATCAACAAAGCTGCTTTTTTGGCAACAAAGGTGAAATTGTTCGGAGACAAAATTAGAAAAACTTCAATGGAAACAACATTTCGAGGTTCATAAAATGTCAAGTCAGTTAGTAGGTCACATATGTAAAGATGAAGATGTTTAAATAACAATGTATTTCTGAGCAGCCATGCATTTGCATATTTGTGTTGTTCTTTTTTTCTACTCAAGTATTGACATATGGAGAAAATTGAAAATAAAAGAACATTGACTTCCTATTTTAAATGCAATTAGCAAAGACTTGTACAGGCTTTGATTTTTTTTTTTTTTAATGCAGTCACTTATGGAAAGTTGATTGAGGGTGCGTTGATGCTTACTTTGCGAAGGCAGATGAACGTTTTGAAACGCTCATCTAAAAGGCAGTTTCACAGGGCACTGTTTAAAATGCTTATTTTCTCCAGGCAAATTCGGGCTCTGCAGCTGGATTCGTAAAGCTGCACTGTGTATGCTACATTGACCCCGGGAGGGCAGGTCAAGTTGGGGCGCACACTTTTTTGAAAGTTTTGAGGTACTGTATGTACTGCTTGGCCTGCTCTTCTAGCAAAACCTGCAGCAACAAGCCGGTCCGCCAACCTGTCGTAGATGGGTTTATTTTATGTTAATCCATTCAACTCTTCTTGCATTTCAGGCTCTGACCATGCAAGGAGAAGGGCTTGTAGCTCATCTTCACTATAATTTGAGACCTTGACACTCATAATTATAGAATTCAACTCAATAATATAATTATAAAAGGAGTATTAAGTAAACAGGATCAGATGGCGACTGCTTATGCATGCATGCATTGAGAAAAAAAAAAGAAACAAGCATTGCGCAAGTGGCGCACAGATTTTCTTGTGAACCAGAAACAAGTTAATATGACGTCATTATAAACTTGTTTGAACATGATTGTGCGATTATGCTTCCCCAGAAACCGTCTTTTTGGAGAATCGCCGATTCAAAATGCACCTTTTTTTAGTTTTAGATCAGCATTTTAAATCGGCGATT
Source organism: Heliocidaris tuberculata (assembly GCA_025618425.1). Classification (NCBI taxonomy): domain Eukaryota; kingdom Metazoa; phylum Echinodermata; class Echinoidea; order Camarodonta; family Echinometridae; genus Heliocidaris; species Heliocidaris tuberculata. Next base: position 18,188,340 of record CM046845.1, on the reverse strand, counting down.
ATACGAAAATGACTTAGCACGCAACCATATTTTTAACTTAACGCGTTTCGAAGCGCTCATTCGGGCCCGGAAAATGTGAGCATAAACACACTCTGAGTCAACAGAGAGTGTATCTTAGTGGTGAAGTATGCCATTTCAGGTTAAATCTGGGAAAGTGAAAGGTCAAAGAGTGTGAGTGATTTAAAATCAGAAGTTATGTGTTGTATTATTCAACAAGTATCAACATATTTTCATGAAATTTCTACTACTCTTTGAATCAGCTAGGGCAATGCAAAATGAATTCTGTTACTCAGAAATGAACTGGTTTGATTTTTAATTTCCTACATTAAATAGTTTTTAACATTAACTGCAGGGGATACAGTTGAGAGAAGACATACCACTCAAATCACTCTTCTTACGTGTACTACATGTACTTTATATACAAATATTAAATGGAACTTAATTACTTGAATGGTCTAAATTATTTTAATTGATATGAATCAAAATAAAATTTTCTACTGGATAATTCTATGTGATTTCAAGCTGTCTGTATGTTTCTATACACATGTAGTTTTTTTTTATCATCTCACTATCTGATTTTGTCTCGTTTTCGAAGACTGCATGTACATGTACTTGTAAAGGTCAAATGAGCCGTTTTGTATAACTTTCAATCTTGAAGCAATAATCAGATACATGTAAATAGTGTGATACAAAATGTACCTATCTGATATCTTACCTCCATCGATATCAAACCCATTTTGATAGAGACATAGACAGTGTCAGGTCGTGCAGGTTCCCACATATTGTTCCTGTGGCCTTCACCTAGAGGTATGCAATATTTGGGGATTTGTTGATATTAACCAATCAGCACTCCTCCCAATTGTTAGGCATGCCTACAGAGGTAATATACATGTATGTATGAAGAAAGGAGAAATGAAATAGAGAAAGAGAGGAGGGTTTTTTTTTTTTTAATACAAAACTGGGTGTTGGCTCTGTGCTTCCCTGAGTAAAGGAGCTACAGGTCACACACACGCACACACACACACACACACACACAATCACCCCACAACTCTGTATTGTGATGCACCACCACTCCTATCATGAATTGGAGAGAAAGAGAGCAGACGAAGAGAGAGAAGCATATAATATAAAGTCATTGAGGAGAAGTTTTTCACAGCAGACAGGTTGCGCTGTCGGAGAGTGCATATCATTCTAGCTCACACTCTTTAATTTGTGTTATCCAGATCTTATCGAGTACACCCATTTTTCTGTCTTTTTTTTTTTTTTTCCTTCTTTGATCACTGAACTTGGATTCCTAGACTGTTTGTACTGGTTCAACATCTATTTGCTGGATATTAACTGGAATCCAATTTATCTGATTTGTGCTTTTGGTAACGGCCGGGCTGCGGTCTGCCTCCAACAAATATGGCAATGCCCCACTTTCGGGGACTCCTGGTAGCCTGCATAGCTTTGGTGACTTTTCATGTTGTTGCAGCTCAAGGTAACTACATTCAAAGTTTTATAAAATAATTTTCTACTTGGTTTGCAGTTTTAATAAACTTTAATTTATACTTTTTTTATACAGGATGGCCCATACAGAATGCAACATCTGAAATCTGCAATTTCAACGACGTCATCATTAGTTTTAATTCATTAGGTAGTAAATTCTTTTTTGAGTAAAATGACACCAAGATGATCAATTTTGGGTAAGGTATTTTGATTCTATTGCAATTTTTGTAAGGCAATTTCATTTTCAAAATTTGCTACTTTTGCAACTTTTGTCATTCTCGAAGCAGTGAAAAATTTGCTAATGACAGCTTTCCATACAATCTCCGTGTCATTCATGTTGTGTTCATCTTCAAAGCAAGAGTAGTCATGTGTATGTGAACCACAGAACTGCTAAAGACAACAGAGCTGACTTTGTGAAAAGCTGTCATGGGCAAATTTCTCGCTGCTTCAAGCATGACTACAGTTGCAAAAGTAGCGAATATTGAAAATGACATTGCCTCACAAAAATAGCTGTGTAATCAAAACGCCTTAACCAAATTTTGTGTCATTTTACTCAGAAAAGAATTCTCTACCCAATAAAATAAAATCTAACATGTCGTTAAAATTGCAGATCTCAGGTGTGCATTCCTTCTTGGCCACCCCGTATATAGGTAAGCTATCTTTTTTTGCGAAAAGAAGTGTTTTGTAAGTCAGGCCAATAATGGTCTCTTTCGGTGTCTGTCTTTCAGTCCCCTTGCAAACATCAACCTCACTTCATCTTTTCAAATCTTTGCGATGACAACAGCATTAATTAGCATCTTTAAGTAATTAACCCCCCCCCCCCCCAAAAAAAAAAAAAAATTAAAAATTGGATTATCGCGACCTCGCATTTTGGTGCACGTGTTCACATACTTGAAAATCTCAATGACTGGCAAGCACTGCAACCCCAAAACAAGCAGTAAGCATGCCTGAATAATGGCCCTGCCTCGCTTTGGCACAAGCTTGAATGAAAAAAAGACTGGACTTTCACACACCGTCTTTCCCTTTGAATTTTTTTGTTTTTCCATTTCTTCATCTCGTTCTTCCTTTCATTATGTGTTTCTATGTTCTGACACTTACTACATCTTCTCTTCTTCTTTCTTTCTTAGTTTTTCATTTTCTTTTTTTATTTATATTTCTTTGTGTATTAGAAGTTTTCACCCTAACCCTAACCCTAGCCTGATCTTGTTCTATCACAGCCTGAGGGCCGAATTGCAAGTTTGATTTTCCTATTGCAAAAGGATATCATGACATTAAAAGCAGCAAGAGACATATGATTATAATTTTAATCGAGCTAAATGTTGAAACAATATAAGTTCATAACGATACCTTACCTTGTTAATAAGTGCATATACATGTAACTACATGTGAGCTAACTTCAGGGAACTAGAGAAAGACGGATTGTAAAAAAAAAGATTTCAATCCTTCCCAGTGCAAAGGGAGACTGGATTCATAGTCGTATTCATATCCTATTCATATTCATATCTCATAGGCATATTCATATCATAGTGAAAATATTTGAGAGAAATTTCGGTTGGAGGGGGAGCTCATCCTATACCACCCCCCCCCCCTCGAGCGCCAGCAGGATTCCCGTATTCCTAAATGACGATGATCCTAAACTTTGTGTGGATATCACAAGTATTTAAGTAAAATTGATAAAGTTGTGATTGTTTTGGTAAGACATAGCATTTTAAAAATTTTACAAGGAAAGTGTGTTGAAGAGCATCAGTGCACAATAAGCATAAAACTGTCTTTTCTGCATTTCACGACAACCCTTTCCATGGAAGCCATTCTAACTCGTATCTTCTTGGTGAAATCACCACTGACACATTTTAGACATGTTAGATTAATATTTCTTTGTTAAAATGCTATGGATATGCATTCAAAATATCTTTCATGTACAAGAAGCAAAAGAAAATATTGCATTGATATTTCATGTAACTGGTGATTTACTTACTTTTCCAATTCACTTATATTTCAATCATTATGGCATGAGCAATATACTATAGGAAACAAGCACTGTTTTAAATGAAAATAACTACTGTATTACTTATTTAACTCTTCTTTTTTTTCAAACTCAAATACTTATTCTAAGTAAAGCAACAAACATCAAGCACTTTATGGTATCCATTCTCAGAGAATCTCTGAACATGGTTAAAGGGCCAGTCTAATGAGAACTCACGGGGAAATGAAATCGAATTTGAATTTGCAAAAGGCTCGTTTACTTGTACACATAGCACGCCCGTTGTGCGAGGCCGTCGGACTAATGCCATAAATGATCGGACGGCACGAAGTTGACCGAACTGGAGCTAGGCGAATACTTCGGGTTTAACCGGTCCCAGGCCCTTAGTCTTGTAACTGGTCGTAACCTCGTTCACCCAAACAAGTTTAGTGTAATGCTGAAATATTTCCAAATACAAAACACGGTTTACTTCTGGTTGATTAGTCTAGCCATCGCTTCTGCACTGCCCTGCCGCGACGCGTTGTCGCCACGATTACGTAACTACCCCTAGGCTCTACCAGAGAGCTGGCTCTGTAATTACTTTTCCATATGTTTGATTACTTTCCCATCGCGCGAAATTTAAAACACAAGCCAGTCTTCACCGAACTATCTCAGAGGTGATCCAATATGAATCACATGTTTTAGCACGTGTGATGGAAGTCCTTGTATCAAAAGTGACACGAAGCTCCGAGTATATTTTCCTCTCTCATCGGAAATCGCCCATGCAGGCCCACCAAAGTATCCCTTTAACATATCTTTTCAGTTTCTCCCCATATTGTGATTTTATTTGATATGGCCACTATGTCTCCATTAAAGATATACTAGATATTAAATTACCTTAAAGGAGAATGAACTCAATAAAAATTAGCTGATAATCATGTGCAAAGTTGTCAGCCTGTTCAAAATATCTTGAAAATACTCATATTTGATTGCTCAGTAAGGAGAACAATCTCTCTAAAGTTTGCAGATTCCTTGCTAGATATTATCCCATGGGGGCTGCCATTTTGAAAAACTGTAATGTCATAGTAGTACATGTCCATTTACCTGTACACAATGGATATGGTGTTGCATAATAAATAACTATTGTACAATCAAAGCCACCAATGCAAAATGGCAACCATATTGGTACCCCAACTCTCGCACAGGTGATGTTGTATGGAGCAGTTGTATGTAGGTCTTTGTCACTTTTTGAATAATTGACAAACCTTGTCTGACCAAGCAACAACTTGTGTATGCCAAATCCTGCTTAACAAAAGAAACTACCTCACCTATGAAACAGCTGAACCAAATATCTTGACACAATTAGCTTATATGACAGGATAAAAATCCCTTCATTTGAATGTACATGACTACGAAAATGGTATATTATGATGAAATCCAGCGTCATGCATTCCACAGTGATCATGAGTGTCATCGTAGCTAGTGTACAGGTCAGTGGGTATCTCACAAATGGCACTGCTCTGACATTACTTTGTAAAGAAAATGGCAGCCCCCATGGGATAATGTATAGCAAGGAAACTGCAACTTTTTGAGACATTGTTCTCCTTTAATAATCAAATAGTAATTTCCAGATACTTTTAACAGGCTGACAATTATCTACATCGGCTAATATTTGTTGCCTTTCATTCCCCTTAATATTTAAGTAAATGACATTATTCTTAATTCTTATTACCCCTTTTGTAACAAGAATTTAAGTTGATTTGAGAGCTTGCCATGAAATGTTTAAGCAACAGGCCATTGTGTTTCACTCAGCTACCTAACTAGTTTGATATGTTTTTTCCAAAAATGCAAACAAAAAAAATTTGCCTCTTTTATTAATTTTTCATCCATTAAAGATATTTCATGCCCAATCTATCAATGAAACAATTAAAAAAGCCTTTCAAGTCCACATTTTACACCTGAAAGGAAAACGTGGCCCAGAAGGGGTCAGTGAATGTCTTTGCCTGATTTGATTGGTCTCTTTGGATGCTTTTTATATCATATTTTGTAAATTTGTATAACAATATATATGTGAGAAATAGGCCATAAGTAATATGGCTTCATTGTACTATGTTTACATGGTTATCTTGTCGAGTTGTAGGTACCTGTCTTCACTACAATTAGTTACACTATGCAGTTGATTGTCTTCAATGTACTTCTTGAATCACTGCCTAATGCCATTACTTAATTAGAGATTCTAATGTCTTATGAAAAAGTTGTAGAGTAATTATGACACATACCCTATATACATTTGATACACACCAAATTAAATATGTGCCCCAACATTTACTTGTTTGCCCCTCCCCCTCTCCAAAATTTTGAGAATTTTTTTTTCTCTCTTCTGTTTTTTGTTGCCTGAAATTTCAGAGATGTAATTATGCTTCAGAATATTTAGAGAAAGTGTTAAAACTTCTTTTGGTTTTTATGCCTCCGCCCACCAAAGATGGTGCCAGAGGCATTATGTTTTTGGGTTGTCCATCCGTTCATCCGTCCATCCCGCTTTCTCGTTCTAGCGATAACTCAAGAACCACATGAGGTATGAACTTCAAACTTGGTGCTAGTATGTATCACCATAGGAAGACGATCTGATTAGATTTTGGGGTACTTAGGTCAAAGGTCAAGGTCACAGAGGCCAATTTCTGAAATTTCAGCTGTAGCCTCATTCTAGCGATAACTCAAGAACCATTTGAGGTATGAATTTCAAACATAGTGCTAGTATGTATCACCATAGGAAAAAGATATGATCAGATTTTGGGGTACGTAGGTCAAAGGTCAAGGTCACAGAGGCCAATTTCTGAAATTTCAGTTGTTAGCCTCGTTCTCGCAATAACTCAAGAACCATTTTAGGTATGAACTTTAAACTTGGTGCTAGTATGTATCACCATTGGTAGAGGATCTGATTAGATTTTGGAGTATATAGGTCAAAGGTCACTGGTCGATTTCTGAAATTGCAGGTGTTAGCCTTGTTAACACGATATCTCAAGAACCATTTGAGGTATGAACTTCAAACTTGGTACTAGTATGTATCACCATAGAAAGATGATCTGATTAGATTTTGGGATACATAGGTCAAAGGTCAAAGGTCATAGAGGTCAATTCTGAAATTGCAGGTTTTAGCCTTAACGTGATATCCCAAGAACCATTTGATCCATTAACTTCAAACTTGGAACTAGTATGCATCACCATAATGAGACAAACTGATTAGATTTTTGTTCACGTAGGTCAAAGGTGACCGGTCATAGAGGTCATTATAAAGGTGTATGTGAAATTAATGTTTTGTTACCTTTGTTATCACCATATCTCAACTATTTTGTATTAAGTTCATGACTAGGAGGAGATAAAGTGATCAGACTTTTGGGTTATAAGGTGTAACGTCAAATGTCAAAGTGGTCAATTCAACATGTAATTAGAGGCTTTTTATTCTGGTTATCACAATATTTCAAGAATAGTTTGAGCCATCAACTGAATTTAGGCGGAGGCATTCATCTTGTTCAGAGATTTCTAGACATTTGATTCTGAAAATTTTGTATGCCTCGATTGGCCCACAGAAGGTGTTGTTGGAGGTATAACACGTATGGTTTTGGGATGGTCCATCCGTCCATCCTGCTTCTACGTTATAGCGATATCTTGAGAACCATAAGGGTTCAAACTTGGTGATAGTCTGTATCATAATGTGAAGACGATCTGCTTAGATTTTGGGGTAAGTACGTCAAAGGTCATAGAGGTCAATTATTTAAATCACATTTTTTTTAGGCACGTTATTATATCTCAAGAACCACTTGTGATCTGAACTTCAAACTTGGTGGTAGTAGTATGTATTACTGTTATATCTTATGATCCGAACTATATTTCTTCATGCGTATTTATATGTAACACATCACACACTAATTGTAAACGTATGCATGCACGTATCACTCCGCTACACAACCCGTAAACATGGAGTAAATAAACACACAGTAAACCTGTATATTACGTCTAAATAGACTACTTTATTGACTCGTACTACCCATAAAGGCATAACATGGTGGCAGCGGTAACTTTGTAACCCCCCCAAAAAACCGTGCCATAGTTGTGATTCGGGAACAATACATGCCTGAAGATTGACATTTCTACCGTCGTTCCTGTACGTCTTTGGACTCCGGCGACAAATCCAAGATGGCGGCCTTCAGTGCGGCAGCCGCAGTCACAATGAATCTTCATCCATCGATGGACTGGGATGCCGACGGTGTGGTGGAAGCATTCAAGAAATTCAAACAGAAAAGTCAACTGGCATTCAAGAGCTTCCTGAAAGGTGCAACAGATGAGGAAAAGGTCAGTTATATCCTGTTATGGTCTGGAGAGAAGGGATTAGACCTGTATAATAGCTGGGACATGTCAGAGCCTGAATGCAATGATCCAAGTAAAGTCCTAGAAAAGTTTGAAAAGCATCTAGAACCTAAATCAAACCACAGGATCCATAGATACGAATTTCAGAGTCTCAAACAAGAGCCCCAAGAAACAATTGACAACTTCTTAGCCAGACTAAAGAATGTTGCAAGTAAATGCAAGTTCAAAGATGAGGAAGAGAGGCTTGTAGACCAATTCATATGGGGGTGTGTGCATACTGAAGTCAAAAGGATGCTCATCGGCAAGGACGCTCTCAAGCTGAAAGATGCAGCAGACACTGGTAGAGCACATGAAGCTACAAAGAAACAGATGGCCACACTCTCCCCCCAGACCTCCAGCAAGATAGATGCCGTCTCAAAGCAGCCAGCATGGCAAAAGAACAAACAAACCTGCAGAAATTGTGGAACAGTACATAGCTTGCAGACCCAACTCCTGAAAACCGAGCACAGGTATATACTCCGAAAACGGCGTATGAATATAGAGCCCTCATCGTTCAGTGTGAGGAAGTGTGTACAAAAGGCATGGGGAAAATCTTGCAAAGTCAACCTGCCAACGATATATGTATTTTTAAAAATAATGCTGCGTGTCAAATATCTTCAAAATCCTTGAATGATTCGTCATATGAAATTACTTTCAAATGACAAACATTTGAAATAAATATATCCGCAGCATTATTTTTGAAAAATATATTATCAACAGCAGGTCGACATTGCACGATTTTCAACATGCCGTTTGTACACACTGTCTTGCACTGAACGATGAGGGCTCTATATTCATCTTGCTTCATACGCTGTTTTCGGAGTATATGCCTGTGCTCGGTTTTCCGGAGTTGGGTCTGACCGAAAGAAATGTCCAGCATTCGGGAAGGAATGCAGAGCGTGTGGAAAGCTCAATCACTGGGCAAAGAAATGCAGGTCAGACAAACCAGACAAAAGCAAGACTCAATCTCAGAAGAGTGGTAGAAAGAAAACCTACAAGCCCAAGCGTAAAGACATACATGCTCAGCAAGAGGACGATAATGCCTCAGAGGAAGAATTCTTGTCAGTGGGCATAATCAAAGTCCATGAGATGGAAAGTAACGATATCCACGAGCATGAGGCATATGCAACAATCCAAATTCAAAAGAAAGTGGGCAAGAAACGAACATTCATCGACCTTAAGGTGAAAGTTGACACCGGGGCCCAGAGTAACCTCTTGCCCATCAGCCTCTACAGAAGGATGTTCCCAGAACACATGACACATGATGGTAAAGTTAAAGAAGGAATTCTCACTCCCAGTAAAGTGATTCTGACTGCATACGGAGACCACGTCGTACCACAACTGGGTAAAACAACAATTGCAGGGAGACACAATGAAAAGGTGATTAAATGTACCTTCCATGTGGTCAAAGCAGAAGGACCTGCAATTCTTGGACTGAGTAGTCGTCTAAAGCTCAAAATTGTAACACTGAACCATGCAGTCAAGGCATCGTTATCCGGGATCGATAAAGACATGCCAATCAAGGACAGGCCTCCTATCAGAAGCAAAGCTGAATTGATCAGCATGTATCCAGAATGCTTTGATGATACAGTCGGTTGTTTTGACTACCAATATCACATAATAGTCAATCCGAATGTGCAACCGGTGGTCCACCCACCTCGACGTGTTCCCCTGGAGTTGAGAGAAAGACTGAAGGCACAACTTGAGGAGATGGAAGCCAAAGGCATCATCACTAAAGTTACACAACCAACTGACTGGGTAAACTTGATCGTCGTGAAGGAAAACCCAAATGGCAAGCTTCGTATATGCCTAGACCCAAGAGATCTCAATAAGGCATTGAAACGTGATCACTACCCCACTCCAACCCTCGAAGAGATTACACCCTCGTTGGCTGGGTCTAAAGTCTTCAGTAAATTAGACGACAGCAACGGGTACTGGAACATAAAGATCACTGAAGAGTCATCTTTGCTCACCACTTTCAACACACCCTTTGGCAGATTCCAATTCAACCGTTTGCCATTCGGGTTGAGGGTCAGTCAAGATGTCTTTCAGAGACAGATAGATGAGACATATCAAGGCTGCAAAGGAGCAGTGGGGATAGCTGATGACATACAGATCTACGGGAAGGATGAAACCACACATGACTACAATCTTCACGAGGCTATGGAGAAGACCAGGAAAGCAGGCATCAAACTCAACGCAGATTAATGTGTGATCAAAGAAGATGAGTGAAAGTTCTTTGGGTTAATCTACTCTGCAGAAAGAGTAAAGCCAGATCCTGCAAAAGTGGAAGCAATCAACCACATTGAAGCGCCCAAAGACAAGAAAGAGCTAAGAAGCTTCTTGAGTCTCATTCAATACATGGGTGTCTTCATACCCAAGCTTGCGGATCACACCGCAAATCTCAGAGAACTGATGAAAGACGACACTGAATATGCTTGGTGTGCTTCACACACTAAGGACTTAAACACAATCAAGCAACTCATCAGCACAGAGACTACAATGCAGTACTACAAAAGACACAAACCAGTAGTATTGCAGGTTGATGCTTCTATGAAAGGAGTTGGTGCAGCATTGATGCAAGAGGGTAGACATGTAGCCTTTGCTTCGAAAGCTTTCACACCAGCAGAAACAAGATATGCAAATATTGAAAGAGAGCTCCTAGCCGTGGTATACGGATGCGAAAAATTCCATGCATATCTCTATGGCCGCAGTTTCATCACTGAATCTGACCATCGCCCTCTCGAACAGATAGACAGAAAGAACCTCACTAAAGCACCAGCCAGACTGCAGAAGTTATTGTTGAGACTACAGAGCTATGCTTACAGCATCACATACAAGGCAGGAAGGGACCTACTACTGGCAGATGCTCTATCCAGACTGTCACCTCATGACAAACACAAGATGGATGGACTGAGTGTTAAGATCCATCACATTGTGAGTGTGACAAACAGCAAGCTGGAAGAAATCAGAGATGAAACCAGCAGAGACGAGGAACTCCGGCTACTCGCCCAGACAGTGACACAGGGGTGGCCAGAGAAGAGACATCAAGTACAGCCCCTCATTCGAGAATACTGGGCCATCCGTGATGACGTATCGGTGGAGAATGGAGTGCTGATGGCAGGATCTCTAATAATCATACCTCGAACCATGCGGAAAGAGATCCTTAGCAAGATCCACCAAGGACACCTAGGTATGGAAAAATGCAAACTCAGAGCAAAATCAGCAGTGTACTGGGTAGGCATGTACAAGGATATAGAAAGAATGGTTTCTGCATGCTCTACCTGCCAAAAGTACAGAAACTCTCAACAGAAGGAGGAGATAATACCTAGTGATATCCCAAGCAGGCCATGGCAGACTATAGGAGCAGATCTGTTCACAGAGAACAAGGAATGGTATTTGATATTGGTCTGCTACTACTCCAAGTTCCCATTTGTGAGAAAAGTGAAGGATTTGAAAGTCACAACAATAACTTAGTGGCTCGAGGACTGTTTGCAGAGCAAGGAATACCAGAGCAGATAGTCAGTGACAATGGGACCCAATTCACATCTCAGGAATTCAAGAAGCTAGCCACTGAGTATGGGTTCACGATTACGACTTCCTCACCATACTATCCCAAAGGCCATGGGTTTGTGGAAAGACAAGTGCAGACAGCCAAGAAAACACTAATCAAGTGTAGAGAGATGAAAGAAGACCCACATTTGGCACTTCTGTCCTTGCGAGCAACACCACTGAAGGCTGATATGAAATCCCCAGCAGAGATGTTGAATGGCAGGAAATACAAAACCACTCTGCCAACAAAGATCCAAGGTCCTATTGACCAAGAGGAGACAAGAACCAAGCTAGAAGCAGTCAAAGCGGAAGGACAGAGACACTACAACAAACATGCACAAAACTTACCTGAGCTTCTTGACGGACAGCATGTGCATGTTCAGGATCCTATAACCAAAATATGGATCCCAGCAAAGATCATCAGCAGAGCCGAAACTCCAAAGTCGTACATCATCGAAACGGAGACTGGCAGGCAGCTGAGACGAAATCAGGTCCATATCCGTCTAACACCTACAACACCAGCAGCAACATCTACAACACCAGTAGCAACATCTACAACACCAGTAGCAGCACCTACAACACCAGCAACATCATCTGCAACTTCCACAGCAACTGCAGCAACAGCACCCACAGTAGAAGACAATGCTAGCAATATACGCAGCACCAACCAGATGACACCACAGCAAGGAACAACCTCTAGACAGAAGTCATCTCAACAACCAAACACTACAGCAACACCACAGACCACAACAAAGTCAACTAGATGGAGAAGCGAAATCTTGCCACCAACGCGATACCGCTAATGTTGGAAATGGAATATTGAACGTAGAGGAAGGAAGCAAATGTGCTACTTTATGTTAGGAAGCAGATAACCATGTTGTGGGCAGAATAATCCCACGGTATCTGCTATAGGATTTTCACCCTCGCTCTGTCAATCCAATAGTATTAGAATAGGATGTTTTATTCATTTTTTTTTGTTTTTACTTTTTTTTCTACATGTACATATGTTAAATATAAAAAGGTGATAAAAGTGTTATTGCCAAGTCAACAAAGTTGAATTATTCAGGAACTGTTCTAAAGATGGAAAATGGATTATTTGCGAAGTCTACACCAACAAAATTGAAGAAAGGAAAAGTGACACAGCAAACTCTGAACTTTTGAACTCAGTGAAATTCTTAAATTCATTTTACATGAACTCATTTTAAAACCGGAAAGATATTTGTCTATAGAAAGGGGGATGTTATATCTTATGATCCGAACTACATTTCTTCATGCGTATTTATATGTAACGCACCACACACTAATTGTAAACGTATGCATGCACGTATCACTCCGCTACAAAACCCGCAAACATGGAATGAATAAACACACAGTAAACCTGTATATTATGTCTGAATAGACTACTTTATTGACTCGTACTACCCGTAAAGGCATAACAATTACCATAAGAAGACGATTTGAGTATATTTTGGGGTAAGCACATGTACATTTGTAGGTTGAAGGTCAAAGGTGGTGGATGCTAATTTCCATGAAATTAGAGGTTTTGTAGCCTTGTTTGCAATATCTCAAGAACCATTTGAGGTATAAACTTCAAACTTTATAGTGATAGTATGTATCAACATGGGGAGACATAGTTATCAGATTTTTATGTAAATGGGTCAAAGGTCAAAGGTCATGGATATCAATTTTCGTGAAATTCTGGGCTTTTAGCCTCGTTATAGTGATATCTTAAGTACACTTCGAGAAAATGAACCTGAACCTTGGTACTAGAATACATCACCATAGTGACAAAATGATTAGATTTTAGGGTTATTGGGTCAAAGGTAAGAGATTATGGAGTTTAATTTACATGATATTTATTTTAGCTTCATCGCAATATTATGTACCCATAAATTCCAAAGGTGAAGGTCACAAAGGTTATTCAGAGATGATTATGAGTTAGTCTTGAATATGAATTACAGTGTAACCAAAAAAAAAATAAAAATAAAGGAATGTAAATCAATTGGTATGCAGCATCATAAGGAGGTAAAGTGAGCCGAGTTTGGACACAGGTCATATGATAGTGAAAATACCAGTGAGCAAAAATTATGCAAAAAATGTGTAGTAGAAATATTAATAATGAATAAATTGAATGTAGGCAGAGGCATATTGCAGACAGTCAACAATTTTTTTTTCAGATATTATTTTAAACTAGGTTACCCCCTCCCCCAACCTCAGTAAAAAAAAACTCTGGATCTGCCACTGCTCTTTGCCCTTTACTCCTTACCCCCCCCCCCCCCCCCAAAAAAAAAAATAATAAATAAAAAATAAAATTAAAAAAAAAAAAAAAAAAAAAAATACATGTCAACTCGAATAAAACTCCACATGTTGAAACTCCTTGTATTTTTCTGTTTTTTGCAGAACTTTGTTCAACCAACCTGTGCCCTGGTGGTCAAACATGTTACAACAGACCAGGTTCCACAGAATCGACATACGTTTGTGACTGTCAAGGCCTCTTGGGAGGATTTGAGTGCACTGACAACCTCAGTAAATATATTATTTATTTTCTGTTTTGATATGATTTGTTGTGTTCCTACTGCATTGTCATGACAAACAAAGCTCCAGAAATTATTAAGGTGTGGATAAAAGCATCAATAGATAAAGTATAGTTCGAAATAATCTTTTAATTTTTATCCCACTATCATTATAGGCTAACATTTGAATTGTATAAGTGTTTAAACATCAAGAAAAAGTAAGCATCCTTGTGACCCATGCATATAATAATATAATGCCACCATAACCAAAATGTTTCTCATATTGAAGGAATTCATAAAAACACAATAGCATATAATATAATATTGATTGTAGATGTTTTTGTTTTTGTTGTTTTGTGCATCATATCATTCTCTTTTTCCCCTTTTTGAAATACAGATGTTATTTCTTTGGAGACTTGCTACGGATCACCATGTGCAAGTGGTACTCACTCTTCACCAAACTACCCACTACCCTACATAGTCTCTGATAGAAGGGTCTTCCTTCTATTCATTCCTGAAGCTACTCAGATTACCTTTACATTCAATGATCTGTTTCAGGTAGAATCCCGTAAAGATGAACTTTTTATTGGAGCAGGGCTAACATATAATGATGCACTTGATTTACGTGATGGTGGTGATCCATCAAGACAGATATATTTTTTTGAGAATAATACTGCCCCTGATCCTCTAACCCTATTGAACACGGATTCTGCATTCATCACATGGAAAACTGACAAAAATATTCAGCTCATTGGATTTGAGGTTTCATGGACAGCAGTATGTGAGTATATATTTTTTATGTTTGAATTGTATCAAGCCATCTTAGGGAGTGTGAATCAAGTGAATTACATCTCTTTATGAAAGTATGATATTGTGAAAGTGTTATTTTATGCAGTTTTTTGTTATTTAAAAAATGATCAATGTCTGTGCTGTAGTGTCTTGTTTCTGATCATATTGGCCTACTAGAGTATCATTCTAAGACACAAATGGGTTACAAATTGGAAGAGTTCACACGGTCATTAACGTGCAACCTTAGTATCTGACCTTAATCATCTTGCTCGTATCTGAAGTTCTGAACATATGTATTGCCACCAGAGGGCAGCATGCAACAATAAAAACAGAGCTTTCAGGATACTACATCCCTCCCTTTCTTTAGTTAGAAAGTATCATCCGAAACTAAAACATAAACACTTATAGAACTGTTAACACCAAAACATTCATATAGCCGTTAACATCAAAGAAACCTTCTCTTCTGGTATACAACTATTATACATGTATGTAAGTCTCAAAGGTTGGGATGAATTTTGTTGATACATATATGTTCACAAAAATGGAATGCACCTACTATTCTGCAGCATAATGACAACCACTGAGATCAATGCAATTACCTTTTTCAATATCGAGTTGTAGAATGGTGTGCATGTTAAACTTAGCATACATTTGCCATGTACACATATCATGCCAACTTCCTACATGCAATACTCATAGGGATCATGTTAATACAAGAGATATATGCATTAATTAGACATTTAAAACAACTTGAATCAGAGAATATATCCAATATCAAAATGTAACACTGAGTTTGGACTTGCAGAAAATATACAAATGTGCTATCCTTATTGAGACACAACTCTGTCAGTATTTTCATATACATATATATTTATATATGGCTCAAAATCAGGCGTACTAAAATACTCCTTTATGACTGTTATATGGTTCCAAATTCCAGGTTGTTTAGCAAATATCTTTTTGTTCTTCTTTTTTTTTTCTCTCTCTTCACTGGTAAATCTGAAACAAATGCATAAAACATTTTACAGATATTCTTGAATACATAATCTTTCCTTTCTTCCCCATGTAAAAGTATAAAAAAGATAAATACAGTCCTAGAATCCTGACTAACAGAACATAGTCTCAGAGTTAAATATACACCAAGTTGGTAGAATATTGAAACAAAACATCCGTTTTCCCTGTTTCCTTTTTTTTTTTTCTTTTTTTCTTTTTTTTTTCTTACCAAATACTAACAGGAAAAAAAAAATTGTCAGAGGACTAGGTGGTCCATACAAAATCAGAAATAAACTGAGATGCAGAGATAATACTCAACCAACAGACATACTACAATCATGTATAAAAACAACAATACATATACATGAACATGAATTTGAAAATACATAAAAGGAGAAACAGGACCGAAAATATGGTTTGTAGTACATGTACATGTATGCACTTACATGTTCGAGAAAAAAAAATATATAAAACAACATAAAAATGCATATGACTGAATGCATAAAGATCAAAACATTGAACCATGCAATATGAAAAAAATACTGGTTTTGTCCTTTATATACACAGTCTATGTCTGTCATTGTTTGTCTGAGTCTTCTTTGTGTGATATTGTTTTCTTTGACTAATTAGTCCAGATAGTTTAATGTCAATCATTAGTGACATAGTCTTTCAGGTAAGTTGGGGGTCGACGGCATCGGCGTGAACGCCTTTTGGGTGGGGTGTTAGTGATACCGGAGTGAGGGGTAGTTGTGGGGGATGGGGGAGAATAGTCATCGTCGGCATCGTCATCGAGATCATCGTCACCTGCACCATGAGATGACTGATCGAAGGAAACCTTCTTGAAGAACGCGGCATTTCTAGTAACGTGACGATTTCTGCCTTCAGCTGTTATCATATTCCCCTTCTTTGCCACAACAAGCATGGGGATGGGCTGAAACGTAGGCGAAAGCTTGTTGCCACGCGAGTCGTCGCGGATCATTACACAATCACCGACTGCGAGGTCGCGAAAACGTGCTCTATTGCGGTTGTCAGCGTACCCCTTCTGCCTTTGCTTTGCGATAGCATCCTTCGCTTTTGCTTGTTCTGCAGATGGATCACTAGTGGTAGGTGGGTCATCGCGTGTGAGGTCGGCGACATTGCTGGTCTGCGGGAGACGCGTAATGGGGTCACGCCTGAATAGCAAGCGATATGGACTAACTCCTGTAGATGTGTGGGGAGTAGAGCGATACTGACGAAGAAATTTGAACATTTCCTGCTTCCAGCTCTTTCGCTCTAGGTGTGCTGCTCTGATCGACTTCATCAAAGGCTTATTGAATGATTCAGCTTGCGAGTTGGCTCGTGGCCAATGTGGCGTAATGCGTCGATGTGTGAATCCACAGTGCAAGGCATACTGTGCGAACTGAGCTGAGTTGAACGGGCTTCCGTTGTCAGATTTCAGAATTTTGGGGAACCCAAAGACTGAAAGCACCTTATCAAGCACTGGTATAACGGCAGCTGCTGATACCGAGCTCACTACTTCCACTACCGGATAACGCTAAAACTCATCTACCAAGACTAGCAGGTAATCTCCGGATGGCAGTGGACCACAGAAATCCATGCTGATGTGCAGCCATGGACCGGGTGGCATAGCAGACATGCGGAGTGGTTCCAGAGGTGTATGGGTGAATTGGACCGCTTGACAGATCGCGCATCGTTGAATTGCAGACTCTACGTCCGCGTTGATGCCTGGGAACCACACTTTGGAGCGTAAGAGAGCTTTTGTGCGTGACATTCCTTGGTGACCTTCATGTGCAAGTGCTATTACACGACTACGCAAACTAACAGGAATGACTATTTGAGAGCCACGCAACAAAACTCCATCAGAATGGAACGTGAGGTCAGCTTTCGCGTTTCTGTACTCTTGGAGCTCGCGGGTGTCGATGTCGGGTTCATCAATCACCGTTGCATAGTGCCATCTGCCTGTCTGCATAAGGTCGATAACTTTCATGAGCGTGCGATCTTTGGCTGTTTCTTCGGCTATTTCAGCGAGGGACATTGCTTTGGGAGCAGAAGTTGTGGCGATGAAATTGACATACTGCTCCGCTACGCTTTGCGAAATGGATACATTGCTATGTGCGAGTGGGTGTCATGACATATAGTCAGCAGGGTTGTCTCGTCCTGGCTGATATCTGATCACCATCTTGTATGGTTGCAGGTGCAAGCCCCATCTTTCGATACGCAATGGAGGTCGTGGCTTGCTCCAGATCGTAACTAGCGGCTTGTGATCGGTGATGACGTCGATTGATGGTGCGCCACGGAGGTACATGTCAAAGTGCTCGCAGGCCCAGACGACTGCTAGTGCTTCACGCTCTGTCTGACTATATCTGGATTCGACGTTGGTCAGCGCTCGACTGGCGTACGCTACGACTTTGCTATTCTGAACAAGAATCGCCCCAAGGCCAACTGGGCTGGCATCGGTAAATACTTCGATAGGCTCATTTGGATTGTAGTAAGCGATGGTGGCACTATCTGTCAGTCTGGCTTTGAGCTCTTGGAACGCTTTCTGCTGCTCGGGTCCCCATGTCCACTCTGTATCTTTCACAGTGAGCCGACGTAGTGGCTCGACTTTCTTGGGGTCAGGTGAAACTCCGTGGGATAAGAAGACGAGACTGAAGAACTCGATGTGTTTCACACCGAACTCACATTTCTCCCAGTTAACAGTGAGTCCGCTGTCTTGGAGCTTGGACAAAGTCTGTTGAACGGCTAGATCATGGTCTTCTGGAGATGTACCAAAGCAGATGATGTCATCGCTGATGTTTCTGGCGCCCTTTACATCACGTATGACGCTATGAATGGCCTCCTGAAAGATCTCACTGGCCGATGAGATCCCAAAATTTAAGCGTTTGAAGCGGTAGAGGCCTTTGTGAGTGGAGAAGGTGGTGATGTAGCGGGATTCTGGCGATAGCTCAAGTTGGTGATAACCAGCTCTAAGATCGATTTTGCTGAACATCACGGCACCATTCAGATCGTTAATCAGTTCGTCAACTGTGGGCATGGTGTGTCGTTCTCGTCTGATTGCTTTATTCAGCTCTCGCATGTCGACACAGAGTCTGATAGACCCATCCTTCTTTAGGTGGTGTGACAATTGGAGACACCCAAGGGGTTGCTTCGCCAACCACTTTCTCGATGATATCCTGAGAGAGAAGTTTCGCAAGCTCATCCTCGACTTTAGCGCGAAGATGAAATGGAGTGCGTCGATTGGTGATAGCTACTGGGGGCACGCTATCATCAATGTGTAGTTTGAACTGCTGACCAGTGAGCTTGCCAATGCCTCGGGAAAGCTGTGGGAACTGATCTTTCAAGTTACTGGTGCTGTTCAGGATGCGCACAAGGTTAAGTTGTCTTGATGTGTCATAGTTCAGAAAGCAACCATTGTTGCCTGCGACAACATGAAAGCTGATGATAGGCCTGTCCGAAGATGTTTTCGAAGATGTCTGTAGGTCACATACACCGAGCACTGGGAGTGGAGCCTTCGCACCATAAGCAAACAGAGGTGGGACAGGCTTGCCGTTGAATGCTGGCTTTCCCAAATACACAAATGTTGCTTCGTCTAGGACGTTAACTGATGTGCCAGTGTCTATCAGGAAACTAACAGGTTGGTCTGCAAGCATGAGAGTAGCTCTGGGTGTTGTAGCTGACACAGAGTCCAATCGGAGCACAAAACAATAGTCATCATCAGAGGGCTCATCAGGTGAAGCGTAATCAAGCTTCGTAGGTGCCTGTGGTGTCGACTGCATCTCGAGCGAACGGACCCGCTGCGCTTTGGCCTTTTTTCGACAACAGCGTTCAAAATGGTTTAGTGTCTTACAATAATTGCAAGAACATCCTTTTGATGGGCACTCGTCTCGGTGAGGGTATTCACCACCACAGTTTCTGCATGTTGAATTTGCTGGTTTGTCTTGTTTGGGACTGTGTTGTTTGGGCTGACGTGACTGTCGTTGCCGGTTCTGCTTGGGGGCATGTGGGCGTTGGTCAGGCTGGTTATGCTGAACTGCATTGACTGATGGCACCTTGCTCTTTTCCATTTCTCTGGCTTGTGCTTCAGATTGTTCAAGTGGCCTGCCCATAGTGACAATGTCGCTTAATGTCTTGTCTTGCTCGCAGAGAGCTCAACGTCGCAGCCGTTGAGATGAGCAGTGTTGAATGAGCTGCGACAAGACTTCCTGCTCAGGGTCATGAAATGAGCATGACTGTGCTAGGCGA
Organism: Heliocidaris tuberculata; assembly: GCA_025618425.1. NCBI lineage: Eukaryota > Metazoa > Echinodermata > Echinoidea > Camarodonta > Echinometridae > Heliocidaris > Heliocidaris tuberculata. Next base: position 18,168,399 of record CM046845.1, on the reverse strand, counting down.
CGGAGTTCAGTGACATACGCTTCAAGTGACTGACCCTGTGCTTGAATGCAGGAGCGGAAGATGTATCGCTCCATCTGAAGATTACGCTTTGGTGAGAAATACGTCGTTAAGATACCCACTGTCCCAGCGTATGTGGCAGGATCAGGTGCACTGCTTGAAGAGTCGGCTAAAGTGGTGGCAGATCCTCTGGCTTGGCTCGGTTTCTCTGCATCGAATATGTCATGAACCCTTTCTCCAGCATAGTGAAAAAGGAGGGCACGTTTACGCCCATCATCAGTAATGTTGAGAGCTACAAACAAGTTTTCAAGACGAGCAAGCCATTTTCGCCACCTGGTCGCAACATCTGCACAGTCCAGCTCTGGATCAAATGTGGGAAATACTGGTATACAGTTCTCCATGGCTATCACTGACAGGAAAGACAGCAGGCGGGACTGAACAGCAAAGCAAGGGCTATATCTCACCACTCACAGTCACAGTTCATATCTCGTTATGAGACGTTAATACTCTGAAAGTTCATATTTACCTCGTTGCCAAATGTAGTGTCTTGTTTCTGATCATATTGGCCTACTAGAGTATCATTCTAAGACACAAATGGGTTACAAATTGGAAGAGTTCACACGGTCATTAACGTGCAACCTTAGTATCTGACCTTAATCATCTTGCTCGTATCTGAACATATGTATTGCCACCAGAGGGCAGCATGCAACAATAAAAACAGAGCTTTCAGGATACTACATGTGCATTGATCACCCTCTCAACAATTAGACAAGGCATTTGTTCAAAGTCCTGAATTATAAACACACAAACTCAAATCGCCTTTTTGAGTACATATTGTGCTGCTCATTATAGCATGTTTGATTTGTTTGTAATGGTCTAAAGACCATGCACTTTTAAAAAGGCAGTGATACAAATGTATCACCACAAGCGCATATTGTGTTTTTCTAAAAGGATTTTTATTGACTAGGCTTGTATATCCAGTCAAGTGATATCTAGAATAAACCAAGATTTAACCAATAAATAGACATTGTATGTGTATGAAAACATGAAAATCAAACTTGGATCTCTTTCTTTTATCCAAAGTATTGTTACGTTAGCACAAGCTATTTTTATTATGCTATTTGTATTATTTATTTGGTTGCTAGTCATCTGGGCCCATATTCATAAAACCCTAGTAAGCTAGTTGCCAACTAAAATGCTCATGGCCTAGTTGTCAACTAGGCACTAGTAGGTATTCATAAAACCTTCCTAAGTTTTAGTTGGCAACTAAGCCCTATTCATAGTGCTTAGTTGGCGACTAAATTGTCCCTGGTTAACTAAATCTACGCTAGTTGGCAACTAGATCAAAATGGTATTCATAAAACCCGACTAAGCCTAGTTGGCAACCATAATTTAGAGTTGATGTAGAGTAGGCCTACCACTAAATCACTAGTTGGTAACTAGTCATTTTAACACTGACCGTCAAAAGGGCAGTATGGCAAGGACAGTTTTGGAATTGGAGTTGAATCGTCATGCAGTGCGCCAGGAGAGTGTATTCCGAGACAGAAGGGATCCGTTAAGTATACAATAATGCCCTGTTGAGAGTGTGTTAGGGTAGGATCGTGCACAAAGTTTAGTCAGTGCACAAAGTGATAATGCATGCACCGTAGGGCAAGTGCATTATCACTTATAGTTTTCTTTTCTCTTTCATCTCAGTCTCTCCCTTTTTGGGACCCTTGATATGGAGGGGGGGGGGGGCTGCACAGTCGCTTCGGTCCCTCCTTTTTGGTTACCTTATTTCATTTTCGGAGTTACAAACCCTATTTCATTTTCCGAATTAAGAACCCCATTTCATTTTCGGAATTATGAGCCTTCGAAAATAGGAACCTTCGGTAAAATGACATGTAACCGTTTGTTCAGTTCTTGGTGGAAAAATTGATACATTTGATGATAGCAGCCATGCCTTGTGGCATGCTATCCACAAGGTGTTGCATTTTTTCTCCTCACAGCAGCTCATTCATGTTGCAAGAATGTTTTCTTGTTTGATAACATTAATTTTCTAATACATACCTTTAATTTTTATGTCACACACAATGGGCTCAGCAGAATAATGAACAGGCCATGGTTCTCAGACCAAGAGAAGAAGTAACCCTTGACATTCTTTCTCTCAGACATTTATAGTCTATTAGTTGGTCCAAAACTCTTTCTAATCGGAAAAAAAGGGGGTTGGTAATTGTCAGGGGGAATTTGTCTGGAACAATTTGTTGTGGCTGTAGTCATCCTGGAGGTAACTGTCCTGGGGTAATTGTGATGGGGTCTGCTCACTATTCATAAGGACCGCTATTTATAAAGGACTGCTATTCATTTAGTCACACATTATGGATAACGTTCCTTATGAATAGCGGTCATTATGACTCGCGGTCATTATGACTCGCGGTCCTTATGAATAATGGGGTAATTTGTATATGGTTTGCTCGCTATTCATAAGGACCACTATTTATAAAGGACCGCTCATTCATTTATTCACACGTTATGGATAGCAGTCCTTAAGAATAGCGGTCATTATGACTAGCGGTCCTTATGACTAGCAAGGTTACCCCATTGTCATAGGGGTAATTGTTCTCCTGAAGTTAGTAGTGTAGTAGTCCATTAATCGTATACCCCAAATGGAGCTACATGTACATGTAGTCTAATAATTTTTTCCAGGGCTGTACATGATAATTATGAGACCTGGGGAGCGTTTCATGAAAGGATTTGTCGGATATTTTTTCCGACAAGTGTTATAAGCTACTGAAATCCTTGCATCTGATTGGCTGAGAGCAAATTTGTCAGTAAAAATCACTGACAAAATGCTTGATGAAACGCTCCCCAGGTTTCATGTGATGGCCATGAATTGTACATACTGGATGATGGAGTTCAGAACTTGCTCCCCACACCCCTCCCATACCATTTCTGTGCACCCCCCCCCTCCCTGTTGTTGCTATGATTTTGAGAAATCATTTTAAGACTATGTACAATGGTACATAAAATGGTTTAAAGTGATAGTCATGATAACTCCAACAACTGAAGATACTGAATAGCGGGGTTTAGAACTTAAAACACATGCCCCTCCCTCATTCCATGACATGCTCATGCACCCTTCCCCCTCCTGGCATTAAAAGTGAGAATTTTTAGTGCAAAGCAATATTCATTATTATATAACTGAAGTCCTGTAGTAATGTTTTTCGTTTTTAGTATTGTTATTTTGTTTTATGTTCTGTATTGTGTATATACTTTTGTTGCTTGTTTTATGCTTTTCTACTACCTGTATCACCAAACTGTCATTTATGGTGTGGATCCCCCTACAATCTCAAACCCCTGGCTTTTCTAGGGTGTTAGATCCTCACACTTTTCGATGTAAATATTAACTCATGTGATTTTTATGAAATAAATAAAGTGAAATTGAATTGAAATTCACGGATTGTAATGTCAGATGTTACCCTCCATGGCAATTTGCTCATTTGCATGAGGCTAGATGGAATTGTATTTTGTCACATAGTGCCATGCATTGGACCAATCATTTGCGAAGATTCTTTTCATGATGGATATAACATAAATATATCGTACAGGGCAAAGTTGATGATGTTGTTGATAAAAGAGGAGTGAAGTAAATCTCAAATCTTTGGTATCATTTTACTACTTGTATGGGAAATTAAGAGAATCCAGGGCTACAAAATTGTAGACCCCCAAACAGAATTTTTAAGAATCTGTTAAAACCTATGTTAGGAAATATTATAAATGGCAAATTTAGTGATGGTTAGTTCCATTGGATGCATATTTTTCATGAAATCCAGCAGCAACATTATATTGAATCCGGACACACAACCCCATCATACAGTAACGTTCACTGTAGTCACTTCGACCTGCCCCATAGATCGCACTAGATTTCCTAGAGCCCTGTAAATTTGTACAATATGCATCACCATAGAAAGACGATCTGATTAGATTTTCTTGTACATATGTCAAAATGTCAGAGAGGTCAATTCTGAAACTGCAGGTTTAAGCTTTGTTAACGCGATATCTCAAGAACCATTCAATCCATTAACTTCAAACTTGGTACAAGTATGTATTACCCAAGGAAGTATTAAAGTTTATCAAAAGCCTCCACCGGCATGTGCGGCAGAGGCTTAGACCAACTTTAGACAAATTAAAACTTAGCTGACAGTAAGCAACGTGATGACTGATGAGTTAATTGTGACAGTGGATTCTCAATTTGAGTAAGTAGATACCAGTTTATCAAACAAAACTTGTTTTATTCCCTTGCCTATTCCAGTTTGCCAATAACTTGCTAACATTTATTATTTTTAAAATACATGTAGGAAATCATGCACTTTACGGGAATAAATTATTGTGCAATCGCTGCAAGGCTTACATGGATGGGAAGGAAGTTAAAAGCTAAAAGGAGGTAAAGAATGTATTTAAAGAACACCAATATTTAATCCAACTTCGATCTAACGTTTAATCTAAAACTGCTCATTTTCCTCTCCCTCAGTCATGTACGGTCTGCCATGGAAAAAGTCATTGGTAATCTACACAAGACATATTTTAGGAAGTCTCACAGTAAAAGCTATTTAGAGTAGGCTCCAGATTTATCCCAAATAACCTTGGAACTTGTAAGTGGATTTGCCCATCTGAGCAGCCCAAACAGAAAAGGCGAGCTAGCTTTTACATGTACCTTACGGTTGGGCCTGTCCATGTGTGGGCCTTTGCCGTACGTTTCGGGCCACTAGCGTGCAGGCCTGCCTGGGATGCAGGCATCAATTACTCTATTCCCGAATAAGTGCATGATTGCCTTCTTGTGTTCTTCAACAATTAAATGTTAGGTTATTGGCAAACTGGATTTGGCCTTGAAATGAAAACAGCTAGGTTTTGTGGGATAAACTGGTATCTACTTCCTCATTTTCAGAATCCATTGCCAACTCGATCACCAGTCATCACGTTGCTATACTGCCACATTACAATTTAATATTAGCTCCGGCCGCTCATACATATTGTTACATAATTGAAGAATCTTCTGGAAGGAAGAATCATCAATTACGTAGTAAATAATTCACATCCAGTAGAGGAAGAACATTCTAGATCATTATGTATGATGTATGTTAATAACAATATAATTACATGTATGTAATCTGTTAACAATCCTGACCTTTGTATGAACTTCTTAGTAAGAGTGTAACATTGCAGTGAGTCTATAAATAGATCATTGGAATCCCCTTCTTTTGTTTGTTACAACTAGAACTATGTAGAACTTATCAGAGATTTCCAAACCATCATGATTATTGTAGTTGAAGGTAGAAAATGCTAGTTAAGGGTTGAGATTGTATATAAGCTGGGAGCTTGCACAGATAGGATCAAAATTTATAACCCTAACATCGTGGAGCATATATTGTGTAAATTCTCAGTCACCACCATCTGACATTGATCATATCGATATCAACCTTCGGAGATCGTCTTGGACCTCATCTTGGATTTCGTCTTGGACATCATCCATGACATCCTTATCGACATCATTATCAACACCGTGTTCGACATCCTCATCAGCATCAATGATTTCCTGAATTACCTTGGAAATTTTTAGGCTGGATCTTCTGGAATATTCTTTTATTAACATACCATTTGGATTTACTATTTGGGATTTATCATTGTGGATAAGCAGCCAACTTACTCTACACTTCAACAACATTCTGGACTCCTACCTTGAATTCATATTCTGTGGATTAGGAGTTTCCCAGCTGAGAAATTGTAAGTCTTTGCCAATTTAACTTTATATGTAATATTTGGCACTTGAATCTGTTGCTTTTGATTTCATGTCATACTAAGAAGTTTAAAAATATTAAGAATAAACCACATATCATATAGAATATAACATCTTTTGTTCGACTCTGATCTTTTGTGGATTTTGGATCCCAACAATATGATTGTAATGCATGTTGTAGGCCCATAAGTTTTGATTTCTCTGAGTTAAGTTGGTCTAGGCCTACATGTAGATCTATGCTGCATGGAGGCTTTTAATAAACTATATTTTTTTCCCCTTTTAGAGATATCTTAAATTTTCCATTCCATTTTTGGACTGCTGAATTAACCCTTTCGAGACAATTGACCACATTTTGTGGTTTGGCTCAAGAACTTTTGATTCAGAGCTCTAAAAAATATACCAGATACATGAGTAGAAAGAGCAACAATTTCTGCAAAATCCATGTCAATTTTTGCTGCATGAACCATATTCCGTTTGATGCCAAGAATTTTAAAAACTAGAATAATTTTTGAAATCCTTAAATTGGCAACACAATGAGAGGTTCAAAATCATTGGCAGTTTTTTTGAACTCTTTGACAGAGTTTGTAACCATGTATATTAATTAAAAGATTTTACACCTTATTACCACCTTGTAGCAGTAAAAGAAAAATATTATTGTTGCCAATTTGAAGAACAAAATGTGAATTTAGCACTAAAATAATACCTGTCCTGAAAGGGTTAACGAGACAATCACAAGACTTACCCGACCATTTATCACAAGCCATTAAAATCATATTCCGCACATTTTTATACCAACCAAACGTTATACATTGTACCTTACTGACTGTTGCCATGGCAACCATCTATTTCAGTACAAACCAACATGATTTTGAGAAGTTTTTGATATTTTGGGGCAAAAATTGATTCAGTTTTTAAATTTTAACATTATTATTATTTATTTGACCATTCATAAAAAAGAGCACAGGTACAGTACAACATGGCAAAGGAGAAGTACATAATAATGCAGAAAAATCATGTTAAAGGACATGTAAAATGATTGGGAGCAATATGTGGATCAGGGTGCACACAAGTGAAATACAACACAGTTGGCCGGAGGCATGTGCCCCCATACACGCTGCTCCCAGTACACAATGAAATATCTATACATAGAACATTGCATATAATAAAGAAAAATTTCTCATTAAGAATCAAATTGATTAATTAAATATCAAAAGGGTGATTTCAAAAATTCTATGTAGAAAAGAAATATGTATACTAAGAACAATCAGAAGAAGCGTAACAGTATCAATGCAGTGTATCAATGTGGGGGAAAAAGTAATCCATAACGTGTAAAAATGTAGCAAACAAGGCTTTGTAATTTCGTTAATGTCCATATTGGATATTACCCATTTATTACAGTTCTAGTCATATGATTGTTGTTCCTCTCTCCTGTTTTTTTTTTAAAGACAGTTCCCACATGTCCTGACCCTGTCACAGTGACAATTGAGTTTGGCAACACTCTGTTGTTACATTCAGTAGCCCTAACATTAAGGATAACTCTGAATCGGTATAAACATTTGTGAGTGTTCCTGAGGCATGTGGCACCTCATTCCCAGTTGGTGTAAGACCTGTAACTTTCAACTATTAAGATACAGCTTATTTTACGTATTTGGTATTTTTATCAAATGTTTCAGAAAGTAATTGAAAAGTTCAGGGGGAAGAGAGGATAAATTATTTTGAAGCTGAGAGTCTCTCTTTTTTAAAATTCAAACCTTAACTAAAAAAATCATGTTGACTTTTTAGTGGTTTTCTGGTGCTTGGTCACAAATGAGGCATTTATGAATGTCATACAGAGTTAACCATTACAACAAACCAAATTCCTCTTTATTTCACCGAAAAGTGATGAATCCCTTTGAGGGACCATCGATTAATATGCCATTCTTAGAGTATTTCATGATTGACAAAACTGAAACTGTTGTTAATTGATGTTATGATTAACAGGGTTGAAAATATTGTCAAAATTTCCATGTGACAGTTGTTTTCCAATATGCTTCCTTTTCAATTTCTTCTATATTAATCTTCAGTTGATTCCATTCCACCTGTGGTAACTTGCCCTGCGGATTTCACCCAGACTGTCCCATTGGGTTTAACATCTGCAACAGTTAATTTTAATGAACCAACTGCAACGGACAACAGTGGTTCAGTCATTCTTGTTAGCCGTACCTTTGCACCAGGGGATGTATTTCCAGTTGGTCAAACTCAAGTTAGCTATGTATTTAGAGATGCTTCAAACAATATTGCTCCAACCTGCACGTTTACTGTCAATGTTATAGCAGGTTAGTATAAGTACATTAATGCAATAGGCCAGGAGCCTGTCCTGAAATAGTCAACCCATTTTACATATGAGATTTGACCCCTTAAAGTTCCTTAGACTATCCTACTGTCATTCACAAAAATATAAAAACTTACAAAAATTTCCATCGAGAAGGGGGTGTAACACGCCCCTGAAAAAAACACCAAAGTGCCCCTAAACCCAGCTTTGCTGCCCAAAATGCTCTGGATGTAGAGAAAAACCGTTTTTAGACTTTACAACCTTAATAACTCCGAAGTGTCTCATTCAATTCATGTCAAATTTACTTAGTGCAATCTTGAGTATTGTATCTTTCTTTGAGTGCAATTTGGTGTCTAATGATCATTTCAATAATAATTTATTAAAATATGAAAATTGTACTGCTTTCTCAAAAGTAGTCAGATGATATTGTCAGGATTATGTAAACACACCCATTGTTCATCTGCACCTGTTGTCCATCTGCGCCTGTTTGGCAAGGCATGACAGAGAGCTTGCAAAGTATTTGTCTAATTAACACATGAATGGTAGATTTCAGCATGGCAGCCACATAGCCCAGATACTTACAAGCTCCTCTATTATCTCTTGTCAAACAGATGCAGATGGACAGTGGGTGTGTTCACATAATCCTGACAATATCATTTGACTACTTTTGAGAAAGCAGTACAATTTTCATAATTTAATAAATGATTATTGAAATGATCATTTGACACCAAATTTCACCCCAAGAAAGACACAATACTCAAAATTGCATTAGGTAAATTTGACATGAATTGAATGAGACACTTCGGAGTTATTGAGGTTGTAAAGCCTAAAAATGTATTTTCTCTACACTCAGAGCATTTTGGGCAGCAAAGCTGGGTTTAGGGGCACTTTGGTGTTTTTTTCAGGGGCGTGTTACACCCCCTTCACGATGGAAATTTTTGTAAGTTTTTATATTTTTCTAATTTACACCCATAACTCTTCCTTCTGACAAAATTTGGTCCATGGGCCTTAAGGGGAAAAATTTGCCCCAATTTTTAGGGGCGGTCTGACAAACCATACCAATGGAAAATATTGTCAGTTTTGGTGTTTTGGTAATAATAGTCATAACCTTCCTTCTGACAAAGTTTGGCGCATATGTTAGATGGGTTGAAATTGACCTGACTTTGGGGCCCCTTCCGGGGGCTCTGGGGGCCTAACCCGGCAGCTTCGTTCGAGCTGACAAGCTTTTTTGTGAATGACATGGATAGTCTAAGGAACTTTGAGGGGTCAAATCTCATATGTAAAATGGATTGACTATTTCAGGACAGGCTCCCAGACTACAAGTGAAGGGCTTCATCATAGAATATGTTTTTTACATTAATATGCACTTTAAAGGGTACAATCAATGAGCAAAATTCTTAATTGCAATTCTGATTTTGTTTTGCTTTCCTAGCAGTGATTTTGATTTTCCAATAATTTTACCCGGCTATGATAATGCTTTGCTCAGGATCTCATTAAACTCTGCATCCCCTATACAGATATATGTGTGTTTATCAGCGCGAAACTGACGCTAGAGAGAATTAGTGGATTTTAATGTTAATATATGTTTAGAATTAATTTGATTAAATTTGCATTTATTGCAATAATAATTGTGAAATAACCACCTTTTATATGCGATAAAGTACTTTTAGTAAATCCCCAAACTATTGATATAATATTTCATTTCACCTCAAAGTGATGAATCGTTCCGAGGGAGCATCGATTAATATGCCACTCTTAGAGTATTTCAAGATTACAAAAATTGAAACTGTCATTAAGTGATGTTATGATTGATAGGCTTGAATATATTGTCAAAATATTCATTTCCACCCTACAGTTGCTTTCCAATATGCTTCTTTTTCAATTTTTTCTATATTAATCTTCAGTTGATTCCATTCCACCTGTGGTAACTTGCCCTGCGGATTTCACCCAGACTGTCCAGTTGGGGTCAACATCTGTAGCAGTTAATTTTAACGAACCAACTGCAACGGACAACAGTGGTACAGTCCTTCTTGTTAGCCGTACCTTTGCACCAGGGGATGTATTTCCAGTTGGTCAAACTCAAGTTAGCTATATATTTAGAGATGCTTCAAACAATATTGCTCCAACCTGCACCTTTACTGTCAATATCATAGCAGGTTAGTATAAGTACATTAATGCAATAGGCCAGGAGCCTGTCCTGAAATAGTCAACCCATTTTACATATGAGATTTGACCCCTTAAAGTTTCTTAGACTATCCAACTGTCATTCACAAAAAGCTTGTCAGCTGGAACGAAGCCGCCCCGAAAGGGGCCCCAAAGTTGGGTCGATTTCAACCCATCTAACATACATGTACATGTATGCGCCAAACTTTGTCAGAAGGAAGGTGTATGACTATACATTACCAAAACACCAAAACTGACAATATTTTCTGTTGGTATGGTTTGTCAGACCGCCCCTAAAAATTGGGGCAAATTTTTCCCCTTAAGGCCGATGGACCAAATTTTGTCAGAAGGAAGAGTTATGGGTGTACATTAGAAAAATATAAAAAATTACAAAAATTTCCATCGGGAAGGGGGTGTAACACGTCTCTGAAAAAAAACACCAAAGTGCCCCTAAACCCAGCTTTGCTGCCCAAAATGCTCTGGATGTAGAGAAAAACCATTTTTAGACTTTACAACCTTAATAACTCCGAAGTGTCTCATTCAATTCATGTCAAATTTACTTAGTGCAATCTTGAGTATTGTATCTTTCTTGGAGTGCAATTTGGTGTCAAATGATCATTTCAATAATAATTTATTAAAATATGAAAATTGTACTGCTTTCTCAAAAGTAGTCAGATGATATTGTCAGGATTATGTAAACACACCCATTGTTCATCTGCACCTGTTGTCCATCTGCGCCTGTTTGGCAAGGCATGACAGAGAGCTTGCAAAGTATTTGTCTAATTAACACATGAATGGTAGATTTCAGCATGGCAGCCACATAGCCCAGATACTTACAAGCTCCTCTATTATCTCTTGTCAAACAGATGCAGATGGACAGTGGGTGTGTTCACATAATCCTGACAATATCATTTGACTACTTTTGAGAAAGCAGTACAATTTTCATAATTTAATAAATGATTATTGAAATGATCATTTGACACCAAATTTCACCCCAAGAAAGACACAATACTCAAAATTGCATTAGGTAAATTTTGACATGAATTGAATGAGACACTTCGGAGTTATTGAGGTTGTAAAGCCTAAAAATGTATTTTCTCTACACTCAGAGCATTTTGGGCAGCAAAGCTGGGTTTAGGGGCACTTTGGTGTTTTTTTCAGGGGCGTGTTACACCCCCTACACGATGGAAATTTTTGTAAGTTTTTATATTTTTCTAATTTACACCCATAACTCTTCCTTCTGACAAAATTTGGTCCATGGGCCTTAAGGGGAAAAATTTGCCCCAATTTTTAGGGGCGGTCTGACAAACCATACCAACGGAAAATATTGTCAGTTTTGGTGTTTTGGTAATAATAGTCATAACCTTCCTTCTGACAAAGTTTGGCGCATATGTTAGATGGGTTGAAATTGACCTGACTTTGGGGCCCCTTCCGGGGGCTCTGGGGGCCTAACCCGGCGGCTTCGTTCGAGCTGACAAGCTTTTTTGTGAATGACATGGATAGTCTAAGGAACTTTGAGGGGTCAAATCTCATATGTAAAATGGGTTGACTATTTCAGGACAGGCTCCCAGACTACAAGTGAAGGGCTTCATCATAGAATATGTTTTTTACATTAATATGCACTTTAAAGGGTACAATCAATGAGCAAAATTCTTAATTGCAATTCTGATTTTGTTTTGCTTTCCTAGCAGTGATTTTGATTTTCCAATAATTTTACCCGGCTATGATAATGCTTTGCTCAGGATCTCATTAAACTCTGCATCCCCTATACAGATATATGTGTGTTTATCAGCGCGAAACTGACGCTAGAGAGAATTAGTGGATTTTAATGTTAATATATGTTTAGAATTAATTTGATTAAATTTGCATTTATTGCAATAATAATTGTGAAATAACCACCTTTTATATGCGATAAAGTACTTTTAGTAAATCCCCAAACTATTGATATAATATTTCATTTCACCTCAAAGTGATGAATCGTTCCGAGGGAGCATCGATTAATATGCCACTCTTAGAGTATTTCAAGATTACAAAAATTGAAACTGTCATTAAGTGATGTTATGATTGATAGGCTTGAATATATTGTCAAAATATTCATTTCCACCCTACAGTTGCTTTCCAATATGCTTCTTTTTCAATTTTTTCTATATTAATCTTCAGTTGATTCCATTCCACCTGTGGTAACTTGCCCTGCGGATTTCACCCAGACTGTCCAGTTGGGGTCAACATCTGTAGCAGTTAATTTTAACGAACCAACTGCAACGGACAACAGTGGTACAGTCCTTCTTGTTAGCCGTACCTTTGCACCAGGGGATGTATTTCCAGTTGGTCAAACTCAAGTTAGCTATATATTTAGAGATGCTTCAAACAATATTGCTCCAACCTGCACCTTTACTGTCAATATCATAGCAGGTTAGTATAAGTACATTAATGCAATAGGCCAGGAGCCTGTCCTGAAATAGTCAACCCATTTTACATATGAGATTTGACCCCTTAAAGTTTCTTAGACTATCCAACTGTCATTCACAAAAAGCTTGTCAGCTGGAACGAAGCCGCCCCGAAAGGGGCCCCAAAGTTGGGTCGATTTCAACCCATCTAACATACATGTACATGTATGCGCCAAACTTTGTCAGAAGGAAGGTGTATGACTATACATTACCAAAACACCAAAACTGACAATATTTTCTGTTGGTATGGTTTGTCAGACCGCCCCTAAAAATTGGGGCAAATTTTTCCCCTTAAGGCCGATGGACCAAATTTTGTCAGAAGGAAGAGTTATGGGTGTACATTAGAAAAATATAAAAAATTACAAAAATTTCCATCGGGAAGGGGGTGTAACACGTCTCTGAAAAAAAACACCAAAGTGCCCCTAAACCCAGCTTTGCTGCCCAAAATGCTCTGGATGTAGAGAAAAACCATTTTTAGACTTTACAACCTTAATAACTCCGAAGTGTCTCATTCAATTCATGTCAAATTTACTTAGTGCAATCTTGAGTATTGTATCTTTCTTGGAGTGCAATTTGGTGTCAAATGATCATTTCAATAATAATTTATTAAAATATGAAAATTGTACTGCTTTCTCAAAAGTAGTCAGATGATATTGTCAGGATTATGTAAACACACCCATTGTTCATCTGCACCTGTTGTCCATCTGCGCCTGTTTGGCAAGGCATGACAGAGAGCTTGCAAAGTATTTGTCTAATTAACACATGAATGGTAGATTTCAGCATGGCAGCCACATAGCCCAGATACTTACAAGCTCCTCTATTATCTCTTGTCAAACAGATGCAGATGGACAGTGGGTGTGTTCACATAATCCTGACAATATCATTTGACTACTTTTGAGAAAGCAGTACAATTTTCATAATTTAATAAATGATTATTGAAATGATCATTTGACACCAAATTTCACCCCAAGAAAGACACAATACTCAAAATTGCATTAGGTAAATTTTGACATGAATTGAATGAGACACTTCGGAGTTATTGAGGTTGTAAAGCCTAAAAATGTATTTTCTCTACACTCAGAGCATTTTGGGCAGCAAAGCTGGGTTTAGGGGCACTTTGGTGTTTTTTTCAGGGGCGTGTTACACCCCCTACACGATGGAAATTTTTGTAAGTTTTTATATTTTTCTAATTTACACCCATAACTCTTCCTTCTGACAAAATTTGGTCCATGGGCCTTAAGGGGAAAAATTTGCCCCAATTTTTAGGGGCGGTCTGACAAACCATACCAACGGAAAATATTGTCAGTTTTGGTGTTTTGGTAATAATAGTCATAACCTTCCTTCTGACAAAGTTTGGCGCATATGTTAGATGGGTTGAAATTGACCTGACTTTGGGGCCCCTTCCGGGGGCTCTGGGGGCCTAACCCGGCGGCTTCGTTCGAGCTGACAAGCTTTTTTGTGAATGACATGGATAGTCTAAGGAACTTTGAGGGGTCAAATCTCATATGTAAAATGGGTTGACTATTTCAGGACAGGCTCCCAGACTACAAGTGAAGGGCTTCATCATAGAATATGTTTTTTACATTAATATGCACTTTAAAGGGTACAATCAATGAGCAAAATTCTTAATTGCAATTCTGATTTTGTTTTGCTTTCCTAGCAGTGATTTTGATTTTCCAATAATTTTACCCGGCTATGATAATGCTTTGCTCAGGATCTCATTAAACTCTGCATCCCCTATACAGATATATGTGTGTTTATCAGCGCGAAACTGACGCTAGAGAGAATTAGTGGATTTTAATGTTAATATATGTTTAGAATTAATTTGATTAAATTTGCATTTATTGCAATAATAATTGTGAAATAACCACCTTTTATATGCGATAAAGTACTTTTAGTAAATCCCCAAACTATTGATATAATATTTCATTTCACCTCAAAGTGATGAATCGTTCCGAGGGAGCATCGATTAATATGCCACTCTTAGAGTATTTCAAGATTACAAAAATTGAAACTGTCATTAAGTGATGTTATGATTGATAGGCTTGAATATATTGTCAAAATATTCATTTCCACCCTACAGTTGCTTTCCAATATGCTTCTTTTTCAATTTTTTCTATATTAATCTTCAGTTGATTCCATTCCACCTGTGGTAACTTGCCCTGCGGATTTCACCCAGACTGTCCAGTTGGGGTCAACATCTGTAGCAGTTAATTTTAACGAACCAACTGCAACGGACAACAGTGGTACAGTCCTTCTTGTTAGCCGTACCTTTGCACCAGGGGATGTATTTCCAGTTGGTCAAACTCAAGTTAGCTATATATTTAGAGATGCTTCAAACAATATTGCTCCAACCTGCACCTTTACTGTCAATATCATAGCAGGTTAGTATAAGTACATTAATGCAATAGGCCAGGAGCCTGTCCTGAAATAGTCAACCCATTTTACATATGAGATTTGACCCCTTAAAGTTTCTTAGACTATCCAACTGTCATTCACAAAAAGCTTGTCAGCTGGAACGAAGCCGCCCCGAAAGGGGCCCCAAAGTTGGGTCGATTTCAACCCATCTAACATACATGTACATGTATGCGCCAAACTTTGTCAGAAGGAAGGTGTATGACTATACATTACCAAAACACCAAAACTGACAATATTTTCTGTTGGTATGGTTTGTCAGACCGCCCCTAAAAATTGGGGCAAATTTTTCCCCTTAAGGCCCATGGACCAAATTTTGTCAGAAGGAAGAGTTATGGGTGTACATTAGAAAAATATAAAAAATTACAAAAATTTCCATCGGGAAGGGGGTGTAACACGTCTCTGAAAAAAAACACCAAAGTGCCCTTAAACCCAGCTTTGCTGCCCAAAATGCTCTGGATGTAGAGAAAAACCATTTTTAAACTTTACAACCTTAATAACTCTGAAGTGTCTCATTCAATTCATGTCAAATTTACTTAGTGCAATCTTGAGTATTGTATCTTTCTTGGAGTGCAATTTGGTGTCAAATGATCATTTCAATAATAATTTATTAAAATATGAAAATTGTACTGCTTTCTCAAAAGTAGTCAGATGATATTGACAGGATTATGTAAACACACCCATTGTCCTTCTGCTCCTGTTGTCCATCTGCGCCTGTTTGGCAAGGCATGGCAGAGAGCTTGCAAAGTATTTGCGTAATTAACACTGACATGAATGGTAGATTTCAGCATGGCAGCCACATAGCCCAGATACTTAACAAGCTCCTCTATTATCTCTTGTCAAACAGATGCAGATGGACAATGGGTGTGTTCACATAATCCTGACAATATCATTTGACTACTTTTGAGAAAGCAGTACAATTTTCATAATTTAATAAATGATTATTGAAATGATCATTTGACACCAAATTTCACCCCAAGAAAGACACAATAATCAAAATTGCACTAGGTAAATTTGACATGAATTGAATGAGACACTTCGGAGTTATTGAGGTTGTAAAGCCTAAAAATGTATTTTCTCTACACTCAGAGCATTTTGGGCAGCAAAGCTGGGTTTAGGGGCACTTTGGAGTTTTTTTCAGGGGCGTGTTACACCCCCTTCACGATGGAAATTTTTGTAAGTTTTTATATTTTTCTAATTTACACCCATAACTCTTCCTTCTGACAAAATTTGGTCCATGGGCCTTAAGGGGAAAAATTTGCCCCAATTTTTAGGGGCGGTCTGACAAACCATACATGTACCAACGGAAAATATTGTCAGTTTTGGTGTTTTGGTAATGTATAGTCATACACCTTCCTTCTGACAAAATTTGGCGCATATGTTAGATGGGTTGAAATTGACCTGACTTTGGGGCCCCTTCCGCGGGCTCTGGGGGCCTAACCCGGCGGCTTTGTTCGAGCTGACAAGCTTTTTTGTGAATGACATGGATAGTCTAAGGAACTTTGAGGGGTCAAATCTCATATGTAAAATGGGTTGACTATTTCAGGACAGGCTCCCAGACTGCAAGTGAAGGGCTTCATCATAGAATATGTTTTTTACATTAATATGCACTTTAAAGGGTAAAATCAATGAGCAAAATTCTTAATTGCAATTCTGATTTTGTTTTGCTTTCCTAGCAGTGATTTTGATTTTCCAATAATTTTACCCGGCTATGATAATGCTTTGCTCAGGATCTCATTAAACTCTGCATCCCCTATACAGATATACATGTATGTGTGTTTATCAACGCCAAACTGACGCTAGAGAGAATTACTTGATTTTAATGTTGATATATGTTTAGAATTAATTTGATTAAATTTGCATTTATTGCAATAATAATTGTGAAATAACCACCTTTTATATGCGATAAAGTACTTTTAGTAAATCCCCAAACTATTGATATAATATTTCATTTCACCTCAAAGTGATGAATCGTTCCGAGGGAGCATCGATTAATATGCCACTCTTAGAGTATTTCAAGATTACAAAAATTGAAACTGTCATTAAGTGATGTTATGATTGATAGGCTTGAATATATTGTCAAAATATTCATTTCCACCCTACAGTTGCTTTCCAATATGCTTCTTTTTCAATTTTTTCTATATTAATCTTCAGTTGATTCCATTCCACCTGTGGTAACTTGCCCTGCGGATTTCACCCAGACTGTCCAGTTGGGGTCAACATCTGTAGCAGTTAATTTTAACGAACCAACTGCAACGGACAACAGTGGTACAGTCCTTCTTGTTAGCCGTACCTTTGCACCAGGGGATGTATTTCCAGTTGGTCAAACTCAAGTTAGCTATATATTTAGAGATGCTTCAAACAATATTGCTCCAACCTGCACCTTTACTGTCAATATCATTGCAGGTTAGTATAAGTACATTAATGCAATAGGCCAGGAGCCTGTCCTGAAATAGTCAACCCATTTTACATATGAGATTTGACCCCTTAAAGTTCCTTAGACTATCCAACTGTCATTCACAAAAAGCTTGTCAGCTGGAACGAAGCCGCCCCGAAAGGGGCCCCAAAGTTGGGTCGATTTCAACCCATCTAACATACATGTACATGTATGCGCCAAACTTTGTCAGAAGGAAGGTGTATGACTATACATTACCAAAACACCAAAACTGACAATATTTTCTGTTGGTATGGTTTGTCAGACCGCCCCTAAAAATTGGGGCAAATTTTTCCCCTTAAGGCCCATGGACCAAATTTTGTCAGAAGGAAGAGTTATGGGTGTACATTAGAAAAATATAAAAAATTACAAAAATTTCCATCGGGTAGGGGGTGTAACACGTCTCTGAAAAAAAACACCAAAGTGCCCCTAAACCCAGCTTTGCTGCCCAAAATGCTCTGGATGTAGAGAAAAACCATTTTTAGACTTTACAACCTTAATAACTCCGAAGTGTCTCATTCAATTCATGTCAAATTTACTTAGTGCAATCTTGAGTATTGTATCTTTCTTGGAGTGCAATTTGGTGTCAAATGATCATTTCAATAATAATTTATTAAAATATGAAAATTGTACTGCTTTCTCAAAAGTAGTCAGATGATATTGTCAGGATTATGTAAACACACCCATTGTTCATCTGCACCTGTTGTCCATCTGCGCCTGTTTGGCAAGGCATGACAGAGAGCTTGCAAAGTATTTGTCTAATTAACACATGAATGGTAGATTTCAGCATGGCAGCCACATAGCCCAGATACTTACAAGCTCCTCTATTATCTCTTGTCAAACAGATGCAGATGGACAGTGGGTGTGTTCACATAATCCTGACAATATCATTTGACTACTTTTGAGAAAGCAGTACAATTTTCATAATTTAATAAATGATTATTGAAATGATCATTTGACACCAAATTTCACCCCAAGAAAGACACAATACTCAAAATTGCATTAGGTAAATTTTGACATGAATTGAATGAGACACTTCGGAGTTATTGAGGTTGTAAAGCCTAAAAATGTATTTTCTCTACACTGTATTTTCTCTACACTCAGAGCATTTTGGGCAGCAAAGCTGGGTTTAGAGGCACTTTGGTGTTTTTTTCAGGGGCGTGTTACACCCCCTTCACGATGGAAATTTTTGTAAGTTTTTATATTTTTCTAATTTACACCCATAACTCTTCCTTCTGACAAAATTTGGTCCATGGGCCTTAAGGGGAAAAATTTGCCCCAATTTTTAGGGGCGGTCTGACAAACCATACCAACGGAAAATATTGTCAGTTTTGGTGTTTTGGTAATAATAGTCATAACCTTCCTTCTGACAAAGTTTGGCGCATATGTTAGATGGGTTGAAATTGACTTGACTTTGGGGCCCCTTCCGGGGGCTCTGGGGGCCTAACCCGGCGGCTTCGTTCGAGCTGACAAGCTTTTTTGTGAATGACATGGATAGTCTAAGGAACTTTGAGGGGTCAAATCTCATATGTAAAATGGGTTGACTATTTCAGGACAGGCTCCCAGACTACAAGTGAAGGGCTTCATCATAGAATATGTTTTTTACATTAATATGCACTTTAAAGGGTACAATCAATGAGCAAAATTCTTAATTGCAATTCTGATTTTGTTTTGCTTTCCTAGCAGTGATTTTGATTTTCCAATAATTTTACCCGGCTATGATAATGCTTTGCTCAGGATCTCATTAAACTCTGCATCCCCTATACAGATATATGTGTGTTTATCAGCGCGAAACTGACGCTAGAGAGAATTAGTGGATTTTAATGTTAATATATGTTTAGAATTAATTTGATTAAATTTGCATTTATTGCAATAATAATTGTGAAATAACCACCTTTTATATGCGATAAAGTACTTTTAGTAAATCCCCAAACTATTGATATAATATTTCATTTCACCTCAAAGTGATGAATCGTTCCGAGGGAGCATCGATTAATATGCCACTCTTAGAGTATTTCAAGATTACAAAAATTGAAACTGTCATTAAGTGATGTTATGATTGATAGGCTTGAATATATTGTCAAAATATTCATTTCCACCCTACAGTTGCTTTCCAATATGCTTCTTTTTCAATTTTTTCTATATTAATCTTCAGTTGATTCCATTCCACCTGTGGTAACTTGCCCTGCGGATTTCACCCAGACTGTCCAGTTGGGGTCAACATCTGTAGCAGTTAATTTTAACGAACCAACTGCAACGGACAACAGTGGTACAGTCCTTCTTGTTAGCCGTACCTTTGCACCAGGGGATGTATTTCCAGTTGGTCAAACTCAAGTTAGCTATATATTTAGAGATGCTTCAAACAATATTGCTCCAACCTGCACCTTTACTGTCAATATCATAGCAGGTTAGTATAAGTACATTAATGCAATAGGCCAGGAGCCTGTCCTGAAATAGTCAACCCATTTTACATATGAGATTTGACCCCTTAAAGTTTCTTAGACTATCCAACTGTCATTCACAAAAAGCTTGTCAGCTGGAACGAAGCCGCCCCGAAAGGGGCCCCAAAGTTGGGTCGATTTCAACCCATCTAACATACATGTACATGTATGCGCCAAACTTTGTCAGAAGGAAGGTGTATGACTATACATTACCAAAACACCAAAACTGACAATATTTTCTGTTGGTATGGTTTGTCAGACCGCCCCTAAAAATTGGGGCAAATTTTTCCCCTTAAGGCCCATGGACCAAATTTTGTCAGAAGGAAGAGTTATGGGTGTACATTAGAAAAATATAAAAAATTACAAAAATTTCCATCGGGAAGGGGGTGTAACACGTCTCTGAAAAAAAACACCAAAGTGCCCTTAAACCCAGCTTTGCTGCCCAAAATGCTCTGGATGTAGAGAAAAACCATTTTTAAACTTTACAACCTTAATAACTCTGAAGTGTCTCATTCAATTCATGTCAAATTTACTTAGTGCAATCTTGAGTATTGTATCTTTCTTGGAGTGCAATTTGGTGTCAAATGATCATTTCAATAATAATTTATTAAAATATGAAAATTGTACTGCTTTCTCAAAAGTAGTCAGATGATATTGACAGGATTATGTAAACACACCCATTGTCCTTCTGCTCCTGTTGTCCATCTGCGCCTGTTTGGCAAGGCATGGCAGAGAGCTTGCAAAGTATTTGCGTAATTAACACTGACATGAATGGTAGATTTCAGCATGGCAGCCACATAGCCCAGATACTTAACAAGCTCCTCTATTATCTCTTGTCAAACAGATGCAGATGGACAATGGGTGTGTTCACATAATCCTGACAATATCATTTGACTACTTTTGAGAAAGCAGTACAATTTTCATAATTTAATAAATGATTATTGAAATGATCATTTGACACCAAATTTCACCCCAAGAAAGACACAATAATCAAAATTGCACTAGGTAAATTTGACATGAATTGAATGAGACACTTCGGAGTTATTGAGGTTGTAAAGCCTAAAAATGTATTTTCTCTACACTCAGAGCATTTTGGGCAGCAAAGCTGGGTTTAGGGGCACTTTGGAGTTTTTTTCAGGGGCGTGTTACACCCCCTTCACGATGGAAATTTTTGTAAGTTTTTATATTTTTCTAATTTACACCCATAACTCTTCCTTCTGACAAAATTTGGTCCATGGGCCTTAAGGGGAAAAATTTGCCCCAATTTTTAGGGGCGGTCTGACAAACCATACATGTACCAACGGAAAATATTGTCAGTTTTGGTGTTTTGGTAATGTATAGTCATACACCTTCCTTCTGACAAAATTTGGCGCATATGTTAGATGGGTTGAAATTGACCTGACTTTGGGGCCCCTTCCGCGGGCTCTGGGGGCCTAACCCGGCGGCTTTGTTCGAGCTGACAAGCTTTTTTGTGAATGACATGGATAGTCTAAGGAACTTTGAGGGGTCAAATCTCATATGTAAAATGGGTTGACTATTTCAGGACAGGCTCCCAGACTGCAAGTGAAGGGCTTCATCATAGAATATGTTTTTTACATTAATATGCACTTTAAAGGGTAAAATCAATGAGCAAAATTCTTAATTGCAATTCTGATTTTGTTTTGCTTTCCTAGCAGTGATTTTGATTTTCCAATAATTTTACCCGGCTATGATAATGCTTTGCTCAGGATCTCATTAAACTCTGCATCCCCTATACAGATATACATGTATGTGTGTTTATCGACGCCAAACTGACGCTAGAGAGAATTAGTTGATTTTAATGTTGATATATGTTTAGAATTAATTTGATTAAATTTGCATTTATTGCAATAATAATTGTGAAATAACCACCTTTTATATGCGATAAAGTACTTTTAGTAAATCCCCAAACTATTGATATAATATTTCATTTCACCTCAAAGTGATGAATCGTTCCGAGGGAGCATCGATTAATATGCCACTCTTAGAGTATTTCAAGATTACAAAAATTGAAACTGTCATTAAGTGATGTTATGATTGATAGGCTTGAATATATTGTCAAAATATTCATTTCCACCCTACAGTTGCTTTCCAATATGCTTCTTTTTCAATTTTTTCTATATTAATCTTCAGTTGATTCCATTCCACCTGTGGTAACTTGCCCTGCGGATTTCACCCAGACTGTCCAGTTGGGGTCAACATCTGTAGCAGTTAATTTTAACGAACCAACTGCAACGGACAACAGTGGTACAGTCCTTCTTGTTAGCCGTACCTTTGCACCAGGGGATGTATTTCCAGTTGGTCAAACTCAAGTTAGCTATATATTTAGAGATGCTTCAAACAATATTGCTCCAACCTGCACCTTTACTGTCAATATCATTGCAGGTTAGTATAAGTACATTAATGCAATAGGCCAGGAGCCTGTCCTGAAATAGTCAACCCATTTTACATATGAGATTTGACCCCTTAAAGTTCCTTAGACTATCCAACTGTCATTCACAAAAAGCTTGTCAGCTGGAACGAAGCCGCCCCGAAAGGGGCCCCAAAGTTGGGTCGATTTCAACCCATCTAACATACATGTACATGTATGCGCCAAACTTTGTCAGAAGGAAGGTGTATGACTATACATTACCAAAACACCAAAACTGACAATATTTTCTGTTGGTATGGTTTGTCAGACCGCCCCTAAAAATTGGGGCAAATTTTTCCCCTTAAGGCCCATGGACCAAATTTTGTCAGAAGGAAGAGTTATGGGTGTACATTAGAAAAATATAAAAACTTACAAAAATTTCCATCGGGAAGGGGGTGTAACACGTCCCTGAAAAAAACACCAAAGTGCCCCTAAACCCAACTTTACTGCCCAAAATGCTCTGGATGTAGAGAAAAACCATTTTTAGACTTTACAACCTTAATAACTCCGAAGTGTCTCATTCAATTTTCAAATTTAAATTTACTTAGTGCAATTTTGAGTATTGTATCTTTCTTGGAGTGCAATTTGGTGTCAAATGATCATTTCAATAATAATTTATTAAAATATGTGACCGCCCAGCTCAAAACCCACAAAAGTCGACAAAAAGGAATTTTTGAGTTTTCTATACAGTTTGAAAGAGCAGATATTAAGCTTTAAAATGAGATATAGCTTGTCAAAATTGATAAACTATAACCCATATAACGATTCGATTCAATGTAGAAGAATTTGAGGAAGAGATTCACAGAATAAGGAGAAAACAGGGTTTGAAGTTGGAGGTTCACTCAAGCATGAGGTGCGCAAGATCCGCTGAAAACCTAAATCAAAAGTCCATAGCAACCGGTATGAAGGGGTTGTTGGATTTTATTGATTTTTGGCACAGAAGACAATGATACTCTATCCTTTCATTATGTAAATTTACATTCACCTACCTAGCTTAGTTCAGGAGTTATGAAAGGCTAAACTTGGCATTGTGTGAACGGAAGAAAGGGACTCTATCAAGGGGAAACTTGACAGTGGGGAAGGGAATAAAATCAATAAAGGGACTCTACTTCTGTTGTATGGAGGTGTGTGTCATCATCCTTTCCATTGATCAACTTCACCAAGAACCCTCAGGATTAACTGCTTTTTTTCATCTTTAACAGGATGCCAATGGGCGCCATTATAATTTTCCTGAATGTTTTCAAGAGTGTATTATGACTGGAGATTCAGGGATGAAGCCAAGACTGGAGTTTAAATAAGGACCAGTGCTTCACGAAGCCCCCGGTTTTGTTTCAAAATTACAAAAAGTATAATTTTTAAGCATGAAAATTTTACAAAGGACTTTAAAGATTGTTTTTATTTTTTTTTTTCTTCTTGAACTATGTTTACTTTGTGTACAGAATTCTAGAATTCAGCAAAATCCGGATCCTGAACAGTGGCATCTGTATTTTTAAACTAGGATTAGAAAAGAGTTCATGATTCTCTTTTCCTGTTATGATTCTCTTTCCTGATACATCATTCGTTTACACACATGCAACTCTTTCATCTCACTCATTTCATCTATCCCTCTTCATTACTATCTTTATTAATTTCAACTCATTTCACACACAAAACTCTCCAACTTCATCTTTAAAAAGTTCTCTCAAATAATTTCACACATAATACTCTCCCACTTCATTACTATCTTTAAAAGGTTCTACTAATCTCAAACATTTGAGGTCTCCCATTATCTTCAAAATTTTCAACTATTTTCTCACATGAAACTCCCACTTCATTGCTATCATTTTTTTTTAAATGTCATCTCTATCTTATAAATTTCATCTCACTGCCACCTTACATTTCAATTACATGCATGAGACATTCCACCATTATTAACTGACAAACTACATGCAACTCCATCTGTCTACAGTATGATCTCTGATAAAAAAATTTATTAAACTACAATGATGAACTGATCAATGAAATCAATTAAAACAATTAAATGATAATCATTGCTACATTAGTAAAAATAGTCTGTGTTCCATGATAATACATACATGTAGATGTAAATATCAAACTGAGGTAAAGTAAATAAAGTTAACTTATTTATAATTTTTCGATTAACATCATGTGTGAAAAGGTCTCGATTCTCTCGTCATTGTTGGGTATGACATCATCGTTTTCCGAACCAAAATGTTCCATAAACAGTGCAGTCAAATTCACCTCGTCTCCTCCCGCCCCACTCCTCGAGCCGCGGGCACGGAGGATTGACTCGTTCACTGCCCGAGCTACCTGTGCATCGCGATCGGTGACGCTGGCAGTGATACGCTCTCCATGGGCACGGCTGCCGTTGTGGCCTGTACAGTGGAAACCCGGCATTATGCCGTTAAAAGTCAAATTCTCCCCAAAACTAAGACGAGGATATCGATGAATATTTCTAAAGAACTATCATAAAATTAAGCATAAAATCCAGAGAAAAAACCCGAAATTCGACGGTAAACTCACTCTATGGAAGCATCGATCTGGGCGGAAACGGAAGCGGATGATTGACCCAACCTCCTGGCAACTGACCAATCACAGTTCGAGTACAGATTTCGCGGGAAATCTGGGTTACGGCTTGACCTTAGCAACGAGCCACGGCTCCGATCGCTGTTCAGCTCGAAAGAGCTTTCGGCGGTGCGAAAAAAAATGGTCTTAAAAATACCCCTATATCTCGAGTTTGGTTGAATTTCACGACTTCATATCTTGACAGTAGGTACATGTAGAAGAAGAGTTACCCTTTCAAATAAGCCAATTTTCTAAATTTTGATTTTTGACACCCAAACTGACTATTTTGGCCTATTACAGAGAATCTTGCCTTGCGACTTTTTGTGGGTTTTGAGCTGGGCGGTCACATATGAAAATTGTACTGCTTTCTCAAAAGTAGTCAGATGATATTGACAGGATTATGTAAACACACCCATTTTCCTTCTGCACTTGTTGTCCATCTGCGCCTGTTTGGCAAGGCATGGCAGAGAGCTTGCAAAGTATTTGTGTAATTAACACTGACATGAATGGTAGATTTCAGCATGGCAGCCACATAGCCCAGATACTTAACAAGCTCCTCTATTATCTCTTGTCAAACAGATGCAGATGGACAATGGGTGTGTTCACATAATCCTGACAATATCATTTGACTACTTTTGAGAAAGCAGTACAATTTTCATAATTTAATAAATGATTATTGAAATGATCATTTGACACCAAATTTCAACCCAAGAAAGACACAATAATCAAAATTGCATTAGGTAAATTTGACATGAATTGAATGAGACACTTCGGAGTTATTGAGGTTGTAAAGCCTAAAAATGTATTTTCTCTACACTCAGAGCATTTTGGGCAGCAAAGCTGGGTTTAGGGGCACTTTGGTGTTTTTTTCAGGGGCGTGTTACACCCCCTTCATGATGGAAATTTTTGTAAGTTTTTATATTTTTCTAATGTACACCCATAACTCTTCCTTCTGACAAAATTTGGTCCATGGGCCTTAAGGGGAAAAATTTGCCCCAATTTTTAGGGGCGGTCTGACAAACCATACCAACGGAAAATATTGTCAGTTTTGGTGTTTTGGTAATGTATAGTCATACACCTTCCTTCTGACAAAGTTTGGCGCACATGTTAGATGGGTTGAAATTGACCTGACTTTGGGGCCCCTTCCGCGGGCTCTCGGGGCCTAACCCGGCGGCTTTGTTCGAGCTGACAAGCTTTTTTGTGAATGACATGGATAGTCTAAGGAACCTTAAGGGGTCAAATCTTATATGTAAAATGGGTTGACTATTTCAGGACAGGCTCCCAGACTGCAAGTGAAGGGCTTCATCATAGAATATGTTTTTTACATTGATATGCACTTTAAAGGGTACAATCAATGAGCAAAATTCTTAATTGCAATTCTGATTTTGTTTTGCTTTCCTAGCAGTGATTTTGATTTTCCAATAATTTTACCCGGCTATGATAATGCTTTGCTCAGGATCTCATTAAACTCTGCATCCCCTATACAGATATATGTGTGTTTATCGACGCCAAACTGACGCTAGAGAGAATAAGTTGATTTTAATCTATGTTAATATATGTTTAGAATTAATTTGATTAAATTTGCATTTATTGCAATAATAATTGTGAAATAACCACCTTTTATATGCGATAAAGTACTTTTAGTAAATCCCCAAACTATTGATATAATATTTCATTTCACCTCAAAGTGATGAATCGTTCCGAGGGAGCATCGATTAATATGCCACTCTTAGAGTATTTCAAGATTACAAAAATTGAAACTGTCATTAAGTGATGTTATGATTGATAGGCTTGAATATATTGTCAAAATATTCATTTCCACCCTACAGTTGCTTTCCAATATGCTTCTTTTTCAATTTTTTCTATATTAATCTTCAGTTGATTCCATTCCACCTGTGGTAACTTGCCCTGCGGATTTCACCCAGACTGTCCAGTTGGGTTCAACATCTGTAGCAGTTAATTTTAACGAACCAACTGCAACGGACAACAGTGGTTCAGTCGTTCTTGTTAGCCGTACCTTTGCACCAGGGGATGTATTTCCAGTTGGTCAAACTCAAGTTAGCTATGTATTTAGAGATGCTTCAAACAATATTGCTCCAACCTGCACGTTTACTGTCAACGTTATAGCAGGTTAGTATAAGTACATTAATGCAAGTGAAGTGCTTCATCATAGAACATGTTTTTACATTAATATGCACGTAAAGGGTACCAATCAACTAGCAAAATTCTTAATTGCAATTCTGATTTTGTTTTGCTTTCCTAGCAGTGATTCTGATTTTCCAATGATTTTACCCGGCTATGATAATGCTTTGCTCAGGAGCACATAAGTTTCACTAGGATCTCTTTAAACTCTGCATCGCCTATACAGATATATGTGTGTGTTTATCAGCGCGAAACTGACGCTAGAGAGAATTAGTGAATTTTAATGTTAATATGTGTTTAGAATAAATTTGATTAAATTTGGATTTATTGCAATAATAATTGTGAAATAACCACCTTTTATGTGCGATAAGGTATTTTGTGTAAATCCCCCAACTATTGATATAATCTTTCGTTTCACCTCAAAGTGATGAATCTTTCCAAGGGAGCATCGATTAATATGCCACTCTTAGAGTATTTCATGATTACCAAAGTTGAAACTGTCATTAATTGAATCAGATGTTATGATTAATAGGCTTGAATATGTTGTCAAAATCTTCATTTCCACCCTACGGTTGCTTTCCAATATGCTTCTTTTTCAATTTCTTCTATATCAATCTTCAGTTGATTCCATTCCACCTGTGGTAACTTGCCCTGCGGATTTCACCCAGACTGTCCAGTTGAGTGTCACATCTGTAGCAGTTAATTTTAACGAACCAACTGCAACGGACAACAGTGGTACAGTCCTTCTTGTTAGCCGTAACTTCGCACCAGGGGATGTATTTCCTGTTGGTCAAACTCAAGTTAGCTATGTATTTAGAGATGCTTCAAACAATATTGCTCCAACCTGCACTTTTACTGTCAACGTTATAGCAGGTTAGTATAAGTACATTAATGCAAGTGAAGTTCTTCATCATAGAACATGTTTTTACATTAATATGCACTTTAAAGGGTACCAATCAACTAACAAAATTCTTAATTGCAATTCTGATTTTGTTTTGCTTCCTAGCAATGATTCTCGATTTTCCAATAATTTTACCCGGCTATGATTACGCTTTTCTCAGCAGCACATAAGTTTCACCAGGGTTTAACAAAGGGGCAAATTTTCTTTTTCTTTGTGTTATATAAATGTATATGTATGTTTATCAGCACTCAACTGACGCTAGAGAGAATTAGTGGATTTAAAATGTTAATGTGTGTTTAGAATTAATTTGATTAAATTTGCATTTTTTGAAAATATAATCGTATAATAACCACCTTTTATGTGCGATAAGTAGTGCTGGTATCGGCATGAAAAATCTATGTCGCCATGTCGCAATAAAATTAACGCCGATGTCGACATGTGTCGACATCTGGACATGAGTCAAACAAGTCTAAACTCGGGTCGCTCCCGTAGTGACCGTACACTATTAAACCAGAGTTACCCGACACAAATTCACAAGAGCTTTACATGGAATACATGCACTATGTCCTCACGGGCTCACACTTGCAGTCATACTCACTTACAGTTCTCAAAGATGCACACTGTCAACTATTTGCCCCAAAATTTGTTTTGTATGATCCAATTTATCAAGCATTAATGAAAGTCATGCGGTGCGAGTCAGCTAGTGTCGCATATCTAGGCATGTACATGTACGTAATGTATACCGGTCGTCGCAGCTAGATACGCAGCGATCGTGTCGCGCGCTGCTAATGCGTATGTGAAACAAATCACGTACGGGCGCACGACGCCACGGCGAGGTACATGTAAAAAGACCCATTTTATGTCGCCATCGGAGCATGCGTGTCGACATGTCGGCAAAGTCCAAAACCAGTACTTTTGTCGCCATAGTGGCGACATCAGGCGTGTCGATACCAGCACTAGCGATAAGGTATTTTTAGTAAATCCCCAAACTATTGATATAATCTTTCATTTCACCCAAAAGTGATGAATCGTTCCGAGGGAGCATCGATTAATATGTCACTCTTAGAGTATTTCATGATTACCAAAACTGAAACTGTCATTAATTGAATCAGATGTTATGATTAATAGGCTTGAAAATATTATCAAAATATTCATTTCCACCCGACAGTTGCTTTCCAATATGCTTCCTTTTCAATTTCTTCTATATCAATCTTCAGTTGATTCCACTCCACCTGTGGTAACTTGCCCTGCGGATTTCACCCAGACTGTCCAGTTGAGTGCAACATCTGTAGCAGTTAATTTTAACGAACCAACTGCAACGGACAACAGTGGTACAGTCCTTCTTGTTAGCCGTAACTTCGCACCAGGGGATGTATTTCCTGTTGGTCAAACTCAAGTTAGCTATGTATTTAGAGATGCTTCAAACAATATTGCTCCAACCTGCACTTTTACTGTCAACGTTATAGCAGGTTAGTATAAGTACATTAATGCAAGTGAAGTTCTTCATCATAGAACATGTTTTTACATTAATTTGCACTTTAAAGGGTACCAATCAACTAACAAAATTCTTAATTGCAATCCCAATTTTGTTTTGCTTCCTAGCAATGATTCTTATTTTCCAGTAATTTTACCCGGCTATGATTATGCTTTTCTCAGCAGCACATAAGTTTCCCCAGGATTCAACAAAGGGGAAAATTTTCTTTTTCTCTGTGTTATATACATGTATATGTATGTTTATCAGCGCGCAACTGACGCTAGAGAGAATTAGTGGATTTAAAATGTTAATGTGTGTTTAGAATTAATTTGATTAAATTTGCATTTTTTGAAAATATAATCGTATAATAACCACCTTTTATGTGCGATAAGGTATTTTTAGTAAATCCCCAAACTACAGGGGTGTATTGATATAATCTTTCATTTCACCCAAAAGTGATGAATCGTTCCGAGGGAGCATCGATTAATATGTCACTCTTAGAGTATTTCATGATTACCAAAAGTGAAACTGTCATTAATTGAATCAGATGTTATGATTAATAGGCTTGAAAATATTATCAAAATATTCATTTCCACCCGACAGTTGCTTTCCAATATGCTTCCTTTTCAATTTCTTCTATATCAATCTTCAGTTGATTCCACTCCACCTGTGGTAACTTGCCCTGCGGATTTCACCCAGACTGTCCAGTTGAGTGTAACATCTGTAGCAGTTAATTTTAACGAACCAACTGCAACGGACAACAGTGGTACAGTCCTTCTTGTTAGCCGTAACTTCGCACCAGGGGATGTATTTCCAGTTGGTCAAACTCAAGTTAGCTATGTATTTAGAGATGCTTCAAACAATATTGCTCCAACCTGCACTTTTACTGTCAATGTTATAGCAGGTTAGTATAAGTACATTAATGCAAGTGAAGTTCTTCATCATAGAACATGTTTTTACATTAATATGCACTTTAAAGGGTACCAATCAACTAGCAAAATTCTTAATTGCAGTTCTGATTTTGTTTCATTGTTTGCCCACTCATGCTTGACTCGATTTTTACAGGGAAGTTAGTCAAGAAGGCTAGAGTACTCTTGCCAAGTTATTCTGCTCACAACCCTTTCCTTAAGAAGTTATGCCGCTTTGATTAAGGGGGGGGAGTTACTTTTTTTGTTGTGTTTTCATATATATGTGTGTGTGTGTGTGTGTGTGTGTATATGTCTATATATAGATGATTAGGAATTTTTGTGAAAATTCGAGAAAAACAATTGCCAAGTTTGATAAAAAAAAAGAAGAAAATTTGACAACTTAATATGTTGCCAATTTAAGGACTTTAAACCTAATTCTCATTCTTAAAATTCCTGGCATCAAACACAGTATGGTCGTGCAACAAAATGAAAATAGTGTGTGCTGAAATTTTTGCTCTTTCTACTCATGCATCTGGTATATATTTTTTAGGGCTCTGAATCAAATTATTGAGCCAAACCACAAAATGTGGTCAATTATTGTCTTGAAAGGGTTAAGGGCCCTGGAAGCCCTAGGGTTATATATGCTCTTTGGTGCTATCTTCAATGATCTCAGGCTTATTTTTGAACATTATGACAAAACTAAATATATAATCCAATGATTAAGATCATGAATTTAGTTTAATGTTTTAAAAAGAGGTATTTGGGCGGGAGAAAGCTAATTTTAAGGGGGAGAAAATACATATTAAGCGGGAGACACACAGCTAGAGCGGGAGAAATTCAAACTCAAGCGGGAGAGCGGGAGGTTTTGTGAAAATGGCCTCAAAGCGGGAGATCTCCTGCCGAAAGCGGGAGAGTTGGAGTCTCTGTATAGGGCAGAAAGTACAAGCTATCGACGAGTTGGGGAGGTGGGCAGATGGTTCGGTAGCAAAAGAAAACTGTGAATACTGACACGGGACTGTACTGATTGCCCTGCTTTGGCAAAAGGAAGGAAGTGACATACAGGAAAACCAAATCAAAGTAGGGCAGTATCACAGCATGTGCGGTTGTACAAATTTTTCAGTGATCTTTTTCCATGGGGGGAAACTTTCTAATTCGCGCCCGCGCCAATGGGCATTGTAATGTAAAAAGCAGTAAAAACATACCTACATGTATGTAGAATTAGCAATAGCTCGTCAGAATGAACCGATACCCCCAAATTTTATTACATATTTTCAAAGCTTGTTGGTTGTAGATTTGAATTCATGCATACTCTTAGCCAATCGCATGTTGTGATGTCATCATATTTGCATATGAACTCAAAAAAATGATTTTGAAAAAATGACGTCATAATTTTTGTATTCATATGACAATATTACAGTAATGGGTTTTCGATTTTCTTCCAAATTTCGATATGTTGTAGCTGAGACAATTCTCTACAAGATCAGTTACCACCATTTTTCATTTTGCCAAAGGCATCATGGCATATTTTTGCGATTAAAGGAGGCATGTCAGTTTTTCACATTTTGCATGTATTCTCTACGGGAGATGACTTTTTCTCAAATCTTGATTCTACATTCCAGTCTTCTTTGAGCAGTATCTCAGTTGTTTTTGGTATATTTTCTTCCAAATTTTGGTATGTTGTAGCGGAGACTATCAGCTTTCTTAAATATGCCCTTAAATTTTTTAGCAGATGTCAGGATAATGCCTATTTTTTAACTACAAAATGTGATTTGAGAATCCCATTTTTTGTTTACATGTTATCTCTTTGAGAAATATTTTGGTGTATTGGTAAAGCACTTGCCTCCCATTTCAGTGACCCAGGTTCGATCCCCAGTGGTTCCATTTTTTTCATTTTTTTTTCTTTCTTTTTGTCTTTCATTTTACCATCTTCTTCGACTATGATAACATACACAATCACAAACAATGTAATAAACTGCCTTATTTTGCGTGTTATGTTTATTGGAATGTAGAGTGCAGTAGTTTATGAACAACGTACCTACTGGAAATCTGCTTCCTGTCGTGTATTAAAGCTATAGAGTTAATCTCCTGTGTTTCCTGCAGTATCAAATCATCCAATTTTCTTTAATGCAAGTCTCCATCCATTGTCAACATTATTAGGATTATTATCTTGCAGAAATATTATCACATCTTACAAAGCAATTTGCCATATGGACAGGCAGACCACCTAATTCGTGACTTTTTAGTGGTTTTCTGGTGCTTGGTCACAAATGAGGCTTTTATGAATGTCATACAGAGTTAACCATTACAACATATACCAAATTCCTCTCTATTTCACTGAAAAGTGATGAATCCCTTTGAGGGACCATTGATTAATATGCCATTCTTAGAGTATTTCATGATTAACAAAATTGAAACTGTCGTTAATTGGTGTTATGATTAACAGGGTTGAAAATATTGTCAAAATATTCATTTCTGTGTGACAGTTGTTTTCCAATATGCTTCCTTTTCAATTTCTTCTATATTAATCTTCAGTTGATTCCACTCCACCTGTGGTAACTTGCCCTGCGGCTTTCACCCAGACTGTCCCGTTGGGTTCAACATCTGTAGCAGTTAATTTTAACGAACCAACTGCAACGGACAACAGTGGTACAGTCCTTCTTGTTAGCCGTAACTTCGCACCAGGGGATGTATTTCCAGTTGGTCAAACTCAAGTTAGCTATGTATTTAGAGATGCTTCAAACAATATTGCTCCAACCTGCACTTTTACTGTCAACGTTATAGCAGGTTAGTATAAGTACATTAATGCAAGTGAAGTTCTTCATCATAGAACATGTTTTTACATTAATATGCACTTTAAAGGGTACCAATCAACTAGCAAAATTCTTAATTGCAATTCTGATTTTGTTTCATTGTTTGCCCACTCATGCTTGACTCTATTTTTACAGGGAAGATAGTCAAGAAGGCTAGAGTACTCTTGCCAAGTTATTCTGCTCACAACCCTTTCCTTAAGAAGTTATGCCGCTTTGATTAAGGGGGGGGGAGTTACTTTTTTTGTTGTGTTTTCATATATATATGTGTGTGTGTGTGTGTGTGTGTGTATATGTATATATATAGATGATTAGGAATTTTTGTGAAAATTCGAGAAAAAAAATTGCCAAGTTTGATAAAAAAAAAGAAGAAAATTTGACAACTTAATATGTTGCCAATTTAAGGACTTTAAACCTAATTCTCATTCTTAAAATTCCTGGCATCAAACACAGTATGGTCGTGCAACAAAATGAAAATAGTGTGTGCTGAAATTTTTGCTCTTTCTACTCATGCATCTGGTATATATTTTTTAGGGTTCTGAATCAAATTATTGAGCCAAACCACAAAATGTGGTCAATTATTGTCTTGAAAGGGTTAAGGGCCCTGGAAGCCCTTGGGTTACATGTATATATGCTCTTTGGTGCTATCTTCAATGATCTCAGGCTTATTTTTGAACATTATGACAAAACTAAATATATAATCCAATGATTAAGATCATGAATTTAGTTTAATGTTTTAAAAAGAGGTATTTGGGCGGGAGAAAGCTAATTTTAAGGGGGAGAAAATACATATTAAGCGGGAGACACACAGCTAGAGCAGGAGAAATTCAAACTCAAGCGGGAGAGCGGGAGGTTTTGTGAAAATGGCCTCAAAGCGGGAGATCTCC
The DNA here is from genome assembly GCA_025618425.1 of Heliocidaris tuberculata. Classification (NCBI taxonomy): domain Eukaryota; kingdom Metazoa; phylum Echinodermata; class Echinoidea; order Camarodonta; family Echinometridae; genus Heliocidaris; species Heliocidaris tuberculata. The sequence continues at coordinate 18,134,306 of CM046845.1, read as the reverse complement.
TGCCGAAAGCGGGAGAGTTGGAGTCTCTGTATAGGGCAGAAAGTACAAGCTATCGACGAGTTGGGGAGGTGGGCAGATGGTTCGGTAGCAAAAGAAAACTGTGAATACTGACACGGGACTGTACTGATTGCCCTGCTTTGGCAAAAGGAAGGAAGTGACATACAGGAAAACCAAATCAAAGTAGGGCAGTATCACAGCATGTGCGGTTGTACAAATTTTTCAGTGATCTTTTTCCATGGGGGGAAACTTTCTAATTCGCGCCCGCGCCAATGGGCATTGTAATGTAAAAAGCAGTAAAAACATACCTATGTAGAATTCGCCATAGCTCGTCAGAATGAACCGATACCCCCAAATTTTATTACATATTCTCAAAGCTTGTTGGTTGTAGATTTGAATTCATGCATACTCTTAGCCAATCGCATGTTGTGATGTCATCATATTTGCATATGAACTTGAAAAAATGATTTTGAAAAAATGACGTCATAATTTTTGTATTCATATGACAATATTACAGTAATGGGTTTTCGATTTTCTTCCAAATTTCGATATGTTGTAGCTGAGACAATTCTCTACAAGATCAGTTACCACCATTTTTCATTTTGACAAAGGCATCATGGCATATTTTTGCGATTAAAGGAGGCATGTCAGTTTTTCACATTTTGCATGTATTCTCTACGGGAGATGACTTTTTCTCAAATCTTGATTCTACATTCCAGTCTTCTTTGAGCAGTATCTCAGTTGTTTTTGGTATATTTTCTTCCAAATTTTGGTATGTTGTAGCGGAGACTATCAGCTTTCTTAAATATGCCCTTAAATTTTTTAGCAGATGTCAGGATAATGCCTATTTTTTAACTACAAAATGTGATTTGAGAATCCCATTTTTTGTTTACATGTTATCTCTTTGAGAAATATTTTGGTGTATTGGTAAAGCACTTGCCTCCCATTTCAGTGACCCAGGTTCGATCCCCAGTGGTTCCATTTTATTCATTTTTTTTTCTTTCTTTTTGTCTTTCATTTTACCATCTTCTTCGACTATGATAACATACACAATCACAAACAATGTAATAAACTGCCTTATTTTGCGTGTTATGTTTATTGGAATGTAGAGTGCAGTAGTTTATGAACAACGTACCTACTGGAAATCTGCTTCCTGTCGTGTATTAAAGCTATATGGTTAATCTCCTGTGTTTCCTGCAGTATCAAATCATCCAATTTTCTTTATTGCAAGTCTCCATCCATTGTCAACATTATTAGGATTATTATCTTGCAGAAATATTATCACATCTTACAAAGCAATTTGCCATATGGACAGGCAGACCACCTAATTCGTGACTTTTTAGTGGTTTTCTGGTGCTTGGTCACAAATGAGGCTTTTATGAATGTCATACAGAGTTAACCATTACAACATATACCAAATTCCTCTCTATTTCACCGAAAAGTGATGAATCCCTTTGAGGGACCATTGATTAATATGCCATTCTTAGAGTATTTCATGATTAACAAAACTGAAACTGTCGTTAATTGGTGTTATGATTAACAGGGTTGAAAATATTGTCAAAATATTCATTTCTGTGTGACAGTTGTTTTCCAATATGCTTCCTTTTCAATTTCTTCTATATTAATCTTCAGTTGATTCCACTCCACCTGTGGTAACTTGCCCTGCGGCTTTCACCCAGACTGTCCCGTTGGGTTCAACATCTGTAGCAGTTAATTTTAACGAACCAACTGCAACGGACAACAGTGGTACAGTCCTTCTTGTTAGCCGTAACTTCGCACCAGGGGATGTATTTCCTGTTGGTCAAACTCAAGTTAGCTATGTATTTAGAGATGCTTCAAACAATATTGCTCCAACCTGCACTTTTACTGTCAACGTTATAGCAGGTTAGTATAAGTACATTAATGCAAGTGATGTTCTTCATCATAGAACATGTTTTTACATTAATTTGCACTTTAAAGGGTACCAATCAACTAACAAAATTCTTAATTGCAATCCCAATTTTGTTTTGCTTCCTAGCAATGATTCTGGTTTTCCAATAATTTTACCCGGCTATGATTATGCTTTTCTCAGCAGCACATAAGTTTCCCCAGGATTCAACAAAGGGGAAAATTTTCTTTTTCTCTGTGTTATATACATGTATATGTATGTTTATCAGCGCGCAACTGACGCTAGAGAGAATTAGTGGATTTAAAATGTTAATGTGTGTTTAGAATTAATTTGATTAAATTTGCATTTTTTGAAAATATAATCGTATAATAACCACCTTTTATGTGCGATAAGTAGTGCTGGTATCGGCATGAAAAATCTATGTCGCCATGTCGCAATAAAATTAACGCCGATGTCGACATGTGTCGACATCTGGACATGAGTCAAACAAGTCTAAACTCGGGTCGCTCCCGTAGTGACCGTACACTATTAAACCAGAGTTACCCGACACAAATTCACAAGAGCTTTACATGGAATACATGCACTATGTCCTCACGGGCTCACACTCGCAGTCATACTCACTTACAGTTCTCAAAGATGCACACTGTCAACTATTTGCCCCAAAATTTGTTTTGTATGATCCAATTTATCAAGCATTAATGAAAGTCATGCGGTGCGAGTCAGCTAGTGTCACATATCTAGGCATGTACATGTACATAATGTATACCGGTCGTCGCAGCTAGATACGCAGCGATCGTGTCGTGCGCTGCTAATGCGTATGTGAAACAAATCACGTACGGGCGCACGACGCCACGGCGAGGTACATGTAAAAAGACCCATTTTATGTCGCCATCGGAGCATGCGTGTCGACATGTCGGCAAAGTCCAAAACCAGTACTTTTGTCGCCATAGTGGCGACATCAGGCGTGTCGATACCAGCACTAGCGATAAGGTATTTTTAGTAAATCCCCAAACTATTGATATAATCTTTCATTTCACCCAAAAGTGATGAATCGTTCCGAGGGAGCATCGATTAATATGTCACTCTTAGAGTATTTCATGATTACCAAAACTGAAACTGTCATTAATTGAATCAGATGTTATGATTAATAGGCTTGAAAATATTATCAAAATATTCATTTCCACCCTACAGTTGCTTTCCAATATGCTTCCTTTTCAATTTCTTCTATATCAATCTTCAGTTGATTCCACTCCACCTGTGGTAACTTGCCCTGCGGATTTCACCCAGACTGTCCAGTTGAGTGCAACATCTGTAGCAGTTAATTTTAACGAACCAACTGCAACGGACAACAGTGGTACAGTCCTTCTTGTTAGCCGTAACTTCGCACCAGGGGATGTATTTCCTGTTGGTCAAACTCAAGTTAGCTATGTATTTAGAGATGCTTCAAACAATATTGCTCCAACCTGCACTTTTACTGTCAACGTTATAGCAGGTTAGTATAAGTACATTAATGCAAGTGAAGTTCTTCATCATAGAACATGTTTTTACATTAATTTGCACTTTAAAGGGTACCAATCAACTAACAAAATTCTTAATTGCAATCCCAATTTTGTTTTGCTTCCTAGCAATGATTCTTATTTTCCAATAATTTTACCCGGCTATGATTATGCTTTTCTCAGCAGCACATAAGTTTCCCCAGGATTCAACAAAGGGGAAAATTTTCTTTTTCTCTGTGTTATATACATGTATATGTATGTTTATCAGCGCGCAACTGACGCTAGAGAGAATTAGTGGATTTAAAATGTTAATGTGTGTTTAGAATTAATTTGATTAAATTTGCATTTTTTGAAAATATAATCGTATAATAACCACCTTTTATGTGCGATAAGGTATTTTTAGTAAATCCCCAAACTATTGATATAATCTTTCATTTCACCCAAAAGTGATGAATCGTTCCGAGGGAGCATCAATTAATATGTCACTCTTAGAGTATTTCATGATTACCAAAACTGAAACTGTCATTAATTGAATCAGATGTTATGATTAATAGGCTTGAAAATATTATCAAAATATTCATTTCCACCCGACAGTTGCTTTCCAATATGCTTCCTTTTCAATTTCTTCTATATCAATCTTCAGTTGATTCCACTCCACCTGTGGTAACTTGCCCTGCGGATTTCACCCAGACTGTCCAGTTGAGTGTAACATCTGTAGCAGTTAATTTTAACGAACCAACTGCAACGGACAACAGTGGTACAGTTCTTCTTGTTAGCCGTAACTTCGCACCAGGGGATGTATTTCCAGTTGGTCAAACTCAAGTTAGCTATGTATTTAGAGATGCTTCAAACAATATTGCTCCAACCTGCACTTTTACTGTCAATGTTATAGCAGGTTAGTATAAGTACATTAATGCAAGTGAAGTTCTTCATCATAGAACATGTTTTTACATTAATATGCACTTGAAAGGGTACCAATCAACTAGCAAAATTCTTAATTGCAATTCTGATTTTGTTTCATTGTTTGCCCACTCATGCTTGACTCGATTTTTACAGGGAAGTTAGTCAAGAAGGCTAGAGTACTCTTGCCAAGTTATTCTGCTCACAACCCTTTCCTTAAGAAGTTATGCCGCTTTGATTAAGGGGGGGGAGTTACTTTTTTTGTTGTGTTTTCATATATATGTGTGTGTGTGTGTGTGTGTTGTATATGTCTATATATAGATGATGAGGAATTTTTGTGAAAATTCGAGAAAAAAAATTGCCAAGTTTGATAAAAAAAAAGAAGAAAATTTGACAACTTAATATGTTGCCAATTTAAGGACTTTAAACCTAATTCTCATTCTTAAAATTCCTGGCATCAAACACAGTATGGTCGTGCAACAAAATGAAAATAGTGTGTGCTGAAATTTTTGCTCTTTCTACTCATGCATCTGGTATATATTTTTTAGGGCTCTGAATCAAATTATTGAGCCAAACCACAAAATGTGGTCAATTATTGTCTTGAAAGGGTTAAGGGCCCTGGAAGCCCTAGGGTTATATATGCTCTTTGGTGCTATCTTCAATGATCTCAGGCTTATTTTTGAACATTATGACAAAACTAAATATATAATCCAATGATTAAGATCATGAATTTAGTTTAATGTTTTAAAAAGAGGTATTTGGGCGGGAGAAAGCTAATTTTAAGGGGGAGAAAATACATATTAAGCGGGAGACACACAGCTAGAGCGGGAGAAATTCAAACTCAAGCGGGAGAGCGGGAGGTTTTGTGAAAATGGCCTCAAAGCGGGAGATCTCCTGCCGAAAGCGGGAGAGTTGGAGTCTCTGTATAGGGCAGAAAGTACAAGCTATCGACGAGTTGGGGAGGTGGGCAGACGGTTCGGTAGCAAAAGAAAACTGTGAATACTGACACGGGACTGTACTGATTACCCTGCTTTGGCAAAAGGAAGGAAGTGACATACAGGAAAACCAAATCAAAGTAGGGCAGTATCACAGCATGTGCGGTTGTACAAATTTTTCAGTGATCTTTTTCCATGGGGGGAAACTTTCTAATTCGCGCCCGCGCCAATGGGCATTGTAATGTAAAAAGCAGTAAAAACATACCTATGTAGAATTAGCTATAGCTCGTCAGAATGAACCGATACCCCCAAATTTTATTACATATTTTCAAAGCTTGTTGGTTGTAGATTTGAATTCATGCATACTCTTAGCCAATCGCATGTTGTGATGTCATCATATTTGCATATGAACTCAAAAAAATGATTTTGAAAAAATGACGTCATAATTTTTGTATTCATATGACAATATTACAGTAATGGGTTTTCGATTTTCTTCCAAATTTCGATATGTTGTAGCTGAGACAATTCTCTACAAGATCAGTTACCACCATTTTTCATTTTGACAAAGGCATCATGGCATATTTTTGCGATTAAAGGAAGCATGTCAGTTTTTCACATTTTGCATGTATTCTCTACGGGAGATGACTTTTTCTCAAATCTTGATTCTACATTCCAGTCTTCTTTGAGCAGTATCTCAGTTGTTTTTGGTATATTTTCTTCCAAATTTTGGTATGTTGTAGCGGAGACTATCAGCTTTCTTAAATATACCCTTAAATTTTTTAGCAGATGTCAGGATAATGCCTATTTTTTAACTACAAAATGTGATTTGAGAATCCCATTTTTTGTTTACGTGTTATCTCTTTGAGAAATATTTTGGTGTATTGGTAAAGCACTTGCCTCCCATTTCAGTGACCCAGGTTCGATCCCCAGTGGTTCCATTTTTTTCATTTTTTTTTCTTTCTTTTTGTCTTTCATTTTACCATCTTCTTCGACTATGATAACATACACAATCACAAACAATGTAATAAACTGCCTTATTTTGCGTGTTATGTTTATTGGAATGTAGAGTGCAGTAGTTTATGAACAACGTACCTACTGGAAATCTGCTTCCTGTCGTGTATTAAAGCTATAGGGTTAATCTCCTGTGTTTCCTGCAGTATCAAATCATCCAATTTTCTTTAATGCAAGTCTCCATCCATTGTCAACATTATTAGGATTATTATCTTGCAGAAATATTATCACATCTTACAAAGCAATTTGCCATATGGACAGGCAGACCACCTAATTCGTGACTTTTTAGTGGTTTTCTGGTGCTTGGTCACAAATGAGGCTTTTATGAATGTCATACAGAGTTAACCATTACAACATATACCAAATTCCTCTCTATTCCACTGAAAAGTGATGAATCCCTTTGAGGGACCATTGATTAATATGCCATTCTTAGAGTATTTCATGATTAACAAAACTGAAACTGTCGTTAATTGGTGTTATGATTAACAGGGTTGAAAATATTGTCAAAATATTCATTTCCGTGTGACAGTTGTTTTCCAATATGCTTCCTTTTCAATTTCTTCTATATTAATCTTCAGTTGATTCCACTCCACCTGTGGTAACTTGCCCTGCGGCTTTCACCCAGACTGTCCCGTTGGGTTCAACATCTGTAGCAGTTAATTTTAACGAACCAACTGCAACGGACAACAGTGGTACAGTCCTTCTTGTTAGCCGTAACTTCGCACCAGGGGATGTATTTCCTGTTGGTCAAACTCAAGTTAGCTATGTATTTAGAGATGCTTCAAACAATATTGCTCCAACCTGCACTTTTACTGTCAACGTTATAGCAGGTTAGTATAAGTACATTAATGCAAGTGAAGTTCTTCATCATAGAACATGTTTTTACATTAATATGCACTTTAAAGGGTACCAATCAACTAGCAAAATTCTTAATTGCAATTCTGATTTTGTTTCATTGTTTGCCCACTCATGCTTGACTCTATTTTTACAGGGAAGATAGTCAAGAAGGCTAGAGTACTCTTGCCAAGTTATTCTGCTCACAACCCTTTCCTTAAGAAGTTATGCCGCTTTGATTAAGGGGGGGGGGGGGAGTTACTTTTTTTGTTGTGTTTTCATATATATGTGTGTGTGTGTGTGTGTGTATATGTATATATATATATAGATGATTAGGAATTTTTGTGAAAATTCGAGAAAAAAAATTGCCAAGTTTGATTAAAAAAAAGAAGAAAATTTGACAACTTAATATGTTGCCAATTTAAGGACTTTAAACCTAATTCTCATTCTTAAAATTCCTGGCATCAAACACAGTATGGTCGTGCAACAAAATGAAAATAGTGTGTGCTGAAATTTTTGCTCTTTCTACTCATGCATCTGGTATATATTTTTTAGGGCTCTGAATCAAATTATTGAGCCAAACCACAAAATGTGGTCAATTATTGTCTTGAAAGGGTTAAGGGCCCTGGAAGCCCTAGGGTTATATATGCTCTTTGGTGCTATCTTCAATGATCTCAGGCTTATTTTTGAACATTATGACAAAACTAAATATATAATCCAATGATTAAGATCATGAATTTAGTTTAATGTTTTAAAAAGAGGTATTTGGGCGGGAGAAAGCTAATTTTAAGGGGGAGAAAATACATATTAAGCGGGAGACACACAGCTAGAGCGGGAGAAATTCAAACTCAAGCAGGAGAGCGGGAGGTTTTGTGAAAATGGCCTCAAAGCGGGAGATCTCCTGCCGAAAGCGGGAGAGTTGGAGTCTCTGTATAGGGCAGAAAGTACAAGCTATCGACGAGTTGGGGAGGTGGGCAGATGGTTCGGTAGCAAAAGAAAACTGTGAATACTGACATGGGACTGTACTGATTGCCCTGCTTTGGCAAAAGGAAGGAAGTGACATACAGGAAAACCAAATCAAAGTAGGGCAGTATATTTTATTACATATTCTCAAAGCTTGTTGGTTGTAGATTTGAATTCATGCATACTCTTAGCCAATCGCATGTTGTGATGTCATCATATTTGCATATGAACTCAAAAAAATGATTTTGAAAAAATGACGTCATAATTTTTGTATTCATATGACAATATTACAGTAATGGGTTTTCGATTTTCTTCCAAATTTCGATATGTTGTAGCTGAGACAATTCTCTACAAGAAAAGTTGCCACCATTTTTCATTTTGACAAAGGCATCATGGCATATTTTTGCGATTAAAGGAGGCATGTCAGTTTTTCACATTTTGCATGTATTCTCTACGGGAGATGACTTTTTCTCAAATCTTGATTCTACATTCCAGTCTTCTTTGAGCAGTATCTCAGTTGTTTTTGGTATATTTTCTTCCAAATTTTGGTATGTTGTAGCGGAGACTATCAGCTTTCTTAAATATGCCCTTAAATTTTTTAGCAGATGTCAGGATAATGCCTATTTTTTAACTACAAAATGTGATTTGAGAATCCCATTTTTTGTTTACGTGTTATCTCTTTGAGAAATATTTTGGTGTATTGGTAAAGCACTTGCCTCCCATTTCAGTGACCCAGGTTCGATCCCCAGTTTTTCCATTTTTTTCATTTTTTTTTCTTTCTTTTTGTCTTTCATTTTACCATCTTCTTCGACTATGATAACATACACAATCACAAACAATGTAATAAACTGCCTTATTTTGCGTGTTATGTTTATTGGAATGTAGAGTGCAGTAGTTTATGAACAACGTACCTACTGGAAATCTGCTTCCTGTCGTGTATTAAAGCTATAGGGTTAATCTCCTGTGTTTCCTGCAGTATCAAATCATCCAATTTTCTTTAATGCAAGTCTCCATCCATTGTCAACATTATTAGGATTATTATCTTGCAGAAATATTATCACATCTTACAAAGCAATTTGCCATATGGACAGGCAGACCACCTAATTCGTGACTTTTTAGTGGTTTTCTGGTGCTTGGTCACAAATGAGGCTTTTATGAATGTCATACAGAGTTAACCATTACAACATATACCAAATTCCTCTCTATTTCACCGAAAAGTGATGAATCCCTTTGAGGGACCATTGATTAATATGCCATTCTTAGAGTATTTCATGATTAACAAAACTGAAACTGTCGTTAATTGGTGTTATGATTAACAGGGTTGAAAATATTGTCAAAATATTCATTTCCGTGTGACAGTTGTTTTCCAATATGCTTCCTTTTCAATTTCTTCTATATTAATCTTCAGTTGATTCCACTCCACCTGTGGTAACTTGCCCTGCGGCTTTCACCCAGACTGTCCCGTTGGGTTCAACATCTGTAGCAGTTAATTTTAACGAACCAACTGCAACGGACAACAGTGGTACAGTCCTTCTTGTTAGCCGTAACTTCGCACCAGGGGATGTATTTCCAGTTGGTCAAACTCAAGTTAGCTATGTATTTAGAGATGCTTCAAACAATATTGCTCCTACTTGCACTTTTACTGTCAACGTTATAGCAGGTTAGTATAAGTACATTAATGCAAGTGAAGTTCTTCATCATAGAACATGTTTTTACATTAATATGCACTTTAAAGGGTACCAATCAACTAGCAAAATTCTTAATTACAATTCTGATTTTGTTTTATTTTTGTAGCAGTGATTCTGATTTTTCCAATAATTTTACCCGACTATGATTATGCTTTGTTCAGTAGCACATAAGTTTCACCAGGATCTCATTAAACTTTGCGTCCCCTATACAGATTAAGTTCATAAAGTAGCATTTTCAAAGGTTCAACATTCAAAAGAAATTTGAACTTTTGATTGCCTTGCTAAATCCCTTGGATATGTTTCAGTAATTTTATGCCCCAAGTATAGGAAGAAGTGAGTAAAATACATGTAGCATTTTTAAGTTTTCAAATTTGAAAGACACATGGCCCTATTACTGTGCTGTATTGCCATACTTCCTAAGGTTAAAATGCATGAGAAATTGTGTTGCTGATTGAAGAAAAAGTAAATTCATATGGGCCGTGACGTGAGAAAAGGGTGGTTAGGCCATAAAAAGTCCAAAATGAGTTTTCATTGCTATTTGGTAGTATTAATGCTGTAGTATCTGGATATACAAATGGTTTTCCAAAATTCCATTCCTAAGTGTCCAAATTGAGGAATTGAAAAAAAGCATATTTTTGCCCCGATTCTGCCATTTGTGACCGAGGTTAACAGTACATGTACATACCCGGCCTGATACCATATTCTAATACCAATCCTAATACATTGATTTGGAATCGATCTCCTGGTACCAGAACGGGAACCTACATTTAATAGAGGGAGAATTTTATCTTCCTTGTTACTTCTGACTTCTTTAACCTCAACATGACCTGGAAGTGACCTGGAAGTGACCTTGAAATGACCTTGAAATGACCTTGACATGACCTTGAGATGACCTTCAAAGGGGCTTAAAATCTGGGCTTGAAATCACAACTAAGCGAAAATCAATGTGTGAGTGTTTGTATTTAAATCTTAAAACATATAGAGAGAGAGAGAAAGAGAGAGGGGTCAAAGTTCAGGAGCCTATCCAGGTATAGTGGGAGTGGTACCCCCTTTTTCCCTTGCTCAACAGACTTTTTTTTTCATCAGACACACTTATTTATTTTTTTAAGTTGAGTTTTGGAGCCCAAAGTTCAATTAAAAGGCATTAAAAATGGAGATCGTCTTTTTTTCGGGAAGGTGGGCTGGGAGTGTTCTCAGAAATTTCTTTGTGCCCCTCCCCATTTTCAAAATCCTCCGGATTTGCCCCTAATAAGTAAATACCTGTGTCATGGATGGGTTTTTATGTTGTTTTGCTTGTTTTTTTTTAACATTGAAAATCAATGTTACAACTTACATGCCTGCTCATAAACAACAAAACATCAGAACCATCATCAATCACTCAGTCAGAAGTCATTTAAAGGCATATTCAGTCAAAGTCCAAAGCATTTGTACTTTATAATACATAGGTCAGTACAACGTGAAATAAGAAAAGGATTCTTCTACAAGTATTGCACTGGTATTTATTAATGAATCTTATCCAAAACAAGAGTTGAAGTAGATCAAATCAGGAATTTAAACAGGACTGGACTGGCACTGTTCATAAAGCTGTAGGCTGCAAATAATAAATAGTAACCTTTGGTTTCTGATAACTTTGCTGTTGAGTTTTTTTTTTTTCGTCCTAATCAAATTTATCCAAGGCATTCATTTCACTAAAAAAATTCACTAAATGAAAATAAATTACATGCCCCCCCCCCCTCCAAAAAAAAAATTTCACAAAGATGATTACATTATTTCTTTTACATGGTAAAACAAATTAGATCGAACAAAGTTTTGCTAGTAGTTCGTTACACCTCTATAGACTTTTTTGTGGTTAAGATATAAATAAGCACTTTAAAGCTCATAGACAGTCTCGGTAGCAAAAATCATACTGGCAAGAAACTTATCTAACATAGTCACATACTACTCTCCTTTTATCATAAGACACATGTACGAGATTATTTAACATTCCATTCACGGTTTCAAACAAAATTTTAGTGTAAATATCTGTAAGAAAAGCTTGGTAATGGCTTTTCACTGCCTCACGCTAAGACCATATCCACCCTGAGGTTCCCCGCACAATAAACCCAGCACTTCGCACTATGTGTAGCGTATTCTATACACACAACAATCCTAATGTTAGTAGTGTGTGTGTGGCCGTTGTTTGAATTTACATCCCCTCTTTTTTGGGCCGGGGATTTTTATTATTTTTCACCTCTCATTCAGTAAATATTTGACTTGAGGAAAAAACTTCACAGCATCTTAGTTATGTTAGTACCCTGCTATTTATTAAGTAGAATCAAAGAAATCTTACGAAAAGTTTTTGAGGGCTTCCCAAAACTATCTGCTACCTTTAGGCCTAATCTAGATTTCCCTAAAATCATTCATTGCGCAGTAACAACATACATTTGTGAATATTCCAAGAACCTATAGTCATACTGTCATAGGTTTATGAATTTCTTTATAATTTGTGTACACAACTTTTTTGACAGAAGTTCAATTAATCTCATCTGCAATATGTATTTGAAAGTCTTCTTGAATCAGCCGACTTTGTATTTCCAAAAACCTATTCTTTTTCAATGTTTTCAGAGCATGCATCATATCTTCACATACCCCCCCCCCCCCACCAAAAAAAAAATGCATTTAGCACTTTTGATCGTGTTACATTTGTACAAATTTCTTTCCAATGGCAACAAATTATACAGCACTTTGAAATCAAACTCCTTCAGTTTGTTACCACTCTGTAATCCTTTCAATCGCAATCACATTTCCCCGGAAAAACTGCAGTGTGTTGATCCCCATTTGCAGCAAAGGACTGATAATGAAAATCTTGAGATTGTATATCACATATGTCTCTAATTTCACTGTACATGTAGGAGCTGTCAGTGTTAAAAAAATAAATATTTATAACTATGAACCAAATTGAATAATTGAAAATGGCACTTTTTATAATACATATATTTCCCATATTTCCTTTAAGATATTATTTCCTCCATCAGTTCTAAACTCCCATCAGTCAAAATGGCTTTGAAACGGGGAATATCACTATCGAACCAACAATAATGATTTTCTTATAAAAAGCAATAGGCCTATTTGATATACAGTATCAGTTTTTTTTTTATTTAAAGTTCCATCTTAAGGAGCTTCTTGCAAGTCACTGATCAAGCAAGTATATTTCATCATAAAACAAAGACATGTTTTACTGGAAGCTAATACACAGTGTTGGTCAAGGTCATGAATATACAGCTATATATTTTTTATTGACACTTTTAGATGGTTTAACTAAGATTCAAACTTTATTTAGGTAGCTTAGCGAAACGTCGTGGCGCGTAAGAACGCGGGAAAGACGCATAGAGGAAAACTGCAAGTTTTGTATGTGCTTATGAAATCAGAATCAGACATATCTGAATAAAAATTTTCATATTATTTTGCTTAAAATTGTTCAAATATTTGAATACTAATTCTACAATGTAATATTTTGAGTCTGCCTGTATAGAATAAAATTATGATTTTGAGCAAATTTGTCATATGCGTTTTTCCCGCGTTCTTACGCGCCACGTTTCGCTAAGCTACCTTACTTAAAATCAAGTCCAATAGCACTGAAGACCACAATTGGATTGTACACACAGAACTACATTGTCCGGTCAGACTATTATATGTTTCCACTTCTAAACATAGTGCTCTCTTTTGGGAATTCCCAATCTGTGAACTACATGGGCCTGGTGATGATGACGTTGACAACAGGGGCAAGCACTTTCTGGTAGAAAAAACTCCTCCAGATCATCAATGGCCTGCAAAATATCAATAAAGGATTCCTTTGCAATAAAGGAGCCATACTTTGTAATCAGCAATTATGTAAATCGTTCAAATTGATATCCATAAAGTAATAATATGCATCTGATTATTGTTGTATTCAATTAAACAAGTCTTCAATACCAAGGTTTATTGTCCTAATATGAATAATTAAACAGCAATAACCACAAAGTCAATTGGAAAGCCTGTTTGTATTTTTCAATTCTTAATCCCTAATTCGCACAAAGTCTAGAGCGAGGTCAGACCTCCAGATCTACGTTAGGCCAAATAAAAATAATTCCTAGTTTTTCGTCCCCTCCTTCCATTTTTCGGGCTGCCTCAATTTTTTTTGTTATTTGATATTTTTAATCTGAAATGATATAAATAAGAACATCTAGACAATGAGATACCAAAAACCTTTAATATAATGCAATTCCACTTTGTTTTGAGCCTTGTTATGATTAGAAGGCTTGAAAATTAAGCCCAATAGTTCATTTCCTACTGCTGCTTGGTGCTACATGTATATCACCCTCTAGGTGTTTTATGATTGATTTTTTTTTCAATTTCTTCTATATTAAACTCATAGTTGATTCCACTCCACCGGTGGTAACTTGCCCTGCGGATTTCACCCAAACTGTCCAGTTCGGTGTAACATCTGCAACAGTTAATTTTAATGAACCAACTGCAACGGACAACAGTGGTACAGTCTTTGTTGTTAGCCGCACCTTTGCACCAGGGGATCTATTTCCTGTCGGTCAAACTCCAGTTAGCTATGTATTTAGAGATGCTTCAAACAATATTGCACCAACTTGCACTTTTACTGTCAATGTTATAGCAGGTTAGTATATTAACATTAATGCAAGTGAAGGGTTTCATCACAGAACATGTCTGTACACAAATAATTTTAAAGTGTTTCATTCACCTTAAAAAATACTTTGTGTATGGTAGCAAGAATGTATGAAATTTTCATTTCGGTTCATTTCATTTATAGAGAGTATTTAATCTTGTAATATCACTGTAGGTACATGTAGCCTAGCGAAACATAGTGGCGCAAAAAGACGTGTCCCGAGCATGGTGTTACGGTAAAGCTATGGTCACAAATCGAGGCGGCGACTGACCGATTTGTAGCCTGCTCAGGCGCTGCTGGAATTTAGGCATCGCCCAACGATTTTTGGAGAAATCGAGCGGGCTGTAAAGCCCCATCGATGCCCTGTCGATGATTTCCCTTTGGTCGCCGGTTGATTTTAGGTCAAAACTCAGCGAAATTGGGGGATCTTCTCTGCACGGCGTCCGAGCAATGTCCGAATGATGACCCACCGATTCCCGGATGATCTTCCACAGGCCACCGGCCGATTTTTAAGAAATCGTCCGGCGTCCAGCCGGTGACCGGCGGGGCATCTGCAGGTGTCCATCGGTGTACCCGTCTCTGCCGGGAATTTCTCTCGAGCGACCTGGGTATATATGTGACTGCGCCTTGGCCATCAACAACAACGCTTTTGCTCTGCATCTGAGAGCTCTACGATGCCTTTGATTCCACCTCAACAACTACGACAGCAAGATCCACTAGCCCAGCACTTTGCCTGGCTGAGGGAGAGGGTGGCATACGACCGCCCAGATGCCAGTCTATTTTGAACTCGCCGGTTGGTCACCGACTGGTGACCCACCGATCTCCCAGCGGCAACCGCTCGACAGCCTTTGATCTAGCGGCTTTGATTTTTGACCAAAATCACTCGACAGCGACCGCTCAATTAGGTTGGTGCCCGAGTGGCGACCGCCTGGGCACTGAGCGTATTTTGGGCGATGAGTGAAAAGTGGCCAGGCGCCGCCGAAATTTTAACTCCACGCTAAAACTTCAGCGGCACCCAGGCGGCCGCCACTTGGTGCCCAGGCAAAATTGGCTAAAAACTCGGCGCCCGACTGCCGAGCAGGCTGATTTTTGGGGATGTGACCATAGCTTAAATAACCACAATATTACGGGAAACCAAACAAAAAATACACGTAGGCCCCTGCGTATACATCTACACATTCGCTCACGAGCGTGCTCACTGGGATGTTCATGATTGCTCTTGTGCATCGGGGAAGCTGCGGTGCCCATCAGTGCTCCCATTTGGGTTGAATTATGCTGTGTTGGGACTGGCATACCACTTTCTACATGAAGTTACTGCATTGGCAGGTACAAGTACGGGGAGATTGGTTTTCAGTTTGTTTTTCGCCGATACCACCACACTCGTTGCTTGCGATAAGCAAAAAAAACATCACAAAACCCCTGATTTCTTGATTTTGAGCGCGTTTTTGGCGACCCTGTTTCTTAGCAGCGGACTGAAGCCCTGTGTACTTTGGAAATATTGAATAATTGGCATTTTACTCTACTAGATCTATGTGTGTAAAAATGATGCTTCGTCGGCGTGTGTTCTGGAGAGACCCTCATTTGTTCTTGAAAAATATGGTAAATGTTACTGACAACCATCCTTTGCGGTTGGCATGTCTGGGCCCCGTTGCATAAAACTTACCATTAACGGTAACTCTGCTATCAATGGTAACTACCATGGTAACATCACTCAACAGCCAATCAAAATCAGGGTTTCCATGGGAGTTACCACTGATAGCAAAGTTAATGTTTAATGGTAAGTTTTATGCAACGGGGCCCAGGTCATTCCAAACTTTCTGAACATCCAGTACCCAGGTATAAGTAACTTCCTTGCCTAGATATAATAGTATAGTCTAATGGAGATAACTTGTTCTGATTTATACAGGCCATTTGTACCCCACGAGGGGATGCTACGCTTTGCGTTGCCCTTGTTTTATTTAGAAACATATCATTAAGCCATGCAGCAGATTAAAATACCTGTACTACCAAAACTGTCATTAAAATGTCAAAATGCAACTTTTTTACTCACCTCTATCACCAACAATTGCGTCGCTTGCATTCCGCACATATCTTTTCACGCCATCCTGTTTCCACTAGGCTACCTTTATTTGATGCTCACTTTTTGAATATAGTGTAGCAACATACATGTAGAACCTCAAACAAGGGAGATAGCATTTTCTGCCCTAACATACGGAGCTAAATATTTTTTTTGTGATTGGTATCATTTAAGAGAAAAATATATTTTCTACCACGACTTATAACTGAAAATTCTCCTTAGTAAATCTTAACATTCTACATGTATATACAGGTAAAATAATAAAATTCAATTTTAAAGGAAATAGAAAAACATTTCTTTCACACATTGGGGCAATGAGTGGGGTTCCCTCCCTGCCAAGATTATGAAACTTCAACATTTCATATTTTGGAGTCACGCAGTCACTTCATATTCAGGCAGTGATTTGATCATCTTTCTGTAAAGCCAAATTAAAGTTTGTTTTTTTTAAACTGAGAAAACAACCCGCAATCTTCCAAAATTATTATTTTCGATAAATGCACTGTGAATGGATAAACTAATGGAGAAGATAACCCTTCATAGAAAGATGACCCGCATTGCAGTAACAACTTCAGAGTAATATATTGGGGAAAACTGAGAAAATTAAAGGATACAAAATTACTCAATATTGTAAAAGTCAAGATCACTAAATGATATAGGGAACAAATGCAATAACAAAACAGACTTTGAAATGATATACAATGTGTTTCTCAAAAAGGAAACCCAACTTTCTCTAGCAAAATTTTGTCAAATAAACACAACTTGATTTATTGTAATACATCATAAAAAGAGGAATTTTATCCCCTTTCATATGCTAACACATTTGTGATGGTAAAGCCTAGGATCATTGAACTAAAACAATTTGAAATCAGCAATGTAAAAATTGATTTGCCCATGAGAGTGGGATCACTTCACTTACACAATGAATAGCCATTCATTAAATCTCACTCTGCTTTCTCAAGCACACACATGCTTGGACAAACAATACAGTCATTTAGAAGGACAATGGGTTAATTTTGGACTCATTTCTCATGCAAGGTTGCATACATGTTGGAATATGAATAAGGAAACATGATATATCACTTTTCTTTGCTTAAGTTTGCTATGCATCTTTATAACTTGTTTTGTGGTGTTGCATTGTACCTAATGGAATTACACTTTGATGTCACTCACTTAAAACCTTTCAAATTTATTCTTGCATGATATCATTACATATTTGGTATCATGTGAAAGAGGATGACTTGAACCTTCACATGAATATTATGAGTCAACTCGGATACAATTACTTTTCTAGTTATTGAGGGAAAAGTGGGTATCCTTTTTAAAGAAACACACTGTATATAGAACATAAATCAATTCAAGAAATGCATGAAAACAATGAATATAATTTACTACAATAAATTAATGTATCTACCTATTATTGCTAGTTTGGTCCAAACTACGCTACCACCGAGAAACTAAAAGTCACATTCGCGCACGCCCCACCCCTGTATGACGCCTTCCCATAGTCACATGCGCGAGCGCACGCCCGCCATCTTCCTCTTTTCATTCTCGCTGCCGTAGAATAAACACATCAAGATAAGTCACTGCGCCAAAATTTGAGATTCTTCTCTAATTTGCGCTTTTTGATACTGCTTGACAAATAATTCCGTTCTCCTTTTAATCCTTATTAATTTGGTGGAACGGACTTCCCAGTCACTTTTTTTTGTTAGACAGGAAATTAGTTCAATTTCTGTCTCGCCTTTCTTCCCCTTTCGTTCCTCCCGGCGACATAGCTTTACGCACGTTCGCTGGGCTAGCAATCCGCTGCTTAGCGCTTTGTTTACTTTCGTTAGGGTTTTCCCTTGTTGGCTGTTCGTGCATAGCCCCCGGGGTGTTGTTTTTTGTTCCCTTCGTAGGTAATGCTTTTAGTTGTACTTGTATTTTCTTTAGAAATACTACGTGCTAATTATTTATTTACACCCTTACGTTCTTGTCTCTTATTTCTTATCATTTCAGGATCAGTATGAATTCGTCTGTTCCTTTGAATCCTGTTACCCATACCGGCCCCGCCAGTGTGCAGGCTGACACGGCGGAAGTTAGTTTCACGGTTTCATCTCCGATGATACGCAGTACACTAACTACCGGGGGTACGGGCGTGAAATCGTCGTCTTGTTCAGGGATTATTTTCCCAGGCTTGTCGACGAAAGGTAAGTTAGGGACCCCTGCGATCAGTGGGTCTCGGACAGGGACAAGCACCTCGTTGTTTGCTAGCCCGGCAGCGGCCGGGCTCAGCTTTACAACAACAGTCGAGACTCGCAGTCCCGGCGAGGGGGTCGTCGGATTACCGACCACTGGCCCCCGATCTCAGGGCGTGAGTGTCGCCGGATTACCGGCCACTGGCACTCATGTCCGCTCAGGGGGAGCCGTCGGGGCACCGACCACTGGCTCCCACCTGAGCAAAGACGCTGGAGCTTCTCCTTCCAGTGTTCTATATACTCTTAGTGACTCGGCTAGCCCTGACTCAGCCCTAGTCACCACGGAGACGGCTACCCCCCGTTCTAAACGGGCCAAGCGTAGCCGTGAGAGATCATCCGAGCGCCCTGCCAAGCACGGCCTCTCGGGTACGGCCGAGGTGCCGACTCCTTTGCCGGAGGGCTCTGCCCCCCCTTGCAAGAAGTCCAAAGGGCACCATTCGGCCAAGTCTCTCTCTAAGTCAAAGTCCAAGGTTGCCTCGGGTACACCTATGACTACGACTAGGAAGAAGTGCAAGGCCTCTTCCAAGATGCCAGACCCTTCTCCTTCGGCGGTCGATCAGGCGGAACTTCTTCGTGTTTTGAAGATAGTTGTGGAGAAGAGCGGGTGGTTACCCGCTACATCCCAGCCGACCGCGGGTGGCACGGACCCCCCCCTCGGACACTGACCAGTCCGTGGACTTGGGTGATTCGAACCTTGACCCGGTTATACCCGGTTCCGGTTCGACGAGATCCGACCCCGAGTTACCGGTTTCCGGTCTCGGTTTGTCGGTATCCGACCCCGGTTTGCCGATATCCGGTCCTAATTTACAGGTTCCAGGCTGTCAAAAGCCTCTTGCTCATGACAGATCAATACTATCCGGTCATGATTGGCCCCTTGAGGGTCATGCTCGATCCCTTCAGGCGCAGAGCCGCCCGGTCAGAGCTGCTCCTATTCCGGCGGCGCTTGGCGCCCCTCCCAGTGAGGAGACTTACGGCTCGTGGATGCACCCGCCCCCCTGGGGCCAGGTTTCCCACATAGCCGACCCTGATGTTGACTCTGATTCCGAGTCACAAGCCAGTGCGGTCCCCCAACCCCCTCGTGGTTTGGCAGCTGACGCGCAGGCTCTTTTGGAGAGATACTTACCTGAGACTTTCCCGCCGGCCCAGCCGGACTCGGCTCAGGCTTCTCTTCTCTTCAGGCAAAGGGCCCCTTCATCGGGGATACCCCTTACTGACGATTTCAAGACTGCCTATGACGGCATAGCTGAACAGTCGTCGCTGCCTGGGGCTTCAATTGGTAGGAAGCGTCCCTTTGCCAAGGAATACGCTTTCCGACCCCAAGATTCACTTGGGTTTTTCCAACCAAAGAAATTCTCGCCTGACATCGGGCATGTCGGGGCGAGACTTGGCGTGAACTTCAAGAGTAGGAGTTACACAGCCAAGGATAGGCAGGCACGTGACTTTGAGACCCACGCCAGATCTGGCCTGCGGCTCACGGCCTACCTAGGCTCTTTAATCAGCCTCAGGGTCAGGTCTCGGGAACTTCAGGTTTCCGAGTCTGACGGCTTGGTTTTGGATGAGATCCTGCTTGTTTTGACAGGATCTCTGTGGTCGCAGCTGACTGCTGCAGCTGTCCAGGCCACGAACTCTAGGAGAGAGATTGCTCTCTCGTCCTTAGGGGTTTTGGAGAGGGATATCCCCTCCCTCTTGGCGGGGATTCCCCAGTCGGGGGAACATCTGTTTGGGGGTCAGTTCGCCGCTGTTCTTCAGCGCGAGATCGACTCCCGTAAGCAGGCGGTTGAATTGTCGAGGCAATTCCGTCCACGTCAGCCGGCTCAACCTCCTAAGCCGAAGGCTAGGACGTCGGTGCCCCCCCTCCCACGCCATCAGCGGGTGAGCTCGGCTCCACCTCGCGTGGCGTTACCTACCGGTCAGCAGCCCAAGTCTGCTCGAGGTAGGGACTCTCCCAGAGGTAAGGGGAGTAATAGGGCCCGCGGCAAGGCTCCGGCCAAGCCCAAGCAGGCCTTTTGAGGGTGCGCCCCGAGCAGTGGATCACCAGGTAGGCGGACGACTACGGTATTTCCTTCCCGCTTGGGAAGCAATTACCGAGGACGGCTTCGTTCTCTCAGTCGTGCGAGACGGCTTCTTCATAGAACTTGCAGAACCCGTCCCGCACAGCGCAATCCGTATCCGCCCGCCAGTCTCGTCCGCTCTTCATCAGCAGCATACATGTATCTCGGCCAAGATACGATTGCTGCTGGAGAAGGGCGCTATAGAGAAGGTGAGAGACCACCCACATCTGTGTCTCTCCCCGATCTTTGTGATCTCAAAACGCTCGGGGAAGCTGAGGATGATCCTCAATATGAAGGTCATCAACACCTTTATCCCTCCGGAACACTTCCGGATGGAGACACTAGCGTCCATTCTGCCGGCAATCGAGCGGACAGATTTGGCGATTTCGCTAGATTTGAAGGACGCATATTCCATATCCCGATACATCCACGCTCGCGGGATCTATTGGGATTCGCCTTCCAAGGCGAAACTTTCAGGTTTCGTGCCCTACCATTCGGGCTGAGACCAGCTCCCCGTGTCTTCACCCGGGTAGTGTCAGCTCTAGCCGCCTTCCTAAGGAATTGCGGTCTCCGACTCTTTGTCTACCTGGACGATTGGCTCCTGGTAGCACATTCAGAGCCTGTGCTCCGAGACCAGTTGCACCTCCTGCTCCAGACTACTCAGGAGCTAGGATTTATATTCAACTGGGAGAAGTCGGAGCTGTCTCCCACCCGTACCCCAGTGTACTTAGGTGCGGAGATAGACATCCCAAATCAGGTCGCCCGCCCCAGCCGCGACTGAATTCGGACGATTATGTCAGCTGCTCGGTCCTTGCGTCTTTCTCGCAAGATACGGGCCAAGCGCTGGCTTCAATTTCTGGGCTACCTCGCAAGTCTAGTGGAGGTACTGCCAGACTGCAGACTTCTGATGAGGCCCTTCCAGTGGCACCTTTTGAAGTTCTTTTCGCCGAGCGTAGACTCCCTCAGAGTATGGATTCCATTACCGAGGGAGATCAGACATCTTCTCGCCCCCTGGGCAGACGAGACATTTCTTGCTCGAGGCAAGCCTCTCCGCACCCCTCTTCCGTCAGTGTCCATCTCGACGGATGCGTCCCTTCTGGGCTGGGGCGGCCATTGTGGGGACGAGATGATTTCGGGGGACTGGTCTCATCTGCACACTCTTCCCCATATCAATGTACTGGAAATGCTGGCGGCATTCATGTTGCTCCGCCAATTCAGGCGCACGATTGTGGGGCACTCCGTGCTTATCCTTACGGACAACACCACGGTTGCTGCCTACATCAATCGTCAGGGGGGAACTCGTTCAGTTTCCCTGAACTCTCTTAACGCCCAGTTATGGAGGTGGTGTCGGACAAACAACATTGTCCCGATAGCCTCTTACATTCCCGGACAAGAGAATCTTATAGCAGACTTTCTGTCCCGGGGCAAGTGTCTCCCATCCGAGTGGTCCCTCCATCAGGAGGTTTTTCGATCTTCTCCGCGCTACTTGGGCGCCGCTAGAGATCGATCTGTTTGCGACCACTCTCAACCACCGTCTGCCGAGGTACTGTTCTCGGGTACGGGACCCGGAGGCTTGGGCACTCGATGCCTTCGCTCTCCATTGGGGACATTTTCGAGGGTATGCTTTCCCTCCGTTTCCTTTGATCCCTCAGGTTCTGAGAAAGATCAAGGAGGATCGAGCGTGGGTCCTGTTAGTAGCCCCGCGCTGGCCGAGGAGACCTTGGTTTCCTCTACTCCTGTCCCTCCTGGCGGGACAGCCGTTTCCACTTCCACTGAGGCCGGACCTTGTGTCCCAGCCTCTGTCCGGGATCCTCCATCATCGGCCCGAGGTCCTTCACTTGACCGCTTGGCCGTTATCGGGGGAGACGCTAGAGCTTCGGGACTCTCTGAGAGAGCCTCTCAGTTTATAGTCCAGAGTCGTAGAGATTCCACTAGATCTCTTTACAACTCCCGTCTGGAGGCCTTTTCAGTTTGGTGTGAACACCTCGGGGTTTCACCCCGTGAGGCTTCTGTGGGCACTATTGCAGATTTTCTGATCTCCTTATTTGATAAGGGTAGATCTCTTTCCACTATCCGTGGATACCGCTCTGCCATTGCTGCCATTCATGTTGGCTTTCCGGACGGCTCGGGAGTTTCTAGCTCCCATTACCTGACTAAGTTGCTGAGATCGTTTTTCCTACAACGACCAGCAAATCCAAAGCTGTCTCCTGCTTGGAGCCTTCCTAAGGTTCTGGATGCGCTATCAAAGCCTCCCTTTGAACCGATGAGCAAGGCTTCTCTCCATCATGTGACTGTCAAGACCATTTTTCTTATCGCCATAGCTTCAGGGCAAAGAAGAAGCTCTCTTCATGCTCTTTGTACCTCTCCTGGTCATATCCGTTGGGAAAGGCAAGGTGTTCGCCTTATCCCCAAGCCCTCCTTTGTAGCCAAAAACCAGACGGCTTCCTCCGGATCGGTTGAGGTGTTTCTCAGCCCCCTGTCAGACTTCTCCTCAGTCAAGGAGGACAAAGTCTGGTGTCCGGTGAGGGCGCTAAAATGGTACTTAGACAGAACCAAAGATTACCGCTCGGACGAGCAACTTTTTCTCATTACTCGCGAACCTTTCTCCCCTGCTTCTAGAGAATCCATCTCTAGGTGGATTGTCGAGGCCATCCAGGCCGCTGGCCCAGAGGCCCTTCTCGCGGATAGCAAACCTAGAGCGCATGATACCAGAAGCATTAGTACTTCTTGGGCGCTTTTTCAGGGCATTGCCCTAGAAGACATCTTGAGGGCCGCTTTTTGGCGGTCTCCTAACTCTTTCACTTCTTTTTATCTGAAGGACATTCCTTCAGGAGAAGTGCAGTTTGCAACTTCGTCTTTGAGGGCGGCATCTTCTGCCGTTGACCCCCGTTAGTCTTCTTCCCGTGGGACATGCCACCCCGGATTTTTATCCGTGCTAGTCTAGCAATAATAGGTAGATACATTAATTTATTGTAGTAAATCAGTAAAATCATACCTGATTTTGTTATTTGCGAAATAAATTTATGTATCTACCTATGTCCCTCCCTCCGTCCCCTCTCCTTGCCCAGCAACATGTCCTAAACGTTGTCTCTGGCAGCTCGTTAGAGGAAGATGGCGGGCGTGCGCTCGCGCATGTGACTATGGGAAGGCGTCATACGGGGGTGGGGTGTGCGCGAATGTGACTTTTAGTTTCTCGGTGGTAGCGTAGTTTGGACCAAACTAGCAATAATAGGTAGATACATAAATTTATTTAGCAAATAACAAAATCAGGTATGATTTTACTGTTTTACTTGGTTTCATGTATATTACATGTACATGTATATTGTCCTTCGCCTTACATTGTCATTAACGTTACACTTTTTGCTGCATTATTATACGATCTTCCCCTTCATTTGAATCTGCAATATTAACAGCAGGAGAGAATTATTTATTTTATGCTAGATACATTGTAGTACTGTTGAATTTCTCATGACAAAATAGTTCGCATAATTAACCTTTAAAAAATTCTCAGAGTATAATATTGGAGGGGGAACAGCTAGGTGAACATATCCATGAGGTAATCCAGAATCACAAGGTTCTCTACAACCTTCAAGAATATTTTAATGAAATGAAACATATCTTATACATTATTGATGCTACAGTTTACTGTGAATTATTTTTAGATAGGAATGGTGCTGACAAGATTATTCATACTCAGTGCTTACCATTTCAGTTTTATTCTTTTTGCAGTTGATTCAATACCCCCAGTAGTCACATGTCCACAAGACACAACTCTGACTCTAGAAGTTGGAACTCCGTCACGAGAAGTTGACATCCCAGCAGCCACAGCTACAGACAATTCCAACGTTCCACCCATTCTCGTGAGTCTGAGTCCAGCATCTGGCAGCCAGTTTTTCCTTGGAGCAACCACCGTTACATATATCTACAGGGATGAGACTGGTAACACAGCGCAGTGTGAATTCATGATTACTCTCATAAATGGTGAGTTGCAAATTTGGGTTGAGTAGTTAACACTTACTGCACCGATAAGAGGAAGCCTGGGAATTCCACTCCAGACAAAGTGATGGATAAATCACAATCGACACACTTCACATCACTAATTCGAGAACTTATTTACATTTGTTTCAAACTTTCAAAAATAATATGAGTCATAATAATGATTCCTTTGCTATAGTTAGTGGAATTTCATCAATCAAGCATGGATTACAAGTAGCTTGTCATACTCTTCAGCCAGGCCTTGTCATTGTTTAGTTTTTAGTGAAAGATTAAGCTTCCTAGGGCATAAGATCAGGGCTGGAGCAGATACTGCACAGACAGCAGATCTCCCAAATGGAGATGATATCATTATTCCAATTATCCTAAAACATTTGTATCATAATGACATTTTTCACCATTCGATTGGAATCTCAAACTTGCCCCCCCCCCGACCTCCGTGCTCCACCAATACCACTGGTAGGAGGAGCAGCATTATCCATTTATTCTCTTCTTGTGTATATGCATAATATGATACGCTAAGGATTTTGAGGTGTTTTTTTTTTTTGTTGTTGTTCAAATAGGCATCTCCCTAGGCTCTTTTGGTACCCTCCTTTTGGTACCCATAGGCAGGGAATGATTCTCAGATGGTTCGGAGGCACTTCTTAAGTGCCGTCTGTATTTTGTAACACACTTTTAAAATTTTAATTTGCGGAGGGGAACAGTTCGGTTGGTGGGGCATCTCATAACATAGCCCATTACGAGGGGAGAAAATTTGATTAATAGTAATAATAATAGCTACATTTATATTGGACTCGTATCCATCCCAGGGGTCGCCTTTGGACAAGGCCTCGCGCGCTGCTTGTCTGCCGAGCAGGGTCTGAAAATAGACTAACGCAGTGTGCGTTTACAGCAGTGATCGCTGGACAGAGCCGCGTCAGCGGCAAGGCCTTTGCTAACTTGCGGAGCTCATCATATATTTGCATACGCATGAGGGTCTTACATATACAGCAGCTAGTGACGATCATGGCCAATCGTAATTGTTTTAACTGCGGTGTTTTACATGGATTCGTTTATCAAATTATGGGGGGAATTGGTATTCAAATGTACTTAATAATTACTAATATCTACACTGTAGTTCAATTTTCAATAAAACATGGATTTATTAAAAACAATAGAGTATTTAATGACTAGAGTATTCATTATTTTTGCTACTTAAGTAGATCTATTGATAACTTCATTGGACAGTGCAGTGCGAGTAGTCCCTCCTGCCGAACTCTGGGCAGTTTCGGTAGGAGACGCCGATGGGGATGGTGTGCTCGCAGCGACTGTGGCCGTGCACACGAAGAAGTCCTTGCACAGTGGAATGGCTTGAAAAATTGCAGATTTGCCATAACCGGTTGGAAGATTAACAAATACATCTTCCCCTTTCAGTGCTGGTCTTATAGCTTTTGATTGTAACTCCTTAAAAGATGAAAATTTCAACCTTTTAGCCGCATATTCAAGGCTGTTTGATAGGAGATCTTCTTCGCCGCACGCCATGTTCGTCGGGCAGAGATATGATCGCTCAAAAATTTATTTATGAATATGTATGTTAATAATGAATATTCATAAAATTCTCTCAAATTGTCTACTCTGATTGATGCATCGGATTGGAAGGGGTGGTTTGGCCAGCTTTCTGGGTAAGCTACTTGGCATCTAATTATCTACGGATTTGGGAGCGGAAATATAATACAAAACAAAAGAAATAAACTACAACAACCACTCGGGTTAGTAAAGGCCTCGGTGCTGACGCACCTCGGGCCACGGATCACAGTTGTCGCGCGATTAGTCTATGTATTCAGGCGCGTTTAGGGAAATAACAGCACCGAGTGCCTTGGCTAAAGGCTATCCCAGGGGATGCTCAAGGTGCCTACAAAAGTACTATTATTACCCTGGCTTTAGCAGAGCTGTCCTAAGGTGCTGAAAGCACTCAACAAATAAATTCCTACCAAGTACCCATTTACTACACCTGGATGAAGAGTGGCAAATGTAGATTAATGTCTTGCCAAAGGATAATAGTGATTCATAGCATATTCCTACTTACACGCTTCTCTATCAGCTTGGTGTACGTGTGTGTAAGTACATTTGCTGCATGTGAGTGGACGTCAGTGTTTTAATCAATCGGCCTTCTCATATTTATTTTTATTTATTTATTTCTGATATTTTTACAGGGTAGCTCATTTTCACCAATGGTGGTCTTCCATTAGGCCTTGTTTGATAACAAAGATATGAAGTAACTATATAAACTCATTACAGCAACAAAACAAAATACAGAAGATATATATATATATATACATATTATCTGGTATCCTTGTAATAAATGGAAATTTATTAAAAAACGTATTGGTGCATATTTCTAAAATCATTGATATATATATATATAAATATATATATATATATTCATCCGGTAATTGGTTTTTAAATGAGATGAAAGGTCATCAAATACTTTTGACATCCCCTGAAAATATAATAATATTATGAAAGCTCGTAAACAAAGTAAAGAGATGATCTTGGATCAGTATAAATCCCCCCAAAGTACCAGAAATTATATACATATTTATGTAGAATATATTAAAAGATAGTATTGTTATTCAAACAATACAAATTGAACATTCATTATACAGCATAATAATTGAGCATGAACACCAAAAATACTATTTTTTTTACAAGGCCTCGTGACTAAGGTATATATCCCAGCGAATTGCAACGAGACTAGCTGGCAAGCAAAAGTCCATCCCGCGGTTCACCTCGTCTAGCACTACTTTCTTTAATAGTGTAATCTAGTCTCGTCTCGGTTTGCTGCAGCATGGGATATAAACCTCCCTAGTGCAGTCTAGTCCCATCTAAATTCGCTGCAGCGTGGGATATAAACCTCAGTCAGGAGGCCTTGTCAAAAGGCTACATAAATACCAATGAAAGCACCAATAACTACAATGAGTGGTATCATTCATTCACTTTCAAAAGCTTCATGTCATCAAAAAGTTTGTGAATAAACCAGTAAATTTTATAGAGTGATGTATTTGAATAATTTTGCCAGGAAACACCCATTAATCAATATAAACAGTATTCACTTTAACATTTTCTACGGAACTGTTCAATAGTGGTGATTCCTTGACAGAACTTTCAAGTTGGTTCTATACTCTAATTCCTGAAACCAAAGGACTGTGTTTGTATGTGTCCGTCCTAAATTTTGGTACACACAAGGTATCTTTTTCAGCTTGTCTTGTATTGTAACCATGTAATAAATTAACATGACTTAAATCTCTCTTTAATATGTGGCTGCCATATCATGTATACATGTACACTTATACATCATCACTGCACGTCCAAACTGGAAATGTGTCTGAATAGGCATCCATCCTAAATGCGTAAACATGTCACTGGAAGAAACATCAAATCCTTCTCCCAACACTACATGGGCAGCTCATTTTTGAACCTCTTGTAATTTAATCGTTTGTCTTTGAAATCATCCAGACCAGACCAAGGAGTAAAAATCAAATTGAGGTAAAACAATGGCATTATAAAGAAGAGATTGTGTAGGAACATAGCTTTTAGTACGCTTAATCACACTGATATTTTTTGCAAAGTTTTGATAATTTTTTCAACATGTTCAGTCCAACGTAACTCTTCATCAATCATAACACTCAGGTATTTTGCCACTTTACTCTTTTCAAAATGCTTCCATTTAAAAGTGTGACAGAAACATCATTTACACTATTAACACCGACCTTGATCGTACTGGCGTGATGTTTGACTTGTCAGCATTAAGGACTAAACGGTTTTTAGTTACCCATGCAAACGTATTTTCCATACCTGTGGTTAATTTGCTCTGAATATGTATTTAGAGCTTTCACTTTTTTGAAAATCAAAGCCACAATATCTATTTGTATCAGTAATTCATTCGGAACACAATTTCCATTGTGCATTGCAGCTGAAATTCCAGAACACCTTTTTAACCCAGAGTCATAACTCATTAATGACAGAGGACAGCAAAAGGTTGGCATAAATGACAGGTGCAACACACAATGGCAATTGTTGTGTTCAGAATTAATTACTGATACACACAGATTCTGTTGCTTTGATTTTTCAAAAAAGGTGAAAAATATAATTAATATTCAGAGCAATATTTTGAGAAAAGTATTCAGAGAAATGTCATAAAACTTGCTTCCAATAAATTTTACATCCTTCAACTTTAAAATTCTCCTTGTACACCAAATTTCCCTACTGATCAAATTTTTTTGCACAGAACTTTGCCCTAGGTAGGATTTATGTTAATATATATTTACATAAATCCTACTATGAAACCGATGAAACAAAGAAAGATATAAAAAAAGAAAGTTTCAAAAGGTCAGCAAAACTGGCATCATTAGAGACTGATGGCCCATGAGTCAGAAAAAACAAAGAAATACTTCAGGGAAGATAGAAAAGTGTTGATTTATGTGCTGTCAGTCTCTTGTGCTGTTTGTCAAGTGTTTCCTCCGAAGTTGTGAGAATGCCAATGAGACCAATATTGCCAGTCTTGTGGGCTGTCGGTCTAGCAAACCATCAAAGAAGTTGTCTGAAGGCCTAAAAGAGCATCGTTGTTGGTCTCATAGGCTTGTAGGTCTTATGGGATGTTCGTCTCGGGGGCTGTTATTCTTGTGGGCCATCTGTAAAAGCCAGCGATATCTTTTATCATTATTATTTTGATTATTATGAATTTTATTGCTTCATTTCAATAAACAAAATGCATATATATTCAAGGACAATAAATCATAAATCATACATAAATGAAAGGTACAATTCAGCAAGTACATGGGACATATTGAACTGAATCAGTGCTTTCCATTTTTGAAGGTGAACTAAGTTAGCTTTAATAGCAGAATGCATTGGTGTGTAAAGAATGGGGAAAGATGCAAAGAGCAAAATTGCTAGTTTTGTCTGTGCACCTAAAATCGCAATCAGACTTATCTGAATAAAAGTTTTTATTTTATTTTGCTAAAAAATAATTGTAGATTTAAATACTAATTCTATATCCTAGTATTTTGGTTCTGCCTCTATAGAATAAAACTATGATTTTGAATAATTTTGTCATATGCGTCTTTCCCGCGTTCTTACGTGCCATCGCATTTTGCTAAGCTACCTAAGAGTTTGCCTTGTTTGATTGCAATAACTCGCTCTACTTTTTCTAGAAAAAATATAGCTTTTTGAAAATGCTTGAAACCAGTGTTTTATCAATATATTTATATCTGTAGATGATATGCATACTTAGCATAGTGTAAAACAATTATATCTCTATCCACCCAGATGTTAAAGGGAAAGTCCACCCTGATTGCAAGTTGATTTTAAAAGAAGCAGAAAAAAAAAGAAACAGATCAGTGAAGGTTTGCTTGCGCAAAATATGATAAGAAATAAGAAAGTTATGAATATTTGAAGTTATAATTAATCAAACACAAATTTGCAACTATATGATGTATCTTGCGAGCTCCTCTCCCATTTGCCCTGTATGCAAAATATCATTAAATTCCATTTTCTCTTAAGAAAATATTCAATCATGCATGCACTTTAGATATAATCATTGCTCATATGTTTGTTTGCACAAAACCTGTATGAAACAAATGTATTCCTTCATCAAAAACTTAGAAAATCAAAATTTATGAGATTTTCTGTAATGAGCAAATGTGAGAATAGCTCGCAGGATACGTCTTAGAGTTGCCTGTTTGTGTTTGATTGATTACAACTTCAAAAAATCATAGCTTTCTAATTTCTTGTCGGATTTTGCTCAAACTTTTACTAATCTGTTTCTCTTATATTTCTTCTTTTATTCAAATCAACTTTAGAGTGGATTTTCCCTTTCAATGGGTACCTGGCAGGATATATACTTTGAAATGCACTGTGCGCTGATTATGGCTGCTGAAGCTAAAGCTAGGGTAGTAATATTCAGACCTCTTTGGAAGTGTGCAGGGACATTATACCATAATGTGATATGCGCTATACAAGAATGGTTTAATATTATTATTGTTATTAATGTCTGAAGCAAGTATACATTTGGTTCTCATTCGTTGATATAATTTTTTTCAACACTTTTTATAATTTTATTGAATATAATTTTTTGTTTTCATTTTCTTAGTGGATACCATTCCTCCTAGTGTGCAATGCCCGGGAGACATAGTCCGTACTGTAGAACTGGGAACAGACAGTCTCCCTGTTTCATTCAACGATCCTGAAGTAACAGACCTCTCAGGAGTGTACTTCCTGTTAACTCAAACCCATAATTCTGGAGCACTATTCCCAGTTGGAATTACCTCTGTTTCATACACATATCGAGATGGGAGTGGAAATGCAGCTTCATGCAGCTTTACAATTACAGTGAACACAGGTACGTATTGGGTGATTATGTAGTGTATTGGTATGATTATCAAATAATTTGAGGGATGGATAAAAAAAAAATATATTTAGCCTCTAGAGGGCATCAACAGATTTTGATTGGTTGACACACGCTGCGGGAGCAGTTGGTCCAGCTCGTGTTGTCCTCTTCCAGTCATTTCACTTTCAGTACATTTCTATCTATGCGTGACTGACAATTTACTTCAGCTACACAAAGTATTCATCCAGTTTTGATGATTTTTTAATCATTTCATCAGTCATTATAGACAGTGCTGAGAATGAAGATTTTTAGAAGATGACTGTTCCACAACTCCGTACATGTAAGTTCTTAACAGAGAAAGGTGTGACATGCACTGGTAAATGAAGAGTGGAGCTTTGTCTGTCTGGTAAATTGCCATTTGGTCCATTTGTCAGCTGGTCTAACATCATTTGGTCTTAGGCTATATCATTTCATCCATTAACATTTCGTCCATTAACATTTCGTCCAATGAACATTTAGTCCAATAATCATGTCTAAAGACTATTTGGTCTAATAGCCATTTGGTCTAAACCCATTTATTCCATATACCACTCAGTCTAATTAAATGGGTTTTTACCAATATTCACTTGGTCCAATACCCATTTCGGACCCAGTTGGTCTAATATTCACTTGGTCTAATTATCAGTTCGTCCAATTACCATTTTGTCTAATCATTATTTCATTCATCAACCAATAGCCTTTAGGTCTAATGATCATTTCATCTAATATCCAGTTGGTCTAATAATCATTTGGTCCAAGTCTCAGTTTTTCTAATGACCTAATTGGTCTATTACTCATTTGATCTGTGCCTGTTTGACAAGGCATTTATGTAAACACATGAATGGCAGCCCCATAGCCCAGATACTTAGCAAGCTCCTATATTACATGTATGTCTTGTCAAACAGGTGCAGATGGACATGGATGTGTTTACATGATCCTGACAATATCGTTTGACTACTTTTGAGAAAACAATACAGTTATCACAATTTAATAACTTATTATTGAAATGATCATTTGACACCAAATTGCACCCCAAGAAAGTTAGAATACTCAAAAATTTGACCTGAATTGAATGACACACCTTAGAGTCATTTACCTGATGACAACTGAATTCTCTCATTCCCATAGGCTTAATACAGGGATCACCCAGTTCCCGTAGGCAAAGGGTTAAGGTTTAATGCAACAAAAAAAATTCTCTACATCCAATGCATTTTGGGCAGCAAAGCGTAGTTTAAGGGGCACTTTATTGTTTTTTTCAGGAGCGTGTTACACCTCCTTCCCCATGGAAATTTTTGTCAGTTTTTATTTTTTGTAATGTACACCCATACCTCTTCCTTGAGACAAAATTTGGTCCATGGGCCTTTAAGGGGAGAAATTTGCCCCAATTTTTCGGGGCCCTCTGACAACCCATCCCGATAGAAAATTGTGTCAGTTTTTGTGTTTTGGTAATGTATAATCCTACACCTCCTTCCTGACAAAGTTGGCGCATATGTTAGATTGGTTGAAATCGAACCGACTTTGGGGCCCTTTTGCGGGGCTCTGGGAACCAAACCCGGTGGCTTCGTTCAAGCTGACAAGCTTTTTGTGAATGACATGGATGGTCCAAGTAACTTTAAGGGGTCAAATTTCATATGTAAAATGGGGTGATTACTTCGGGACAGCCTCCCAGACTACGTGTACATGTATTACTAGCTTCTCCATGGTTACATAAAGTGGGGGAAAATAGAGAATTTGCGTGCAGAGCATAGTAATACGTTTTGTAATTTTTTGTTTGGAAGGTTTCATTTCCCGAGTTTTGCATCATTTTTCCTTATCTTATTTTACACCTCCAGATTTATTGGATGGGCAAAAAGATATGTTTGCCCTCCCGATGTTTTCTTTTTCTTTGAAGGGGGAGGGGGGGCAACGACCCCCC
The DNA here is from genome assembly GCA_025618425.1 of Heliocidaris tuberculata. Taxonomy (NCBI): domain Eukaryota; kingdom Metazoa; phylum Echinodermata; class Echinoidea; order Camarodonta; family Echinometridae; genus Heliocidaris; species Heliocidaris tuberculata. Next base: position 18,101,264 of record CM046845.1, on the reverse strand, counting down.
TTGCCCCCCCCCCCCACCCCCGGATTGACACCCCTTGATAATAGTAGGCCTAATCATACTTTTTAAATTATTGAAATGATACATGGGCTACATTGTAATGATAATATTTTTTAAATTGATAATAAAAGCATTATCATTAAGAAACATAATTATTATTACCATTAAAATATTCTAATATCTAGGTTATGAAAGGCACTGCTTTCCATGTTTAGTTGAAAAAACCTCCATGACATGTAAATAGATCTAGACGCTAGCTCTATAGATACAAATTAACTGCAGAAACTTAATCTGATTGGCGTACAAAATCTGGATCTTAAATTGAAAACAATGCAACAAACATGGACGTCCTAGGGTCGTAGATGGCTAGCTCAATTTTTATTAGACTACTTGGTTATTAGACCAAATGATAATTAGACCAGACAGTTATTATACCAAACAGTAATTAGACCAAGTGCTAATTAGACCAAAGGTTAGTTAGTCCAAGCGGTTATTAGACAAAATGACATTAGACCAAAAGAAGTAAGACCAACTGTAATATGGACCAAATGGGTATTGGACTAATTGATAATGGACCATGTGGTAATTGGACCAATTGGCAAAAAAAAAAAAATAGACCAAATGGTTATAGACGAAATGGCTATTGGCCCTACTGGTTATTGGACAAAATGTTTATTGGATGAAATGTTGATTAGACCAAATGTATACTGGACCAACTGATATTAGACTGAATGATGATAGACCATATGACAAAGGGACCAAATGGCGTTGAACCAAATGGCAATAAATCGTCAGTCTTGCATCGACAGCCACGGCAACATACATGTACACCATGATATATTCCAACTCTTCCTCTGACCAGCACATTGTTGCTTTGCAACAGAACCCCATACCCACAAATACACTTTTGTATGATTTAAAATCAATGTTTAAGTCACTTTTCAATAGTGTTTTGGACCCGTTCTGGACTAAGACACGTCACCTGATCCATAGGAAACCCTTAGTGCATGCCTTGAGTAGGCATCACAACAAAAGTTCATGTAATATAGTGCCGCCATTAGCAATGCAAGTGGAAATAGAATTTACATGTATCATGATAATTATCAAGGGTCTTGAATGTACCTAAGTAATTACAAAGTGTGATAGAAATATTATTTATATGAGGCATAAATTTATGAGAGATGCTGTATGAGAAAAATAATTCCTGTCTTGTCATATTGTTCACCTGACAAGTAGTAATAATTTTCAAAACTTCAAAATGTAATTTTGAGAAGAATTCTGAATTGATATTTTAGAGATTTACTTTATGTGGCATTCTCTGTCATAGAACTGGCAGTCAAGAAACTGCTGTAATTGTTTTTTACAGAAAATTATAATATTGTAATGTTTAGGACAGTACATCTAGCTCTGCTATGTTTCATACAATATGTGTAGACCTTCATGAAATGTTTTCCTCTCAGAAGTCAGCTAATCATATATGAAATTAATTACCCTTAAGTACTTGAACTTGTATAGAAAGCACTCAGGGGAAAAAAACCACATCTGAAGATGGGTGATTCTTAAAAAAGACCACTCTCTATTCCTCTAAACATCTCTATATGCAAGGTGTTTCTATGAAAAGGTAATGTTTTCCTTCTGGATTTCAGTCATTGAACAATTTTCATCATTGTTCATGATTTGAACTATGGGGAGGGGGCTTCTCAGGATTTTTTTTAATTTTTTTTTTAGATTAGACGATATATGAAAAATATTTCTTTTTCACAGTATTATTTTGTTTTATGTAACATAAATGTATTAGTGATTATATTTCTTATTTCAATGTGAATCTTGTAGGATGTGCATGGTTTTTATAGACTTCAGCCCGAGTTGAGCCCTTGAGCTCAGTTTTCAGTGGATTACATTGATAATCACTGCAACATCTGACATTTGATCTTGCTGCATTTACTCAGTGCTTTTTTCATCAAGATAAGAGAGTTACGTCTAAGGTTGCAATCATATTTTTTGTCACTGGAATTTTTAGTGTTAAGGAACAATTATCGCTGGAGCACAAGTTGTACAAACATTCCCTTCCCTTCATATGCATGTACATGCATTTTGCATTAATCATCCTTATGTGATTTTAGTTGATATTGTTTTCACTTTTCACATGTTTGTGGTTTGGTGCATTGTTTAACAGCACACATGATTGTATGACATATTGCTTTACTGTATGTAATTGTGTCATTTGTTCTCTATGAAAAGTACATCTACATGTACATGTATCAACTTCAAAAAAATAGTAAGTGTACCACGGAGCTCTTGCAGAAATGATATATATAAAATTTCAGATGTTACTGCTCCAAACTATAGTTAAATCAATCTGGGGGATCATAAAACTATTTCATGCCATGTAAAAATGATTATAGCAATCAAGGCTTTGTGAATTTGTTACTGTCAGTTGTTATACGTGTAGTTCTTCTCATGTCATTGTTCTTTTCTTTTTTTTCAGTTGATACAACATCTCCAGTTCTCACATGTCCTGACCCTATCCTGATGACAATTGAGCTTGGCAACACTCAAATCACTGTTGCATTCAATAATCCTACTGTTATGGATAACTCTGGCTCTGCAACATTTGTGAGTGTCACCCGGGCATCTGGCACCTCATTCCCAGTTGGTGTAGTAACACCTGTGACTTTCACCTATCAAGATCAAGCTGGCAACCAGGGATCATGCACATTTCTGGTCACCGTTCAAACAGGTACCAATTCAGAGTCAAAATGACTTTAACAACTATATCTTCATATATCAAGTACTTCTAGGAAAAATATTGTTATTTGCTCTAATAAAGGAGAATGAAATGAAAAAGAAGGATATAATATAATACAAAAATGTTTGTATTAGATTGTAATGGGATATCAGAGCATGGTGCAATACAAAACAAGCTGACAATTAACCCTTTCCTTGGGAGGCAAATCCCACCCAAGATCATTACACATAGTAGTACAAATAGAAACTTGTAAATACTTTGTGAAAATTGTTCCCATAGAAGATAATCAAAGCCAAATTTAGTGGAGTCATCCCAGTAGACACCCATTAGACCAACAGCCCACAAGGTGGACAAAACTAAGGAATACATTAGAAAATATAGAAAAGAAAAATTTTCAAAAGGTCCACAATACTTACAAAAGAAAGAAGTACATGAGGGAAGGTAAAAAATGACGATCTCATGGGCTGTTGGTCTCATGGGCCATTGGTCTAGTGAACCCTAAAAAATGTCAGGTTCAGGCTCTGTTAGGGAATCATGAATCATCTCTCCTTCTGGAATCTTCTTTCACCATGGGGACAACCAAATCTGTGGATTTCATATCTGGCATTAGCAGCTTACTCTACATTTCAAGGCCATTCTGAACTCAAACTTGGATTCATATTCTATCGATTTTCCCAGCTGAGAAATTGTAATTCTTTGCTAATTTAACTATCTTATGTAATATTTGGCTATTGAAAATATTGGTTTTGATTTCAAGTCATACTGAGATTTGTAAATATAAAGAATAAAGCTACATGTAAGTATTATCTAATGTAAGATATTTTGTTCGATTCTGATTGGGGCTTGTCTGGGATATGAGCCAATGCTATCAAGTCAAATACATGTATCCTTTGCAGGGTCACCAATAGAATTGGGGACTTTTATTTAAAATCTGATTCAAATTGTAATAAGTCAAAATAGTTACTAAAATTGTAAAATATTTTTTGGAAATCTCTGGAAAATTCTAGAAGACATGGTGCAGAAGTTTTGAAATTCTGAAATACCCAGTATGTGTTAAATGTTGAAGTGTTTGTTAAGAGGACAGATTAATTTTGTCCCTTTGCCATTTGTATGCACTAAACAAAGCTTATTTAATGGTTGTCGCATCTATCCAAATGTCCAAGAAGATAAGAATGTTTCTCATGTATTTAAGAAGCCACTAAGGTCTGTTATAACTTCAGTAGAATATTGTGTGATGGGAATGCATCCTGGAGCTGTATAAAACCTGGGAACTTTTACTCTTTGTTTTACTTAGTTTGTAACCCGACCGCACCATTCTGAGACGGTTTAACTCGTCCTTATCTCGTTTTTAGTGCATTAGAATGCGCTCCTAGAGTGTATACAATCCCGTCCTGGCTCGAGGGCTATAAAACTCCAGCGTGTTCTTCCCATTCCTCATTCCTCATTCCCGTTCGACGCTTCAGAAAGATCAAGACATACAACTACAGTTGCCTTCTCACCCCTTCTGTGTTCCATTATGCCTCCAAAGAAAAGTGCCAGAAGGACTGGCCGTGGGAAAGCAGCCACTAGTTCATATACCCAAAGATCCCCAAGCTCTAGCTTCTCTTAAGGCCAGCTAGATCAGGCCCAAGTTTAGCAGCAGAAGTCCCTGAAAAAAACAAAAACTCACACCCATCTCACCCCTTATCAAGAAAAAGGCATGGTGGAATGGCTCAAGGCCAATGAAGTCCTGTATAACAAAAAAAATTGAGGCCTATAAGGACACAAAGAAAAAAGTTCCTGTGGCAGAAGCAAGCAGAGGAGATGGGTGTAAACAGTGAGGAGCTGATCATCTGGTATACCAGCCTCAGGACATGCTACACCAAGCTGAGGAAGAAGAAGTTTATAACCTATCTTGTCCAAGCGTACTGCAGACGGGGAGGAACTGCATGAGAATGACAGACACGTATTAAAAACGAGTAAAACTTACTGAGAACCTACTGGGAACTTATAGAACCATGTAAAAACGTGTTTCCAACTCATTCAGAACGTGTGAACCTACTGGGAACTTATAGAACCATGTAGAAACGTGTTTCCAACTCATTCAGAACGTGTGAATTTGTTTTGAACGTGCTAAGGACATAGTGTGGTCGAGTTGCGTCTGATTGGCAACGGACGACCCGGCCGAGCTAACGTACTAAAGACGTAGTGTGGTCAAGTTGGGTCTGTTTGGCAACTGACCCGGTCGAGTTACAAACTGACCCGGTCGTACTGCTAATTGATGCTCGACCACGTGACGTTGTAACTCGTCCCTAGTAGGATCAAAGTATGGCAACCCCGTTCGTAGTACGTCCATCTCGTTCAAGTACGTTATCACTCCGTCTAATTTTAGGACAGGGGAAAATTTTGAACAGGCTCAAAGTTCTAGAGCACCCTTCCCGTCCAAGCCAGTCCGAGCCTGTCCAAGAAGTTCTTAAACAGATTGTAAACAGTTGCTACTACGTTTACTCCGTTCGCACGCACTTTGAGCTCGTTTTGGCAACATTTTCCAGAAAGTAGTGAGAACTAGCTTGGTGTGATGGGGGTATTAGCTATAATTATATGCCAACGTCTTGATTTAGGCTATTAGAAATTGACAGTCCTGTAACTTTGGGGTTACGATATGGCTAAAAGATGCATCTCTCTATAGGCCGAATTAACTTAAAAGGGGTTAACTTGGAATAGTTGCCTGTACCTGTAACTGCATGTGTAAGTCGCCCAAGAATTGGGTTATGAATTTACTGGAGATACAGTAGGTTGGTTGCCTCTTCAGTAGTTACATAAAAACCAGTAAAGGTTGCTGAAGCTTTATTACAGGATTGTCCTGGAATTTTTCAGGATGTGAATGAGGCTGTGTCTCGTAAGGTAGAATATGTAGAATGATGTGGATTTTGTCAAAATGGAGGAGAGTACTGATGTTGTTACTTATAGTGTTAACATTAAGGTTTCCATGCTAATTGACACAGACAAAGGTGCTGAGGTGGCTGTAAGAGGTCCCATACATGTAGCTTTAGGACCCATTTAAGCTGAAGATAATCCTGAGTGTTAAAATGCCGAAAGAGACATATTGATAGGAAATGGAGACCTCCCCAAAGTTCTGCTAAATATTATTTGACTGTTGTCCATAAGTTTTGAAATATCAGGTGTTTGTTGTTGTCCCTCTTAAATATTTTGCACATAAATTTGAAATTACCTACAAAAAGATTGTTACATAACTTGATGAAGCTATACTTTTTGCGAGGTACCTAGTTAACTTCCTAACAAAAGAAGAACATTAATTCTATCATTATCAAGATGAAAGTTTATACTCTTTCTTGCCTTTGAGTTTTCTATAAAGGAAACTATTGCAAAAGACAGTGATTGAAACATTGTTCAGACATCAGAACAATGTGATTACTAATGCTCTTATAAGAACATAAAGAGATGAATATTGAGCTCTAGAAAGATCTAAAGAGGAAAGATCATGTTATCATTTTAACTCTATCAAAAAATAGTTCATTCGGAATTATGGTATGCATGTGAGTATGTATGTGAGCTTCAGTAAATTTCTAAATTTTGATGATCCCAATCCTCACAGTATACACAAATTTTTATGTAAACATGATCAACCTTTCCTAATTCTCTGAGAGAGTTTTTTCTATACGTAATCTCTTGACCAGAACTCAACTTTATCTTTAATAGTAAATGAAAGAAATAAACCCCCTTCAACAGTTTTTTTTTTAATTCCTTGACATGCCATTATGAGACTTGAATCATACATTTTTGTAGTTAACTGGTCACATGCATTCATGTACAGGTAAATATCCCAGCGCCTACATGTATGAATACTCTCAAGCTTGATAAATTTTTTTTTTTTTACCTCCCATAGAGGACACTATACCTCCACAGGTGACCTGTCCAGATAATGTGATAGACACTGTGGAACAACCATTGACGGGAAGGATTGTCGTTTTTGACACTGCGACTGCTACTGATCTCTCTCAAGTAACCTTTGTCAGCGTAGATCCACAGTCTGGCTCTTTCTTTAGTGTTGGAACAAATCCAGTAACATATACTTACAGAGATTCCAGCAACAACATGGCAACTTGTACTTTTTTTGTTATTCTTAATGAAGGTATGTAAAACGATTCAAAAATTGGGGGAGGAGGGCTGATTGCAATTTTTTTTTTTTTCATTTATTTCTATCAGTAGTTTTAAAATACATACAAATACAAGTCAGTACAAAATATAAAATTACAAGATAGAGGAGACAGCGAGAAAAGCAATCAGGCACCAAGATTTCTCACGTAAACACACAAGAGCACATGCACAAATGCACACATATGTACACATGCATGTGCACACGCACTCAAACACCCACACACACACACACACGTTACATTCATATTGATATAGAATTTAGCTCTAACAATTCAATATTATAAGCCTGTAATAGTAAAGACTTTCAAATGGTATGAAACAAAAGAATCAACTTGGGCATTATGAGTGGGTGAAAAAATATGTCAGTTTTGTGTTTTAGGGAGTTTAGGAAATCATGTCTCTGTAAAGAATACCATATGATTGAGGAAGACATTGTTGGACATAAAATTATTCCTTTCCTTTCTCATTGTGAACCTTCACAGTTGATACAACCAATCCTGTCATAACATGCCCTAACGGATTCACTGAAACTACACCTCTGGGATCGACTGGCACTGTAGCTGACTGGATGTCAGCCTCGGCAACAGACAACTCTGGTCAAGTCACTGTTACACCAGACCGCCCTTCACCATCCTTTCTGTTCGTTGGACAAACAGAGATCACTTATACTGCAAGGGATCCTTCGGGGAATGTAGCAACTTGCACATTCACTATTACTGTAGTAGAAGGTAATGTGGAAGAGTATTTGAGTTTGGTTTGAAATGTATAATAGATAAAGGTGGTTTTTCACAGGGGCATGTGAACGATTCACGAAGGATGCGAATGTCGAAAAAATGGCAAAATCCAACATTCAGAGAAGTTTTTCTCTGAATGTAATGCGAAAGTAGAAAAACCATTCTTGCGCAGTTTGTGCGTAGTTCTCACAACATATGTGCAAATGTCGTGTGTAGCATTGCAGAACTATGGCCAGTACACATACACAAAGAACACGAGACTAAAATGTGAACCTGAGTTGACAGCTGTCTTGAGTTGATCGGCCTCTTTGTACCAAACGTTCATGAGAACTTCACACAAACTCCATGAGAATGTCGCGTGAGCAAGACCTTCGCAAAACATTCGTGGAAATTTCGGTTTTGGTTTGTGTGTAGCTCACAAATAGTTCGGGAATACTTTGTGACATTCACAAATTAATCGTCATGAACAGAGGTCCTCGACGTTAAAGGCTTGTGTTTGCTTCTTTGGCAAAGTCAACTGGTCTCAAGAAGTATGTGAAAGGTTTGCCAATAGTTTGAGAAATGATCGGACGAACTTCGCTGCTTTCGCGAGACATGCTCTAAACTGTCGGAATCTGTTTCGGGTTTCACGAAGATTCTGCGAACATCACGCCCATCGTGAGTAGGTTGTGCACATGTGACAAAGCTTTTCAGACATTTTCGAGAGCAAATCACGAACAAATCACAACCCGGGATGCTGGAAAGGTTTGCAAGAAATTTCAAACTGTTTTTAACCCTAAAAGGGCCGGGATATTTTGGCTACATGTATGCCACAGCCGGGGGGGTTGAATCCACCCCCCCCCCCCAAGATCTCGACCGTCGACCACGCGATCATGCCAAAAATTGGCATGCACGTCATCCATAACGTAATCTACAAAACTGTATAGTTAAATGCTCCGAAAAAATTTCACATTAATTAATTATGCTAATTTATGCATGAAATCAAAATTTTGCTCTAAATCATTAAATAAAGCTCAAAAAATGCTAATTTTTGGTACACACTCTTTCCAATATCCTTAGCAAATATACTTGAAAAAAAATTCGGTATCAAAATTGATTTCTTATGTATTTTATTGTATTTAAAAATTCTTATGTATTTCTTTGGTTTTTTTTACGTTTTGTTTTTTATTGTTTTTTGGATGAAATTTGTCGGGGACACTTTCACGATCATAAACAGCATAAAATAAATTAATTTTAATCAGTAAATGTAAAAAAAAAATTCATAGATTTTTAAATTTTGGCTGAAAACACATTTTGCATTGAAATTATACATGAAATCACGTTTTAGAGCAATTTTTGGTCTGACATGCAAGTACAAAATGTTGAGTAACTTCGGAACCGCATACCCGGACATCGCAAATTTGGTCTCAAAAGATGCGTGAGATTCGAAAGAAAAAAGTCATGAAACGCTGCGGCGACTGCTTTGCGCGTTGCAGACATATCGCGAGAAATGTCTAGAGGGGGGAGGATTCCACCCCCCCCCCCCCGGCCCTTTTAGGGTTAAATTCCCTCTGAACTAAAAACAACTCCAACGAACAAGTGGCGATGCTTCTGAACCCCCGCGCATTTTTGGCGAACTTTTGGAGCCTAAAATGTTGGACTTTGCTCTTTTTTGACATTCCCATCCTTCGCGAATCGTTCGCGTGCCCCGTGAAAACCCACCTTAAGTAATGAGTAAAGAAAGATAGGAAAATCTTTCTAATCCTCCTGATTATTTGTCAGGCAGTAATTTTCTGCAAGCTTTAGTTTTGTTTACTTTTTGAGGTTCCAAACCACCAGTCTACTGTATGATAGATGGTTCAAATGCCAGTTTCTCATGAAATGCAATTCCATCCACAGATTTCATATTTAGGTCTAAGTGTGTTGTATACACTGTTGCCCGTAGACTTGGAATTATCTTGTTTTCAGACATATTCCTCTGTTTATTCCTTTTTAAACGTATTAGTAATCACTGATGACCAGGTGTAATGATTACATGTACATAATGAGTCCTTGTAACCGATGTGAAATTAATTCATGCATAATTTTCCATTATGTAACATAGCTTTTGTCTTGTGCTAGAAAAGACAATGCACTTCCTGCTATGCCATTTTTCTGCAATAAGTTTGTTTTCAGAGTTAGCAGAATGATTTTCAATCAAATATGTCACAGACGTTTCCCAGGATATTCCCCTTCTGACGCAATTGGCAATACGCTGAAAAGTGCTTGCCCTGCGACAGAACGGACACAAATATGATGATACATTGCTGATTCCCTTTGACCATTGCAGAGGATGGTCTGTAAAATCCTTAACATCATCGAGAGGAGGGTCATTTGAGGCCACAATGATCTCCAGGATAACCATGACTGACTACCAGATGAGATTGTCAGCAACTACAGCAGATTACAGCTTGGGCTCTGGCAGCATGTCATCCTTACAATGCAAGCCACTGTATCCTTGACTGTACAACTGGAAGTCACAAGGTGCAGTGATTACGTGGCGGGAACATCATCAGTGTCTGCATCCATTAACCCTTATCTGCCCCCATGTACCAAACCCAGTGCCAGAGTGCTAATCCCTATAATGCCAGCCGTTAATCCCCCCTGTGCCAGGTTTAGTTTTGTGTGCTTAAGTACAAACAAACAATGCAACTAATCGTGTACAGTGGCAGCGCTGCGAAGGCTACTATACAAAGTTGTGGCAAGCAAGCATGGGCTAGTAGTGCACATGTAGTCGGCATGGCTAGGCAGATCAGTACACAAGGTTCTGGCATCGTATGGGTTAAACAACTCAAGATGGAGGTGGCTCACTGATGGTATGGGCCAGTGTTCATTGTAGAGGAAAAACGCTATTAGTAGTGCCCGGATGGAAATGTCAATGCCGTCTTGTACCAGAAAATCCTGGAGAGCCATTGCTCCCCACACACAAGAAGGGTGTAAGTGTGAACAACTTTTAACTGCAAGACAACAAGGCCAGAGCTCATAGAACAGCTGCAGTGAGGAAATTTCTTGATGCAGACGGGATGCAGAAGATGCCAGGGCCTGCTTTCTTTCTTGATATGAACCATATCAAACTTCCCTGGGATGCCCTAGAGTGGGCCATCATTGAGAGGAACAGTATTCTCAAAAATCTGCAGAAGTTAACAAAGCCCCTGTCTGAAAAATGGGGCGCCCTCCCCCTTGCAATATCAACAAGCTTGTGGACAGTATACCACGACACGTTGCGACCTCTGAACTCACTGTGTCAGTGGTGGCCGAACACAATATTAGTGACTACATGTACATGTTCATGTACATGTACTGTAGGTGACACTTGAAGGAGTAATATTGAACATTCCTGTCCATGAAATTCCCCTCGAATATGCATCTCTGTTAAATTTGCCACGGTTGAAAAATTGAATGTGTTTTGACTTCTTAGTCTTACTGTTCTGGCGAATGGTATATTGTGTTGTATTGTATCATTTTTTTAATGAAATCATTATTTAACACTTGATCCAGTGTGTCCCTAAAAGGGGCAAACCCAAATTCATTGGTAAATTACTCAATGATTTGCCACTATATTGTCTTACAATTAAATGCACACATCATTGGAAAGCTCATATGTGACATAAACATGCTCAATGAATCATGCATGACTGTATGGGTTAGGAACATGAATTTCTGGTAAGTGATATATTATTTTGAAGCTGAGAATCTCCTCTTTTGTAATCAAAGCTAAACTAAAAAATCATGAGACTTTTGAGTGGTTTTGTAGTGCTGGGTCACTAATAGGACATATATGTACCTGACAGTCATACATGACCCAGAGTTGTCCTTTACAGCATGTTCCAAGTTCCTGTTTATTTCACCCCAAATTGATGAATCACTCCAAGTGACCACTGATTAATATGGCACTCTTATAATACTTCATGATTGTCACAAAAGAAATTTTCATTAATTATTTTTATGATTAGTAGGCTTGAAAGCTATGCCCAGTAGTTAATTTCCTTCTACTATTATATTACCCTCTAGGTGTTTTATGATTGATTTTTTTTTTTATTTCTTTTATATTAAATTTTCAGTTGATTCCACTCCACCTGTGGTAACTTGCCCTGCTGATTTCACCCAAACTGTCCAGTTCGGTGTAACATCTGCAGCAGTTAATTTTAACGAACCAACTGCAACGGACAACAGTGGTACAGTCTTTGTTGTTAGCCGCACCTTTGCACCAGGGGATCTATTTCCTGTCGGTCAAACTCCAGTTAGCTATGTATTTAGAGATGCTTCAAACAATATTGCTCCAACCTGCACTTTTACTGTCAATGTTATAGCAGGTTAGTATAAGTACATTAATGCAAGTGAAGGGTTTCATCATGGAACATATATTTACACTAATATGTACTTTAAAGGGTATCATTCACCTAAAACAATACTTAGTGTACAGGATAGAATGTATGAAATCAGCTTTAAAGGTAATGTGCAGTTTTGGTAAGCCCTCAAACACATCAGATTTCTTTGATTTATATGATATGATTTAGATGATAAATAGCATAACTAAATTGCTATGAAGTTTTTTCATCGTTAAGGTAAATATTATGACAAGTGAAGTGTGAAAAATAGTTTAGATACTGGGAGAGGGATCAAAATTCCTCCAGTGGCATGTTTTACTAAGTATGCTATACACATGTTATCTCCATGCAAGGCACTGAGGTTCTTGTGTCGGGGTGTCGAGTCCTAGCATAGGGCAGTGTATACTGTAAAACCAGAAATTTTTGCATGCATGAAGCTTTCACGAGAGGTCAAGATTCCTGAAAATTTTATGTCGTGAAAATTTATAATGAGATTAAATATAATCTTGTAATATATCTTCATATAAGTAATATTTAAAGCTCCTATTTTGAATGAGTAGTATAGCGACATAGAACCCCGAACAAGGGAGATCAGATCTCCTGCCGTAACATACAGAGCAAAATGTATTTTGTGCTGTGACTTTCAATTGGAAATTCTCCTTATGAAATCTAAACATTCTTTATACAAGTAAAATAATATAGTTTAATTTTCAAAGGAAATCAAAGTGCATTTCTTTCACACAGTGGTGCAACATGTGGACTTCCCTCCCTACCAAGATTACAAAATTTCAATATTTCAAATTCGGGAAATCTTCACAGTCACTTCATATTCAGACAATCAGTTAGTTGTCTGTCAATCAAATTAAATTGATGATTGTTTTAAACAAAACAACTGATTTTTTTCTACTAATATGCTGTGAATGGATAAACTTATAAAGGAGCTAACCTGTCATAGAAAGAAAAACTCGATTAAAATAGAAATTTTCAGAGTAATGATTTATTCATCAGAGAAATGCTGCTGCTGTTTTCTCATTATTAATTGTCCCATTTTTCAAAGTCTGTTATGTTGGTCACACTTCACTTCTATAAAAAAAAATTACAAATTCATAGAAGAATTAAAATGGAGATCAAAAATCAATGGGATGTGTTCTGGAAAAAATGTGAAAAGAAAATGACAGAATTTAAATACTGAACATCATGTAAAACCTCTGTTTTGGACTTTTTGAAATTAATGTTTTTGCTATATTTTTGTTATGACATGTATCTGTATGCAAGTTTAATTTAATTTAAAAAATTTTAGAAGAAAACCTTTTTGCAGTACAATGTTCATACCATTGTTCAAGGTCCCAGCACTGCTCCACCTCAAGTCACGCATCAATGAATAGAACAATCGTCATTAGCATTTGCTTGAGTTTGAATTTCAGCTATTGCTAGGTTTATAAATGAAGCTTAATGTCAAAACGCTATTAATGATAGGACTAGGAAAAGTAATTTGAGGGATCTACAATAGATAAAACTATTTAGCAGCTAAAGGGCATCAACAAATACTTACTTTTGATTGGTTGATGCACGCTGAGGGCGCAGTGGGTCCAGCTTTCTGTTGTGTTGAAATAGGAATACTCATAATAAAGCACGCCCGTAAGGAAAGAAGGAGTCACAACAGAAGTAATATAGCACCAACATTGGTGAATGTCTTACAGTTCTTGTCAATCCCTTGAATTGATTAAAATTGATTAACAAACAGAGATGGATTTTCAGTGATGTGTAGACACAGATCTGCATATAAAATTACCTTGCATGATATATATACATATTAATATGTGTATTGTGTATTACTAATATAGAAGGGAAGTTGTTCATAAGAACTAGAAGTTATCAAAAGTGCTAGTCGAGCTTAGTTCCATTTTTTGGCAGGATTTTTTTAAAAATATCTCCATGTAAATTTCTTTTTACCCTCACAAGCCAAAAGTTTGGCAACATTCACACAATGACACAAAAATATCCTGTGAATCACTTTTGGCCTGTATTGCAAGGATATTAGAATACATTTTTGATACACAGTTCTCTAATTTATAGTTAGATTCTTGTGATGGACATAAAGAAATTTACTTCTATAATTTTTTTCATACATTTCTAATATTTTGTTGGATAACTGCGACCTCTGATTATGGCCTGCATCCTCTTTGACAACGTTTATAAAGCTGGGTTACTCTCTCTGGGATGATGTTTCCCTTATGCCCTGAAAACAGAGTGGATCAGGTCATCCCTGGTGGTGAGCCTATCCTCCAAGTTTATTTTGCTGATATCATTCCGTAGGTTATCAATCTGGTTCACATCTGAAGACTGTTAAGAACAATTAATTCTTCAGATACCTTTGTCATTGTACCACCCATCCATTGCAGCAGCCCTATGGAAAGGGGCATCACCACGTCTTCTTTGAAAATAAATGGGTTGTCTTGATCACTAAAGATGTTCTCAATTGATGGTAGCTAGTGGGCCTCCAAAATTTTTGGTAGTGGACATCATCCATGTTTCCATTAATAAGAACAAGGAAGCTCAGGCTATAAATCCTAATGCATCCCCACACCATGATGGAATCTGATCTTCTAGCTATAAAGATTTACAGCAATAAATCAATGTATCTACCTATTTGCTAGTTTCCCAAACTATGCCGTCATTCGAGAAAAACTAAGTCAAAACGCGCACGCCCCGCCCGCGTGTGTTCCCCGTCCACCAATCATGATCGTGCAGCCGCCATGCTCTTCCTCTTCCTTTCTCGCCCGTCAGAGTAGTGACATCTACGAGCTAAGTCTTAGTCTAAATTGCGAGATTTTTACTTCCAAAAGCTTTTTTGGTTGCTATTCGCTATTAAAATTCCGTTCACCAACCTTCTACAAGCATTTTGGTGTATCGGACTTTTCCTAAGTCCACCTCCTTCACGGTATTTTAATCAAATTAATTTGCCGTTTTTCTTCCCCTTTGGGGCATTACACACAGACGGTGTCTAGTACGCCACGTCGGGCTCTTCCCCCGTAGGTTATCCCCGGGTTGCCCTGTCTGTAGGTGGTTCAATTCAATGCGCATTGGCAAGCGGTTTTATCAGAACGTTGTGTTTCTCCTTAGTTAAGGAGTTTATTCCCACTCTGAATTGTGAGTTGGTAGTTGTTATATATTAGTTCTGTATTTGTTTGCTTGTCTTTGTTTTCAGTCATGTCGAAGTCTCCGTCTCGTACGGCTAGTGTTTCTTCCCCCTCCGGGGGGACTCGCCTAGCCTTGGGAGGGTTGGCTGCGAGAGGTTCATCTCGCACCAATGTTATCTTCCCCGGAGCTTCGACTGTAGGTAAGTTAGGGCCCGCCTCGTGTGAGGCTCGCCCCGTGATGAGTTCGTCGTCTGTATTGACAACCAACTCATGCGGGATGTACCGGGAGAGTGAGTGCCGCACTAGGCCAATATCTCTCTCCGGGATAGAGACGAGCAATGTATTGCCTTTACAGGCAATACAAGGCGACGGGGAGAGTGAGTGCCTCACTAGGCCGATACCTCTCGCCGATAAAACTGTGGGCAATACCCCAACCCGCAGTTCGTCTCGCTCGAGTGACACTCCTCGCTCTCTAGCCACGGATGTGTTCGCTCAGGGGTCGGCTCCCTTTGTCTCTCCGCACGCTTCTAATCCAAGCAAGGCGGGTAAGAGTAAAAGGAGTCGTGACCTTCCTAATGTACCCAGTGCAGGGCTTACTACGGAAGCGGCGCCCGTTTCAAAGGATAAAGGGAGCGGTAAACATGCTCGCCTGTCCAAGAAACGTAAGCGCCAGAGTCCTGCCCAGCCGGCCGGCGGGGCGGACTCTCTCCCCTCGACATCGACCGCGTCTTCACCGACTGTGTCAGGGGGGGCCAAGAAGAAGCGGGTTAGCCCTCCGAGGTCGACTACTTCTTCCGAGTCGGGCGTCTCCCATGAACTTCTGAAATATCTGAAGATCATTATGGAGAAGAGTGGTTGGTCGGACTCTATGTCCGTACCCCCCACCACACCTGACTGCAACCCCTCTCCCCCTAGGGGAGGGGGGGATACCTGTACCCGTCCCGGTCCGGGTCTGGTTTCGGATCCGGTTCGGATACCGGATCCGATTCGGTTTCCGGTTTCGGATACCGGTTTTCCGGTCCCCGAATCCGGTTTTTACCGGTTATCCGCCGGTTAGGAACGCTGATTTTCCCTTGGTTTCCACCACTGGTTCCAGTGGATTGGGATCCGGTTCCTCTGCTCAGGTATCCGGCTCAGTGCTGTTGGGCTCCAACAGACATGAGTCTTGCCGCCCCTCTTCGGGCATCTCCCGACCACGTTCAGCTTTTGATCGTCCGGTCGGGGCTGCTCCCCTACCAGCGGCACTTGGTGCTCCGCCTGGGGAGGAATCCTGGGACTGCCTAAACCGCCCTTCTTGGGATCAGGCTTCGCAGTCGGGATTCTCGGAGGATGATGCCTCTTCACAGGCTGAGGTTACGCCCCAGACCTTTCGGTCCCTGGCGGTAGATACTCAATCCCTGCTGGAGAAATATCTTCCCGACACGTATTTACCGAGTCGGGTCGATTCGGGACATCCGTCTCTCCTTTTCAAAGGTGAGCGTCCCTCCAAGGGCATCCCTCTTACGGAGGACTTTAAGCGAGTCTATAATGACTTCTCTTCACAGCCTCCTTCCCTTCTTGGTAAGGCTCGTCCCTTGGCCAGGGATTTCACCTTCTCCCAGCAAGACACTCTCGATTTCTTTACGAGAAAGTCTTGTTCCAGTGACCTCATTCATGTAGGTGGAAGGCTTGGTGTCAACTTTAAGAGTACTGGTTACACCAAAGCGGAGAAGTTCCCGAACCTGATGGAAACCCATTCCAGGTCTGGCCTGAGACTGACTGCCTACTTGGGTACGCTCCTTTCCCTTCGGGCTAGGAGCCAGGAACTCCAGATGTCCGACTCGGACATTCTGTTGTTAGACGAAGCCCTCTTGTCTTTGACGGGCTCGTTGTGGTCGGAGCTGTCTGTTACGGCAGCGCTAGCCACCAATGCTAGGAGGAAGCTGGCTCTTTCCTCTCTGGGCATTGCGGACGTGGACATACCTGCCCTTTTGGCCAGTGTTCCCCACTCCGGTCAACACCTCTTTGGAGGTAAGGTGACTGAGGTGATCCAACATGAAGTTGAGTCACGTAAGCAGGCGGCGGAACTTTCCAAACGCCTTAAGTCCTCGGCTCCGAAGTCGCAGGCCCAGGCTAACGTTCCACCTCCTCGACGCGGTGTCTCTTCTGGCTATCAGCCCGCTCGTGCACCGCAAGTTCAGCCCAGTGCTCCACACTCGTTTGGAGCCAAGGCGGAGCCTTCTCCTCGTGGTAGGAAGAAGGCCCGAGGTCGCGGTCGGGGCCGTGGTTCGGCCCACGATTCGCGGCGAGTTTGAAGGTGCGCCCCGAGCGTTGGAGGAGAGGGTTGGAGGCCGTCTTCAGTACTTTCTTCCCGCCTGGGAAGAAATTACCGACGACAAGTTCGTGCTCTCCATCGTGCGAGGAAGCTTCTGCATAAAGCTCGCAGAGCCCCTCCCACACAGTGCCATCCGCCGCAACCCTCCTACACTCTCGCCCCTTTTCCAAGAGCACATCTCCTCAGAGATTCAAGAGCTGCTGGAAAAGGGTGCGATAGAAAGGGTACGAGACCACCCCCATCTGTGTCTCTCCCCTATCTTTGTAATTCCCAAACGCTCGGGGAAGCTCAGAATGATCTTGAATATGAAGGTCATAAATACCTTCATACCAAGAGAGCGTTTCCGCATGGAAACCTTGGCCTCGATTCTTCCGGCTATCAGACCGTCAGACGTGGCCATTTCGGTAGACCTGAAAGATGCCTACTTTCACGTACCGATACACCCTTCTTCAAGGGACCTGTTGGGTTTCACCGTCCAAGGCGAAACTTTCCGGTTCAAAGCCTTACCATTCGGCCTGAAACCGGCACCTCGAGTTTTTACTCGAGTAGTCTCTGCCCTAGCCGCTTTCCTCAGGTATCGCGGTCTGAGACTTTTCACTTACCTGGACAACTGGCTCCTGGTGGCGAGCTCTGTGTCCGTCCTTCAGTCTCACATGGACCTACTCCTCTGTACCACACAGAGAGTAGGGTTCATAGTCAACTGGGACAAGTCGGAGTTGACTCCTACTCGCAAGCCCATTTACCTGGGTGCGGTAATAGACATCGCGAACCAAGTCGCCCGCCCCAGTCGGGAGAGGGTTCAAGCGATTGTCTTACTAGCTCGATCTCTTCGCCTCTTACGTCGAGTTCGGGCAGGCCGATGGCTCCAATTCCTGGGCCACTTATCGAGCCTTGTGGATGTCCTCCAAGACTGTCGGCTTCATATGAGGCCACTCCAACTTCATCTTCTGAAGTTTTTCAAGCCCAGTGTAGACTCTCTCAAGGTGTGGATTACTCTCACCGGAGAAATCAAACGCCTGCTTACCCCCTGGTCGAAAGAGTCGTTCCTTCTTCAAGGCAAGTCTCTTCGCACGCCCCTTCCGTCAGTCTCCATCTCGACGGATGCCTCTCTTCTGGGGTGGGGCGGCCATTGTTCGGACCAGGTGGTCTCGGGGGACTGGTCACACCTGTGCACCTTACCCCACATCAATGTGTTGGAGTTGATGGCAGTCTTCATGTCTCTCCGTCATTTCGAGAACATGATAGTAGGTCGCTCCGTCCTGATTTTGACGGACAACACCACTGTTGCTGCCTACATCAACCGACAAGGCGGGACTCGTTCCACTACTCTGAACGATCTGACCGCCAAGCTGCGGAGGTGGTGTCGGTCTCACCGAGTAATTCCGATAGCCTCCTATGTTCCCGGCAAAGACAATCTGATTGCAGAATTTCTGTCCCGAGGCATGTGCCTTCCCTCCGAGTGGACACTGAACCAAGAGGTCTTCGATTACCTCAGTTCAGTCTGGGTCCCTCTAGAGATAGATCTGTTTGCGACATCTCTCAACCATCGCCTCCCGCGATACTGCTCTCGAGTGCGGGATCCGGAGGCTTGGGCCCTCGATGCGTTCTCCCTTCAGTGGGAGAACTTCCGGGGTTACGCCTTTCCGCCGGTCTCCTTAATTCCTCAGGTCCTGCGGAAAGTTCAGGAGGATCAGGCGTGGGTTTTTGCTCATAGCACCTTGTTGGCCGAGGAGACCTTGGTTTCCTCTTCTTTTCTCTCTGCTGGAAGGTCGGCCGCTCTCCCTTCCCCGGAGAGCAGACCTCATAGCTCAACCCCTATCGGGGATCCTCCACCTTTGTCCAGCGGCTCTACATTTGGCCGCCTGGCCTCTGTCGGGGAGGATGCGAGGACTGCAGGACTCTGAGAGAGAGCCTCCCAGTTCATAGTCCAGAGTAGAAGAGAATCTACCCGAGCTGTTTACAACTCGAGGTTAGAAGCCTTCCATGCTTGGTGTGAGGAGGGGGGAGTTTCTCCCCGTTCTGCCTCAGTCGGTGCTATTGCAGATTTCCTGATCTCCCTTTTCGATAAGGGTAGATCTCTCTCTACCATTCGTGGATACCGATCAGCTATTGCTGTGGTTCACCTTGGTTTTTCTGATGGTTCTGGAGTTTCGAACTCTCCCTTCTTGACCCATTTGCTAAGATCGTTTTTCTTAAAACGACCAGCAAATCGCCAGTTGACTCCTGCGTGGAGTCTTCCTTTGGTTTTGGACGCTTTGGCCAAACCGCCTTTTGAGCCGTTGTGCAAAGCGTCGTTACACCATCTCTCGATTAAGACTGCCTTTCTTGTCGCTATTGCTTCTGGGCAGAGAAGTAGCACTATTCAGGCTCTCTCTACGGCGCCCGGGCATATCAGATGGGAAAGGCAAGGTGTACGTCTTGTCCCTCGACCTTCGTTTATTGCCAAGAATCAGACTGATGCTTCTGGCTCCATCGAAGTGTTCTTGAGTCCTCTGTCAGAATTCTCTTCTGTTAAAGAGGACAAATCTTGGTGCCCTGTTAGGGCGCTCAAATGGTACTTGGATAGGACTAAGGTCTTTCGTAAGGATGATCAGCTCTTTCTCTTTTCCCGTCACCCTTATTCCCCAGCATCACGGGAGACTATCTCCCGTTGGATTGTCGAGGCTATCCAAGCTGCGGGTTCGGAGGCTCTTCTGTCCGAGATTCCTCCAAGAGCGCACGATACCAGGAGTGTCTCCACTTCCTGGGCGCTTTTTCAGGGTATTCCTTTGGAGGATATCTTGAGGGCTGCCTTTTGGCGTTCCCCTACCTCCTTCACATCCTTCTATCTTAAGGATGTTCCTTCGGGTGAGGT
The DNA here is from genome assembly GCA_025618425.1 of Heliocidaris tuberculata. NCBI lineage: Eukaryota > Metazoa > Echinodermata > Echinoidea > Camarodonta > Echinometridae > Heliocidaris > Heliocidaris tuberculata. Next base: position 18,080,972 of record CM046845.1, on the reverse strand, counting down.
TAGGTTGCTACCTCTGGTTTGAGAGCTGCTTCGTCTTCCCTTTCTGCCCCGCGTTAGTTCTTCCCGTCCTGGGACATGCCACCCGGGTTTTTATCCGTGCTATTCTAGCAAATAGGTAGATACATTGATTTATTGCTGTAAATCAAGAAAATTATAACTAATTTTGTTATTTACTAGATAAATCTATGTATCTACCTATGTCCCTCCCTCCAGCCCCTCTCCTTGTCTGACAACATGTCCTAGACTCTGTCTCTGACTGCTCGGAAGAGGAAGAGCATGGCGGCTGCACGATCATGATTGGTGGACGGGGAACACACGCGGGCGGGGCGTGCGCGTTTTGACTTAGTTTTTCTCGAATGACGGCATAGTTTGGGAAACTAGCAAATAGGTAGATACATAGATTTATCTAGTAAATAACAAAATTAGTTATAATTTTCTTGGTCATGTTCCTTGGGTTGTGAGTGCATGGTATTGACCTTTGGCTCCACGCATCCTGCCGTAATTGAATGACAGATGAAGATGTCTTTGGATTGTCTTCGTTGAAATTCTACAGCCAACTGAATGTTTTGATTCCAGCAGGCGGCAAAAATTTTGACTGAATTGAATATAGCAATATGAGTTGGGTGCCAAAGGCATCTGTATTCTCTTTGTGTGGTTATCTTTCTGAGGCAACTTCTGCCTCTGCGAAAATTGTCTTCGAACCCTGCAAACAGTTTGAAGGCAAATAATGTTTTAAGCTGGATCATGATTTAGGTTTCTGACATTGCCTCAGCATGGCGATATGTTGAATTTGCTCTTTCTTCTTTGTCGTTGTCTGGGGCGTGACAGTGTCTGATGATCTGTTGGTCCCTGAACAAAAAAGAAGTTTTCTTTCATACACAAATGCTTATCATTATTCAATGGTTATGTTTAGAAACGACATTATACAGACAGGCCTCTTAGCCCCAAAAGCAAAATTTTTTGTGTTTGTTGCAATACTTGTGGCCAGTGAGGGTAGTTGTTTTGTATGTATAGATATAGAAACAAATAATACAGTTTGTGCTTTCAACATTTCCACATATATTAAAGGGGAAGTCCACCCTGAAAATTTCAAAAATTACAATTTCTGTATTGATGAAGAAGTAGATTTGTTTCATACAGGGAATGCGTAAAGACATATTTGCAATGGTTATACCGAGGGTGCATGTATGAATTGATGATTTCTTAGGAAAAATAGAAATTTATGATTTTTTTTTACTACAGAGCAAAAGGGAGAATACGTATCTCAAAAGATATGTCGCAGCATTGCACTTCTGTATTTAATCCATTACAACTTAAAAAATGATAACTTTCTTATTTTCCATCAGATTTTTCTCAAACTTTCACTGATCTGATTCCCTCATTTTCTTTGTTCAGTTAAGACCAACTAAATGTCAGGGTGGACTTCCCTGTTTAAAAAACAGGGATGAAATCGTAAATCATGAATATATTCTTTAAACAAATACAACAATATAAAAGACCTCGAAATGATATATAGAACATAAATTAGTTCAAGATATGCATGAATAGCCATAATATAATATTGTATCAAGATTGTTAATTATATTATATTGTCCTTCACGTTACATTGTCATTCAGCTAGGTCACACTTTTCTAGGAATCTGCGATATTTCTGTCAAAATCTTGGCTTGAGTGTAGGAAAGAATTATGGCTTTTATGCTAGATGGTACCGTTGAATATCTCCATGACAAAAATAATTTCCGTAATTAATCCTCCAAAAATGTTTAAAGTATAACAATGAAGCGGGAACAGGTGTACATATCCAGGAGGTACCCCAAAATCACAAGGTTCTCTATAACCTTCAAGGATGTTTTAAGGAAATGATTCATCAGATCTTATACATTATTGATGCTTCTGTTTACTGTTAATTATTTTTGCATATGAATAGTGCTAAAAATATTATGATTGCTCAGTGCTTTAATACCATTTCACTTTTTCTTTGCAGTTGATTCTATACCCCCAATAGTCACATGTCCACCAGACACAACTCTGACTCTGGAAGTTGGAACTCCGTCACGAGAAGTTGACATCCCAGCAGCCACAGCTACTGACAATTCAAACGTTCCACCCATTCTCGTTAGTCTAAGTCCAGCATCTGGCAGCCAGTTTTTCCTTGGAGCAACCACCGTTACATATATCTACAGGGATGACACTGGTAACACAGCGCAGTGTGAATTCACAATTAATCTCATAAATGGTGAGTTAACAATTTTGATTTGATAGTTGACCCTTACTGCAAGACTAAATTGCTTGCCTAGTGTCGCACATTAGATTCATGGACATGAGCACTTGACTTCACAGCAGACAGGCATTGACAAAGTGTGTTCACCATGGTCGTGCTTTTCATCCAAAGAAGCCTATCTATTTAATAATGGTGTGAAGTGAACAATAGCTGCTGTCTCAGCAATATGCACTGTACTAAGAGAGTGTATCAAATACAGCAGCAAGACAGTCCAAACTTGCACAGAAAACCTCGCAATATTCTTTCAAGTGAAGTTTTTGTTGATTGGTGATCCCATGTGGTCTCCTCATGATTTCAGCTTCGTTTTTGAAAAAGTAACTTTGGGCAATTTGCATAATTTGCATAAATCAAAATGGTCCCTTCGAAGCAATATTTAGCAGCGCAAGACAACTTTAATAAGCAGAATGTTTGGACTGATCTACGGTAAGTACTACATGTAATTCTATGTGAGCGATGATACATAACTGCAATAATGTTACTCATCTGGTGTGTACAAGCTGTGAGAAAATGAAAGGTGGTTTATACACAGTAAAAAAGTCAATTCTGCTTCATGTTTGGCATGATCAAAGTTAATTTTATGCAAAAATCAAAAATGCTCCATATCGTCTCCAATTCATTTTGCACATGTTTCAGGCCAATTAAAGCATTTTTCAAAAGATCGCGCATACACTCGCCTTTTTGTATGCATAGGACATATTTTAACTAAAACGTGTAATTTTTTCATTGACATGGAAAGAGTAATAGTTTAGGATGGTTTCTGAATGATTTCTTAGACTTTTTGACCAAGAAAAATGAGTACACGCACTAAAACTGTGTGCGTGCGCATTTTGCATGTACTTCAAATTTTAAATATATAAACATGGTCATATCTTACAAACGGCACAGTGAAACATTTATAAATTTGGCACAATGATGACCCTTTATTAGAAGTTAAAAATATATGAAGATGAATGATATCACATAAATTTTACATCAGGAGAGCATCAAAACATTGTTACTGAGTTATGTTATTTCTTGATGGATTTCTTTCAAATTTTGTATGGAGATGTATCTTGGTACAATCTACACATCTTTACTTTTTGGTGATGCTGCCCTCATTGTTCCGTCCTGTATAGGGTCAAAAGTCATTTGTCCCTTTGTGCCCTCTTACTGCCACCTCTTACTGCCACATTTCTTAACGGATTTCTTTCAAATTTTGTACGGAGGTGTATCTTGGTCAAATCTACACTTCTTTAAGTTTTAGTGATGCTGCCACCAGTGTTCCATCTTTTATAAGATCAAAGGTCATATTTTGGACGATGTCTTGTGTGCGCTGTGCAGGCCACATTTCTTGACGGATTCCTTTCAAATTTTTTTTTAAGATTATCTCAGTACAATCTACATATTTATACTTTTTTGATAATGCTGCCCTCATTGTTCCATCCTTTATAGGGTCAAAAGTCATATGTCTTTTGTGGCTCTAACTGCCACATTTCTTGACAGATTTCTTTCAAATTTTGTATGGAGGTGTGTCTTAGTAAAATCTACACATCTTTAGTGTTTGGTGATGCTGGCCCAGTGTTCCGCTTTTTAAAGGGTCATATGTCATATTTGGTTGCTGTCTTGCATGCACTCTGGCGGTCACATTTTTTTACTGATTTCTTTCAGATTTTGTATGGATGTCCATTATAGTTTACTCTAGACCTCTGCAGCTTTTGGTGATGCTGCCCCCAGTGTTCCATCTTGTATAGGGTCAAAGGTCATATTTTAGTGGATATGTTGTGTGTGCTCTGCAGGTCACATTTCTTGACAAATTTATTTTGAATTTCTATAGAGATGCATTGTACTCTTATCTACACACATATTGTTTTAGTGATGCTGCTCCTAGTGTTGGCAATAGTACGGGCCACTGGTGGGGATCTCTACGTCATCCTTTTGTTTTTGTTTGTCCTTCCTTCAAACAAAAGCATGACACCGAGATTGCTGCCAGTGCCGGGGGATGCATTCGCATTGCGCGGCAATGGAGATTTCTAGTTCTTGCATTATTGCAAGCAGTGTCGATTGAATTTTATTAAAGGAGAATGAAACCCTGGAGAAACATCAATTCTAATGAAAAGAGAGGATAGAGAGAAGCAATTTTTTAAAAGTTCCATCAAAATCAGTTAAATGAAAAAGTTATGAAAGTTTGAAAAGTGTCAATATACTTTCTATGGTGATCCTCAAATTGGCAATGTTGCTTCAAAATGACAGGTTTAGTAGTACAACTCTCCATATGTTTTGTACACAAAATTTTATATCTTATCCATTATCTCTGAAGATGCTGCTTGTCTTTTCGTTAAGCCAACATATGCTGTGTCAAATACATTTTCCCATGATATACAAGCTGCACCTTGAGAAATAATGGGGAAAATATGAAATTTTGTGTACAAACCATATGGAGAGTTGTACTACTTAACCTGTCACTTTGAAGCAACATTGCCAGTTTGAGGATGGCCATAAAAAGTAAAGAAAGGCATTTCAAACTTTCATAACTTTCTCATTTCCTAACCGACTTTGATAGAATTTTTTTTAGATTGCTTCTCTCTATCCTCTCTTTTCATTAAAATTGATTTTTTCCTCAGGGTTTCATTCTTCTTGAAATTTTATCATAAGTGAATGAAAATTTATGTTTTATAAGGTAAACAAACAAAATTTCGCTGACTCAATATTTAACAGAAGTGAAATTTTGCATTTTGCATTGATGATTTGTGTTCATTCTACTGTGAGGTACTGCATGAAATTGTTGACATATCTTCAGGAGGTCACCAACAAGCAAGCACTTAACACCAAATTAATATCTAATTGCAAGATCAAAGTGGATTAAAGCCCTAAACTTTCTTCTCATTTGTATAATTTGCTCATCTCTTGTGCTCACTGAAGTGTAACACATCAGGATTTTTATCAGAATAAAATCAGACGAACTCCCCAAGAAGACTTGTGATAGTTAACCAAAGTAAGCAATTGAATTTTAGTCCATTAACGTAAAAAAGGCTTTTCCAGCCCCATGTGCTCATTGAAGCATGAAATTTTGAATGAAATGCCATAGGATCATTGATACATGTACAACGGTCAAAAAAATAATGAAAAAATGTTATTCAGATGATTTTTAGTGCACAAAATCAATGTAATACTTACTACATAATTTTGATATGGTAATTTTTGTTATTATTATGTGCTCATTCAACCATGTATGAATAAATATTGTTTGAAAATGTCGAAAACACCTCTCCAAAAAATGAATTCAATCACATATTACAACAGGAAAGATATCAATCAAAACTGCAGTTTTGGCAATTTTTTTCAACGTGCTCACTCAACCGTGAAATTTTCCGCATGAGTCATTTGGTATGTTAGGAAGCACATAAAACGTTTGTTGCATGCCTTCTGAAGCTGAAAATTTGAAATTTGTTCCAATATCCGTGAATCAAAGTTGTGACATTGGGCTTGTGAACTTTAAAAAGTGGCCATTTTGCCTTTAGGGTTGTTCACTGAAGCGTGACCAAACGACTTCCCCTGAATTTCACATGAAAGGTAGCTGAGAAGTACAGCTACATGTCTCTGTATTCAGATTTCCTCAAAGGTTCCTGATTCAGAAATTACAGAGATTTGTATAAGGGGGAACTTATTTTTTGCTGTGTTTATATGTACATGAATATGTACGTATGTTTCAGTAAGAACAAAGTTCCGAAGATTCATTGTTAAAATATAGACAAAGAGTTTATAACATAATTAAATGTACGTAAGAGGAGCATGGTTTTATCTTCCTAAGCACTTTCAGTTTATTCTCTTCAGTATGTCCCCCCCCCCCCCCCCCAACAAAAAAAAAAAAAATTAATAATAATAAAAAATACAATCAGACTTTCAGCATCAATAGCTTTCAAAATTGTGAATTAATCAGAATTTGTTTTGGGTCCATGATAATAACTAATTATCTGTATCTTAGTGAAAACCCAATCCGATTTACTTTAGTAGTCAGGAAGAAATAGGGATTTTTGTAATGTATGTCATAAGTCCCTCCATCCAAAATTTGACAAAAGGGAGATGCACAAAGCACAATTAACAATTCCACACTCCTTTAAAATGGTTTGAAAAGGAACTTACTGTTTTGTTTTTATCTGCTATAATTGTTATGCCAATGCTTCATTTATCACCATAATAAGTATCGTTCTTCTTGTAATTTTTAAGGTCATTTAGGAAGTTTTTGCAAAACAAAAAATCATAAATGCCAAAAGATAAGCAGTTTTCAGAGTCTTAAACATGTTGCATACCTGACAACCTTCCATAGGGAAATATAATAATCTTACGAGGCAATATTAGAAATAAAGTGTATATTGTATGCTTTCACACAAAAGTTTTCATGAAAGGAGAAGAATCTCGGGCTCTTAATATTAGTTGGAAGGTGGAATATAGGAAACATTGCTCTAAAATAGGAATGGTTGGCATTTATGATTTAATTGTGTATATGTAGCTATAAAGCATTCAAGTATATTTAGAGATTGTATCCAACTATGCTGTTAACTTTTTGTGCAATAACAAAAAAAGAAAACTGATATTAACATATGGAACAGGGTATGCATTGTAGATGTGATAATTCTGTTTTGGATATACATGTACCTTTGTTGTTTTCGACATTTACTACAAACTGTACTGTATTCAATGAGAATACAGTACAGTCCTGTTTCAAAACAACAACAAAAAAAACAAAATATAATTTTTTACTGCTACAAGTTACTAGAGAGTTTTGTAACACCTGTTTCATCTTTCTGAATATCAACAAAGTATCGGCTTAAACTTTTGAGATGTATAAAACAAGTTTATTTTGTTTCTGCTCCCATTGTATACAATTAAATCATTTATATCTTGTGTGCATTTTCATGGTTCTCATTCATTGATATAATTTCTTTCAACATTTTTTATCATTTATTGAACGTAATTTGTTTGTTTTCATTTTCTTAGTGGATACCATTCCTCCTAATGTGCAATGTCCCGGAGACATAGTCAGAACTGTAGAACTAGGAACAGATAGTCTCCCTGTTACATTTAACGATCCTGAAGTTACAGACATCTCAGGAGTCTTCTCCCTGGTAACTCAAACCCACAATTCTGGAGCACTATTCCCAGTTGGAATTACCTCTGTTTCATATACATATCGAGATGGGAGTGGAAATGCAGCTTCATGCAGCTTTACAATTACAGTGACTACAAGTAAGTAAAATGATTGTCAGTGACCTTCTTTATATATTGTAAAGTTGTCTAGAAGTTCATTTCAGATTGCAGTTGTTGTTCCAACAAGTGCAGTCGTTTATCAGGACAAGTGAACTTCTGAGAAGTTATGTTTAAACATGTGCATTCAATTCTGTTCTGAGCCATGAATGTATTGTTTGTGAAATTATTTCTGCTCGTATGATAACATTGAATGAAAAAACTGTCACGAAGAAAAAGGATTTTTTTTTTTCCCTGCCCCTTCAAATTTACAGTAATTGCAAGTAAAAACAGAATTAACTGTGATAGTTTTCAAGGGTCTGGAATGCATGTAGCGATGACAAAGTGTGATTGAACTATCATTTACATGAGGCATGATTTTATGAGAGAATTTCTGTCATGTCATGTTGTTCAGCTGACAATTAGTAATGATTTTCAGAATTTCACTCTGGGATTTGAGAAGAATACGGAAGATTTGATGCATATTGATTGTTGGAGATTCACTTCATATTTTCTACATACAAGTATGTTCAAGGTATCCCAACTTTGCTAGGTTACTCCTTCTGGATTTTAGTAATTTAATCAGTTCTCATCATGGTTGAATTTTTTAGAGCTACATGTACAGCCTACACCAAAAAGAGGTAGATTTCAGAGCAATAAAATGAAGGGAAAAAAGGAGATTCCAGAGCATTGCAAAATGGAAAATTAAGAGAGGAGTGTGAAAAGAAAGAATCAAAACTCACAGCTGTGCTTGAAAAATAGACTTTACTGACTTCCACAATTTCTCTCTTCCTCTTGCTGTGTCACTGTCACATTTATGTGGAAAGCAGACTATTTAATGTTTAATTGCACATTGCTCCATCAGGAACTTAGTCCAATCAGAAAAGTTATATTCTCTTTTTAACCCTAAAAAGTCAGGAGGCTGTCCCCACACCCTCCAGTAATTGTGATCACTTTACAGCATGGAAAAGTCTTGCCGTGATTTTAGTGACGTTTTTCTTTCAATTCTTACATGTCTTTTGACAGCAAATTTTTAAAAATTGGGTATACAGTTGCAAAGTCACGTGACATTCTGTGACATCATATCAGACCAAAAATGGAAAAGTGTTGGATTTTGTGTATAAAGCAAATAAAAATTGTATTTTCTTTTCTTTTTTCCTGTAAATCAGTCATCTTTTCCGAATTCATGGTTAATTGTCATCTGTTTTATTTGATTATTGAAGTTAAGCTAAAAGATAAAAGAATGCAAGGTTGTTTTTTTTTTTTTTTTTTTTTGTTCATTTCATTTTTCAGAGGGACATGCGTGTACTACTAATATAAGTAGTCTGAGATTGTTAAGTTTTCATCTGTACCCTGGTAACAATACTACATTGATCAACTTTGAATAAATGGTTCTGACAGCATACATATTTGTTGATTAGATTTTTGTTTAAGTAGGTCAAAGGCCGCAGGTCTTAGAGGGTAATATACATGAAATTAATATTTTTTTTTAATAGTTTTGTTATCACCATATCTCAATATCTATTTTAGGTGTGAACTTTAAACTTGGTGCCAGTTTGCATCACCATAGTGAGATGAAGTGATTAGATTTTGGGTTTAGATGGCCATACATGTAGGTCAAAGGTCATAGAGGTCAATATGCTTGAAATTAAAGATTTATTAGTTTAGTTATCACCATACATGTATCTCAACTATTTTTTATGCATGACAATGAGGAGACAAAGTGATCAGACTTTTGGGTTGTCAGGTCAAGGTCAAAGGTCAAAGAGGTTAATTTGCATGTAATTATAGGTTTTTTATTCTGTTTATAAAAATATTTTAAGAACAGTTTGAGCCATGAACTTAACTGAATTTGGGCTGAGGCATATAGCAGATGCATCACATTCGTCTTGTTTTTAATATTTTTTCAAACAATTATCAGAATAATTTTGAACCTTTCTGAAGCTCAGTAATTTGCATTTGTATTTTTCATTGAGATAAAACTGTAGGGTATATACATCAAACAAACGTGTGTACAAATGCAGTATGGACATATTTATGATTTCCTGTGAATTTTATTCTTGGAGCTTCTATAAATTCAGTCACACCAATGAGACCTACACCAGACTGACAATAGAATGAACAGCAAAGTATATTACTCCAAAAGGTCCCAGTTTTGTAGATTATTAGTTGCTTTGGAGTTGATTTGGAGTTGGTTGAGTATTGTCATTCTGATATAAGTAGTCAGAGTTCTGATATTCCATGAGTTCCTTTTACACATTACATCCCACACTACCAACCTCCTGTTTCATTGCTTCTTTTCCATCCATGTGTATGCCAATTTCAACAAATATTCATGTACTTTGAATTCATTTCATTTATAAGATATAATATTCATACTAATTCTAATGCATCAGATTGCATCTTCATATTTACACATTTTCTAACCATTCATGAAGTATTCAGTCTAGTATGATTTTTTTCTCTTTTCATGCTTTTTGTTTTCATAGTTGATTCCACTTCACCAGTTATGACCTGTCCAGCTGATATTTTTTATCAGGTTCCTTTTGGCACCCCCTCAACAACAAATTACATTTCCTTTTTCCTTCTGCTACTGATAACTCCGGTAGCAAATGATCCCTTCAAGATGCTAGTCATCAGTCTGGAAGTAACTTTCCTGTTGGAACGACATCTGTCATCTTTTACTTCGCTGATGATGGTGGAAATGTGGCATCTTGTTCATTTGTTGTTACTATTACAGCTGGTATGTTCATTGATACACTAACAAATGTTAACATTGCTATTTATCATCTCATCTGCAATAATCTCCTTAAATGTAATCATAAACTCAGTATCCATATATGCCTCAAAGACTATTGCCCTTCCAAAATTCTTGATATCCTGTGTGGTATGTACATTATATTAATGTCTTTTTCAATTTTTGTGAAAAGTCCTCATGTTTAGTTGCATTGTTTATGATATTTTTCCCTAGAATTATCAGCATAATGTCAAACCTTTTGAAGCTCAACAAATTGCATTTGTATTTTCCAATGAGCTAAACTGTTTCCTGTAGTAGAGTACATCCATGTACATCAATCAAATGCTGGTACAAATACAGTATGACAATTCATATGATTTCCTGTGAATCTTATTATTGGAGCTATAATATAAATCCCATTCACCCTAATGAGACCTACACCAGACTGACAATAGAATGAATAGCAAAGTAGGCTATATTACTCCAAAGGGTCCCAGTTTTGCCAGTTGGTTATTAGTTGTTTTGGAGTTGATTTAGAGTTGGTAGGGCGTTGTAAATCTGATATAAGTAGTCTAGGGATTTCTAGGTTTTCTTTTTTACCTTAGATCTAATATTCATCAGTTCATTTTATATATTATATCCTACACTGTCATTGTATCATTGCTTTTTTTCTATCTATGTGAATGCCAATTTAAACACATATTCATGCACATTTAATTCATGTAATTTGGAGTCATTTCATTAATAAGATATCATATTCATATTTATTCTAACATAACAGATTACATCTTCATATTTACTCATGTTTTCTAGTCGTTCATGAAGTATTCAGTCTAGTATATGATTTTTTTTCTTTTCATGCTTTTTCTATTCATAGTTGATTCCACTTCACCAGTTGATTCCACTTCACCAGTTGTGACTTGTCCAGTTGATATTATTCAAACGGTTCCTTTTGGCACCCCCTCAACACAAATTACATTTCCTTTTTCCTACCGCTACTGATAACTCTGGTAGTGTATCCCTTCAAGATGCAAGTCATCAATTTGGAAGTAACTTTCCTGTTGGAACAACATAGGTCACCTTTTGCTTCTCTGATGATGCTGGAAATGTGGCATCTTGCTCATTTGTTGTCATTATTACAGGTGGTATGTTCATTGATACACTAACAAAACTAAACACTGCAATTCACTTCATTTGCAATCATGACTGAATTATCTCCAGTAGTGAACTATTTTTATAGCATAACTGTACATAGGATGCCAATAATACAACCGGATTTAATTTGGGGGCAGTTGTTAGCACGCAAAGCTTGCGAAAATGCTGATGAGCACATGAAGCGTGGTCCCTAAGGGGGTGGGTGGAGGGAGGGGGAGTTTGCACCCTCCCGCACAAAGCGCGAAAGCTTTGACGTTTTAGCAAGTTTGAGAGAAAGGCAGGTAGCATTTTTTCTTAGGTAAAAAGTTAGTTTGATGCCCTGACAGATTTTCTATTATTTGGATGCAATGCTACACTGTCCATGTAAAAGGGGTGGACACAGGGAGGGGGGAGTTTCCCCTCTCCCTTGTGAAGCGTGAAAGCTTTGACGTTTTAGCAAAGAGAGAAAGATAACAGCTTGTACATACATGTATGTAGCACTTTTTGAGGATTTTTTCTCTCATTTCCCCCTGCTTTTTCGCTCTTGCTTTTTTTTTTTTTTTTAGTTGGCATTTTGGGGGGGGGGGGCAACAGCCCCCACCCCTGGCTATGCACCTGCAATAAGAAGGAAATATCACAACAGAAATCCTAGTGTTTAACCTATATTTCCTGCAACAGATAGAAAGGCTGGTTTTAGGCTGACTCCATGAGTCTTGTGCACTCTTTTGATATGATTATGCATAATTATCCAACCTTTATTTAGAACCACATCTGAAATCGATCCTTTGGTAAAAGGGCTTCTGGACAATGACATGTTCATGTTCTCTGCTAAATTCTATTTTAGCAGGTACTGTTCAGTTGTCAGATATTTTTAGGTTTTTACTCCTAGCTCTGAGACTAGATCGATTCGTTTTAAATGTCCTTAACAAGTCACCTGTGTTGTTTCTTGTTTTCAATCCACATTTGAACACATTGTGACTGGAAATGAAATTGTGAATGATGCCAAATTAAATGAAGATCATCCAATAATTTGAATTATATTTTCATTCAAATTTGAATTGCCAAAGGTTTTTGATAGGTATTAGGAAATGTTAATTTGGAAATATTGAAAACTCCCAAATTTAAGTGATACAGTTTTATAGGCCTAGTGCATGCATGTACGGTATATATTAATGTTTCAATCAGAAGGCTGAATTCAGTCCTCCAAATTCAGAATTTTCCTTGTGCAAAAACCTGAATTTTTGGCCTGGTGCTAAAAATATGAAATTTCAAATTTCTTGATGCATATTCTAATAGGGGACATCACAATAGATTGGAAGCCCCCAAGACTGAATGTTGGTCTCACAAATCCTCAGAAAGGCAGAAGACCTTGTGAGTGACATGGTGGTGCATTGTCTGTTAGTAAACTGTCAGATAACTTTTCAGAAGGCATGTGAGACTGACATTGTCAGTTTTGAGGGATGTAGGTTTCATGGGCTGTAGTCCGGGCATCCATCGTCTGCCCACAATTTCAAAATTCTTCTTCTTTGTCATTTTTCATCAGATTTTGACTCTTTTTGCTTTTTATGATAGGGCTAAGTGGGGATTTGAAACTTCTATACAGAATTGCAAATTCATTAATTATGCTAATTTATACAAATTTATTCACAATCACAAAAATGCTTCTTCATTTATTGAGTAAGTTCATTTTGTTTTTCATCTTTTAAAGCTAATTGAGTTACACAGAACTTCTACACAGACTTTTGAAATTTTGCTTCAAACATTCACTTATGATAGTTAAGCAAATTTATTCAAAATTTACAAAAAATGATTCTTCTCCTTCATTTACTGACCGATATTTCATTCTGTTGATTTTATCCAGTAGAGATATGTGACTGTGAGTTACACAGAAATTCCACACAGAATTTCGAAATTTTGCCTCAAATATTAAATATGATAATTAATGAAAATTTATTCAAAATATTTTGAATGCTTCTTCTTTCTTCCCAACCGATTTAGTAGAGAAATGAAAATTGTTACAGTTGCTATAGCTGGCTGCTGGATGAGTGCTACATGTACATCATTGATGTTCTGGTTATATAAACATGTTACTTCAGAAAATCAATTAGTATTGTTTTCCATGGATTTATAGCAGGGAGCAGGCTCATCAGTTGAATGGTGAAAAAAGGAGAAATACACGTAAGCTGAAAAAGAGAGAAAAAGTTTGACATAAAAGAAGAGGAGGGAAGGGAACATTAAAAAGAATATGAAACAAGCCCCTTCCACAACCTACTCTTAATTAATTGTATTGTTTATTCACATTTCATCCTCTGAGTATTAAAGAGCTGTGCATGCATGCAAGTGCCCCTTCAATCTCTGGTACTAGTACGTCCCATGCTGTCCCATATTGTATTAACCAGTGGAAGAAAAATGTCCTACATGTATGTGTACAATATATATGCTATACTTATACTTAAAGTTATTTTACTGTTCATAAAATGTATATGGTTTGTGCACTTTTTTACAGTACATGTGAGTGTATAGGATGTTTCACTGTTTGTGATTGTGTCATTGTGCTCTGAGAGTAGCAATAACTTTTTTTTTAATAGTGTACCTGGTCTACATTCAGATGGCCATTTTATCATGGAAAAATCCACACAATTAATGTAAAACTTGATGTAATTTATGTGAACTTTAATTTTTGTTAAACATATGTATTTATCACAAAGAGCAGAACACACTGTATTTCATAATTTTATTGACAGAAATTTTATAATATGAGAAGCCTTTTTTTTTTACTATAAAGTATATTGAATTCCTCTGACCATTTCCATCACTAACATTTGTTTATATTTGAGCCTTTCTTCTGTAAAAAATGGTATTTGTTAGATTTTAGATGTCAAGTATGTTACTATTCCCATCGATAGTTGTATCAAATTGTGGAACATAAAACTAATCCATGCCATGTAAAAATATAGCAAACAAGGCTTTGTGATTTTGTTACTGTCCAAGTGGGATATTTACCCAGTTGTTATGGTCCTTGTCATGTCATTGTTCTTCATCTTTTTTTGCTCCAGGGGATACACTACCTCCAGTTCTCACATGTCCTGACCCTATCACGATGACAATTGAGCTTGGCAACACTCAAACCATTGTTGCATTCAGTAATCCTAGTTTTATGGATAACTCTGGCTCTGCAACATTTGTGAGTGTCACTCAGGCATCTGGCACCTTATTCCCAGTTGGTGTAGTAACACCTGTGACTTTCACCTATCAAGATCAAGCTGGCAACCAGGGATCATGCACATTTCTGGTCACCATTCAAACAGGTACCATTTCAAAGTCAAGATGACTTTCACATCTATATCTTCATGCGTAAAGTACTTCTGGAAAAAATATCACCTGCTTTAATAAAACCAAAAAGCAGCAGATTATCTAATAGAAAAATTCGAGTCTGTTCCCAATATCCTGAAACTACACCTATTCAATTATTAAGGGGAATAATGGATGAATCAATAAATCAATGGATATCACACCATACTGTAATACAAATTAGCTGACAATCTGCTGATATCAGGGGCAGCAATTTCTTGCACAGCTATAAAAACTTTGCATTCTAATGGATTTCTCAGTAAATTATGTTCATTATTTTGCAAGGTTGAAGGAGAAAATTTTACAGTTTGGAATAGCTTTTTAGAGCACTTTTGGTCACACAGGCAAAGTGTTAAGTCACCATTTACACCAAACAATTGGGTTTGTCTCCTTCTCATCTCCCGTCCCCCTTTAGTTGCTGACCCTGCAATAGGTCTATAGGGAGTTTACATTGTCTATTGTAAAACATGAAAATTTCTTGCTAAATAATATTTATGGTTTAGAGATCTTCTGCAATATTGATTAGTAAAACTTTGCATTTTAGAGTACATAAGAGCCTGGACAGGGTGTGACAGCTTTTACTCATTGTTTGCTTTATATATGTTTTTTCAGTCTTCAAGAGGGAACATTACCTTGTTCCCCGGGATCGCTCTCCCTGATCGATATCGATACAAATAATTATTTTTTAGTTTAAATAAAAGAAGAAAATACATGAAATCGGGTAAGTGTTCCATTGACAAAAAGCACCAAGTCTGTTGGAGTTATGTCCCCTCCTGTATTTTCTGTATGATCTCACAATTTTGCATCCCTAATAATGAGGCACCATTTGTAAATTTATCATTGAGCTCAATTATTTACAAATAATTCATTAATTAGTTCACTATAACAATGATTTATATATAATGATATAAAATGTACAATATTTATAAATAATGAATTTTATTTTTTTCACTTGTATGTAAATAATGACTTATATGACATCCATTATCTATAAATAATGATTTCCACATTTTCATTATTTATAGATAATGAATCAACCAATTTCTATTACGTAGAAATAAAGATTTCACCTATTCACTATATATGAATAATGCATTAACCAATGTCCATTATTTATAAATAATGATTTCACATATTCATTATATATAAATAATGAATTGACCGATTTCCAGTATTTATCAATAATGATTTCACATATTCATTTTATATATATGAATAATGCATTACACCATTTCCATTATTTATAAATAATGATTATAAATAATGAATTATACGATTTCCATTTTAAACTAGTTATTTCCATTTATAACTAATGATTTCACAATATCCATTAATAACACGATAAAAACTATTTTTGAAAAATCAACTCAAGGCAATTTCAATAGCCCTGTCTATCACCTTTAGAAATGTGCAAACATTACAATGACATATTACGTAATCCGAACCTGATTTCTATGGGCAGTACAATAGGCCTTTGAAATTGCCCTTGAGTTTATTTTTCGAAAGTAGTTTTTATTGTGTTATTAATGGATATTGTGAAATCATTAGTTATAAATAATGGAAATTGTATAATTAATTATTCATAAATAATGATTTCACATATTCATTGTTTAAAAATAAAGAAAATAATCGATTTTCATTATTTATGAATAATGATTTCACACATTCATTATTATATACATGTAAGTAGTGCAAGGTCTATCAGGCACTATACTGGATTATGTGCTCAAAAAATTTCCCGAGTGCAGTTTTGTTTCACCGAGGCCGCAGGCCAAGGTGAAATAGACCTGCACGAGGGATAATTTAGTATTTGGAGTTCATATAGTCCCGTAATGGTGTATAAATAGAACATGCACTAATTGTTATAGTAAATAGACCCCTAGATCTATAACTGTTATTGTGTATTAGGCCCGTGCAAAAATCAAAGTTATAGTGCATGATCGTGCACTATAACAAAATTTAACCATGTCACGTGATGTGAATCTAACCAATCACAGCGCGTATTATACATACACTATTTACTGTATATAAATAACATAGGAAACAAGGGGCCGGGTGCTGGGCGGCACCTGGTGTTACATACGCACCTTGCCATGCGTTCAATCCGCAGAGCTTATGCTAATGAATCTTTCAGTGCAGATTTATTCAGCGTGTTGGTTGCGGACTTATGTGATTTGCTTTATCCTTTATTCTGCCATTTGCTATGTTTATCTAGGGAGCTACATGTACATGTACTATGCCTTACAAGTTTTACTAAATTTTTTGTACTTTTCCTTTTGTTTTTCTTTTAATCTTTTATATGAAAAGAATGAAATTGAACTAACCTAAATTTGTGCATGCATATAACCATGAATTTCTCAACCTCAATCTAGTGTATGTAAAACACAAAACTGAACAACTGTTTAGAAGTCTGACTGATCTCACTGAAGACTAAAGGTACATGTACATGTAGCTTACAAAGCGATATACTTGGCACGAAGAGATGTGTCCGGAACAAAAATGGCATAATTGTAGGTTATTAGTGGTGAATGGAAATTTTTAATTTGACATTTAATGTCAAATTAGTTTAGGTAAACTTATAAACCTCATCAAGGTACAGAGGTATTTTAACATACTCTATATCATAATGATATGTTTCTGCCTTCCGCAATAAAATGTGACCCTCCACCACAAAACGACCAATAAGTCGGAAATTGTCTTAAACAATCCTTTACACATTACATGTAAGTTCAATAAAACCCTAAACATGCAGTTACGAGATATGAATCACCATATTTTTACTTATTAATAGTCACATGGATACATGTATTCATGTATCCGTAGCTACATGTATTGACCCATTAAATACAAAGCCCATTAAATACAAAGCCCAAGATACTTGTAACTTGGGCTGGAGTCTACGGAAAATGCATGTTACATGTACGTGTACATGTATGATGGGGAGCCCTCTGTCTGCGCACCTATGACTTCACAATAAAATGAACAAGAATTTCTTTAACCCATACGATGCCACAACCGTGTGTACAGATCTGCGTAGCAGTGCTGCGTACATGTGCACCAGCCCTTGCTCACATGCCACAACCTTGTATAGTAGCCTCCGTAGCAGTGCCACGTACATGTTTAGTCGCCTTGTTTGTTCACCCTTAAGCACCACAAAACTAAACCTGGCACAGGGGGTATTAGTGGCTGGCACAATAGGGATTAGCACTGTGGCACTTGGGTTGGTACATGGGGGCAGATTAAGGGTTAATATTCCTCTAATGCTTAATTTTATATTATTCCTGATATTCTGAAGAGTAAGTTTGCAAAAAATCTCTTTAAAATTAGAGCAAGAACAATGCCATTTTCACAAGAAATTGGGGCCATGTCATTTCAACATTGAAAAAACAATGGTGCCTACATGTATGTCTGCGCCCCAATTCATTTTACGCTTAGTTGGGGAGTTGTGACATGAAAGACCACATTTTGAGGCTTGTAAATGAAATGTCTGAAATAAGACCTCTTTTCAGTATTTTAACTAGTTGTTTGCATGAATACCTATTACTATAATAAAGATGAAAAGTTAATGTACTTTGCGTGTTTTGTTTTATCAGAATCACCCAGTTACGCATGTGCGCAGACAAGGGCACTGCAGACTTGGGCTCTAGCCATATATACCAAAATCAAATCATATCCAATGGGTTAATGCTATCATCCTTGGCAATTTCTTTGTTTTACCTCTTATAGAGGACACTATACCTCCACAGGTGACCTGTCCAGATAATGTGATAGACACTGTGGAACTACCATCGACGGGAAGAATTGTCTTTTTTGACCCTGCAACTGCTACTGATCTGACTCAAGTAACCATTGTCAGTGTAGATCCACAGTCTGGCTCTTTCTTTGATGTTGGATCGACTCAAGTAACATATACTTACAGAGATTCCAGCAACAACATGGCGAGTTGTTCTTTTTTGGTTATTCTTAATGGAGGTATGTATTAATGCCCACTTTCGCGTTAAAGTGAAAATTGAAATTTATGATATCAAAATTTACAGTACAATCATTGAATATATATAGAGTAAAGAGCAAGCTGCCAATTTCCTTCCAGATGTTTTACAAATTAATATTATGACATTGGTCAAGATTGATTAATTTGGCAGACTGAATTGCAAGTTATTCAAGTTTTGATGAGAGGGAAAAGACCATATAGAGAATTGCCTCTCAAGAAAGTTGTAGCATTAGAATGATTAGTTGTTTTAGAATGTCAGTATTGAAATCTCCAAAAATAAATTGTAATGCCCTGCTCACATTTCAGTTTGAATAGCATATTATCATAAAATTTCAAAAAGTTATCATTACTAGTATTAAAACTAAATTGTCTACATCTTCAGTACACGTAAAATCCCATATGTTTTGGGGTATTTTAAATGCTTTAATATGAATAAAACGCCACCCTTCTTCAGTGATATAGAATCCATTTAGAATTTTTGCATTCTTAGCCCTCTAAACAATAAAGTATCGTAGGTGCTGTAGAGATCTGAGTTAAAAAAGTGCAATAATTGCGAATGAGGTTTGGATTGTAGAAATAAATAACAGTTTTGGCTAAAAGACTACAAGCAATTCAATGCAATATATTTAGGAATTTTTAAATGTTAAATTAAATTAATTAGGCATGTATGATTGACACTTTTCCAGCAAGTTATAGATTTAAACTTTTTGCAAAAATCATATATCGCAATTCCATATGCATCCATTATGATTCACATTTATGCAGATGTGTAGTTCTATTGCTTGTTGATGCTCACATGACAGAACATAATGAAATCTGTTTTTGTGACATATCTAACAGATTAAGATATGAAATAATATTACTAGGCATGGTTTCATACAAATCATAAACAAACATTTATAAAATTACTTAAGAACAGCAAAACTATGTAAAGAGTTTAGGCTTTACAAAATCAGTGTCCACTTCAAAAATATAAAAGTACGTCAAGTGGGTTTCATGTCATTTTTCTGAAGGATCATATTTCCAAAGGTTTGTTACTCTGAAGGTTGCTTACTTCTAAGGTTCCTAATTGCAAAGGTTTGTAATTCCGTAATTCTGAAATGAAATAGGGTTCATTATTTTGAAAATGAAATAGGATTTGTTATTCCGAAAATGAAGTCGAGTTAATAATTCCAAAGGTTTGTAATTCAGAAAAAAAAATGTAATAAAATCATATATCATATTTTTTCAATTACAAACCTTCGCAATAATGAATCCTATATCATTTTCTGCAATTATGAAAAAATTTTGATTTTCAGAAATACGAACCTTTTTCATTTCATAATTATGAATCTTCAGAATAATGAATTATGGAATTACAGACCCTTGGAGTAGGGCAACAAATGCTTTGAATTACAAACCCTATTTCACTTTCAGAATTATTAACCCTCTCATATGGGAATTATATGTTTCAGATTGATGAATCTTCAGAATAACAACCTTTGGAAAAATTAACCTTTAGAAAAATATGTACCCCCTGTCAAGTGAGTTTGCATAGCATCCATTCAGGAACATTTGAATATAATTATGAGATTATACATTAATTTTTAAATGACTTTGTTATTTCTTTTCTTTCAGTGGCTTGATTTGTTCAATAAATTGAATCAATTAGTAAGGGGTATAGAGAAGGAAATACATGTTGAAAAAAGAAAGAGAAAGTGAATCACTGAATTTGTTATGTATTTACATGAAGTTTGGAAGTGGCATAGCTTGGGTTAAGCCGTTGATTTGGAACTTGTGGAGAACCGGTCTTACTAGGTGATTGGAATGATGGGTAATGCACACTGCACATGTGCAATAAAGCAGACAGTTACATTTTTTTAGGCATAATATACCTAAACTTTAGTCTGGGTAAAGCTGGCTATGAGCAAGCCAATCTCTTTCTTAGATCAAGCTTTTGTGTAGAACGAGATTTAGGCAAATTAGCTCATTGTCTGCTTTATTGCACATGTGCAGAACAAGTATCCACTGCTAAATTTGTTCATTTTTACTTGGACAATTGTCTATTCAGAATAGGGTCTGACATTGTCTTTTTTATTCTGAATTTTCTTCTTTAAACCTTTAGCAACAATGGATTATGTGGATTCTAAATGGGGAATATCCAAAGATGGCAGACACAAAATTTTATTGCCCCAGACCCCCTTCTTTTGCTGTAACAGTGCTTGAAAGTTTGCTGGCAGTCCTGGGTGGTTGCAGAAGTAAATGGTTAATGGAACACAACTTACTCTTGGGCCAGGACTTACCTTTGAACTTATTTTCAAGCACAATGACATGGAAATCATGCTTACAGTGTCACATTGATTAATAAGATTGAATATAAGATTGAGAGCTCAATATTTTAACCTTCAAATTATTTATGAAGTTTACAATATATTAAAGACATTCAAAGCAAGTAAAAAAAAAATTTTAATCTGTCAGTGTTGTGTTTTAGGGAGTTAGGAAATCATGTCACTCCAACGAATACCATAAAATTAAGGAGGAAATTGTTGGACATAAAAGTACTCCTTTTTTCTCTTTGTGCTCCTCACAGTTGATACGACCAATCCCGTCATAACATGCCCTGCAGGATTCACTGAACTTACTACTTTGGGATCAACTGGCACTACAGTTACCTGGATTGCAGCCTCAGCAACAGACAACTCTGGTCAATTTACTGTTACATCAGACCGTCCTTCACCATCCTTTCTGTTCGTTGGACAAACAGATATTACTTATACTGCAAGGGATCCTTCAGGGAATGACGCGACTTGCACATTCACAATTACTGTAGTAGAGGGTAAATTGATGAGTACATTTCAGTTTGGTTTGAAATATGTATTGGCTGAGTAAGGAGCAATTAAAGATAAGAAAATTTATCTAGACATCCTGATAATGTTTCAAGCAGTAGGAAAATTTAATTTAGTAAACTTAATTTTCAGCAAGTTTTAGTTTATACTAGTTTTGTTTACTTTTTGCTGATTTCAATTTCAGATTTGCCAATCTTAAACACATTTATTTCCTTCTCATAATCAAATAAGTACAAAATGAAATTTACATTGACAAAGTCATGGTGGAAGGAGTCAAGGTTCCCTGGAAGCATTTCACTTGTGTTAGGGTCACCATAAAAATACATATTTTACACATATATTATATAACAGTTATATTAAACTAAAGATACATGTTCATAAAAATTCTAAAAGGTAAGAAAAAAATAAAAAGGGATAAAAATAAACGAAAAGAAAATATATGCAATATTTTCCACTGACTATATTGTACAAAGTCTCTATATTTTGCAGTACAAGTAAATGTATGGAGGGAGAGTCTGCCATTGTTCCACAGTTTGTGGATAATTATAAAAATTTCAATTAAAAACCACCAAACGAGCAATTTACTCCACAATAATAGTAATGCCAGTTTCTTACAAAATGCAATTACATCAACAGTTATGAAGATAACTTCTTACATTATGCTTTTAGACTTTCAATCTCAGTAACTGTGTGTCTTTGTGATGTATTTTATTTTCCTCTTTCAATAGAAAATTTAGTTTTTCCGAAAAAAGTCCTGAAAACAAGGTTCCTATTTCATATTATAAATATCTATAGCATGATTCAGTTAAAGGGCAAATCCACCCTGATATCAAGTTTATTTCAAAACAAGCTGAAAAATTAAAGAAATAGATCAATGAAAGCTTAAGAGAAATCTGAAAGGAAATAAGAAAGTGATGAATGTTTGTAGTTGTACTCAATCGAATTAATTGGCAACCTTGTGAAGTATCTTGCAAGCCCCTATCCCTTTTGCCCTGTACTTAAAAAATCTAAAATTTCTATTTTTTGTAAAGAAAATATAGAATCATACAATACATGCAGCCTAGATAATACCATTGAACATATTATTTACACAAAATTTGTATGAAACGAATGTATTCCTTCTTTAATAACCCCCCAAAATGTATGACATTAAGAGCAAATGGGAGAGGAGCTTGCAAGATACATATATGTCACAAAGTTGCCAATTTGTGTTTGATTGATTACAACCTCAAAAATTCATAAGTTTCTTATTTCTTTTCGGATTTTGCTCAAACTTTCACTAATCTCTTTTCTCTATTTCTGCTTCTATTAAAATTAACTAAATACTAGGGTGGACTTCCCCTTTAAAGGAACATAGTTTTTTGGTCCAAAGAGCATTATTTTCTTTTTCAAATTACAAATTCATTGCTGAAAAACAAAAACATGAAAGGTTGTATGTACATGTATATAATGTCTGAAGCATACATTCTTGAATCGTAAGGAAACTTCTTCAAAGAACAATTTGCTCTTTTTATTTTACTAGAGTAACAGATCTTCTACTTCAGAGTTCAAAATCAAACACTTCTGCACAACAATAAACTTAGGGTCATTACAAGTATTTTATGTATTTGTAGCCCATACAGTTTGATCCATACTACTGTGAACTTACATAAATCCCCTACATGACAACACCTCTGTTCTAATTTCTGTTTATGTGTAGTGGACAACGAGGTGCCGGTCATCATCAACTGCCCTCCATCCCCACTCAATGCAGTCATTGACTTTGGTCAAATATCTACTCAGGTTGCTTGGCAAACTGTGATTGCTACTGACAACTCTGGTGATGCCACCGTTCTTAGCAGAACCCATAGCAGCATGGATTCCTTTCCTGAAGGCCAAACTACTGTTACGATTGTCTTCCAAGACCCCTCTGGAAACACAGCTCAGTGTTTGTTCGTAGTCAACGTCATTGTGTGTAAGTGCCTTGAAAGTGGTTTAAATGTATTTTTCTTGGTGCGTAATAATAACTACTTTTTGTGTGCGATAAGGTTTTTAAACTATTGATATAATCGAGAAAAACTCACTTCGCCCTGAGTCCATCCTCAGGACGTTAGATCCCCAATAGTTACTTGTATACATAATAGGTGTTCTAATATATCATAAGAAAATGAGTTCTCCCTACCGAAGAAAACTTTGTAGCAGTGTAGCATGTAATGTAATGTACATGTAGAGTATCTCCTAACACTACAGAAAGGGGAAAAAACAGTACCCAATAGTTAGGCGAATCAAGAAATTTCCCTTTCCACCAAATTTCCCCATCACTTTTTTTTTTTTTTGACAGGACTTCGCCTTAATAAACATAAATCCTGCTTAAACTTAGAGGGCCCCAAATTACTTATATTGCTACAAAGTTTGGTAAGGAGGACTCATTTTCATATAATATAAAGTGGAAATCTATTTATGTATAATTCTATGGGACCTAACATCCGAGGTTGGACTTAAGGTGAAGTGATTTTTTTCTTGATTATATCAATAGTTTAAGCATTTACTAAAAATAGATAGAATGCCTCCTAACCTTACGGAAAGGGGGAAAAACAGTGCCCAATAGTTATGGGATTCAAAAAATTTCCCTTTACACCAATTTCCCCCAGTAGTCATTTTATTTTTTGCACAGGACTTTGCCTTATTGGCGTAGTAATAGATGAATAACGATGTGGAAATGCATTATTAGCCAATTGAATTTAATTACCAAATTTTCAGAACCACCCCGTTCCTTCTTCAGGGAAACAGATTTCAACAAAATTGGGAAAATAAACTTCAATTGGCTAATATGCATTTCCAACTCATTATGCATTATATCCAGTGAATTACATGTGTTACCAATGCAACGTGAGAGAGAATATTATTAGCCTCTTGTACATATTAATGAAAATTGTCTGAACAGAGAAAGTAAAAGGTCAGGGTATGAGTAAAAGTATTATGGTTATGATTGAATGGTCTGGAAACCACATCAAACTAAGTCTTTGACCCCATTCACATTACAAAACAAGAGTTCTCTTCGCAAGAATGATGCAGAAGAATGCCCCAGTAGTACACATTTGTCTTCACACTCAGCACATTGTTTTTCCTCATCAGCAAGACAGAGCATTCTTGTGACTATGGCAGTGCAAGTCATTGTGTCAATTTATTTCCACAGCGAATCCAAAATTGTGCTGCTTTCAGAACATTAGTATGCTTGTGTTTTTCGATCCTTCACTCAAACAATACACCTGTCACACAAATATTAATCTTTTTACTAGCCATCTTCCAACAAATCCTACAATATGCAAAAAAACAAACAGACAATACGTACTCACATTCAGTTGAAGAATTTTTTAAAGTGCTCCTGTTGATGCACTGCACATGAGCCTTGTTCACATGTGCCGTGAGAAACTACCGCAGTAAATTGATAAGGTAAAATAAGTGAAATGCGCTTCACATTTCTTTTTATTATGACACACAGATAAACAAGTACATCTAGGACCTTTGTTGTGCACTGCTACTTTTTTTCATCCCCACTTCCCATTCATTTACACACACAAAAATGAATGCTGCAGTTTACCATGTGAATGGGGTCTTTTTCTAACAATTGTAAAAATGTTAAAACCACACCTCTACTCTAGTTGTTATAGATTTCTTATTTGATGATGTATAAATACATTGTACAAATCCTTTGTAACGATATACATGTACATGTATCATCCTGCAGCTGATCCCATTCCACCACTGATTGCAAACTGTCCAGGAGACATACAAAGAAGCATCTCTCTGGAAGCAACAGACATTCAAGTTTTCTGGACCCCACCAGCTGCATCAGATAACACTGGTGAACTTCCAGATACAGTCAGTAACTACTCACCTGGAGATCGCTTTGCACCAGGAGTGTGGCTTGTCATCTACACTTCAACAGATGCAGCAGGCAATTCTCAGCAGTGCCAGTTTTCCATTACCGTTACAAGAGGTATGTATGGTTAGAGTGCCTATGTCTGCCAACTGCCCTTGTCTGCGAGTATGTATAACTACGTGATTCCAGTTGCGATGGAATAAAAGCAGAACCTGAAACAATTATAGTTATTATTATTATTATTAGATGGTTTTTTAACATCGACAGATCGCCTATTGTCTTCGTCAGAATTTTCTGACGTAATGATAGTTATCATTTCGGCAGCAGGTGGGTGTGTTGCTGGCCTCTTCTTGGTGCTATCTTTATTTTTCTTCTACTGACTTTCTTGTGTCATTGGTACCTCAAAATGGGCTTGGTCAAATTTGGCACATTCATCAGGCAATTGGCAAAGGTGATAATGTGACTTTGTCAAAGTATTCAAGTCATTGTGATGTCATCAAGGCACCATTTTATGAAAACCAAACCAACTTATTGTGATATCTACTTCCTCCTTGGCATGATCAAAGTTAATTTTATGCCAAACGATTTCATATCCATAAAAGATGTGTATACATGTATGTCTGCTTGTAAGTGGGCATGCAAAATTGAAAAATACTCTGGTCTCAAATTAATTTTGCATGCGTTTCAAGGAATTCAAGTAATGTATGAGCATATTTTTTTTTAATTGTGCAAACACACATGTTTTTTTGCAGGTGTAGGCTTTATTTTGCATTATTAAATTGTCATTTTTCAATTGAAATAAAATATTTAATATTTCAGGAAAATTTCTGATTGATTAGAAAAACCTTTAGACTTAGGAAAATGTGTATACACTTGAAAAAGCAGGGCCCGCGCAGAATTTGTATAGACATGGTATTCTACACATAGGAACATGGTCATACATGTACATGTATATCATGCAAAAGGCAACATGAATTTTTTTTTCTCCAAATTTGGCACAATAATAACCCTTTATAAAAAAAATACAATGTATTAAGATGAATGACGTCACATCAACACTGCGTCAACAGAACGTCAAAGCATTGTTCCCACGTTATGTCTATATCTCCAAAACAGCACCGTCAACCAAATTGAAAGTTGGTACAGTACTAAGTAGTACTTATCAACCAGAGCATCAAAACAGTGTTCTGCCATCATTATTATACATGTATCTGCAAAGTGGCATATTCAGTCAAGTTGAAAATTGGTAAAGTACATTACCCTTTATCATCATTATCATCATCATCATCATCATCATCACTGTCAAGTTTTTTGTTGTTGTTTTTTTGCATTAAAAGTCAGACCACCTCATACTTTTTTATAAGTATAATTAATACATAATGCAAGCTTTTAGCCCTTTCAGGACAGGAATTATTTAAGGGCAAAATTGATCACATTTTGGTCTTCAAATTGGCAACAATAACATTTTTCTCTTAGTGCTACATGGTTCTAATGAAATGTATTGTCTTTGAAAGCCATATACATGGTTACAAATTTTTATTGAAAAGTTAAAAAAATTGCCAACATTGATGAAAAACACTGATTTTGAATCTCTCAATGTGTTGCCAATTTAAGGATTTTAAAGCCTATTGTCATTTTTTTTTAATTCCTAGCATCAAACGCAATATGGTCATGCAACAAATATGGACACATTGTGTGCAGAAATTTTCTCTTTCTATTCATGCATCTGGTATTTTTTTTAGAGCTCTGAATCAAAAGTTATTGAGCCAAGCCACAAAATGTGGTCAATTGTCTTGAAAGGGTCAGATGAGGTAGCTTATCAAAACCTGACAGCATGTAAAACCATGTTAAAGACGCGAAAGACAAAATTATTCAAAATCATAATTGTATTTCTTAGAGGCAGAATCAAATTATTAGGATGTAGAATTAGTATTTAACTCTGTTAACACTTTAAAAGAAAATAATATGAAAATTTTAATTCTAGATGCACAGTCAAACTTAGCAATTTTGCTCTTTGCCTCTTTCCCGTGTCTTTACATGCCATTACATTTTGCTAAGCTACCTAATGAATTGTCTTTAGATCTCTTTCAAAATGTTGAGAGACATCATTGAAACGAGTATCTTTCTGTAGGGTGTTTGGTCTGATCTGTACCTTTGAAATTATATTTGATAGTTTTTGAAAAAAGTATTTCAGTCAATGTTTGGTCTCTTGGTTATGTTGCTGATGAAAAGTTTAAGACAATTTAGATTTTTCTTAATTCATGTTTTCTTCAAAATAGGATAGAAGTTATTAGCAGTGTCCAAATAGATATCTGGGCAACTCTTAATGATACATGTGAGACTTTGTTTCTCTGACAGAGGATAATATACCACCACAAGTGAATTGCCCCGCAAACATTCAGCAGACCGTGATTGCAGGATCACCTGGAACCTATGTAACCTGGGATCCTCCTGTGGTATCGGATAACTCAGGCACAGTAGTGTTTGTATCATCGACTGCCAATTCTGGTGATCTCTTCACCATTGGAGCGAATTCAGTGACATATACCTATGCCGATCCCTCTGGCAACCAGAACAGCTGCATATTCATAATCAACATTAGCACAGGTATAATAATATTCTCATTATGAGCCATCAATTAAATGCAGAAGAATAAAGGATACCAGTGGCCTCTAAAATAGTTTGTGTACAGCTAGTATGTTTGATATTTACAAAAAAAAGTTTCACCCTGTATTCTTTGGGTTAACCGTTAAGGAAGTATTGATGGGGGAATTTGGTGTAAAGGAGAAATTTTCGATTCACCACAATGTTTTGGGCAGTGTTTTTTCCCCTTTCTGTAGGTGAAGGAGTCATTCTATCTACAGTGTATACAAACATAGAGGGGGTCAAATTACTTACAAGAATAACAAAATATAAGTTCTGCTTCAGAATTGTAAATGTATAGATGAGTAGTAAACAAGTAAATAAAAATTCCAGTGTTTCAGTGTTTTTCCTGATGAAGGCCTATAGCCAAAAATATGAAAAATTCTGAGTTTAACAATTTCTATATACTTTATATAAATATATATATATATATATATATATATAAATGAGTTAATAAAAAGGTCAATAAAGTGTGAGTCAATAAAAAGGAAACACAGATTCGACCCTAAATATTTTTGTAATTTTAGTACATACATGTATATATATATATATATATATATATATACAGAGAGAGACAGACAGACAGACAGACAGACACAGAATAAATGACTCCGTTAGACACAAAATGTTCAATATTTCGCCTATAAGGCTTCTTCAGGAAATGATACAAAGTACAAAAATACACCAAAGATGTAGTGCATAGCGCGTAATTATTGTCAAAACATTAAGCGTAAAATAAACAACAGAGTCAAGGCGCGAGAAGGGAGAAAAAGAGAGAGACAGAGAGAGAGAGAGAAAAGGAGAAAGAGAGAGAGACAACACACACAAACATACAAAGATGAAGAAAGATAAAGCAAAGGATAGGAAGAGAGAGAAAGAGAGAGAGAGAGAAGTAAAAGAGAGCGAGAAAAGTAAGGAGAGAGACAGGGAGAAAGGGTAGGAAGAAAGAGGATAGAGGGTTAGAAAACAGAAAGAGAAAAGGAAGACAAAAAAAGAATGAACAAAGAAAAAGAAAAAGAAAAAAGAAAAAAGAAAAGAAAAAAGAAGGAAAAGGAAAAAGGAAATAGAAAAAAGAAGGGGAGAGAAGGAAAGAAACGAAAGAAGAAAGAGAGAGAGAGAAGGAAAGAAAGAAACAAAGGAAGAGAGCAAAAGCAAAGTACAAAAAGAAAGGAGAAAGAAAGAAGCAGGACAAAATTACGAAGAAGGAAAGGAACGGAAACTGGCATTGATACCATGAGATTGGAGCGTGCCAAGCTGAAAGATGATCCTTTCCTCCTGGATCTTCTTTTCCTCATCTGTTACCCAGCACTGCTTAAGAACACAAACTTTCAGATCGTTGATCGTGTGATTAGCAAGATTGAAGTGTTGGGCAACAGAGACCGCTAGTGTTGAGGCAAATTGAACGAAGATGCTCCATCACTCGATCAGCCAGTTTCCGTTTCGTCTCCCCTACGTACAACTTTCTGCGAGAAATGCAAGTTATGCAATAGATAATGTTTGGAGAAGTGCAGGAGACTTGCACCTTGACTCTGTTGTTTATTTTACGCTTGTTGTTTTGACAATAATTATGCGCTATGCACTACATCTTTGGTGCATTTTTGTACTTGGTATCATTTCCTGAAGAAGCCTTATAGGCAAAATATTGAACCTTTTGTGTCTAACGGAGTCATTTATTCTGTGTCAGTCTCTATTTTTAATCTCTGTAGCAGAACTTTTGAACTACATGTATATATATATGTACACACAGGAAACCCAGATTCAACCCTAAACATTGTTGTAATTAGTACATATGTATACATGTTTATTTAATCAAAGATACCTCTTGTAGCCTACCATCTTTTCTTTAATTTGACACCTTGATCATTAAAACTTGACCATGGACAACGGAACAGTAGCATCTGTGACTCTCCACCACTAAATGACCAATAAGTCAGGATTTTTTTTTTATTTCAACACAGTTTGAAAGCTTGGATGCTAAGCTTTGAAATGACATGTAACTTGTCTTGCATGGACTAAGCAAACCCTTGTAAATTACAATGAGAATGTCAATGTGTCTGACATGCTAATGGCTAAAACAGTAGAGAAAACAGGCTCTTAAGAAGAGTGACCATTTAAGAGCACCTAATTTGTGTCCTATTGTTTGTCGCACAAAATGTTGAGTCAAAACTCCCTAGCATAGACTTTGAAGTACTAATTGGATTTGGTTGACATTTTCCATACCTTCAGAATAGATATATTTCTTTGTTTCTTTAGATTTTGAATATCAGACAGTGCATAGTTCTGAATCTGTACCAGAAAAGTGATGTGAAGTACAATCCCAGCCAGTTGACACACAAATTTGAATGTCCAGGAAAACATGGTCATTTTGAATGAGAGTAAAAACACATTTCAACATGGTATTTTAACCAGAAATTTTTTCAGATGGTAGATTAATAAATGAAATTTCAGAAAATATAAAAATCTTAAAATCAAAATTTCCAACCCTACGATGCTTTTCAACTGTTTACTCTAAAACTCCCATTGTGACTTATTGGTCATTTTGTGGTAAAGGGTCACATTTTTCCTGATACATGTCAAATCTGCCTCTGTTCAAGTTTTGAATGAAATGGATGGTCACCCCAAGATGGGTTGAATAGTCTCCATTCCAATTGAATGAAAGTAACTCCTGAACACCCTTCATGCCTTGAGATACATGTACATGTACATGTGTAAGGAAATAACATATACAACACTACAGCTTTGGAAACTCTCATGGAAATAAATACAAAGTGAAAGTAAATGAGAGAATAATGGTTGCATAACTTAAATCAAAGTTCCCAGAGCTGTCCTCCCTTTTTGAAATTTTTGCAAAGGTTGAAAAGATTTCTCTGCTGGGGATTAAACATGGGTCACTGGCTTAGAAAGCCACTGCCTTAACCACTAGACCACAGAGCCAGGCCAGTTGCAGAGATATTTTTTTTCAACTTTTGCAAAAATTTTTAAAAGAGAGGACAGCTCTGGGAACTTTGATTTAAGCTACACAATCATTATTCTCTCATTCCCTTTCACATTGTTTTCATTTCCATGAGAGTTGCCAAAGCTGTTGTATATGTTATTTCCTTACGCTTGTATATAATCATTCTAACATTGTACATGTACATGTATCTCAAAGCATTAGCTTGGATCAGGGAGGTGGAAGAAATCTCTCTTCCTCCCTCCTGCTTGGATCCAGCTGAACCATGCGGCTAGTCATTGACCAAAACTCACCTGCCCCCGACAAAGGAATCAATTAATGAGGTTGAAGATTTTTTGATCTGTCAGTCAATTGAATCTGGTGTCACCAAAACCACTGGCCCGTCTCCGTGGTCTAGTGGTCAAGGCATTGGCATTCTAAGCCAGTGACTCGGGTTCGATCCCCGGCGGAGACATTATTTCAACCCTTGCAAACTTCAAAAAGGGAGGACAGCTCTGAGAACTTTGAATAAAGCTATACAACCATTATTCTCTCATTTCCTCTCACATTGTATTTATTTCAATGAGAGTTGCTAAAGCTGTTGTATATGTTATTTCTTTACACACACACACACATATATATATATTTGTGAGAAATGAAAATGAGAGAATAATGGTTGCATACATGTAGCTTAAATCAAAGTTTCCCAGAGCTGTCCTCCCTTTTTGAAATTTTTGCAAAGGTTGAAAAAATGTCCATGCCAGGAATCAAACCCAGGTCACTGGCTTAGAATGCCAATGCCTTAACCCTTTCAGGACAGGAATTATTCAAGGGCTAAATTGATCACATTTCGTTCTTCAAATTGGCAACAATAATATTTTTCTTTTAGTGCTAGATGGTTCTAATAAGGTGTAATGTCTTTCAGAACAATAAACATGGTTAGTGATTTTGTCGATAAGTTGAAAAAATTGCCAATTTTGATGAAAAACAATGATTTTGAATCTCTCAATGTGTTGCCAATTTAAGGATTTTGAAGCTTATTCTCCTTTTTAAAATTCCTGACATCAAATGCAATATGGTCATGTAACAAAAATGGACATGGCATGTGCAGAAATGTTTGCTCTTTCTACTCATGCATCTGGTATATTTTTTAGAGCTCTAAGTCAAAACTTATCAAGCCAAACCACAAAATGTGGTCAATTGTCATGAAAGGGTTAATCACTAGACCACGGAGATGGGCCAGTGGTTTTGGCGACACCAGATTCAATTGACTGACAGTTTGACAAATCTTCAACCTCATTAATTAATTCTTTTGTCAGGGGCAGGTGAGTTATTTCCTTACAATTGTTTATGTATGTGTATGATGTGTAGCTGTAGTGCAGCGTTCAGCACTTCAACTTGATAATTCAAAAGTATGGAATAAGATTTCTGATAGTGTTTTATAACACATTTTTATTGACACTTATACTGTCTGTATGCTGTTATTTTATTTTACTCAGGTTCTCCATGCGATCCAGATCCTTGTCAGAATGCTGGGTTATGTGTGCCAACTGATCTTACAAACTACCAGTGCATCTGCACAGAATGCTTTACAGGGACCAACTGTGAAACAGGTAAGTATTCTATTCTAATTCAGTACTTTCTGCTTCATGCTTGCATGTATTTTACAGGTATTTTGAAAAGTGTAATTTCAGACAGCATGTGATTTCACATCTCTTCTTGCTATCATAGGCCGGAATTCACAAAGGTGGTTTCAATTCAGACCATGGTTTATGCAGATTTTGTGGTATAGATACGCTTGATTTAGCGCGTACAATTAAAAGACCAAATAATGAATGCGCGTGGTTGGCAAAAGCGCTAAATTTACGCTTGTTGCCATGGTTCAGACCACATGCATGGTTTATGTAAATCAATTTAAATAAACCATGGTCTGAATTCACATAAACCATGGTCTGAACCATGGTTTATGTAAATTAATTTAAATAAACCATGGTCTGAACCATGGCAACAAGCGCAAATTTAGCACTTTTGCCTACCACGCGCGACCAGCGCGCGTTCATTATTGGACCTTTTTAAGTGTACGCACTGAATTAAGCGTATTTATACCACGAAATCTGCATAAACCATGGTCTGAATTGAAACCACCTTTGTGAATTCCGGCTATTGTGTTTTGTAAGCTCTCTCTTTCTTATCTCTACCTGTTTAGCAGTTATTTGTTTAAGGCATTCGGTAACTTTGTGAAGGCTTGATTTAATAAATTGTTGAATTTTTATATCTGTCTTGTATAATGATGTTCAGAGGGATAAATAAATAGCCCGGCATAGAAAGGTTTTCAAATATATAATGCTGTTATTAAGATATATATGACTGAATACTCCCATTTACGAAAGCATATGGCCATACGCTTTAGTCCAACACTGAGTCAATGGGAGAAAATGAGTCTGGCATTTCCGGTCACTTGCATATGTTTACTTTTGTGAAGCACATGATGAATTTGAAGTGCTTTTTATTTTCTTGGGCTTCATTTTTACACCATATTACATACACTGATAGCATGTAAGGCCAGGCAGATCAGATTTTATCAAGCCTCCACAAAATTACCAAATCACTTTAATGTAATTAGTAGGTTGTGTGTTAAATATATTTAAAATGTAAAACTCGCTGTGATGAAAATGGCTATACATCTATACACACATTGGTAAAGATATATGCCTACAGAAGTAGAAATATACCGATTTAAACATTTTATAGATTACTCTCAAGTATCTTCCAATAACTTATAGTTCATAGGAATAATTCACAATTATTTGTGCTGTACTTTTCTATAGACCTCAATGCCTGTACCAACAATCTTTGTGAGAATGGGGCACTGTGTGTTGCAGATTCAGGCTCATGTACAGACTACAGCTGTCAATGTTCTGGATGCTTCTCAGGCAGATTCTGTAATTTGCGTAAGTAATCTCAGCTTTTCTTTGTTCTCGATTCATATAAGCAGCTTCGACCCAATGAAGCTACTAAATGCATTTCAATGGAGACATTTGTTATAGGACAAGTCCTCGGGACTTGTTCATTTCGTGTCCCATATTATCAAAAACTGACAATAATTAACATCAAAGTTATCAGTTCCCTTGATATTTGGTCAGATCCAAGCTAGAGCAGGGCTATTAACTTAATAAAATCATCAGGTTTACTAGTATCTTTGATGTAGTTAGTAATATATGGGACAAAATACCTTGGACTTTACACACAAATCGACATTTTGCACAATTTTTTTTTTGTATGCTAACATTCTTCTATGGTGTTGTCAATTTGTCTTTACTAGCTATTGACTCCTGTGAGAACAACCAATGCCAGAATGGTGGAGCCTGTACCGTTGATCCTCTAAACTGTGAGCTGTACACGTGTAGCTGCCCACTCTGCTTTACTGGCCAGTTCTGTGAACAAGGTATATTTTAATTTACAGCTCTTGTCCTTCAAATTTGCAACACAAAACAATTCTTATACCTCTGCCTTTATTCTTTTAATGCTACACTATTACAGAAACATGATGAATTGAAAATACAAGGATTGAAGTTGTATTGGTAGTAGATATTTATATTTAAAAACTATGATTTTATGATTGCCCTTTGCCAATTTAATGATTTTAATGCTTTGTTTATTTTGATATTCATGGTGTCAACACTATAAGCAATAGAAAAACAGTTGGCTCAAGTTGTGATGAACTTTGGGTTCTTTGTGCTTGTGCATGTACCATATGTTTAGGATTTAAATCATACATGTGCAAATTACAAAATCCGAATTTTGGCATGTTGATATAACACGTCCTAATTGTCTTAGGCTTTCTAAGTGCACCATGAAAAACATACTTTTACAGAATTCTGGACCTTGACCAACATAGTTCATTTTCAGTTTTGTTCCACTTTAAACATGGAAATATTGTGTCAAGTCACGCTGGGTTATTGATATTTACTCATTTCTTGTTAAATTTTAAATTAATTCTTTATCCAATAATACATATATTAAAAATGGTATAACAAAATATCAATTCAAAGGATACAAGGAACCGTAGAGTAGCATTAATGCGCATCTAGTCTGGTACCTACACAGTAAATTTTATGCAAATAAGGGCATTTTTATGAAAGTAAAATGCAAAGGTTCATATACATGTGTTTGATTAACTCTCTGTGTGCCATACATTCAAATAATATCCCTGTGCCCCAGATTGTCCAACCCATGCTCTGGCGACATTTGCTCCATATCAATTTCGTACACTAACCGAATACTGAAATTTAACCCTAGACCAAACACTATACCTAACATTAACCCTAACCCTAAACATAATCTAAAACCCTATTGCAACACTAACCCTAAACCTATATCTTTGACGAAATAAAGCCCTAAACAACTGTCGCCGGAGAATATATCGGAGCACCGTGCATCATTGTATCTCAAGGGGAAGTTTTACCAATGGCTTGTAGTTTATTTTAAAAATGTAATGTGAATTCATATTGGTTGTCATGTGGCCAGTTGATCCCATAAATCAGTTGTTGTGTTACCGTTTGTAATGCACAGAGCAGTCCTTTTTTTAAAAACCTATTATTGGTGCCGATCATTACTCATGTTACACCTGCAAATATGCTAGTTGGCACATGTTGCAAAGGAATTTGGCTATTTGTAAACAAAACTATTATAGTAATATGAATGGATGAAAAAGGGTGAAAATCAATTACCTACATGTAGTGAGTAGAATGACTCTCAATATACATGTATGTACAAATGAAATATATCTTGTTCAAGAATTATGTAGTGTAGCATACAAAATATGAAACATTTTACAACATTAGAAAGAGCTTTAAACAGAAGATACATGTATACACTGGTTATAATGATGCTGTGTTAAAGGGGAATGAAAGGCAACAAATATTAGCCTATACTCACATAGAGAATTGAAAGCCTGTTAAAAATATATTGAAATTACTCCTATTTGATTATTTAAGAAGGAGAACAATGTCTCGAAAAGTTGCAGTTTCCTTGCTAGACATCATCTAATGGGGGCTGCCATTTTCTTTACAAAGTAATGTCAGAGCAGTGCTATTTGTGAGATACTTGTGAGATATTTAAAGTAGACATCCGAAGATGATAAATATCTATGAATTTGGTATCTACGACTAGCATATGTTATTTTTAAGTTGTTCATTTACAAAACATATCACAAAAATCTTCGGGATGTTAAATATCCGCAATTGTTGTGTTGAAAAATAGGCTCCTCTCTTTGCCTAGAAAACCACTCACGAAATCCAGTATCAGTGACGTCAAGGGCAGGATCGGGAGTAGCACAGTACCCGGATGTTCCATAGAGAAGCATGTCAGTGTTGTACAAATTTCTGCTTATTTTGTTTCAAAGACTGAAAAGTCCAAATTTCATAACTCTATGTACAATTCCTCACCCTCTCCTTATATTTCATAGTATGAATATCAATTCCATCTTTCAGAATTATGATATATACATATGCCAGCGATGCACAATAAGTCGATATTTTCATCATGTAATTTTTTTTTTTGTGTGTGTGTGTTTACTTTGATGAGATTGTACACGTACTCAGTAAAGTAGATCCGGTCGTTTCAGCTAGCGCTGTACTGTGTATGTACATGTGTATGCCATTGTTTATTTCGCGTTTGATCTATATCACACATAACATTCGAAAATGGCCGGAGAATTTGACCAAGACTATCTTCTTGTAGCTTTTGAGGAGTTCATTGGAAAAGAAGAAGGACGTTTGTGTTGAGCCTCATCACTCCATACGCTGATGAATATCGTTCATTAGATCCTAAAACTACAACACGCACTAGTCACAGTCAGAGCAAGGAGGTTTCACGAAACACATTCAAGTTTGATATATTTATACAAATATTTTACAGGTCTCGTATTCATTTTTGGGCAGTCATAAGCATCCATTATAATTACAATATCTCTAAGCCTCTTCTTCTCACGAAATTGCTCCTGTACGTAGCTGACGACAAAATAATGTCTATATGTACACCTGCCCAGTCGTTAAGTGCATGTTGATTTCACCATGTTTTCGAGCAGTAAACTCGTATTTAAAACCCTATCCAAAAGGAGAATGTGAGGATATAAAAAAATCCACGACTGGAGAATGTTGCTTCATTATTATTTATTCAAATACAAACCGAAAATCATCCACATGAACTCATGACAAGAAAAGTTGTAAGCTCTGACAGGATTGCATTTATGTGGGAATACCACAGCCATTCACTTCCACATAGCCGTGATTACCTTCCATGACGTCATGGGCAGAGGACCCGTTTTCTATGTGCAAATCGGTGTATACGTCTTTGATATTTTGGTGGAGTTTACTCGCATATTTCACGAATCTGAACTTGTTTTGTTGGTTGAAAGGCACTTAATGTTATTCTGGGGATTAAAATCTTTCTTTTGGTATAATAATCTTGATATTTGGGATCGTCTTTGTATACCTACTTTAAGAAGGAGAACAATGTCGCAAAAAGTTGCAGTTTCTTTGCTAGACATCATCTCCGTGGGGGGGGGGGGGGGGGCTGCCATTTTCTTAACAAAGTAAGGTCAGAGCAGTGCCATTTGTGAGATACCCACTGACCTGTATACTAGCTACGATGACACTCATGATCACCTGTGTAATGCATGACACTGGATTTCATCATATAATAGACCATCTTTTTTAGTCATATACATTCATATGAAGGGATTTTTATCCTGTCATATATAACCTAATTGTGTCAAGATATTTGGTTCAGCTATTTCATAGGTGAGGCAGTTTCTTTTGTTGAGCAGGATTTGGCATACACTAGTTGCTTGGTCAGACAAAAGTTTGTCAATTTTTCAAAGAAGTGACAAAGCCCTACATACAACTGTTCCATGCAACATCACATGTGCGAGAGTTGGGGAACCAAGATTGCTGCCATTTTGCATTGGTGGCTTTGGTTGTACAATAGTTATTTATTATGCAACACCATATCTATTGTGTACAGGTAAATGGACATGTACTACATGTACTATGACATCACAGTTTTTTCAAAATGGCACCCCCATGGGATAATATCTAGCAAGGAATCTGCAAATTTAGAGAGATTGTTCTCCTTACTGAACAATCAAATAGGAGTATTTTCAAGATATTTCGAACAGGCTGACAACTTTCCACATCATTATCAGCTAATTTTTATTGAGTTTCATTCTCCTGTAATAGTAGAAATGTAATTTTTTTAATTACATTGTTTATAAAAATATCAGAAAAAAAGAAGAATGATGAAAATAACAAGTCAGTAAGTTTACATTACAGTATTATTGAACCAATACATCATGTTTCCACCCTTATAATCTGTGTTCGTATTTATGTCTCTGTCCACTGAAAGTGTTGCCGGAGACATTATATTTTCAGGTTTTTTTGTTAACACGATACCTCAAAAACCATTTGAGTTATGAACTTTAAAATTGGTGCTAGTATGTAGGAACATACATAGCATTATGGCATGATCATAGGAAGATGAGCTGATTAGAGTTTTGGGGTATGTAATTCAAATGTCATACATTAGGTCACAGAGGTCAATTCTGAAATTTCAGGTTTTAGCCTTGTTCGAGCGATATCTCAACAACCATAGGAAGTATCAACTTCAAACTTGGTGCTAGTATGTATCACCATACATGTAGGAAGACAGTCTGATTAGATTTTGGGGTACATAGGTCAAAGCTCAAAGGTCATAGAGATCAGTTCCTGGAATATCATTTTTTAGCCTTATCAAGATATCTCAAGACACATTTGACCTAGGAGCTTGAAAGTTGGTATTAGTTTGCATCACCATAGTGAGACAAACTGAACAGATTTAGGGGTATAAAGTCAAAGATCTGACATCATAGAGGTCATTTACCATGAAGATTTATGCTATCACAATATTTCTTGAAGGATTTGAGCCATTAACTGAAAACTTGGGTACTATTATGCGTCACCATAGTGATATAAACTGACAAGTTTTTTTGTTTAAGTAGGTCAAAGGTCACAGGTAATAGAGGTTAATATACATTTACATATAAGTGCAGCCATGCTAAAGCCAGGATAATAATTGTCTAGTAGACATGTGCCCTATACAAGAACCCTCTATTATTATTTTTATTATTATTATTAATTATTAATTATTATTATTATTATTATTATTATTATTATTATTATTATTATTATTATTATTATTATTATTATTATTATTATTATTACACTGTTCATGTACATGGATGTGAAATTAATTTTTTAGTTTTGTTATCACCATATCTAGTCACATTCAATGTGTTTTCCCTCCTTTTTCTTTGTGTTTTATGAAATAGAGGTCAGCGCTTGTACTTTCAACCTTTGTGCAAATGGAGCTAACTGCATCCCTGTTGGGACACTCTGCACTGAGTACAAATGCTCATGTCCAGGATGCTTCACTGGACCATACTGTGATGAAGGCTAGTTTACATTAAACATTATTTTACCCTGCTTTAAAAAGACATATTAAGTAAGAGTTTCATTGCAACATGCAGTGTCTGCAAAATTCAAGATTCATAAGGTTTTGCTCATAACTAGCAGTTATGGCACATTCTCTTTGTATAATGAAAAATGTATTAAATCACCTCTGATTCTATTAGAAATGTGATCTATCCAATGTAAGCAGCAGTCAAAAGTCCCTTTGTAATCTCCTTTTCATATTAAAAAAAAATTCATCCTGTCATTGTTTCTGACTTAAAACAGAATGGGCTCAGTGAGCAAAGCCATGACCACACAGATGCTCATGTGTGGTTTATCAGAAACCAAGATAAATTACACTGTTTCAATGCCTGTGTGGAGATCAAATATTTTTACAAAGTGAAAATTCATAAGTACATTATGTAATGCCACAGATATATATATACATGTATATATATATATATATATATATACATGTATATATGTGACCCGGCACCACAAAACCACCAAAAAGTCGCAAAAAGTAATTTTTCTGATTTTCTCATATTTGGATAGAACAGAGTATCAGCTTTAAAATGATACATGACTCATTATAATTGCAACTTTCTAACCCTTTTAATTCAGCGAATGAAAGGAGCTTGTAAGAGAGGTTTGCTGGTATTAAATAGGGAGGAAATGAGCTCTAAAGTTGAGGCCTATTCAAGCGTGCGGAGTAAGAAAACGAGAGAAAATCAATGGAGGATGAATCAAAATGCCATAGCACCCACTATGAATGAATTGTCGGATTAGGTTGATATTTGGTAGGAGTGTTAAACATAGTTTATTTATTCCATTGCCAAGACTTCAATTTGTGAACTTTAGTTGTTCGAAAGTTATTATGATGCAAATGAGAGTGTTCTAATGGGAGATTAAGCGCACCTCGGTGGCCTGACACCTGCACTAGACAATGCCTATTCACTCCTTTGGGGTGTCTTTCTTTGTTCCCTGTTACATAATACTGGTTTGTTACCTGTGTAGTCCTTCTGTTATCATACATTGAACTTGTAATTTAGCCTATAATTGACTTGGAACTTTACATGGAACTTACATACTCTTTCCTTGCTCACATGAATAAACTTGATCGTTTGTCCTTTTTCAGACTCTGTTTCGTCATCGAAATGGAACTTAAAACTGCTCTGTAATTTGCTTTCGCGACTATTGATGAACTTTAATATCAGTATGATGAGATTGCTGAGAGTTTATTCTTTCTATCAGTATAAAAATTATTTGGGAAAAGATTATTTAAGGCCCGTGAGATAGTAGTGATTTTACGAGGGTGAGCGGTACCGATTAAAAAAAGATCATACGGGAAGGCGAAGAAATAGGAAGAAACCGAAGCTGTGCGAAAAAAAAATAGTCTAGAAAAACTGTTAAAAATTCATCTTCTACTGTGTTTTAAGCTTCCAGATTTTGATATAAGGTACAGAAAAGAACAATCTTTCAGAAAAACCAAAAATACCAAAATCAAATTTTCCAACCCAAATTTCCATTTCAGCTGTTTACACAAAATCACTGGTTGCGACTTTTTGGTGGTTTTGTGGTGCCGGGTCACATATATATATATATATATATATATATATATATATATATGAAATCATTTTTGCTTAATTTCTAATATGCATTGTTCACATATTGTAATTTCTTATTGTATTCGAGCATATGATTTGCATTTTCCGAAAGAAATCTTCATATGTGCATATACTCTGTTTGTCCTAATTACCAACTACATGTTTTGAACCACAGAAACTTTGCCAGTATCTGTACATGTACTTGCATGTACTTACATAAACATGTACAGGCATGGAATTGTTAACATTTTGTAGCAATAATGTCACCTTTTCACTATACCAGCTAAAGCATTCTATTACATCATTGACTATATATAAAACCTTGTTTGGTTCTCCACTTTTGCAGTGCGGGATCCCTGCTTTGACAATCCATGCTTGAATGGTGGGTCTTGTTCTGCACTTATTGATGGCAACTGCTTCTCATACACTTGTGAATGTATTGGCTGCAGCACTGGCTATAACTGTGAAGTTGGTAAGTGAACATCTAGTTACAGTATTTCATGTTTGAAGGTACAATGTGATTTTATCTTTTTACTATAAATACTATTGACAGGCTTCTCGCAAGAAAACTGTTTAACCATTGTCCAAATTGTAAGAAATATGGCTTTGCAGCATCCTACACCCAAAGCAATATCATGTTGGCGTTGATCAATTCATTTGTCCAAATGGTGAAATATGGCTCTAGGGCATATCCCAGGGAGGTGGTTTGTGTCTTGCAATTACATCTTAAAAGAAACTGTCTGGAAGTAGTGGGGAAAAGTTTACCATGTAGTACATGAAAATTAGTGTACACTGTGAGGTTTTGGAATCACCAAAATGAGAGGAGATCGACTCCATCTTACTGGAAGTCACATGCACTGCACACAGAAATGGGTATGTATGGGACTACACACACATGTTGCATTAATGTTTGGTTCCAAACTTTTTAGCTATTCCTCATTGTATTTGGAATGTGAGGGCATTTGAAGAGCATCCCTTTCCAGGTGATTATTTTTCTGTCATATCCTTCCAAACTACTATATACATAATGAGAAAGCTCACAAATTATTTTCACTTTCCCAGAACTTAACCTTCTCTTTGATTCTCCCACAGAGATCCCGTCTCCCTGCTCAGCCAGTCCTTGCCAGAATGGAGGAACCTGTGTGACTATTCAAGGACAGTGTGCTGCTTACCAATGTCAATGCCCACCAAACTTTGGTGGTCTTCATTGTGAAAATGGTAAATTCTAGTACTGTATGTCATTCAGAATGTGAGGTTTGAGCCTGTTGATTTTGATATATACATGTACATGTACATTTACATGTAAACATAAATGCACGCTTCGTTTTTCTACATCTCAATTCTGATAAGTAAACTTCATAATCTTTGAATATCTCCTGAAAACACACCTGTTTCAGGAAATTTTTCAAACTCACATTTTATTGTTAATAAGCCATGCTCTTAAAGGGGGTACCCAATGCTGAAACAATGTTAGTTCATTTAAAAGATCATGATTTTATTAGCAGAAAATCATCTGCCTTAAGTTTTTTTTAAATTCGTGTTGCCAGAAAAATCCCCGAAATATGGTAAGACTTCAGGATATTTTGGCCCCTCAGCTGTGTCCCAATTTCAGCTAGGTAACCACAATGACGTCAAAGTGGTTACCCAGGTTCGCGTATTGCAGATGTGTTGCGCGCTAGACTGTACAAAATGCATTACACCTTGCGCGCATTTTGCTATAATTGCGCGACAAGGTTACCACTTTGACGTCATTGTGGTTACCTAGCTGAAATTGGGACACAGCTGAGGGGCAAAAATATCCTGAAATCTTACCATATTTCGGGGATTTTCTGGCAACACGAATTTTAAAAAAATTTAAGGCAGATGATTTTCTTCTAATAAAATCATGATCTTTTAAATGAACTAACATTGTTTCAGCATTGGGTACCCCCTTTAAATTCCAATACCTGTTTGACTAACTGCCTCTTATTGAATATTTCTTTTTATCATTTAGTCTACTTCTTCTCTTATTATCTTTACATTTCGTTAGATGTGTATTAGAGTAGATTATTTTTATTATTATAATTC
The DNA here is from genome assembly GCA_025618425.1 of Heliocidaris tuberculata. Classification (NCBI taxonomy): domain Eukaryota; kingdom Metazoa; phylum Echinodermata; class Echinoidea; order Camarodonta; family Echinometridae; genus Heliocidaris; species Heliocidaris tuberculata. The sequence goes on along the minus strand of CM046845.1, from coordinate 18,037,833 downwards.
TTATCGTCATCATCATAATTATTATTCTTGTATTTTGTTATCAGTCTTCCACAACATAATGTTCAGTTTCAAAAAATGACCAGGCACCACAAAACCAAAAAAAAGTTGACAGATATGAATATTTACTTAAGATCTGATTATAAAAGATGAGATTCTCTGCCCTTAAGTGATACATGTGTGTGTATATATAACTCATTAGCAGATGTTCTTAACCCACTGAAAAAAAAAGAGAATAATGCCCAGCCCAGTCTATTATCAGAATAATACTTCACTACTTATGAGAAATAAAGGTTAAAGATTGCGATCTATTGAAGCCTCTGACTCACAAGGTATTGTGCAAAGGGGACAAAAGGAGGATTATAACACAGTAGAATTTTCTATGAAGGGATTATCAGATTGTCCTAAAATTTGGCTAAATAATTAAGCACATCCTGCTTATTATTGTGGACAAGGTCAGTGCAACAGCTTACTCTGTTTCGAAGTTAAGGGAGATCAAAATGAGGCAAGTAGGCAAATAGTCAAATGAAAAATAATAACAAAATCCAGAGAAGACAAACATAGTTCTACTACAAACTGTCAACTACATGTATACCACTTTTAGATTGTTTGGTGCTTCCAAATTTTTACATTACTTAGAAAAAGTGTACACTTTTATGAAATACAAGAAAAACAAATTTGACCATTCCGACCAAAAAACACCTTTATTGAGCTCTACCTGAAAATCACACACTGTGCCTTTATGGTGGTTTTATTGTGTCTGGTCACAAATGAAAAAGGGAGAGCCGGAATTAAGAAATCTTGGGTCACTTGTTGATTTTGTATTGATTATAGTCAACAAACCCACCCCTATTATTTCCTGTTGTAAATTATTATTATTATCGTTGTTATTGTTATTATTACAATGTTATTTCCTACATTAGGGGGAATCCTATCAATGCGGTTTATTCTGTCACAATAGAAATTATACGTTATTCAACAATAGGCTGAGATAAAAGTATTCCCCCTAAAGCTGGAATAAGAGTTATTATTACAATTACATGTATTATAATAATTATTATCTTTATCTTTTCAAGTCCGACACTACTCTTCGCAACCAGTTGGTCCACCCGAAGGACCCCACGCTACCCCGATAGACTCGACGGCGTTGTCTATAAGATCCCATGCGGGACTTGCGACAAAGTCTACATCGGCGAAACGGGTAGACCTGTCAGCGAAAGAATGCTAGAGCACCGCAGAGATGTCAAGCACCGCCGCATAGATAGTTCGGCAGTCGCTGAGCACGCTTGGAACGCAGACCACCCTCCCAATTGGGATGAGGTGAGCTGCATAGCGCGGGATAAGCACTGGTACACCCGACGTATCAAGGAAGCTATCCAAATCCGCTTGCATCCGAATAATATCAATAGGGATAACGGCATCGACATCCCGGAGGAGTGGCTACCCCACCATCCGCCGACATGCGCCCCCTACCGTTGACTGCCTTACGGCCACACCACAGTTCAGCGCAGCTCCTAACGCTAACTCCTCCACGTCCGCACCCAAACACACGGCAGTTACCATAGCTATCGCTGGCGACTCCCCGACGTCCGCATTTCGCCCGCCAGCAGCACCGTCCGTCACTGACCGTAACTCCCCGACGTCCGCATCCCGCCCACTGGTCGCTCCGCCCGCGGCTTCTGATTGGTCAGTTTCACTGACCAATAGCAGCGCGGTGGTTCCGGCACCCTCGGAGCGCAGCTTACGCTATAAGAGGCGCTTGCAGCGGCTTATGTCCTCATTGCCTGACGAAGACTAGCAGATAGCGGTCGAAACGTCGCAACTCTCGTTTGCTCTCTTCGTGTGACAACTGATTAATCTTACTCTTATTGTACTACCACGATGATCAACATCTTCCGCACTATCTTTATCTTTGTTTTTAATTATTAACAACATTAGTAGTAGTAGTAGTAGTAGTAGTTGTGCGAGTATCAAAAGTATTATGATTAATATTATTATTATTATTATTATTATTGTCATTGTTATTATCATTTTCCCAGTGGTGACGACCAATGCAAATCCCTGCAATAGCTTCCCTTGCCAGAATGGTGGGGAATGCATTACTATGGACAGCCAGTTCTACACCTGTCTCTGCCGTACTGGCTTTGCTGGCATCGACTGCCAGCAGTCCACAGGTATGTTCTCTTCACCTAGACTTATTTCATGTACATGTATTTTATTTTATTGCATTGTATTTATTTATTTATGACTGAAATGATCAAGGTTACATAGCATTATGGCATGACAATTAAGTATATATTTAGTAAATACAGCCAGCAGATAACAAAAGCTTGCTAATGTTGGCCCGTTCAATATATTGTGATTTATGAAAATTAATAATCTTTAACCCTACATGTAAAAGGCCTGGGGGGCCATCATGCCCCCCCCACCCCTCCGCAAATTTTGCGATTACTTTCAGACTTTGGAAGATCTCAAATTTGCATATATACATGTACATGTATCTTCGGAGGTAATGTGGTGTTACATAACATTTAAACATCACATGTCACTCAAAAATGGCCGATTCGTATTTGTTTATGTGTATAAAGCATAGGGTTTTGGATGATTCTAATGTGTTGCTTCTTTTTACTGCATAAAGTCTACGTTTTAAACAATTAAATTGCCAAAGAAATAATTGTTGGTGATATCATTGAATTCAAAAGTGTTATTTGACCTATTTGAATGATGCTTGTGGTAATTGTTAGAATAATGTGTCCCAATGTTATGGTTCGAACTACTTTAATCTCTATGCCATATTATGATTTTCAAAAATTATGCCTTCTAGATGCTTGTTTGCATGCTAATACACTTCACTTTACTCCTTAAATTGTATCAGTCACTTAGAAATATAATTTGTATATGTATAAACTGATGTATAAAATAAACATCAAAAAACTTTACCTAGCATTTTATGGGTTAACCATTAAGGAGTATGAAGAAAATTAAGGGTTAAATGAAATGCATGCGTAACCTAAATCTGACTTGGGTTCTCTGTGCACCCTATTCTTTGCGAGTCTGTACAAGTGCGTCGACTTTTCTACTCACAAAGCACCTTTACGTTTACAGATAGAGCATTTGAATTTGCAGTATCTCTTTACAGAAGTAGTATGTGAAACTCACATTTTAAATATAGCATAGTGACATGAAACCTCTAACATACAGAGCAAAATACATTTGGGTGATTGGTAACTTTTAGCATAAGTTACGATATTACATGGGTCTCCACCTGAATCCTCGTGTGTCTTTTCAGCTGGCCAAAATATTGACCTGTGCATCAACAACCCATGTCAGAATGGAGCTACGTGTGTGACCAGCTACCACAGCAGTAATCCTAACTTCTACCAGCCTCAGTACTACTGTATCTGTGACACTGGCTTTACTGGAATCAATTGCCAGCAACAAACAGGTAACATCATTATTGATAACAGTTATCATCACCTTAACAATAATGATAATAATAATGATAATAATAAGAATTATTATATTATTATCGTCATCACCATCATTATTATTATTATAGAAGATATATGTTTATAGTGCTCTTATCCAACATGCAAGGAGCTCAAGGCACTCTAATATAACCCAAGCCCAGCTATAGCCAGACTACTGCCTTTCAGGGGTCACAGCATTTAAGGAATTTCTTCCTACCAGGTATCCATTTATCACATTTGTAGAGAGTAGCAAATGTAGATTAATGACTTGCCAAAGGACATTAGTGCCACACCACTGCCTGATCAACCTTGGTGGCCCCATTGTAATGGCCCCATTGTAACCACTGTCATGCATAAACTAATCACCATGAGATTTGAACAAGACTGCAGCGTCATGTTTGTTTGTTTTTATTTTAAAAATTGCAAATCACAAATATAAAATGTTGTTTCTCATAATGGAGGATTCTCCAACATACATGTACATGTATCCTTTGAAGATTCATACCGAATCTGATCTTTTGATTACTATTCAATTGTACTTTATGTCATTGTTTTATAAGTTGAATCTGGAGTTGTGGTAGTGATGGAAAGTGAATTTTCACTAAATGAAACCGAACTTATATTTGTTCATGACTGAGAATAACTAATACGCATTGACTGAAAATGCATGTTACATGCACCCTGTAGCTGAATAATGAGCAAAGAAAGATGGTGAAAGAGAGCTTGTAATCACAATCACATGTTGAGAACTAGAACAGGAGTATGCTTGTTTTTCCTTTTCAGAGAATGTTATTTCCAGCATGTTCTTGTGTATAGTGTGTTTATATGTTAACATATTAATTGCTTTATAAATGATTAAAATGAAGCTCCTTTACCAGAAGACATGATTAGCTTCATTGTGTTAAATTTTTAATATAATGAATTATGCTATTTGAGAATTTAAAGTAGATCACTTTTAAGATATGATTATAACAATGTAGTAATACACATTTCTCTTTGTTTTCTGCACAAAATTAAAGAGGAAAATACTTATTTTCTGGCATGTAAATGGAATCCTGATGGGCCACTGTAAGCGGACATAATACTTTTGTATATTTTTTTTTTTTTTAAGTTTGAAACACTTGAAAGAAAAAAGTCATACAGCACTGTAGGATCTTCACATGTTTATTATGAAGTATTTGGAAAAATTAATAGAATTCGTGAAGTATTCATTGCAATGATAGTGAGACAGGTTTTTTACCACAAAACTAAGCTTGCATTCTATTGCATTTTGTTGACCCCTTACCTGTTGTGTTTCCGTAGCGTTCTCTCCCGACCAAGATATCTGCAATATTGTACGGCCTGACAGACCAGACTGCCAAGGTGGTGCACCTTGCTACAACTCTTACCAGAGCTTCACCAGCGACATTGACTACTACTGTGATTGTCCTGTTGGCCTCACTGGGCACAACTGCGAAACTGTCAGTAAGTTAAGAACACGATCGCAAAGACCTTTTTTTTTAAAACCCTGAACTATTTCAATTTCTGTTCTCACATGAGTGCTTGGCCCCACCTTTTTAGGCTTTTTTTGCAATGTAAACAGAAAGTGGGCTAAGCTCAGTCCCGTACTATCGGTGGGTCTGAAGCCTCATTTAACCTCACCGATATTACGGGACTAGGCAAAATTTTGCAAGTGTGAAAAGCCTATTAGATGCAACAGTTCAGTAGTCTTATAACTAAATACTCCTCAGTTGTAACCAAGTCAGTGCAATGTTGCCCCTGGGAAAGGATGGAAGCATTTGTAATTGTGACAAACATAATTAAAATATAATTCAATACCGCTTTCCTGACCTTTAGACATCATGGGTTGAGTGTTTCCTTTAAAACTGTTTAAAACATGCTTTATGTACATGCTTAAATAAGTGTTTATGCAAAACTTTCATGAATTTCGCAGATTGTCCAGATAAATGAAAGTATTATTAGGACAGCACAATTCAGTGCAGTCTCATATGAAGTTAAAATCTACTCAGTATACACATACAATATGCATGTACATATGAATTGTCAAGTTCATTTCAGATGGAGAAAAACCCAGTCCTCTAAATATTAGCTTTTTGACTCTTTATCAAACAGAATTATTGTGTGATATTTTTCATTCTGGACATTGACCAAAACAAATGGGTAGAAATGTTGTTTTAAACCTTTTCCTACAGGAACTGGTTTTTTCCTATATTAAATCTAGGGAATTGAGAGAATTTGATTATCAGTAGGGTCAATGCACCATGTGTGGTCAGAATAAAATGGTTTTTAAGTGTAATTTAGTAACAACTTTAAATATTCATATATTATCTGATTCTTGAGTGAATAGGTTTTTTGAAATCATTTTATTAAGAATTCATATTTCTGAATGAAAAATTATGTAGAATGTCAGAGACTTACAGATTTTTAAAAGAAGGCTTTTGTTTCTTTACACAGCTCCAAACCCATGCGCTAGTGGCCCATGCCAGAATGGTGGAAATTGTCAGTCCTTCAATACCTACTACACATGCTCATGCCCTACAGGGTTCTTTGGAGATCAGTGTCAAGTTTCTTGTAAGTTTATCCCATTTGTAAGATTATTCAAGTACATGTACATGTGGGAGAGTGCTGAGGAAAAGTAAGACTTAGGTTAAGATTAAGTACATTTTTATTTCTTGTTTGAATGCCCCCCCCCCTTTTTTTTAGAAAATAGTTATGTAACCAACTGATTGGCATCAGAACTGAAGGCCTTGGGCCAGTGCTCCCTATAGAGCCCACAAATGTAAAAATCAACCACAAATGTAAAAACATCCCACCCGCAAATGTCAAAATAACCACAAATGTCATAATATGTCAACCACAAGTGTAAAAATAACCACAAATGTAAAAAAAAAATCGCCCACAAATGTAAAAATCTGTTTAACCACAAATGTAGAAACATTTCGCCTACAAATGTAAAAATTTCCATTTTTACCACAAATGTCATAACATGTCGACCGCAAATGTAGAAACTTATTGCTTGCATAATGCACCTATGTAAGATAAGTTATTATGAGATGTATGTGTGTGTATGTGTGTATGCATGTTTGTGAGGTTTTCCTAACCATTATATCCCTAAAATATTGAAAGACCCTTTACCACAAATGTCAAAACATGTCAACCGCAAATGTAATAATTTATTAAACTAGTGATTTTACTAGTGGTTTCCCTTTTTATGATCAGTTTACAGAGAGGGGGGGGGGGGGGTCAGGGAGCTGATAATAAACTTCAATGGTAGGAAAAATTCACATGATCAATCGATCTCTACATAGAACAGCAATTTATTTTACCAGTCTCAAGAGGGCGCTTCATATAGATTAAATTTGAACATCATTTCTACTCTCTATTTACGTGATTTTTAATGATGAAATGTAAATGGTTGAAGTCAAATTAAATGCCTGAAACCTACATGTTATCCTTTCCATCTAGTGATAATCAAAGATAACGCAAAAGGGCGATTCTTTGTAAAGTGAAACTTTTTGACAAAAATGAAGTTCATTCTTGCTGTTTTTAAATGGTATATTCTTGAAGAGTAATGTCTAAAGTTACATGGACCACTTTTTTTTTAAATTGAAGTCAGACCTAATTATGCTAATTTGCATACAATTACATTGGCATGAATTAAAGTAAAAAACATCCTTTCTTCACCATATAATAGTCATCTCTCAGTATGAGCTCTAATATTTGTTGTCACTATATAGTGAAATCATACCCTTCCTATGTAGGTCCATTTATAAGTAATTGTCCCCGCCGAACGAAGTTCGAGAGGGGACTATAAAACGGGCTCCGTTCGTGTGTGCGTGTGTCCGTCCATCCGTCCGTCCGTGCGTCCGTCTGTCCGTGTGTGCTCATATGTTAGAAAATGCTACTTCTCCGTCATTTCTTGGCCGATTTTCATTCTGATTGTTTTATCTGATAGGGCTGGGTGGGGGCTTCCAAACTTCTACACAGAGATTTTGAAATTCATTAATTATGCAAATTTATGCAAATTTATTTAAAATTGACGAAAAATGCTGCTTCTCCTCTATTTCACATCGGATTTTGCTTCCGATTGTTTTATCTGATAGGGCTGAGTGGGGGCTTCCAAACTTCTACACAGAATTTTGAAATTCATTAATTATGCAAATTTATGCAAATTTATTCAAAATTGACGAAAAATGCTACTTCTCCTCTATTTCACATTGGATTTTGATTCCGATTGTTTTATCTGATAGGGCTGGGTGGGGGCTTCCAAACTTCTACACAGAATTTTGAAATTCATTAATTATGCAAATTTATGCAAATTTATTCAAAATTGACGAAAAATGCTACTTCTCTATTTCACATCGGATTTTGATTCCGATTGTTTTATCTGATAGGGCTGGGTGGGGGCTTCCAAACTTCTACACAGAATTTTGAAATTCATTAATCATGCAAATTTATGCAAATTTATTCAAAATGGCTGAAGGTTCATAATGTTTTCATGTTTTATATTTCAGTTGTATACATGCATTGTTGGTACATGTATTCTCTTCTTTTGCATGCAGTAACATTATTATTTCATTCACTAAAGTTTTTCACTGAAGTTTTAAGGTTCAGGCTAGTTAATTTCCACAGATCTGCACTTCCGGCGGGGACATTTATTACGCATTGCGTAATTTACTCATTCACTTGTTAAGTTAAAGGAAAAAGAAAATTTGTCTGTGCATGATGTAATAATTCACATGCATAATTAAGTAATTCTAATGTCACACACGTGACCCTAAAACACAAAAAGTTTATGCTATTTGAAAAATACATTTTGGATAATCTATATTTTTCCTGTCATAAGCTAACTTGTATGTGTCCTCCACCTCACCAAATATTATTCCAAATATGATTCTCGTTCTTTACACGTAAATATTGCCCAACTAACTTTGCCACACACGTGACCCGAGTGCAAATGGTCAAGTGCATATGTACTGGGCAAGTCATGTGTACAGTCTTTCATCTATTATTGTTGAGTTTCTTGACCTAATAATTCTGTTTTCATTTTTTGTATTCCTCTTGCTTAATCCTCTGAATGTATTGCGTAATCCTATTATACAATTATGATCAAGTTGTAATAAGCTATCGTATATTTATAACGTAATCGGCAAATGGAAATGTGCTTCTAAAAAATAGTGTAGAAAAGAAGCTGAAGATGAATATACTTGTATATCAGCATGAAAACTTTTGATTTGTTTACTTTTATTCTTTGGTCTGAACATTAATGATAATGATAATAGTAGATATTAATGAACTAATATATAATGATAATAATAATTACAATAACAATAATAATAATAATAATAATAATAATAATTACAATAATGGTAATAATAATAATTAATAATAATAATAATAATATGTCTTGTTTACCCTGAGTAGCCTCATGAGTACTAAATACTGTTCTTCCTGAGGGCCCTACAAGCATATTATTACCCTGGTTTTAGCACGACAACCGTAGCACTCAGTGCATTCAAGAAATAAATCCTACAGGTACCCACTACAGCTACCCACTTACTACACCTGGATTGAGCATGGCAAATGCAGATAAATGTATTGCCAAAGGACGTTAGTGCCATGGCAATTAATTGAACCCCATAATTGTTATCTGCAGTATGGTTATTTATCTACTAGACCAAACACCTGCATGGATTATGGATTATGTGAATTTTTCCTGCCATTGAAGTTTATGATCAGCTCCTCAACCCCCCCCCCCCCCCCCCTGTCTCTGTAAACTGATCATAAAAAGGGAAACCACTTGGTTGACATGTTTTGACATTTGTGGTAAAGAATCTTTCAATATTTTAGGGATTTAAATGGTCAGGAAAACCTCACACAAATGCATACACACGCACACACACATACATCTCATAATAACTTATCTTACATAGGTGCATTATGCAAGCAATGAGTTTTTACATTTGCGGTCGACATGTTATGACATTTGTAGTAAAAATGGAAATTTTTACATTTGTAGGCGAAATGTTTTTACATTTGTGGTTAAACAGATTTTTACATTTGTGGGCGATTTTTTTTTTTACATTTGTGGTTATTTTTACACTTGTGGTTGACATGTTATGACATTTGTGGTTATTTTGACATTTGCGGGTGGAATGTTTCTACAATAACATGACTACATATTATTGTATATACATTTATATTTATCTCATGTAGATAAGTACTTTTTTATGTATTGTATATGTATTCATGTAGCAGTATTACTCTTTATATTAATGATTATACTGTCATTTATGTGATGTGTTGTTAATAAACTCAAACTCAAACTCAATCTCAAACATTTGTGGTTGATTTTTACATTTGTGGGCTCTACACTCCCCCCCCCCCCCCTTCTTCCAATAGTTCTTCCAGGCCCCTTAGTGCTTGTACAATTTCAGAGTTTTCATACAACTCAAAAGATGCTGCCCTCTTTTTCAGAGAATATCTTTTAAAATCTTTTTCAGATATGTGGAAATAGATACCCGGTAGTTGTAGGATGATTATCAGAATTCAAATTGTATTGAAATTGAACCAGAATTTACCTTATCCTAACAAATTTTGCACAAGTTGAAATAACTTTAAAAAAACCAAAGTAGATTCACATTTATCATAGACATGATTTGCATTAGAGTGAATAATCTGATTTACACTGTAGCCCTCTAAATCAGTGGTACTTTTAGGTTTTTACTAGTGGAAACAAAGGTGTCATCACTGAAACAGGACACAAGGACACATAGGTCAAGAAGCACTGCAATGAATAAAGCATGCACTGTGTGTTCGTGTATCTGAATTTTGTATTTTGTCAAAAAATAGTCTGTTCATTTCTTTAAAGAGTACAGTATCTCAGATTATATGCAAGTTAAAGCAATATCACTCACTTGCTTCATCTGTATATAATCTTTCCCATCAGCGGATACCACTGACCCAACCATTGAGAATTGTCCAGATGATATGGAGCTTCAGACTGCATTCGGTCAGACCATGGCCTTTGCGACCTGGACAGAACCTACATCACCAGATGGTACTAGAATCTTCCGATCTGATGCTCCAAACACACTTTTCCCACTTGGTACAAGCACTGTCTCCTATGTCTTTGAGGATGCTTCTGAGAATAGAGCCTCCTGTACCTTCTTTGTTACAGTCTCAGGTAAGTTTTTTATCCCTCTGCCCACCAAAGGTGGTGCCAGAGGGATTATGTTTTCGGGTTGTCCGTCCATCCGTACGTCCGTCCGTCCGTCCCACTTTCTCGTTCTAGCGATAACTCAAGAAGCACATGAGGTATGAACTTCAAACTTGGTGCTAGTATGTAGTACCATAGGAAGACGATCTGATTAGATTTTGGGGTACATAGGTCAAAGGTCAAGGTCGCAGAGGCCAGTTTCTGAAATTTCAGGTGTTAGCCTCGTTCTAATGATAACTCAAGAACCATTTGAGGTATGAACTTCAAACTTAGTGCTAGTATGTATCATAGGAAGACGATCTGATTAGATTTTGGGGTACATAGGTCAAAGGTCAAGGTCACAGAGGCCAATTTCTGAAATTTCAGGTGTTAGCCTCGTTCTCATGATAACTCAAGAACCATTTGAAGTATGAACTTTAAATTTGGTGCTAGTATGTAGCACCATAGGAAGAGGATCTGATTAGATTTTGGGGTATGTACAATGCAGTTCATATGTCACAGGTCGATTTCTGAAATTGCAGGTGTTAGCCTTGTTAATGCGATATCTCAAGAACCATTTGAGGTATGAACTTCAAACTTGGTACTAGTATGTATCACCATAGAAAGATGATCTGATTAGATTTTGGGATACGTAGGTCAAAGGTCATAGAGATCAAATCTGAAATTGCAGGATTTACTACAATAAATCAATGTACCTACCTATTTTGCTAGTCTTCCGACTACGCAAGCCATTCGAGTAATTTAAGTCACGAAAGTGCATATACCCCCCTCGGGACCCCGCCTTCCTCTGTGCACGTACGCATGACGCGCGCACACAATCATCCTCTTTCCTTCTCGCAGCCTAAAGAGTTGCAGCTAAGTCACAATCTTGCGCAAAAAAAAAAATTCAGAGTTTTTCTCTTATAGCGCGTTTTCTGTTGACTTTTGCCAATATTTCCGTCCTAAACTTGTTTTAATTCTGTTTTAGTGTCGGTTTATGTCTGTCACGTACACACTTTGGTGATTTTTGAGCTTAATTTCATACCTCATATTTTCACCTCTTTCGTTGTGGCCTTGGGCATTCGCTGTGACGTATTGCCCGGGCGTTCAGCCCTGTTCGTTCCGTTATTATTGCGGTGTGTGGCTGTTTGTGTGCATATACCCTTACGAGAGTGTTGTATTGTTCTTTTGTGCGTGAGTGGAATTTTCCATACACTAGAGTTGGAAATTTCCATTCCCTTTCGCTCTCGTGTTGTTACGCCCTTTTCTTTACACTTAGTGTTATTGTTTTAACTCTGTTTATATCTCCTTACAGGTGATAATGAGTTCGTCTGAAGAAGAGCAGTCGAGGTCTTGGTTACCTCCGAACTCTTCTAATTCTTCTTTCCTCCCTTCCACTACTCTTACTTATAAGGGCGTCAGCCCAGTGAGTGTGGTGGAGACCTCTGTGTTCCGCTCGCCTTCCAGCGAGTCTAACACGATGGTCAGGGGAGGTAAGGGCGTTAGCCTGTCGGCTCGTACTGGTATTTTTATACCGGGAGTGTCGAGCAAGACGGGCTCTATAGGTAAGTTAGGTGTTCACCCCGTTTCGGACCGAACACCCGTCATTAGCAAGTCTGGCTCCCCCCAACTCACGACCACCGTGTCTGCAGTTGGAGGGGCGGTAGCTAGTATTACCGGGTCCTCTCGACCCCCGACCACCGTCGGGAGCTTGGAGGGGGCATTAACTGGTAAGACCACGAAGCGGTCAGCTAATGATGTTACTGGGTCTTGCCGACCCCCGACCTCCGTCGGGGTGCCTAGCGAGATTTCACCCAGTGATACTAGCTTCCCTCGACTCCCGACCACCGTCGGTGTGTCTGGGGGAATTACAGCTGGTATCGCAAATCCGCACCCCGCTAAGAAGACCTCCTCTTTGAGCAGGCTCTCGCAGCGGAAGACTGCTGGTTCCCGCCAGCCACTGACCACCGTTAGTGCTCCGGGAGTTTTACCCAGCAGTGCTGCTATGCAGCAGCCCGTCCATTCCCCGGCAGGCAATGCGAATCGGGGCTCTGGTCGGGGAAGCACAGTCCCTGTTATTACGGCCGATCCGCTCCCCGCCACTGGGGAGTTCGGCCCGGACAATTTGGGTAGTGTGGCTCCTATTTTACAGCCAAACACTTCCCGTGCTTCTAAACGATCTTCTACTGTGGTGGCTCACACCCCCACAAAGAAGCGTAAATCCAAGAAGGGTAAATCCAAGGATAAACCCAAGTCGGGGAAGACGGCTCAGCCCTCTCCTCCCCCCGACTCTCAATCTGAATTACTCAGATTATTGAGACTCTTTGCAGAGCAGCAAGGGTGGGATTCTAACCCCCCAACGCTGCCAGCTACTGAGCCGGGTTCTCCCCAGTCAGTTGTCACTGTAACGGAGGATGTTCCCGAGCCGGACCCCGGTGTTTTTGGCCCGGGCTCCGATGTCCGTGATCAGAACCCCGGACAATTTTGTCCGGAGGCAGTATCTCGGCCTACTCCCCCTGTGCCTGCGGCTCTTGGAGCCCCGCCGGGTGAGGAGTCTGTCCCTGGTCCGTGGGTATATCCATCCCCCTGGGATGTCCCCCCCCGGACTACTTCTCCCGATTTTGATTCTGTCTCGCAGGTTTCTTCCCTGTCTGCTTCAGAATCTCAGGCCGGCTTGGACCCCCAGCCTTGCCAGGCTATGGCGGCAGATGCCAAGGCCCTGTTAGAGAAGTATATGCCGGACATTTTTCCCCAAGGCCGGTCGGATAATGATCAGCCGTCGCTGTTATTCAGACAGCATGGCCCGACTCCTGGTATTCCTCTTACAGAGGATTTTAAACAGGAGTATGGGAATAGGGAGGCACTCGCCGATGCGGGTCGGGTCTCTCGACGTCCCCACGGCAGTGCCTTCTCTTTCCATCCGGAGGACACCCAGGACTTCTTTTCTGCCAAGGGTTTGTCTCAGGAGATTATTGGTATGGGACAACGTCTGAATATCAACTTCAAGACTCAGTCCTATAGAACCGCCAAGAAGCCCCTAGTGAACCTTGAAACTAAAGTCAGGTCGGGCTTGAGATTATCGGCTTACTTGGGTTCACTGTTGCGCCTTAGGGCCAGATCAGCTGAACTGAATGTGACCGAGGAGGACTCCAATTTATTGGACGAACTCCTGCTTTTGTTAGCTGGACTTCAGTGGTCTCAGCTCTCATCAGCGGCTATTGACATCACACATCAACGCCGCAAGTTGGCGCTCTCCACACTGGGAGTGCTAGAGAAGGATATCCCGCCTCTGTTGCGGGGTATCCCTTCCTCTCACCCGAATCTCTTTGGGGGCCAGTTTAATGAGGTTTTCCACAAAGAGATAGAAGGTCGCAAGCAGGCGAAGGAGATGGCTAGACAGTTCTTGCCTCCTCAGTCTGCTCGGTCTACTCCGAAGGCTAAGTCAGTCTCGACAGGCGTTAAGCGCTCAGATCGTCGAGTGACGGTGACCATCCCTCGGGTTGTGACCTCTACCCAGGCGCCGTCATGGGGTAGTCGTGGTAGAGGCTCGGCGAGAGGAAGAGGGGGGCATAAGTCCGCCGCCAGGGCCCCGGCCCGGCCTAAGTCGGCCTTTTGATGCCTTGCCCCGAGTGCTTGTGGACAGTGTAGGCGGGCGGCTCCAGAGATTCCTCCCAGCATGGGAGGCAATCTCCGGCGACGCCTTTGTGCTATCCGTCGTGCGCGACGGCTTCTACATAGATCTGATCCAGCCGATTCCAAACGGCGCTATCAGAAGTCGTCCGCCTCCAATGTCCGCCCTTTTTCAGCAGCACATCTCTTCAGAGATCGGCACGCTGCTGGAAAAGGGCACCATAGAAAGGGTGAGAGATCATCCTCATCTCTGTCTCCCCCCTATTTTTGTTATTCCCAAGCGCTCGGGAAGTCTAAGAATGATCCTGAATATGAAAAGGATCAACAGGTTCATCCCTCCAGTGCATTTCCGCATGGAGACCTTGGCATCTATTCTGCCCTTGATCAAACGGGACGACCTCGCGATCTCCCTCGATCTCAAAGACGCGTACTTTCACATCCCCATTCATTCTCTGTCAAGAGATTTGCTGGGATTCGCGTTCCAGGGCGAAACTTTCCGATTTCGTGCCCTGCCGTTCGGGCTGAGACCGGCCCCTCGAGTCTTCACTCGAATAGTGTCGGCCCTGGCCGCGTTTTTACGGAACCGCGGCCTCCGATTGTTCGTCTATCTAGACGATTGGCTCCTAGTTGCAAACTCAGAGTCCCTCTTGTTGGATCAGTTACGCCTTTTACTGCGTCTAACGCAAGACTTAGGCTTTCTGATAATCTGGGAGAAATCGGAATTATCTCCCACACGCACCCCAGTGTACTTAGGTGCGGAGATAGACATCCCGAATCAGCTTGCCCGCCCCAGTCGGGACAGAATTCGGACTATTACCATGACCGCACGGTCATTGCGGATGGCCCGCAGGGTCAGAGCCAGACAATGGCTTCAATTCCTGGGCTATCTGGCCAGCCTAGTGGACGTCTTACCAGACTGCAGGCTGTTGATGAGGCCCTTCCAGAGGCACTTCCTCAAGTTTTTCAAACCGGGCAGAGATTCTCCTTTGGGGTGGATTCCGATCCCAAGAGATATCAAGCTCCTTCTCGCCCCATGGTCGAACAATTCGTTTCTTGCCCAAGGCAAGCCTCTCAGCACCCCTCTTCCGTCAGTTTCTCTGACGACAGACGCCTCCCTTCTAGGTTGGGGCGGTCATTGTCGGGGCGAGATGATTTCAGGGGACTGGTCTCACTTGAGAGTTATTCCCCATATCAATGTTTTGGAAATGATGGCAGTCAGCCTGTCTCTTCATCATTTCAGACCCGCTCTTGTTGGTCGCACTGTACTTGTACTTTCGGACAATGTCACAGTAGCTGCTTACATCAATCGCCAAGGCGGCACTCGGTCTTCCTCTCTGAACACCTTAGCTGCCCAGCTATGGAGTTGGTGCCGGTCCATGAACATTATACCGGTGGCCTCCTACATTCCCGGTCACGACAATCTGATCGCGGATTTTCTGTCTCGGGGCAGATGCCTCCTGTCAGAGTGGACTCTTCATCCGGAGGTGTTTACTCTTCTCCAAGAGGTATGGGGTCCTCTGGAGATCGATCTTTTCGCCTCCACCCTAAATCACCGACTCCCGAGGTATTGCTCGCGAGTTCGGGATCAGGAGGCGTGGGCACTGGATGCCTTCTCCCTCCATTGGGGAGCTCTCCGGGGGTACGCTTTTCCCCCCATTCCTCTGATCCCTCAGGTCCTGAGAAAGGTCAAGGAGGACGGGGCTTGGCTCTTGCTGATAGCCCCACATTGGCCAGCGAGACCTTGGTTCCCAGACCTACTGAGTCTCCTGGCCGGCCAGCCGTTTCCCCTTCCTCTCAGAGAGGATTTGATTATTCAACCCCTCTCGGGGATTGTTCATCAACGCCCAGCAGTTCTCCACTTGACTGCCTGGCCGTTGTTGGGGAAGACGCCAGAAACTCGGGACTCTCCGAGAGAGCCTCCCAGTTTGTGATGAGAAGTCGTAGAGACTCCACTAGAGATCTCTACAATTCTCGTTTAGGGGCTTTCTTTTCTTGGTGCGAGAACCAGGGTGTCTCGCCGCGTGAAGCCCCCATCGGTGTTATTGCCGATTTTTTGATCTCCCTTTTCGATAAGGGTAGATCGATTTCAACCATCCGTGGCTATCGTTCGGCTATTGCCGCCATCCACGTTGGTTTTGCTGACGGTTCGGGAGTCTCCAACTCCCCCCTCTTGACTAGGTTGACTCGCTCCTTCTTTTTGCAGCGTCCATCAACTCGTAGTCTGACTCCGTCTTGGAGTCTACCCAAGGTCCTTGATGCACTTGCCAAGCCACCTTTTGAACCGTTGGGTAATGCGTCTCTTCATCATTTGACAGTCAAGACGCTGTTTTTAGTCGCTATTGCTTCAGGACAGAGGAGGAGTACTCTCCATGCCCTTTGTATCACCCCGGGTCACATCCGTTGGGAGAACCGTGGTGTGCGACTTATACCTAAGCCCTCATTTATTGCCAAAAATCAGACTGCTTCCTCTGGACCAGTTGAGATTTGTCTTAGGCCGCTTTCGGACCATTCCTCAGTACAGGAGGACAAGGTCTGGTGTCCGGTGAGGGCCTTGAAATGGTATTTGGATAGAACGAAGACTCTCCGTAAGGGTGATCAGCTCTTTGTCATCACTCGAGAGCCCTTTTCCCCTGCTTCCAGAGAATCCATCTCTAGATGGATAGTCGAAGCAATCCAGGCAGCTGGGCCGGAGGCTCTAGTGTCGGATGGGAAGCCCCGTGCTCACGATACCAGGGGTATCAGTGCTTCATGGGCTCTTTTCCAGGGGGTGCCCTTAGTGGATATTATGAGGGCGGCTTATTGGCGCTCCTCCACTTCCTTTACATCCTTTTATTTAAAGGACATTCTGTCAAGTGAAGAGTCTTTTTCTATCAGGACGTTGCAAGCTGCAACGTCCTCCTTGGTTTCCCGTTAACCTTCCTCTTGGGACATGCCCCCCATTTGAATCTGTGCTTGTCTAGCAAAATAGGTAGGTACATTGATTTATTGTAGTAAATCAGTAAAATCAGAACTGATTTTATTATTTGCTAGATAAATCTATGTACCTACCTATGTCCCACCCTCCTACCCCACTCCTTGCCCAGCAACATGTCAAGGCTTGTCTGAGACTGCTCGTAAAGAGGATGATTGTGTGCGCGCGTCATGCGTACGTGCACAGAGGAAGGCGGGGTCCCGAGGGGGGTATATGCACTTTCGTGACTTAAATTACTCGAATGGCTTGCGTAGTCGGAAGACTAGCAAAATAGGTAGGTACATAGATTTATCTAGCAAATAATAAAATCAGTTCTGATTTTACTGTTTTAGCCTTAACGTGATATCTCAAGAACCATTTGATCCATTAACTTTAAACTTGGAACTAGTATGCATCACCATAATGAGACGAACTGATTAGATTTTTGTTCACGTTGGTCAAAGGTGATGGGTCATTAAACAGGTGTATGTGAAATTAATGTTTTTTTACCTTTGTTATCACCATATCTCAATTATTTTGTATTCATGACTAGGAGGAGATAAAGTGATCAGATTTTTGGGTTATAAGGTGTAAGGTCAAATGTCAAAGAGGTCAATTAACATGTAATTAGAGGCTTTTTATTCTGGTTATCACAATATTTCATGAACAGTTTGGGCCATCAACTGAATTTATGCAGAGGCATATATGAGATGCATTCACATTCATCTTGTTTCTTTTCTGCCACTCCTTGTGTGTTTATGAACAATTGCCTTAAACGCAATCATAAGGGTCAGATATTCATTAAAAATTCTTTTTGATTTGCTGTTGAAATTGGCTTAAAATATCTTTCATAAGAATATACTTTACAATTCTTTGTATATGTTTCTGATCCAAACAAGGCCACAAGCTTGTAGCTGGCCCACATGCTTTGTTTTTAGTTTATATAGAAAAGCCATACCAACTTTGCCTAGAATTATGTGTACCTGAGAAGTGAGAATTAATCTTGAATTCTGTCTTTCACACTTGTCTGCCAGGTGTTGAGACGATTTACAGTTTATAATATAGGTTAAGCCTTCAGACCTGTTGCAGGTTGACTAGCATGATCCACAGCAACGAGGACATTGGATGTTGTAATTATCATCATAATCACATTACTTTTGATATCATTTATCATTAATATACCAACCTTGCATACTAGGTGATGTAGTAGATGATACACCACCAACAATCTTTGGCTGCCCCACTGATGATGTCATTCTCACCCTACCACTTGGTGCTACCACCATAATGGCTGTTTGGAACATTCCCGGAGCCTCTGACAATAGTGGTGCTGCCACGCTGACGAGCAACTACAGCCCTGGAGATCTCTTCCCTGCAGGCACAACTCAAGTGGTTTACGTTGCCACAGACAGTGCAGGTCTAACTTCTTCTTGTTCATTCAATGTCATCGCTCAGTTGCCTGGTGAGTATCACTATTTTTTATTTTCTGTATTTTTAGTATGCAGTGTCACCTGTGGCTGGAAGTTAGAAGACCAAGTTCACCATAACCATCGGGTCTCTCCTCAGATATAACTGATTAGAATGTGCAGACGGACCATTACGCCACAGAGTCCCCTACTTTTTTCTTGACAAGCATAGTCTGTTCTCAATGTGTATAGGTGGTGACTTTTCTACATACCGAACCTCCATTTGACGTCCGATCGCAGGGATGGATATTACAAGACTTGTAATTCATGATATCCTAAAGAACATTACTTTAACCAGTGAGGGATATGACGCTTCTAAGGGCTTTAATCAATCAGCTTTTCTTCTGTAAATTTTCAACAAATATATTTCTTCTAATAAAAAGTCATCTATCTGAAAAGAAAAACAAATTAATGGAGGGAAATGGTATCAAAAAATTCTCAGTTTTCACTTTGTATGGGAAAGAGTGATTTTGAATTTTTTTTTTGTTGTTGTTTGTTTGTCAGTTAACCCTTACTATAATGGGCTATATCAAGCTCCTTTCTGATCTCGGCCGCAACATGACCGATTGTCGTGAAATTTTGCTCAGACCTCAAGAATCGCATAAAGAACACAAATCCATTGTTATTTTATGTAGATCTTTATTTGTTTCATTTAATATAACAATTCATGCAAATTATATGCGTAAATATACACTTCGATTGCTAAACAAGTGAGGAAAAGCCTAAATCTTTAAAACATTATTACATAAGAAAATTTTTTTGAAGTGATTCAATTCTTATGTATTCTATTGTTTAACAAATTTCTTTGTTTTTCAACTCTTTTATTGTTTTTTTAAGTGTGCTGTTTCAGAGTGTTATATGAACTTGTATTCAGTTTATAGAATAGATGATAATTACAGCTTAAAGAAGAAATCACGGGTGATAAAGGAGGAACATGAGGAAATGCAGTTTCCCATTTATTTTGTACACAAAACTCAGAAATCCTCGTTTTCGGGCTGACATGAGGTCATAAAAGGTCACGTAACTCGGTAACAGTATGACCCATTTATGTAAACTTGGTGTCAAAAGATGTGCAAGAGTTGAAAGAAAAAGAGTGCGGAATTTGTGTGGCATGATGTGCAGCGGTTCGAAATGCGTGGTGAAATTTGTCTAGCCCCCCTCCCCCTCCCCCCATACAGTAAAGGTTAAGTTGTTTTGATGCTGAAATTCCTGTCATGAAACAACACAAGATAACAAACAACAAATGGGCACAAAATGTGGAGAAATTTTTGCTCTGTTTGTCCATATGGTATCTTTTTCAGGGCTCTGAATCTAACATTAATGAACCAACCACAAAATTTGGATTTGTCCTTGATGAATTAAATTTTGATAAATATGTATGCTTTAGATTATAGAGCAAGGGCATCAAATCGTGAAAACTTTCACCTAGATTCCTCTTTTATCCATGATAATGATTATGGATGTTATATAAACAAATATTTTCAGTGGAAGATTCAGCATTCCATGCTGCTTGGCTTCAGCTCATTGAATAGAACAGCTGCATCTTTCCCCCATGACGGTTATGTAACTCATAACCTTGAAATATTTCATTAAAGGGCCTGACACTTATCTTGACATAAAATGAATATGGAGCACAGATATTGTATTGGCATAAAGACAAACAGGCCCTGTTTTGAACATCCATAAGATGTTTGGAAATGTTGCTGTTAATTATTTCAGATATACCTATCTACTATCAGTACATCCGACCACCTATCTGTTACAGTATGCTATTATATCCTATAATTGCCCATAACCGAACATAAAATTATTTCACAAATAGCCTACCATACACCGCCTCCGTCCCCCGGGTTGCCGTATGAAACCCGTCACCCGCCATGACACTTCCTCCTTCCTGTTCGCACCCTATACGAACAAGACGTTTTTTGTGATTGCTCCCTAAATCCGTCGCCATCCGACGCAGATTACCAACAATCAGGCCAGTTCTTTCCATTTTCTATTCTTTTGATTGTTGTTTTAGGCTAGCAATTCGTTTTAGATACTTTGTATCGGCGGAAAAGGGGAAAATCAGGCTTTTGTTTCGGCTTTGTGCCGACTTCGTTTGAGTTGCGTTGCTTCACACACACTGTGTGTTGTATGCACCGCGGCTTCGGAGCGTGGCTTGTGCTGGCTCGATTCTCCCCTGTTCTGCTTTGCCTACCATTGTACGGCCTTCTGGTCGCTTTTGTTTAGATTTTTCTCCTCTCGTTGGACATTTAGTAGTCCCGGGAGTTAGTTTTTTAGTGTTTTCCACCGTTTGGTTGAAATTGGAAACTTTGAGAAAAATTTTTTGTATGGCAGGCCAAATGCCGCCAGATTTGATTTTTCGCCTATGGCAAGCCGCCCGGTCCAAAATGCACATCATTTATGTAGACATGGGTTTCTGGGCTTTTTTGGTACATGTTTTAATTTCATGTTCTTTCCTAGGCGTTCGTAGCGCTCTGCCGTCAATGTAGATCTATCTTGTTGGCACAGCGCTCTTTAATTCCCGCCCCTTGTCTTGTACACAAATTTCTTTTTTGTTTACAATTGACTTGGTAATACATATTTTTTGTTTATATATATGTTCTGTGTCTAACTGAGTCCTTTCCCCTTACAGGTATGACTCTTAGATGTCAGGTCTGCCGCCGGGGATTGCCGGACTGGGACGTGCACGCGTGTTGTCCACTGCACAGGCGATGCACCCGTCCCGATCCCTGTGCGGTATGCTCCGTTTGGTCTGAGCCTACTTGGGCTCAGCTAGAGGCTTGGCTAACTTCCCACCCCCCGATCCAGAGGGCTCCTAAAGCCCTGGTCCCTTCCGCGGCCGCCAGGCCGCCGGATTTAGGGCTTCCCGCCCGGGATCCCCCTGTAGAGGGAGAGCCTTTACCGGCGCTTGCGCCGGAGGGTAGAGGGTCCGGCCCAGCCGACCCTCCCCTTGAGCTTCTCGCCTCCGGGGGCAGCGAGTCGGAGGAGGAGGAGTGCAGGCCATGGCGCCATGACCGGAGCTCTACCACCCGCTCTCCCCCCGGTCCTATCCAACTGACCCAGGGGTTAGAGAGCGCCGGGGAGCCGCTCCGAGCGTCCTCGCTCGTGAGAGCCGCCCCCGCCCCGGCCGCTCGCAGCACTGACCGCCTGGTCACTCCTGCTGCTAGAGCGGCTCCTAGCCATGGCCCTGTCCGCTCCCCCCCCGGCCCGACCGGGCTGCCCGTGGGGTATGAGAGCGGGGGAGTAGCGGCTGCTACTTCTCAGCCGACTACCTCCCAGGTCTCCAGGGTTTTGAGCACCCGGACCTCTCGTAGGCCGGTAGCTACCACCCTTGGAGCTCTCCCCGCCCCGCCTAGCCAGGCGGCGCCGGTCGAGGCTCCCGCCTGGGACTGGCAGCTCTACGAGGCTTCCTCCACCGGCACTCCGCCGGCGGGACAGCCCCAGGGCTCGCCCCGGGCGACTCTTAAGAGGAAGAAGAAGTCCAGGAAGCGGTCCGCTTCTGCCCCATCGACTTCTCCCTCGGCAAAGAGGACTAAGAAGACGGGTAAGAAGAAGAAGGTGGGCAAATCTCAGCCTAGCGAGGCCGAGCTCTTCGCTATGATGAGCCGGTTGGCTGAGAACCGCGGCTGGGCGTTTACAGGCCAGTCGGCTGACTTGCCTGCAGCCGCTACTGCCCCCTCCTTACCCGCTACTGCGCCGGAAGGGCCGCTCCCCCGCCAGCGGGGCGGGCGCGAGCCGCGCCCCGGCGGCGCTGGGTGCTCCGCCCGGGGAAGAGACTTTCCCTGCGCGGGCGGATGGTCGCCCGGTGCCTTTGTTTGACCAGACTACGGCCGCCGGTGGCCTAGCCTCGTCTGCAGGCACAGCCCTTACGGATGAGTTCCCCCTGCTCCAGGCGGGTACTGCATCCCAGCCTCGGCTCCCCCGCCCTTCCCCGGGCCTGGTGACCCGAGCTCCGGCGGGTTATAGCGTGCCGCCAGCGGAGGTTCCCCTCCCGCTACCGACGCCTACCCCGCCCATGCCTCTCCTCTCTGAGCTGTATGAGTCTCCTACAGCGACCGAGTCCGAACCCTCTACTTCTGGGTGGGATTCGATGTCGGCCTCCTCAGCGGCGCCGTCCCTTACAGGGACTGAAGCCCCGCCTGGGTTGAGGCATCTCAGTGAGGAGGCGGAGGCCTTACTTCTTCGATACCTCGAAGAATTCTATACGGTTCGCCCGGACCCGGCGGAACAACAACCCCCGGCGTCCCGGCTGTTCCGAGGGGGAGCCGGGGCTCAGCCCGGTATCCCCCTCACGGCAGACTTCAAGGAGGAGTACGGGCGTATCGCCCGGGAGCCGCCCCCTAAGAGGGGCCTCGCCGGCCTGCGTCGGGCTTTTGCTTTTCAGCCCGCGGACATGGCCCGCTACCTCGAGCCCGAGACCCTCTCCCCGGAGCTCCTAGCTCTCGGGGATTATGTAGGCAGGGCCAATCCTCTCCGCCGTCGCGCCTTTCTTGAAGAAGATATGCGGTGGACGCACTTGTCGGTCCTAGCAAGGTCCTCGATGCGTCTAGCGGCTTATGCCGGGGCCTTAACGAACCTGGCTGTACAGGCGGATGACCTCCGGGTCTCCCCCGAGGACCGCCAGCTCTTGGACTCGCTCCTCATGTCCATCTCGGAGCATCTATGGAAGCAGTCCACGCGTACCGCACTCTTCACTACTCGCCGACGCCGGGACCTGGCCCTCGAGGCCCTCGGGTTCCCGGTGAGGCAAAGGACGCAGCTCACGAGTGGGATGCCATTCGAAGGGCCGTTCCTTTTCTCTGGCCAGTTCGCGCCCCGCATCAAGGAGGCGCTAACCCGTTGCCAGCAGGCGCGAGAGTTAGCAGGTCAGCTGATATCAGTTCAGGCTCGACCTAACCGTCCCCGGGGATCGCCCCGCCGGCCACAGGCGTCGGCCCCCCAGCGTGTGACGGTGACTATGCCTCCCCCACAGACGACCCGCCGGGCCACAAACCGGGGGCGCCGTAACCGCAGGGGTAGAGGCAAGCAGCGGGGGTCTACCCGCCCGGCCGACAAGGGCCGCGGCGGCTTTTGACTCCTTGCCCCGAGCGCTTCAGGGCCCCCCCTCCGGGGTGGGCGGCCGCCTTCAGGCCTTCCAGCTGGCCTGGGCGGCCATAACGGACGACGCCTTCGTTCTCTCCGTTGTCGGCGGTGGCTTCTCCGTCGAGTTAGCCACCCCCCTGCCCGGAGGCGTCGTCCGTCTTCCATCCCCTCGCATGTCTCCGCTTCTGCGTCGAGCCATGGCGGCCGAGATCGCCGCCTTGCTTGCGAAGGGGGCGGTGGAAAGGACCCGCGATCATCCGCGGTTATGCCTTTCCCCCATATTCCTTGTCCCCAAGCGCTCGGGGAAGTTCCGCTTGATTCTAAATCTCAAGAGAATCAACCGACACATCAATACGGAGCACTTCCGTATGGAGACCCTGGCTTCCATACTCCCGTGCCTCAAGCCAGGCGATTGGGCAGTATCTATAGATCTGAAGGATGCCTATCATCACGTCCCCATCGCCCCAGCCTCCAGAGATCTGCTGGGCTTCGCGTTCGGGGGAAACGTGTACCGCTTCCGCGCCCTACCCTTCGGCCTGAAGCCCGCACCACGCCTATTCACCAGGCTTGTATCGTGCGTGGCGGCCTTCCTCCGGCAGCAAGGCCTGCGGGTCTTTTGCTACCTGGACGACTGGCTGCTGGTAGCCAGCTCCCAGGTCCTGCTCTCCCGCCAGTTGGCTTTTTTGTTGAGAACAGTGCAAGACCTGGGGTTCCTCGTAAACTGGGAGAAGTCGGAGCTCGTGCCCACGCAGTGCCCGACCTTCCTGGGTGCGGTGATCGATATCCCCCGGCAACTGGCACGTCCCAGCCCGGAGCGGGTATCGACGATTACGGGCGCCGCCCGCCGTCTTCGGCTAAGGCGGCGGGTGCCAGCCAGGACCTGGCTTCAGTTCCTAGGGTTCCTGGCGAGCTTGGTCGATGTGCTGCCGGACTGCCGGCTGCACATGCGCCCGCTACAGATCCATCTTCTCAAGCACTACCGCCCGTCACGGGGCCCCCTGACGAGGCCTGTGCCGCTACCTCCGGCCGCCCGCCTTCTCCTCTGGCGGTGGGGCCGCCCGGAGTTTCTGATCAGGGGCAACCCCCTGCAGCCCCCGCAGCCCTCCATCACAGTGACCACCGATGCCTCCCACATGGGATGGGGCGGACACTGTCAGGGCCTGCATGCATATGGGGACTGGTGCCTCTCGGCCACCCTCCCACATATCAATGTGCTGGAGTTTCAGGCTGTTGCCTTGTCACTCCTCCACTTTCTGCCGCTGATCCGCGGCCGGGCTGTGTTGATACGCACGGACAACATCACCGTTGCAGCATATATCAACAAACAGGGGGGCACCCATTCCACGCGCCTGAACGCCCTAGCGGCGGAGCTGTGGAGGTGGTGCCGACGCATGGGGGTCTTCCCCGTTGCGTCGTACATTCCGGGCCGGGACAATCTGATCGCAGACTTCTTGTCCCGGGGCCGGGTTCTCCCCTCGGAGTGGACGCTCCACCCGCAGGTCATGCATCTGCTGGTGCGCCAGCTTCCCCCACTAGATGTGGATCTGTTTGCCTCGGAGTTGAACGCACGGCTGCCGATGTACTGCACGAGGGTGCAGGACCCGGCAGCCTGGCGGATGGACGCCTTCTCCTTCCCGTGGAAGGGATTCCGGGGTTATGCGTTTCCGCCATTCGCCCTCATTCCCCGCGTTCTGCGGAAGGTGAGGCAGGACCAAGCAACTCTCCTCCTCATAGCCCCGTGGTGGCCCAAGAGGACGTGGTTCCTCGAGTTGACGGGCCTACTGGTGGGGAATCCGAGGCTCCTTCCCGCTCGTCCGGACCTGATCTCCCAGCCAGTGTCGGGGACTCTGCACCCCCGACCGGCCACGCTCCACCTGACTGCCTGGCCATTGTCAGGGAATCTGGAGCTCAGGCGGGCCTTTCAGAGCGGGCTGCGACCTTCGTCGCTCGCAGCCGACGGGAGTCCACCCGGGAATCTTATAATTCCCGTTTGGCTGGATACTTTAGCTGGTGCGAATCACACGGGGTGGATCCCCGTTCTGCACCTCTAAGGGATGTCGCAGACTTTCTGATTTCCCTTTTCGATGAGGGCCTGACTGTCTCGACCATCCGTGGCTACCGTTCAGCAATTGCCGTTATCCACGCTGGGTTCGCGGATGGGGCCAGTGTCTCTACTGCCCCCTCCCTGACCGGCCTGGTCCGCGCTTTTTTCCTGGAGCGCCCCCCGACTAGGAGATTGCTCCCGTCGTGGAGTCTCCCTCGGGTGCTGGAGGCCCTTGCCAGGGCGCCTTTTGAGCCCCTCGCTGAGGCCTCGCTTAGAGATGTAACCATTAAAGCGGTCTTCCTCTTGGCGATTGCCTCCGGCCAGCGTCGCAGTGCCTTGCACGCACTGTCGGCGGCGCCGGGGCATGTCCGTTGGGAACGCGCGGGGGTGCGCCTCATTCCCAACCCGTCCTATGTGGCGAAGAACCAGACTGCCAGCTCCCAACCGGTTGAGATTTTTATCCAACCGCTGTCCACCCTCTCGTCGGTGACGGAGGATAAAGTCTGGTGTCCGGTGCGCGCTCTCAAGTATTATTGGGCGCGCACTAAGGAACGCCGTTCTGGTGATCAGCTTTTCGTGATTACGAAAGAGCCTTTTTCACCGGCTTCGAGAGATACTATCTCGAAGTGGATCGTTGCCGCCATTCGTGCGGCCGGCCCCGATGCTCTCTCGCCTGGCGTGTCGCCCCGTGCACACGATGCCAGGGGGATCAGCGCATCTTGGGCTCTGTTCAACGGCGTGTCCGTAGAGGAGATTCAGAAGGCAGCTTATTGGCGCTCCCCGAATTCCTTCATCTCCTTTTATCTCCGGGACATCCCCGCCGCAGTACCCTCGTTTTCTCGAGCAGCGCTACTGTCGGCCTCTCAGTCCCGCTAATACACCGCTCCTTCACCGCTAGACGCAGCCAAGCCTCCCGCTGAGTCCGTGTCGGTCTAGCATACTGTAACAGATAGGTGGTCGGATGTACGGATAGTAGATCATGAGGATCAGGAGTGATCCTCTTATCTACGAGGTACATACGACCACCTATCTGTGTCCCCCCCTCCTACCCCTCGCCTCGCAGTTGCGACATGTCTGCGTGTCCTGGTTGCGGGTGCTCTCTTGGTGTGTGGTTTCGGAGGAAGTGTCATGGCGGGTGACGGGTTTCATACGGCAACCCGGGGGACGGAGGCGGTGTATGGTAGGCTATTTGTGAAATAATTTTATGTTCGGTTATGGGCAATTATAGGATATAATAGCATACTGTAACAGATAGGTGGTCGTATGTACCTCGTAGATAAGAGGATCACTCCTGATCCTCATGATTGATGCCAGCAGATATCGTCTACTCTGAGCCGAAAAGGCATTAATTGATACACGTACATTATCATTTAACACATGGTTAACGCCCTCTGCCTCTCAACAGATTATATGATCTTCATTTCCCATGTGATGTGAGCAGGAGCCAAGAAAAATCACTCTCTGATACATATATTCGCAATATACATGTACATGTATTAGGAAGGGGCTAATGTGGCAATTAATCCAGGGTTTACTGCATACATTGTAGCTTCAAGAACGAGCCTAAATAAAATCATGTATTGTCTCATGTCAAGTGCATTTGACATGACTACTGAATTAAGTTCATTTAACATTCATTAACAGCTAAACAAAATACCAAACAGCTGAATGCAGACATTTGAAGAAAACTTAGATGCACCAAGATAAAGTAATATTCATGAAATCCATCATCTGACTAGCACTGTATTACCTTTATTAGATCGATATATGTGTAGTAAGATAATTTTTTCAATACCATGCTTCAGTAATAATAGTTTTGTAGCAATTGATTAAAATATTTCTGCAATATTATTGCATAGATTTATGTCTCAGAAGAGTTACCTATTTTGGTGTATTTGTGCCGGTGTAAAATGATTACTTATTCAGTGTGTTTTCTCTTTGTTGCCTTAGGTAGCTTAGTGAAATGCAGTGGTGCATAGATGCAAAAAGGAAAATTACCAGTTTTGTCTGTGCTTATAAAATTAGAATCAGACATATCTGAATAAAAGTTTTCATATTTTTTTGCTTAAAAGTGTTCAAGGAGGTAAATATACTAATTCTGCATCACAATATTTTGGTTCTGCCTCTATAGAATAAAATTTTGATTTTGAATAATTTTGTTGCATGCGTCTTTCCCGCATTTTTATGTGCCAGAACGTTTCGCTAAGCTACCATAGGAAAATTATGAATTTGCCACAACCTCTCTATTTCTTTTATTTCAAATATCTAATAGTTGATGAAATTGCACCTGTCATTGACAATTGCCCCGAGGAGAGATTTGCAACCCTACCTGTTGGAAGCAACCAGGTATCTGTGACGTGGTCTGCTCCTATGGCATCAGATAACTCTGGCCTAGTTACTCTTACATCCAATTACCAGCCTGGTGATTCATTCCCAGCCGGTAGTACCTTAGTCTTTTACGTTGCTAAAGACCCCTATGGACTTCAGAGTTCGTGCACATTTACTGTCTTTGTGTCGTCAACAGGTGATTTTTTTTTCCTTCAATTATTACACGTAAAGGGTACCAGTCACCAAGAAATATTTTGCTTGCTATGTTAGGGGTTCCATGTTTCTATACTATATTCACAATATGAGCTTCAGATATTATTTCTTTAAAGAGATATTGTAAATTTGAATATACTCTCAAGAAACATAAAAGTTCTTTGTGAGTAGACTGGTCCAGGCACCCATGCACGCTTGTATAGAATACGGCACACAGAACCCAAGTCCACTTTCTGTATGTGGATTTTTCGTTATCTTTCAATTTCTTCATAACCCCTTTAAACGTTAACCCATAGAACCAGGCAAAGTTTATTTAGGTAAATTTTGTGCATTCTAGCTGTACACAAATCATTTTGAAAGATAATTGGTATTTTTTGATTTAATTTTTGACATTATTTTATTTATTCACACATATGTTTGATATATGACTGCCATTCCTTTTCTTAAATGTACATATACTTTGCAATTTGTTGTGGAGTTATGAATTGTGTGTTATGGGATGATGTCCGAAGAGTTTTTTTGGTGTGTGCGAGATTTATAAGTGCATTTATTGTGAATTCCACCAAGCATGGTGTTAGTGAACTGTGACCCATTGCACATAGAAAAATCTGCTTGTAAATAATGGTTCTGGGAATGCATTTATTCCTCTCAGGTGATGTCAATCCACCTGTAATCTCAGGCTGTCCAGATAATCAAGTCGTCACCCTGCCCCAAGGAGCCTCGACTGTGCAAGTGACATGGACCCCTCCTACAGCAACAGATGATAGCGGATTTGTGACCATCACAGGAGATGCTACACCAGGCTCACTTTTCCCTGCAGGGACATCTATGGTCCGCTACCAGGCAAGAGACCCATCCGGTCTCATCACTTCCTGTACCTTCCAAATTATTGTTACTGAGGATGGAGGTAGGTAATAAAAACTATGGAATCTCTACAGGGGCATGTACAAATAGTGGATAGACACTTGTAAAGTATTTTTGACAAGTCAGTTAAGAACCTTACCATGGTCTTCTGATGAATAGTTGGCAAGCTAGGAAGCTGGTTTAAATGAAAATATTGGTTTGTGGATCTTTTCTTGGTGCATGTATGTCCTGTATATCATATGTTCACCTTTCCTCTTCTTGACATATATTATTTTTTCTGCATACAGCAAAGGTACAAGATATTTTGTCATCTTGACAACGATGGGATAGCGTATGTAGTCCATATGGTCGTGTGTCATAAGGTCACCCCTCTTGTATTACATAGTGATTCTACCTTCGGTAGTGCACTTCTACATGTACAGTATATCTTCTTAAATATCAACACTATTACAGCAAAAATATACATTTTCTGAAAGGAAATTACACAAGGAATCTAGATATGCCCTCAAAATTGTACAAGAAGTGTAAAGACAGAGTTCTATATACTTGAATATGGAAATTTGATATCTCATTGTTTTTGTGTACCCCCCTAAGGGCCCTTTTTATTTTGCAGAACAAATCCAGGTTTGTACAACAATATATAATTGGCAAAGGTTTATTATAATGCAGCAATAAAAAAATCACCCAAAATTCTAGCGAACATCTCTGACGTTTTTATGAGTCACAGTATATCAAGTGTTACATAATACATCATTTATTAGCCATACTTACTTTTCAATCATGAGACAGTAAAGCTGGGTGTAATACATTGTAGCTTGAACTTGGTACTAACATTGTAGTCATATGCCAGGTTTTGATCAAAATATTTTTAAAAATTCAGAAATTGAACAAAAATAGAATTTTTGCATTCTTGACTTTATATCTACAAAAAAATTAAAAATTGTAGAAGATTTATAATTTCCGAGATTATTATTCATTAATTACTCATATAATATTTTTTTAAACAACTATGGATGCATTCAATCTTGACAAACCTCTTGATGTTTCACCTGTAGATATAAGGTTTTACCAACCTTCAATAGAGTGTCAAATCTAGTAGTTCTTGCAATCTTACATCTTATTTGTCAAATAGTTTGTAGTTGCATGTATTTGACTATTACATACAACTTATTACGTCATAAAGGTGCACGGTCACCAGAATACTTTAAAAACACAGACTTATCTGATGAATTTGTATGCAAAGGTAGAATCACACTGGCAAAACTTTTACAAGTCAGGATGCTATAAAAAACTAGGTGTTTTCAACTTTCAAGGGACATTTTTACCATTAACCTTAGGGGGATCCTTGCGTCCACACAAATAGTTAATTTCTAGAACTTTTATATGTGACTGCTGCTAATGGCATATTTGATATACCAGGAGACACAGCACCACCAGTTATCAGCAACTGCCCTTCAGATCAGTTTGGAATGCTTCCTGCCGGAGCCTCAAGAGTGGCAGTGTTCTGGACAGCTCCTATAGCTACAGATAACAGTGGGACTCCTGCCCTTACCTCCAACTTCAACCCTGGTTCATTGTTTGTTCTTGGTTCTACCACTGTAATATACACGGCAACAGATTCCAGTGGACTGCAGGCTTTCTGCTCATTCCAGGTCATTGTCAGTGGTACTCAGCCTACAGGTATTTCTCATTCTCTACCTTCTGATAACTACTAGATTCTTAATTAACCTGGAACAGTTTAGTGTCACGTTGTAGTGCATCATATTTTGATCCAAAATGCTATGAATTACACATACATGTACATGTAATAAATGAGCAGAAAGAGCAGAAATCAAAGAAATTTTTGAGTCCATTCCTGGCAGAGTACCATAGGAGCTGTCCAGTTCCATTCATGAATTAGAATGATTTAAGTGAGTGCAACCATTAAAGTCTCTGAATTGGCAATGTGATGTGGAATTTATAATCACTACTGGCAATTTTTTGTTGCATTTTGTCATTTTTCATTCACATTCATTCATTTAATATGTATTTTTATTGTCTTAAACTATATGAGTGAAAAATAGATTGCCAATGTGAGGAAGCATAGATGGTTCATTTAGACCATTATAAATGTTGAATTGCTATTTTGGCCACTGCACACCTTTCAACCTGACTACATCTGGAATTCAAAATTCAGAATTGAAAATTGAACTATGATAATATGAATTCTTCCCTTTTTAGGTCCTCATTGTCCATACGAGTAGTGTTTTTGAAATTGTAGTTACTTTGAAAAAAGCCCAAATTGGCTGCAAATGATAGAGACATCACACCTGGCTGCCACCTGACTTGAAGCCAATTTGGCCATACATGTAGCTCCAACAAGAAGGCTTTAAATACCCACAATTTTGATACTACTATTTTTAGATTGTTCTGCATTTCAAACAGGAAAAATTAATGTATCAATATTTTCAAATCTTATTCTATTACAATCTCTTTCAAAGACCAGTCATTGTCACCAAGGTATGCGGTGGCCTTGACATCTCCTTGATTGTTTACCAATATCATTGCAGCAGAAAATCAGTTTCTTCCTATCCTTCTTATATGTTGTGGTCGAAGGTACATGTAATTAATCGTTTTCACAGAATGGAGATAGAAATAGTGTTGTTATTTTCATATCTCATTCTGTCCCAATCTTTTAGTGGAGTAAATGGGCTATATAGTGCTCTTGTGGGCTGTACAATATTCAGTTTTCAAGCAAACTAGAGAACACTTTCATATATCTGAATTTATAAGTGTCTAGATGATACTGGCAACAACAGAACTGCATTACCAGTGGCTGTGATTTCATTATGAATTACGGTAATCTGGTGCTGTAAATCGAAAATCCAATTGAAGTTTGTTATCCCCTTTATACATGTGTAGCTTTCTCCAATATGTTTTGAAAATGTAAGAGATTCTGAGTGTGTGTGTTTGTGTGAATTTATAAAATGTTCAAACCAATTAAAGCAGATACAAAGCTGTAGAGTTGACTATTTTGAGCATTATGAATTTGTGCACACCTTTCATTGCACTTGAGTGACTGTGCTTTCCAGGATATCCCTTTTTCATATTTATACATCTTAATGCCAATTTTTTTAACAAATTGATCTTACACTGCATAGTCATTTAAATTTCTTTCATTGAAAATTGAATTATATCAATTGATTATATTTATTATTCTAAATACATTTTCTTGTATTGCTCAATGTCCTTCAGTATTGCAGCCCTTTATTTGGACAAAAGCAAATGAAATGATTTTGCATGCTACATCTTGCACGGGAAGTATCCAGAGGTTTAAAACTTTACTGCCCTGTCTGATATCCTGGTTAAGAATTGTGTTATTGTTTAGGAACACTATGACTTAAATGATGATGATTATCATACTAATAATAATAATAATACATGTAATAATAATAATAATAATAACAACATTACATGTAAATATAGGACAAAGAGAAATCTACAACATCTGCATCCTGGGTCAAAATCACCTGACTACAAACCAGTACGGATCACTGAGCCAGAATTTACAAAAATGGTGTGTTGGAGCTCAACCTTACAATATCTGCATCCCTAGTCAGAAGCCTACAACAATATCTCTGCTTGCTGTTTGCATATAACATTTGGTTGCATTGTTTTATTATTTTCCATTAAGGTGATACCACTCCACCAGTAATATCAGGTTGCCCAGGCACGATAACTCTCCAGGTGCCCGACGGTTCTCTCACAGCTGTAGCAGATTGGACGGTACCAACAGCCACAGATAGTCAGGGTACAGCAAGCATCGTCTCCAACGGAAACAACCCTGGAAACTCGTACCCAATAGGATCTACCACTGTGATCTATACAGCCACAGATCAGGCTGGCCTACAGTCTACATGTGCCTTTAATATTCTGGTATCCGCCGGAGGAGGTATCCTACTCTTGTTTCACTTTTACTTTCATAAAATTGCATTATTGCAAATTCAATAATCGGGGGTTCAACTTTCACAGATGTAGTTTATTTAGAACTTCTAGACCAACATGCATGCACTATAATTAATTGGCTCTGCCTCTGTTTAGATAGTTTACAATAATAGAAGGACTAGCAACTAGCATCATGATTATGGGTCATTGATAACTATAGCTATTTACATCTTTCCTAGTTTTTTAAAGCAGCAGTGAATAGTTATGTCAGATGACACAGTATATATAAGAAATAGTAGACAATGTGACCTTTTTTTCCGGTTTTTCTTGTGTGTCTGGATTTAGCCTACACTCTGGATAGATTTACAATTGTAATTACATGTAGCACCTTGATTATTTAAAGTATTTCCAACACATACAGGTATAATGTCTACAATGTACATGTATCTATTACAAGACTGACAAAATGTGTTTCTCAAAGTACTGTGATTTGATCTTGAAGTCACACCTTGTGTATGTACTACTCCTTGTTACAGGAGGAACTACAGTGGATGGTATTCCACCTGTACTTACAAGTTGTACCAATGCAGTATTCGGTCAATCAACATCTGGTATCCAGTTAGCTCTAGTAACTTTCGACCTACCCACTGCTACTGATGATGGGATAATGATTGACTTTTTCAGTGGACTCCCAACGTCCACTTTCTTTGCCCAATCGGGTATGACTGGACCTTACACCTGGAGGTTTAGAGACGCTGCAGGAAATGAAGTCGCCTGTGATCTGTACATCTATGTGGCAGGTAAGAAATTCTTTTAAACCAGACTGCTTTACATCGCTTGTTATCCATGTATTGATCTCGGTCTATAATCAATGTTGTACAGTAACAATGAAGGGATTATCCTCAAAATAGGGAGGCCACATAGAGCAGTCAAATTTTCTCTAATTTTTTTGTATTTCTGACAGAAAGAAAATACCTAGAATAGAAAAGCATATAGATGTATCCTCCCCAAATACAGATTTGGGAATATTTACAGTAGTCATAATGTATAGCTACAGTGTACCATGTTCATCACTAGCTCCCACATAACATTGGATAATCAGCCATTTACTGTGCGAATGTCACATTCAGACTGCTTTCTTGTAGCCACTTTCCTATAGCCACAATGCCCATATATGTGGACTATGCTATCCCTGTATAGAAAGAGTTTTCTTTCTACAGAGAATAGAGAGTAGGAGAGCCTTTGCTGAATGCTGTTTGTGAAATAAAAATGCATGTGTAAATGAGAGAATCAAAGACACATCCCATATTTATGGAGAGCTTTGTGTTGGTGTACAAGGCTGAGCTAATCAAATTGAAGTTCCTCGTACATTGTATTTTTGTTTTACTCTAATCCTCGATTTGTCACAGTAATGTTGTGGCCAGTGGCATAACATGAGTCTGGCCATTGAGGTGGCACTGGCATCATTGGGGGGGGGGGGGGGGGGCACCAGTCTTAATCAGAATACTCAAGTGGTTGGGTATTTTTGTTTGTTAAAAAGTGATTTTGAAAGTGGGTGCGAATTTTCACGATGATCAGTTGCTCCACTGCCGCGATCTTAAAAACCTCTGAAAAATCCCAGTCTTTTTTGTAGTACACTGTAGGTGTAACTTTGCTTTGCCTGCAGTTGTAAACATGTTAGAGGCTGATATAAGGTAATGACACCTCAGCAAAAATTAGTTTGAGAGTAAAAAGTTCAGACTTAGAATATTTTAAAGCCTGTTAATATATATTTGATGTTTATGTACAATAGAATTTTGATTGTCAATCAAGTTCTTTCTTCAGATGCCCTTATAACCTTACCTAAAATGCTATTAACTTGAATGATTCTGCAGCTGCTCAGACGGATACAGTTCCTCCAACGGTAACATTCTGCCCAAGCGATGTCACAGCATCTTCTCCAGATGGCTCACCCGTTGCTGTCACATGGACGGAGCCCACAGCTTTTGATACTCAAACCCAAACATTGACTGTCACATCTACGCGTGACTCGGGAGACCTTTTCGGCGTGGGGTCAACTCCTGTGAGATACGTCTTTATCGATGACCAAGCGAACACTGCCAGCTGTGATTTCAATGTCATTGTGACTGGTGGTGGTGGTTGTAAGTCTCTCAAATATTAATGTAGTTTTACGTACAGGGCATGATCAAAAGTGTTTTGATGCTAAGTGATATGAATGAAGAGCTTCATCACCTACATGTATATTATGAATAGAAATATCTTTCTCAGAATGATTACTTTTTTTCTTAAACTGTACCAATCACCAAAAAATATTTTGCTCTGTTTGTTGGGGGTTCCATGTCACTATACTATATCTGAAATATATGTATGAGCTTCAAATGTTAATTCTATAAAGAGATATTGCAAGTTGAAATACACTCTAAATAAACAATACAGCGACATGTGAGGAGACTAGTTGATGCACCGTACGCCCTCGCATAGAATAAGACAGAGCTATACATACAGAGAGTTGAGACACATGAGTTTGCTTCTGATTGGTCAGCCATTTCATCAAGCTTCAAATAGTTCCCTCCCATAGAGAATGTACGTGAGAGGGAACTATTGGGAGCTCCATGATCCGCCATGTTTTAACCCTTTTAAGACAGGAATTATTTAAGGGGTAAATTGATCACATTTTGTTCCTTAAATTGGCAAAAATAATATTTTTCTTTTAGTTCTACACGGTTCTAATAAGGTGTAATGTTTTGAAAACAATGTACATGGTTAAAATTCTGTCGAAAAGTTGAAAAAATTGCCAATTTTGATAAAAATCAGTGATTTTGAACTCTCAATGTGTTGCCAATTGAAGGATTTTAAAGCTTATTTTCCTTTTTAAATTTCCTGGAATCAAACGCAATATGGTCATGCAACAAAAATGGACACAGTGTGTGCAGAAATTGTTGCTCTTTCTACTCATGTATCTGGTATATTTTTTAGGGCTCTGAATAAAAAGTTATTGAGCCAAACCACAAAATGTGGTCAATTGTCCTGAAAGGGTTAACGAAGACTGCATACGTATATGCATATTGTGCGCGTGTCACAACTCTCTCTTTCAATGTGCTCTGGAATAAGGGCCTGTGCGGAACTGAACTCAGAGTTGGTTTCTGCGGGAGGATATTTTATGTTTTCCTTCAATTTCTTCATTAATCCACAGAAGGTCAGGTAAAGTGTTTTGAGGGTTGATTTTATACATTCTAGCTGTACACAAATAATTCTTTTTAGATGATTGGTACACTTTAAAATAATATTCATAGCAAAGCTAACGTGGCTAGTACATAAAATAACACCCTTTCAAGCACACCTACATGTACTTTTCCTACTTTTCCTTCCTTTTTGACAATCTCCTACTTCTCCTACTTACATGTATTTCCTAATTATCCCACTTTATCCTACCTTTTTTTTTCAATTTCTCATACTCTTTCTTTTCCAAACATATATGAGATATTTATGCAAGGCAATCATACACAAGAATCTTAATGTAGCTTAATTTATTGCAGGTCCTATCAAGTAGTGTGCCTAAAAAGGGGAAATCCAATCTTAATTTGTTGTTTTTTTGAAAGAAAGAATTTTGGAAAATTTGTAATCACTATACAGTGCATCCCAGAAAACCCTTTAAAAAAAACCTAAAACCCTCTAGGAAACCCGAAAATAAAGGGTTATTGTGACCACACTATGTGCTCTGTGACAAAAATTATTCATTTTCTATAAAGTAGCAGTGTTATGCTTTTAAATCATACCTTGATGGCATCCATCCGTACATACTTTTCTGAGCAGCAGCATTTTTAAAATGACATGTAAAAACTCAGTTGTGCTGGGGTTGGGTAAAACCGTGAAGACGTTAGGATCCACTGGCGTAAATCCCGGGGGGATATATCCCCCCCCCCCCCCACTTTTCATGAAAGAAATGAAAAAATATATGTTACTAGATAATTGTTTTATTGGCGAAAATTCTCCCTGAAATGCCGCTAAACACTTGAATTGAATCAACTTTAATTTAAAAATGCTAATAAAGGGCCTGCTCACTATCACCATACGAAAGACCTATGCCATTATCATAAAATTGAAAAAAAAAAAGAATGCCGTTCCCTTCTAATCATGATATGTACATGGGCAAGTGGTTAAGATGGAATGTCAAAAATGTAACTTTATGCGCATTTTAGCATTCCAGTCATGACATGTATGTTGTATGTTAGTTTGGCTGTGGCTGTTGTGGATGAGTTTGTTATACTGCATGTATGTTAGTTTGCCTTTATTAAACTAGACAACTCGTAATAGGGAAAATACTGAAGCATCATGTCTCAGTCCGGGTCCAAGCAATGCAAATTGAGCAAAATAACATCTTTCTTCAAAAAAAGAGAGGCTGAAGAAGATTCGCAGGAAGAAAATGTGGTAGAATCCCCCAATGACTCCTCGACTGCCAGTAGGCCTACAGAAAAACCCTCAACCTCCAAAGCTGGTAGCGACCAAAATGTCACCAAACCTGTAGATCCGCTACATCTTTGTCACAAGAAGCCAAATCAACCTGCAGTTCTGATTTTATACGTCATGTTCAAGACTCTTCTTCACTCTTCTTGAATGACGCATCATTTGAAGAAAATTAGATGTTTGTAGATGTTGATTAGAGGTGTGTGTGTGTATGGGGGGTGTGGATGGGTGTTAGATTGAATGTGAATGATATGGGAGGGGTATATGTCTATGGGTGTTTTTTGAATGACAAAACGTGTCTTTGTGTTTGTCAAACAAGATCACGTTGGCAAATTATTTCAACCATCCCCCCCACTCCTCGATACAGATTTACACCACTGTTAGGATCACATGCAAACATGACCCAAATGTAACATGACTTTTGAGACCCTATGAGAAGAATGTTTTCATCTGTTTCTTTCAATAATGAGGCAAGGATGATACCCTGTGCCATTGGAAATACTCTCATGTCACATTGTACCTCCCAGTCTTAAAATGCCATGGCCATTAAAAGCTTCAGTCATTTGCCAGAACATGGAGATTCTGCAGACTTTGCAGATTAGTTACACTTTTACAATACTAGCATTCATGGATCATGCATCCACTTGTTTTCTCCTGTCTTTTTACAGCGGTTGATACCAACCCACCCGTGATCAGTGGATGCCCATCAACACTTGTTTTGACGGCTCCCGCAGGAACATCATCAGCCCAAGCCACATGGATACCACCAACAGCATCTGATGCCGAAGGGTCAGCGACAATCACTGGTGACCGGAACCCTGGTATTATTGTGCCTATTGGAAATCAACTGGTTACCTACACAGCACGTGACCAGAACGGCCTTGAAACAGTGTGCTCCTTCAATATCATTGTGCAAGGTACTGTAGCCCTTTTGGATGTGCATGTATCCTCAGATACCAACAATGTGCTGCTTCAAGTTAAAGTACACTTTCAATAATCGTAAAAGCGACTTGTGAGTAGATTTGTTGATGCGCCTACATGCCCACAGAAGTCGAAGTTAGGTTCCATGTGCTCATTTTCACGTTATCTTTTCAGTTCTTTTATACCCCTTTAAAAAGAGATCAGCTAGGAGTGAGATTTTCTGCATGTTAGCGCAGTGAAGGCAAGGGAGTGAAGTGACCGAGCTAGGAGAAGGTGTGGGAGCTTCATTTTTTTAATAGGTGATTGGCCTGGTACAATTTAAAAATACACCTGTGGATGATAAAGAAACTTTTCTTTAAGCTTATCTATTTTAGATCTCACACACACACGCACACACACTCATCCTCTTTTCATTATTTCCATCATAATTAAGGAACTTCTGTAAACCAGCCACCTCAGCTGAACAATTGCCCATTATCAGCATCTGGA
Source organism: Heliocidaris tuberculata (assembly GCA_025618425.1). NCBI lineage: Eukaryota > Metazoa > Echinodermata > Echinoidea > Camarodonta > Echinometridae > Heliocidaris > Heliocidaris tuberculata. The sequence continues at coordinate 17,998,787 of CM046845.1, read as the reverse complement.
ACTGTAATCCCACCTGCAAGCACAGTTTCTGTTTCTTGGACACCACCCACTGCTACTGATGATTCAGGCATACCAACTGTTACACCATCAATACCTCCAGGCTCTTTCCTTGGTGTCGGTTCATTTACTGTTACTTATACAGCGACGGATTCAGCTGGACTGACTGATACCTGTTCCTTTGTTGTAACAGTTACACAAGGTTTGTAGACCATTAAATCTTACAGTTTTATAGTAATTTTAGTCTTTCTAGTGTAAGACTTATTTTGTCATAATTTACTTTACTGTATACATATATTTTGTTTGTTTACTCTCCTTTTGTTGTCCGTCTGGACCTTGCATTAATTTACATTAGTTTTCTTTTCAGCGCTGCCTTGCAGTCTGGAATTAATTCAGTTTTTAGTTAATGATATTCAGTTGTCACCACCACCACCATCACTCTAGATACCTTTCCTCTTGTTCTGTTTTGTCACCTCATTCCTTCTCCATTCAGGTGTCTTCATTCATTCCATCCCACACCTGATTCCTTAGTTGAGCTCCCATTCTTATATGATCATCCCAACCTACTTATATCACCTCTTCCCCATCTTTCCCTATTGGTTCATTTATTATTCCCCCGCCAAATGAAGTTTGAAGGGGGTACATACATGTAGGAATCAGCGTGTGGTGGGGCAGGTGGTCGGGTGGTCGGTCCGTTGCAAATCTTGGGCATCGAACTACTCATTTTTCGAGCAATGGTCGTGAATTTCGCCACACACGTTGGTCTTGGGATGAAGATGTGCAAGACATATTTTTTGAATGCGTCGGAAACTGCATTTTCGTGGTAACAGCATATTATGGCAATAAATCTGGTAGAAATCTTGCGCATCGAACTACTTCCTCTTTTTTTGAGCAATGCTCTTAAAATTTGGCACACACATTGGTCTTGTGGTAAAGATGTGCAAGACATATTGTTTCAGTGTGTGGCAAACTGCATTACCATGGTAATGACATATGGCAGTAAAACAGGAAAATATTGCACATCAAACCACTTCCTCATTTTTTGAGCAATGCTCAGGAAATTTGGCACACACATTGGGGCGGGGGTATTAATCACCTTCAGTGATATTCTAGTTGAATTCGATTTCCCCATTTTATTAGACTCCTTCATTTAAGGTATTGTTTATCTATTTATTTGAATATTTAAATATACATTATGTAAATTATGTTCTGTAGATTTTGGGCCCCAATTTTAGTTAAATAAAAGCAGAGCACTACCAGACATGATAGTCGTGATCAGTTCGTCTTTCTTGTGTCTCCTGAGTTCTCTCTACATTAAGTGATCTCCCATCGTCATCTTCATATGTGACCCTCCACCACAAAATGACCAATAAGTCGGAAATTTGGGTTTTAAAAATTTCAACACAGTTTGAAAACTTAGATTCTAAGCTTTAAAATGATATATAACTTGTCCTGTATGGACTAAGCGAAGCCTTGTAAATTACAATGCGAATATGAACGTGTCAGACAGGCTAATGACCAAAACAATAGAGAAAATGGGCTCTAAAGAAGAGTGACTATTTAAGAGCACCTAATCTGTGTCCTATTATTTTTTGCGCACAAAAGGTTGAGTCAAAACTCCTGGCATACACTGTGAAGTACTAATTGAATGGGTTGAAACTTTCCATACATTCAGAATAGATATATTTCTTTCTTTCTTTAGATTTTGAATATCAGATAATGCATAGTTTTTAAGCTATAAAAGAAAAGCGATGTGAAGTACAATCCCAGCAAGTTGACACGTGAAGTACAATCCCAGCAAGTTGACACACAAAGCTTGAATGTCCAGGAAAACATGTTCATTTTGAATGAGAGTAAAAACATATTCCAACATGGTATTTTACCCTGAAATTTTGTCAGATGGTAGATTAATAAATGAACTTTCAGAAACTACAAAAAACTTAAAATCAAAATTTCCACCCCGAACCACCTTTTTCAGCTGTTTACTCTAAAACTCCCATTGCGACTTATTGGTCGTTTTGTGGTGGAGGGTCACATATGATTCTCTTAAGTTCAAGGATAGATTTATATTTTCTAAGTTAAACACTTTCATTTCCAACGCTACACTAGTATGAAGTGAGTTTAAATTGACAGAAGTGTACAAATGTGCAAAATCAGAAACTCTCATGAATTTCATGAATGTACCAGATTTCATAGTTTCATACTGCAAAGTATTACATTGAAATTTTGTGATTTGCAAAGTTTCTTGCTGCAGAAATGTTCTCTATTAACAATTTATTAACTTTTCTGATTTTACGTTTGTCTGCAAAAAATTACTTTCTCTCTATGCCCATAAGAGCATGAAGTATATGTATCAAGGTTTTGGGGAATACATGTACATGTATTTATACATTAATCTTGCGGCTCTGAATGATCTTATTTTTTTTCTTTATCTGTTTTAATGGATTGTACCAACCTGTTTGACCATCAGTATAATGGAATGTGATCTAGAAAAAATGTTCAAGAACATTTCAAGATAGAAAGGAAAAGAGGTAATCTACATGTAGAAATGCAAAGAACAATACACTATCAATCGTAAACTTATATGGGAATAAAAGAACATTTACTGCAGGATATGGAATCCTGGGATACTTATGCTTGAAGACCTGCCAGAAAAATCTGCGACCACCTAACATGGTAGAGATCCTGTTTATTGTAAATTTAGGTTCATCTAACTTTTTCTCTCTTGCACTTTCTATCGTACTGAAGGAAGTGGAACCAGCCACCTCAGCTTGTCAATTGCCCGACATCGGCATCTGGAACTGTATAAAGAGAGGATGATAAAAAGAGTTTTCTTTAAGCTTATCTATCTTTAGATCTCAAACACACCCATACATACACACATTAATCATCTTTTCATTGTTTCCATCATGATTAAGGAACTTCTGTAAACCAGCCACCTCAGCTTATCAATTGCCCATTATCAGCATCTGGAACTGTAATTCCACCTGCAAGCACTGTTTCTGTTTCTTGGACACCACCCACTGCTACTGATGATTCAGGCATACCAACTGTTACACCATCAATACCACCAGGCAGTTTGCTTGGTGTCGGTTCGTACACTGTTACGTACACAGCGACGGATTCAGCTGGACTGACAGATACCTGTTCCTTTATTGTAACAGTTACACAAGGTTTGTAGACCATCAAATTTTACAGTTTTATAGTAATTTCAGTCTTTCTAGTATGAAGTAAGTTTAATTTGACAGAAGTGTACAAATGTGCAAAATCAGAAACTTTCATGAATTTCATGAATGTACCAGATTTCATAGTTTCATACTGCAAAGTATTACATTGAAATTTTGTGATTTGCAAAGTTTCTTGCTGCAGAAATGCTTTTTATTAGCAATTTATTAACTTTTCTGATTTTATGTTTGTCTGCAAAAAATTACTTTCTCTCTATGCCCATAAGAGCATGAAGTACATGTATATGTATCAAGGTTTTGGGGAATACATGTACATGTATTTATACATTAATCTTGCAGCTCTGAATGATCTTATTTTGTTCTTTTTTTTTTTTAATGGATTGTACCAACCTGTTTGACCATCAGTATAATGGAATGTGATCTAGAAAAAATGTTCAAGAACATTTCAAGATAGATAGGAAAAGAGGTAATCTACATGTAGAAATGCAAAGAACAATACACTATCAATCGTAAACTTATATGGGAATAAAAGAACATTTACTGCAGGATATGGAATCCTGCAATACTTATGCTTGAAGCCCTGCCAGAAAAATCTGCTACCACCTGACATGGTAGAGATCCTGTTTATTGTAAATTTAGGTTCATCTAACTTTTTCTCTCTTGCACTTTCTATCGTACTGAAGGAAGTGGAACCAGCCACCTCAGCTTGTCAATTGCCCGACATCGGCATCTGGAACTGTATAAAGAGAGGATGATAAAAAGAGTTTTCTTTAAGCTTATCTATCTTTAGATCTCAAACACACCCATACATACACACATTAATCATCTTTTCATTGTTTCCATCATGATTAAGGAACTTCTGTAAACCAGCCACCTCAGCTTATCAATTGCCCATTATCAGCATCTGGAACTGTAATTCCACCTGCAAGCACTGTTTCTGTTTCTTGGACACCACCCACTGCTACTGATGATTCAGGCATACCAACTGTTACACCATCAATACCACCAGGCAGTTTGCTTGGTGTCGGTTCGTACACTGTTACGTACACAGCGACGGATTCAGCTGGACTGACAGATACCTGTTCCTTTATTGTAACAGTTACACAAGGTTTGTAGACCATCAAATTTTACAGTTTTATAGTAATTTCAGTCTTTCTAGTATGAAGTAAGTTTAATTTGACAGAAATGTACAAATGTGCAAAATCAGAAACTTTCATGAATTTCATGAATGTACCAGATTTCATAGTTTCATACTGCAAAGTATTACATTGAAATTTTGTGATTTGCAAAGTTTCTTGCTGCAGAAATGCTTTTTATTAGCAATTTATTAACTTTTCTGATTTTATGTTTGTCTGCAAAAAATTACTTTCTCTCTATGCCCATAAGAGCATGAAGTACATGTATATGTATCAAGGTTTTGGGGAATACATGTACATGTATTTATACATTAATCTTGCAGCTCTGAATGATCTTATTTTGTTCTTTTTTTTTTTTTAATGGATTGTACCAACCTGTTTGACCATCAGTATAATGGAATGTGATCTAGAAAAAATGTTCAAGAACATTTCAAGATAGATAGGAAAAGAGGTAATCTACATGTAGAAATGCAAAGAACAATACACTATCAATCGTAAACTTATATGGGAATAAAAGAACATTTACTGCAGGATATGGAATCCTGCAATACTTATGCTTGAAGCCCTGCCAGAAAAATCTGCTACCACCTGACATGGTAGAGATCCTGTTTATTGTAAATTTAGGTTCATCTAACTTTTTCTCTCTTGCACTTTCTATCGTACTGAAGGAAGTGGAACCAGCCACCTCAGCTTGTCAATTGCCCGACATCGGCATCTGGAACTGTATAAAGAGAGGATGATAAAAAGAGTTTTCTTTAAGCTTATCTATCTTTAGATCTCAAACACACCCATACATACACACATTAATCATCTTTTCATTGTTTCCATCATGATTAAGGAACTTCTGTAAACCAGCCACCTCAGCTTATCAATTGCCCATTATCAGCATCTGGAACTGTAATTCCACCTGCAAACACTGTTTCTGTTTCTTGGACACCACCCACTGCTACTGATGATTCAGGCATACCAACTGTTACACCATCAATACCACCAGGCAGTTTGCTTGGTGTCGGTTCGTACACTGTTACGTACACAGCGACGGATTCAGCTGGACTGACAGATACCTGTTCCTTTGTTGTAACAGTTACACAAGGTTTGTAGACCATCAAATTTTACAGTTTTATAGTAATTTCAGTCTTTCTAGTATGAAGTAAATTTAATTTGACAGAAGTGTACAAATGTGCAAAATCAGAAACTTTCATGAATTTCATGATTGTACCAGATTTCATAGTTTCATACTGCAAAGTATTACATTGAAATTTTGTGATTTGCAAAGTTTCTTGCTGCGGAAATGTTCTTTATTAACAATTTATTAACTTTTCTGATTTTACATTAGTCTGCAAAAAATTACTCTCTCTATGCACATAAGAGCATGAAGTACATATATATGTGACCCGGCACCACAAAACCACCAAAAAGTCGCAAAAAATAATTTTTCTGATTTTATCATATTTGGATAGAACAAAGTCTCAGCTTTAAAATGATATATGACTCATTATAATTGAAACTTTCTAACCCTTTTAATTCAGCGAATTAAAAGAGCTTGTAAGAGAGGTTTGCTGGTATTAAATAGGGAGGAAATGAGCTCTAAAGTTGAGGCCTATTCAAGCGTGCGGAGTAAGAAAACAAGAGAGAAAATCAATGGAGAGTGAATCAAAAGACCATAGCACCCACTATGAATGAATTGTCGGATAAGGTTGATATTTGGTAGGAGTGTTAAACATAGTTTATTCATTCCATTGCCAAGACTTCAAATTGTGAACTTTTGTTGTTCGAAAGTTATTGTGATGCAAATGAGAGTGTTCTAATGGGAGATTAAGCGCACCTCGGTGGCCTGACACCTGCACTAGATAATGCCTATTCACTCCTTTGGGATGTCTTTCTTTGTTCCCTGTTACATAATACTGGTTTGTTACCTGTGTAGTCCTTCTGTTATCATACATTGAACTTGTAATTTAGCCTATAATTGACTTGAATAGGACCTACTCTTTTTCTTGTTCACATTGATTAACCTATGCAATTTGTTTTACATAGAACTTACATACTCTTTCCTTGCTCACATGAATAAACTTGATCGTTCGTCCTTTTTCAGACTCTGTTTCGTCCTCGAAATGGAACTTAGAACTGCTCTGTAATTTGCTTGCGCGACTATTGGTGAACTGTAATATCAGTATGATGAGATTGCTGAGAGTTTATTCTTTTGATCAGTATAAAAATTATTAGGGAAAAGGTAATTTAAGGCCCGTGAGATTGCAGTGATTTTACGAGGGTGAGCGATACCGATTTAAAAAAGATCATACGGGAAGGCGAAGAATTAGGAAGTAAACGAAGCTGTGCGAAAAAAACTGGTCTAGAAAAACTGTAAAAAATTCATCTTCTACTGTGTTTTAAGCTTCCAGATTTCGATATAAGGTACAGAAAAGAACGATCTTTCAGAAAAACCAAAAATCCCAAAATAAAATTTTCCAACCCAAATTTCCATTTCAGCTGTTTACACAAAATCACGGGTTGCGAACTTTTTGGTGGTTTTGTGGTGCCGGGTCACATATGTATAAAGATTTTGGGGAATACATGTACATGTACTTGTACATGAACATACATGTAGATCTTAAGGCTCTGAATTAGAATTATTTTTTTGTCTGTTGTTTTTTTAATGGATTGTACCAACCTGTTTTACCATCAGTATAATGGTAAACAATTCAAGATAGAAAAAGAGGTAATCTACATGTAGAAATGCAGAGAACAATACATTACCAGGCAGTTTGCTTGGAGTCGGTTCGTACACTGTTACGTACACAGCGACGGATTCAGCTGGACTGACAGATACATGTACCTGTTCCTTTGTTGTAACAGTTACACAAGGTTTTTGTAGACCATGCTTTATGTCAGTATATAAGGCAATCAAACCTGTGTAGAATTACTGTTACGGTCAAGTTGGAGGGTTTTTGTCATTTTGTGGCCTATTCTTTAGGAGGCCTATAAAAGAATAGTGAACATAAGTCCTATAAAATTTATCAATGTACATGTACATTAGGGTACATTAGGGTAGGTTAGCACGGATCCGGGCTAACTCGGCACTAGGGCAAACTCGGCCTTGGTGGAAAATCGTGGCCGAGTGAGCCGAGAGAGTTAAATTGATCGCAAATACTAGTGCTGAATTTCGCATTAATTACACATTTCAAAACACTTAAATTCAAAATTTTTTGGACTTTCTCTACTAGCAATATGTGCTATGCAAGCCAAGTTCAATGTTATTACATGTTTTTTTTTTTTTGCATTTTATTTATATTTGAGGAACTAGTGGCAATCAGCCTCCCCAACTCGTCAACTGCCCACAGGACATAACTCGAACCCTACCTGCTAGCTCAGATCTGGTGTCTGTGTTTTGGAATGCACCCACTGGAACTGATGATTCTGGTGTACCAGCTGTTACATCCTCAATAGCACCTGGTAGTTCTTTTATGGTTGGTCCTACCACTGTTACTTACACAGCACGTGATTCAGCTGGTCTGACAGATACCTGTTCCTTTGTGGTCACAGTTATAGGTAATACTATTGATCCTTTGAGATATTTCATCAGAATTATTTTTTTTACATTAGAATAAGAAAATACACAGCACAAAGGCAACAGATAGTAAATAAAAGCCCAGGAATTCACCAGATTAATGGTCCATGCAGGGCAGTTAACATAAAAAAAACAACACTTCATTGAAGAAACTATTTATTAGTTCCACTGTTAATCATAAATGTAAATGTTACAGATTCTAACTGGTAATATAAAACACGAAAAATGTCAAATTGTCTAAAAGATCATTTCTTGACAAAACTGAATATTAATATCATATCATCTTTAAAGATCTAAGTTAAAAAAATTATATTCTAACTAATATTTTCCTGTACTATCACAACAGTATCCAGCAAATTCAATTTAAAACCTCCACCTTACCTCACCAAATATTTACATGTAGAGTAGATGCTCTGGTGTGCAGCCACTTAAGACAAAATCCAATTTTAGAACTCTTTATTCCAGAATTATTTTCACTTTTTACCCAAATAATGGAAGTTCATATTGTTACTGTTTGAGCAAAAATATAATCCAAAAAAAAATAAAGAGTTGCCATGGTAATATTAATTTTTGATTTTCCCTGTTTTGAAGCCAGTGTGCGGCATACCTGCACTAGTGTTCGGCCCCATGTACAAACTCAATGGATAGTTCGTTCGCACATCATGTGTGCAATATCCCATCGGCCTGAGCCAGAGTCCCACACCAGAGCGATTCGGCCGCATACCGGTGTAGTGATATCTGACACTGACATCGCCATTCGCAGCTTTTGCTGGTGTGTCACACACACTGAATATTGACCACTGCAACTAGTGATCGGACACTTTTTAGCTTGCGACACATGAAAAATCCTAAAAAATCTAAATCTAAAATTAAAAATTTCTTGAAATTCAGCTTATTTTTCAAAACCATATTTTCCTTACCAACACGCATAAGAAAGGCATATTTTCAAAATTTTCAATTTTTCGTAGTGGGAACGCCAAGTGTATCGCTAAAAATGTGATATTTATGGATACTTTTTTCATGGCCACTTCTGTTAATTTTTTACTTTGGTAATGTACCCTGTGTGTGTGATATGTGATATATTATGATTTTATGTACATGTATATTACCGTATGTATTTTAAAGTGATTTTGCAATGCAAAACGATGGACTCTAGATGTAGAATAATCCAACATAACAAAAGTAATTCCATGAAAATCAAAAGGTAGCCCTGTCTTTACAATCAAATAAAAACATAGGAAAGTATCATTACATTAATATCTCCATTGATAAGAAAACAGGGAAGGAGAAAAAAATATATGATGATTTAAAATTATTCCAACTGGTCTCAGGCCTTGCTTTAAATCCTACCATGCTCTAGCAACCTAATACAGGCAGAGGAGTCTGAGTTTTCAGTTTCTGGCTGTTTTTGGCATAGAAGATCCAAAATGAGGATGTCACTGCTTATATTTATATATTGTCGTGAAAAGTCTTGAATTTTGTTGGTGTGCCAAATTCATTTAGAACCATTTCCAGTCATTTGGAATCAGCTATTGTTGTGATATATTTAACCCCTAGAGCCCACCTTGATTGCAGGGTATTGTACTGAGTACCCTTTTGATTATATTATATCCAAAATGAGTGGTGCATACTTTGTTTCCTTAGCATGAATGCCAGTTTTCAGGCTGTTGCCTGAATTCAGGCCTTGACTCCTCTCTGTTTCATTCTATTATTAGTTCTTGCAGGCTCTGTATTCTACAGAACATATTGAGCTCCTTCATGTCTTAGTCTCTTTTAAAGCAAATTAAGTAAATCCAACTGGCACCCCTGCATTAAGCATGAAGCCTGAGAATTAATGTTGTCTGCTTTATATATTTTTTTTTTTTGGTGGGGGGGGGGGTGCATGAAAAGTGAAAAAATAATTGGATTCCCCCATTGAATAGACAGCAACAGTAATAAACTTAACATCAATGTTTATAACTTGGTTGCAATTACAAGAGTTGAAGCCTCTGTGTAGTTTTGGTAAGCCTTGAATAGTCTTTTTTCTAATAACTTTGTGTTTAGTTCATATAATGAGAAAAAATAATTGGTACTTTTATATTTGTTCTTCTGAAGTGGAATGTTATACAAATTAAGATCAAAATTATTAAGAGGGTGGTCAAAAATAATAAGTTGGTCAATGTATTTCCTTGAAAATGAAGATGAATGATATACATGTAGCACGAATCATAATATAATTTTTTAACTGATTTCAAAAGTAGCTCTTTGACTATTTAGTGAAATTTCCCTTATCCAAGAGCCATATTCTGTTTGATTGCCAAACATTTTCAATTTTAGTTGATTATTAGGCTTATTTCATCAAGCAGATCAGCTTTGCATGTGTCAGTATGATGTAGGTGTTGGTTCCTGATATCATAATTTTTCTCATATAATGTAAAACAGACTCAACGGATCCAGTGTTGACAGGATGTCCCTCTGGGGCTACTGGTACACTTGCCCCTGGACAAACTCTGGTTACTGTAAACTGGAATCCACCTACTCCATCTGACAACTCTGGCGAAACCACACTGACTTCGAACTTCAGCCCTCCTGCCTCGTTTCCATTAGGAAGTACTCAAGTTACATATACTGTAACTGATGGGTCAGGAAACTCTGCCACATGCTCTTTCGCTGTCACTGTCACCTCTCAATCAGCAGGTAGGTTTATCGATGGAAAAAAATGTCAGTTTTTCACGAGACTGACAAGATTTGAAGTTCTGGTGAATCATACAAAGGGATGACGAATATTGGGTGTATATGAATTTAATTATGAGGATGTTAATGCCATTAACTGCAAACCTAGAAATTGTAACACATCTGTAAATCACTGCTTCACACAGATGATAGAGAAGGATAAAAGTCTCAATTATCACTAAATACAGCCATTGTGACCCCCTTCTCCATATACCACATGTGAATAATCCATGGTACTTGAGATGAATCCTTTCAAAATTAGGGTTAGGCCTATAACTTTTACTTAAAGTCATTGCATACTAAACAAACTTTTTTCTTCACTCCTTCATTTTTTTTCACTCAGACACTACTCCTCCAGACATCACATGTCCAGGTGACCAAACAGCAGCTGCACCAAATGGCCAGACAGTTACATTTACCTGGACTGCACCAACCCCTAATGAGCCAGCTAACGTAGTATCAAACAGGGCTCCTGGTTCAAGTTTTAATGTTGGAAGGTATGCTGTAGTGTACACTGCCACCGACCCTTCAGGCAATGTTGGACAGTGTTCCTTCTATCTCACTGTGACAGGTAAGATCTAGTGCTACTCAAATTTCTCTGACCGGTATTCTGATCTCTGGTTTAACTTAAACCCCAGTCTATGTTAAACCAGAGTTTAATTAAAACTGTCTTACAAGTAGACCGCAAGTCCAGTCTAAATTTCTGTACGAAGTTAAACCACACTTAGACTGGGGTTTAAGTTAACCCAGAGTTCAGAATGTGATTTTCTAAACCTGCTTTAAAGGAAAGGTTCACACTGGGTTTAAACCACACTTGGACCACAGTTTAACCCTTTCAGGACAGGAATTATTCAAGGACAGGAATTATTCAAGGGCTAAATTGATCACATTTTGTTCTTCAAATTGGCAAAATAATATTTTTCTTTTAGTGCTACATGGTTCTAATAAAATGTAATGCCTTTGAAAACAATATACATGGTTAGAAACTTCTCAAAAATTTGACAAAATTGCCAATTTTGATTAAAAAAATAATGATTTTGAATCTCTCAATGTGTTGCCAATTTAAGAATTTTAAAGCTTATTCTCCTATTTAAAATTCCTGGTATCAAATGCAATATGGTCATGGAACAGAAATGGACATAGTGTGTGCAGAGTTTTTTGCTCTTTCTACTCATGCATTTTTAGAGCTCTGAATCAAAAGTTATTAGGCCAAACCACAAAATGTGGTCAATTGTCTCGAAAGGGGTTAAAGGGTACCAATCACCAAAAAATATTTTGCCTTGTATGTTAGAGGTTCCATGTCGTTTTACTATATTCAAATTATGGGCTTGAAATATTACTTCTATAAAGAGATATTGCAAGTTTAATTACACTCTACAAGCTAAAAGCGAATCGTGAGTAGACTACTCGACGCACCCCTACGTGTTCGCCAACATAAGGGCTCGCGCGAAACCGAACTCAGAGTTCGGTTCCCACGTGTGCACCCTCACGTTATCCTTTATTTCCTTCATGCTCCTTAACTGTTGACCTATAGAATGCCAGATAAAGTTCTTTGAGATTGATGCTATACTTTCTAGTTGTACACAAATTATTTTTTCAGGTGATTGGTACACTATAAGTTAAACCAGAGTTCAGAATACCGGTCTCTGTCTTTATTTACCTCTAAAGTTATGTATCATATATTCATATAAATATCTCCTCTCAGCATATTTCATTCCACATGAACAAGCTAACATTGGTTGTTACAGTTAGCAAGAATAAAGAAATCTCTAGGCACAATTACTGAGAACAAATAAGCTAAACAAATAAAGATTTTAAAACAATCATAAAGATAAAGATAAAAATAATAACCGCACCTGATCTTATTTGGGTGTATTAGATTTATAAACGGCATAACTGCCTGGTTATTTTATCTAACTCACATTTACACTGAATTCTATATGTTCAAAAATATATCTGTTTTTTAAAAATCATTAAAAATTACATTTACATGAATAACAGTTACCTTGGCAATGAAAATTGATAAATATATATTTTTGTTGGTTTAAATCATGGAGAATATAATTCTGAACAGAATTTCCAAGTTTCGTTAAAAGAGGATTATGATATAAAAAGTTATGGCCTATAAGGTAACTTTTTATGTGTTCTATGTGTTGACAGATGTCAAAAAAATCTAAAATTTTCCCAAAATGGAGGTTTATGTAATGCTTTGCAGGTTACTCTACTGATGAGTAATTAAGGTGACCATTATCAAAATGGTGTTTGTATACACCAAAGAGATGTACAATATTTTCTCCTGTCAGAATATTGTATCAAATCCATATTAGAACCAAAGTTTAAAAACCAAATCAATTTTCACCCCAAAGTATCAAAAACTTCTCAATACCATGTTGGTTTGTATTGAAATAGACTGTTGCCATGTCAACGGTCAGTAAGGTACATACGTTTGGTTGGTATCAAAACGTGTGGAATATTAGTCTATATGATGACCAAGTTTCCATGAAATCTAATAATCATACAAAAGGTTACAGGGGAAGATGTCAAAAGGAGACAATGGGACCCCCTAAAAAATGGAATAAAAGCCCATTTTCATCACCTTTGACACCAATCTTGATTTTCACCATGAGTGGCGACTTTTTTATACCGCCGCCAAACGAGGTTTGAAGGGAGTATATAGGAATCAGCGTGTGGTTGGGCGGTTGGGCGGGCGGGCGGTCGGGCAGTCGGTCCACTGCAAATCTTGCGCATCGAACTACTTCCTCATTTTTCGAGCAATACTTGTGAAATTCGCCACACACATTGGTCTTGGGATGAAGATGTGCAAGACATATTTTTTGAATGTGTCAGAAACTCTGTTGCCATGGTAATGGCATATCATGGCAATAAATCAGGTTGAAATCTTGCGCATTGAACTACTTCCTCATTTTTCGAGCAATGCTCATGAAATTTGGCACACACATTTGTCTTGGAATGGAGATGTGCAAGACATATTTTTTGAATGTGTCAGAACTGCATTGCTGTGGTAATGGCATATTATGGCAATAAATCAGGTTGAAATCTTGCGCATCGTACTACTTCCTCATTTTTCGAGCAATGCTCTTGAAATTTGGCACACACATTGGTCTTGTGGTAAAGATGTGCAAGACATATTGTTTCATTGTGTGGCAAATTGGGTTATCATGGTAACGACATATGGCAATAAAACAGGAAAATATTGCACATCAAACCACTTCCTCATTTTTCGAGCAAAGCTCAGGAAATTTGGCACACACATTGGGGCGGGGGTATTAATCACCTTCAGGGATATTCTAGTTTTTTCTTGTTAACATCTTAAATATCTTAAAGTACATTATAAAGAAGATAAAAAAAGTTGGTTTCGTTTAGTCCTGGGGGGTGCATGGATACCCCTCTTAGATACCCTACTAAACCCAGGATGATGAATATTTATATCTCATGTACTTAGCCAAAATTTCTGAAATAAAGAATAAAAAAATGATATTGAAGTAAGCTTTTACTTGTTATTTAGGCATTGCCAACTTGATATTTTGGCATTATCACACAGAAGTAGGGCTGTCAGCTAAATACAATCATCTGATAAATTATCATCTTTGATTTTGATATGTACTGGAACATTTCTGTGGACTACTCCAATATCTGCATGTGAACTTTTGCAAGATGCGTGAATGATTTTTCTACAAAATAAGAATTGTTAAAAATCTGCTTGTGTACTTCAGCTACATATAGTTTTATCTATCATGTATTTAGAAGTCTTCACTGTTGCATTACTTTCATGTCTCAATTATATGCAGCTACTGATGGAAGGTCAGCTCCTATCATAAATGAATGCCCACAGCCCGGCACGACAACGGTCTATGAAACATATGATAACCCTAATTGCGGCGCTCGATACACAGAACCTTTTTCAAGTCAGGCTGGGGTTTCATCCACAGTTTCTCCTACAAACAGCTCACCACAGAACACCTATGCAGTTGGCAATTATCTAATTGTTTACTCATTCACCAACCCTCAGGGATATCAGACGGACTGTGTTATAAACCTGTCTGTTATTCGTAAGTTTGATTTATCTTATTTATCTTTTTCCCCACCCTACCGTATGTCAAAAAAAAAGTTAACAGTTGGGAAAAGTCCCTCCAAATAAATATTTCAGAATATTTTCAATAAATTTTAATTCTTGTAGATAACCTGTGGTCTCTTCATTGCAATAACACAAAAAAATCTGACTAGCAAGTACGTTTGAGTGATCAAAAAACCCTTTTGGAAAGGATGCAAAATTCAGACATGACAATAATTAGTATTTCTTCTGGCTGGTATCAACAAAGTTGAGAACCATTTAAGATTAACAGTTGAAAAAGTCTCCCCAATTAAATATTTCTAAATAATTTCAGGAAATTTTCATACCTGTGGATAGCTTAGGGTCTCTCCTATGAAATGACACCAAAATACCTCACAATATTTTATGCTTGAGTGAGCAAATGCCCCTTATGTGGAATGTTGCAAAATCCATACTTGACAAATGTTTGTTTATGTTCTGGCTGGTGTCAGTAAAGTTGAGAGTCATGAAAAGGCTTAGAAATTTCATATTCTGGTCATTAAAACACAATTTATGAAAGAACAGACTTTGTTCTCTGTATCTCCTGATGTATCCCATCAAAACATTATGGTTGAGTGAGCAAGCAAGGTGAAATTAAAAGATTCACCAAAATTTACATTTTGAAACACTGTATGGATTTAATGTTACTTTAAGTTTATCTTAAATGGTGTTTTATATCACTATGTGGCTCTTACTTGGAAATTACATGGCCCATTGTACATCGGCCAATTGTCATGAAGGTCTGAATCGATGAGTGCATGGCTATTCTCTGGCTATACCACTCATGTACATGTACATGATTCCTACAATTTATTTTTTTTTTTGTTAATGACCTCACATACGTGAAAGTCTGACCACAGCATTAGATGTAAACTTTAGTCAAACCTATTGGTTTTCTTAGTCATATGATATTTGCACTCCTTAAGAAATTAAGCTTTGCATTACTTTGGTAAAGATAATTTTGCTAAATGGCTTTGTAAAGCTAAAGGCCACAAATAGTTGTTAAACATTGTATTGAAGCTAAAGTGAGAAGTAAGAAAGATATTATGTTGTATTAAGAGCACAACAGTGAACATCATTTTATGTATTCATGATGCCTTTTTTAAACACTTTTTTGTACAGTAAAGACAGTAAAAGGTTTATATTGTGACTGAATTAGGATGGCTTTCAGGAGAAAATTGAATACCAGTCATCTTTTTCTGCTGCCTAATGGGTTGTTGGTGGACACATGCTCTGATGACAATTGCTCCATGATAAATATCCTACATGAAATTTTCATTTTCTACCTTGGAACATGCACTTTACCTCACCCTAAAGTTTAAACCTAGACCTGGGCCCGTTG
Source organism: Heliocidaris tuberculata (assembly GCA_025618425.1). Lineage (NCBI taxonomy): Eukaryota > Metazoa > Echinodermata > Echinoidea > Camarodonta > Echinometridae > Heliocidaris > Heliocidaris tuberculata. The sequence goes on along the minus strand of CM046845.1, from coordinate 17,982,739 downwards.
CATAAAACTTACCATTAACGGTAACTTTGCCATCAATGGTAACTACCATAGTAACATCACTCAACAGCCAATCAAAATCAAGGTTTCCATGGGAGTTACCATTGATGGCAAAGTTACCGTTAACGGTGAGCTTTATGCAAAGGGGCCCTGACCTAAAACCTGACTGCAACCCTAACCCTATATCTTTGACAAAATAAAGTCTGTAGCAGTTGTCTTTGGAGCATATGTTGGAGCATGCGAAATGAATTAATATAATGCATCTCATCTTTTCTGTCTTTTATTGTTCATGAATATTTCTTCCTATTCAGAGGGTGCCAATGTTTGCCGATGTCTCCCATGTCCTGATCAAACAATATGCTACTTCGATCCAAATAATGATGGGTTCATATGTCCTGATGCACCACAAGGAAGGAGTAAGAACAACACAATTTTACAGATATTAATATTAACACATACTTTTTATACTATAGTTTTTAACTCAATCAGAGGTTTTTTTAAATAAAATTGATTTAATGTATAAGGGCATTGCCATCATAATGTCAATCATTGTACTTTCATGGTATTTTACCATCAGAGTATGTGTATGTATATACATGTATTTCTGTTTGTATTGTGTCCTTAATCACTTCATATGAAAATAATGACTAAGCAGGAAATTCTCAAGTAAATATCTATACTTCAAATGACTACTTATTTATATTTGACAACTACAGCCTCAAATTTATATGAAGTTTTACTTTTATCTACTCTTGAAAGGGATATGAGAGCCAGTAAGAATATAGGGTTACATGTCGTTTTTCCTAAGGTTATGTTTTCCTGAGTTTTGTTTATACTCAGGCGGTTCGCAATCCCGAAAATGAAATAGGAACATAGTTTCGAAAATAAAAAGGGTTCATATTGTGGAAAGTTCGTAACTCCAAAATGTTATATAGGCCTAAGGCTCTATTGCATTTTCGGAATTTCAACTCTTTGGAATCCTGAACCGTTTTTCATTTTCTGAATAACAAACCTTCGGAATAACAAACCTTCGGAGTAATGCATCAAATGTTCAGAATCATGAACCCCCTGCTATAGCAAATTTGTGTTTCGGAATTACGAATCTTCGTAATGAAGAAGCTTCGGAAAAACGAGTACCCCCCGGATATAATTCCAAATTTTCATTGATATTCAACAACAAGTGAAAGTGCAAGATTCTAAGTTTTTTTATTGATATTCAAAGGTACATATAAAAGATTGCACGACTATGATGAGCTATGTACAGATCAACGATAATAAACTAAAGAGATTAATTAGCATGAGTATATCTATAAATTAGTATGCAATCTTTATTACAAAAGCTCTGTAAGATTATTTCTTCTTTTATTTCCTACAGAAAAGAGGCAAGCAGATTGGGAAGACTTGTGTAAGTGTAAAAACTTGCATTAATGTACTTAAGTGCAATTTAATATAAATGGTCACAGAAATTGGGTTCCCTTTTCCCTAGTCTATGGGCTGGAAATCCTTCCTAAAGCCTTAAGAATACAGTTTGGCATCAAAAGAAAATTGCAAAGTGAACCTGTCATTATGATCTACTGAACTGTTGATCATGTAGTGGAACAGTTACATCAGAAGGACATGTTACAAGAAGGATACATTGTGGTTTTCATCCTAATTGTCTATGATACAAGCTAAAGCACAGAAAACTTTGCTGATGAAGAATCCTACAACAGTCTGATGTGAATTGTATTTGGTTAAAAAAAAGTGTCCTTATATACATGCTTACATGTATATCCACACTCAATTTAGAATCAGTCCTCTTATTTTGTAATAAGTATCACTTCACTGCCAGGTTTACGATTAAGGAACAGCTTACATAATGTGGACTAGGGTTTACATTCATGAAACCTTACAAATTAGTTGTTTAACTACGTTCTCTTTTTAGTATGTAGTTAGGCAATTAAGCGTAGTATGGTTTTTTCTGATTACTGATTGTATCCTGGTACATGTACCATCATCATTGTTCATATCTTCATATGGATTGGGAAAGTGTAGTGGTCTTTGAAGCTCATATTACATGTAAGTCCATTTTTGTAGTTTCCACTTTAAAAACACATTAACAGAATCATTGAAAAATCGTTCTTGTAAATAAGAGTGGTGGGACAATGGAAAACATGAAAGGCTTGTTAAAAATGACCCCCTAACAGAGACTGAGCAAAAAAACACAGAATTATGAGAACTCATAAAATATCAGATAAATCCTACACATATCATTAAGAGCAGAAAGGAAGAAAAGAAGATGAGACATTTACAACAAGTTGATCCAAATTCTGTCATTTACATCTTCTTTCTTTCAGTTGATGATGCTCTTGAGTTCACCTGTGCCTGTGAAAATGGTGGAAGCTGTGTAGAGACACCTGAGGGAGATATCATGTGTGAATGCCAACCGGGATACTCAGGAGTCCTCTGTCAACATGGTAAGAGAGCCAAAGGATTCCCCTGAAAGAGACAGCATGCATACAGTGTAGCAATCAATTATTTGTACATACAATGTACTTGAATTTTTTTTTTTTTTAGTGAGCACAAAACGATTATAATCATTCAGACAGATACATGCATATCATTTACTGATTGAAATGAAAAAGCAGTGAAAGAAGGCACTGTAATGGAAAACTTGTGTCATTAAATGTTATTCTTGATATATGTTTTTAAACTGGGTGGCACCATAGGGTTAAGGCCATAGCATATGGAGAGAGATAGTTGTGACGCACATATGCAAGTGCATCCTTGGTCAAATCATGGAGCTCAGAATAATTCTCTCCACTAGATTCATCATAAAGAAAATAGGCATACTGTTACATCAGACATGATAATTTGTACACTGAAACATAAATGTATACCATGAAACCTTTTGGTATGCTTAAAATTGATAATTATAGTCAAAAATATTTTTAAAACACAGTTCCCAAAAAAAACTGAGAGATGAAATGTATTTGCCCTAGAAAATGCGTAGGTATTGTAGAAAGTCATGGAGAGAACAGTTTGAGGGTCTTTGAAATGACTGACCAATCATTTGCACCTCTCCGGTGACATAAATATACCTCTCAACTAGCTACAACACGTGTGGTGAAAAACATGCCTTTCATGTTTTCCCCTCTATAGATGATAACATGAAAGCCGACATTCCAGCTGTGTTGCTTGGTAGAGATCCCTGCTCATCATACCCTTGTCTTCACAATGGTACCTGTATGGTAGAAGACCATGAACAGTACTCTTGTTTCTGCCCCCCAGACTGGACTGGACATGACTGCGAGATGTGTAAGTACTGAAATTATTTCCCATTTGTACAGTTGGTTACACATTATCCCATTAAATACTGAGCCCAATATTTTCTCAGTCTTGGGTATTCATTTTATAGTGATCTTGATCTCAAATCATTTAAATGGAAAAATATGTTTCTCTAGAGGTCTGGGCAGCATGTCACAAAACCATACATGTTTACTGACATCCGATTGAAATACCTTTTGAGTTTATTACACAGTGGGATGTCGGCAAACTTTGATATGGAGGTCAAATCACAAACAATATTAGGAACAATAATAAGATGCTTGCGATATGTTAAAGAATGACCTGTACATGTATCTACTATTATGATCCAAGATAACTTTTCTAGTGAAGTCAGATGATATAAACTGTTTGAGAGACTTCCTTCACATATACAGGGTTCCCACGGTCATGAAAAAAAAAAAAAAGTCATGGAAAAATAGATTATTCTGGAAAGTCATGGAAAGTCATGGAAAATGAAGGAAAAAAAATCTATGGCAGCCTTCCATCACAAACATGAAATAATATACATACATGTACATGTATATATCACTTTGTGCTAATTGCATGCCAATTGGTTGCCGCAACCCATACCAAAATGGTACTTACCTAGTCATGGAAGAAGGCAAAAATGGGTCATGGAAAGTCAAAGAATTTGGTTTTCAAATTTCTGTGGAAACCCTGATATATCACATATATCCTTAATGCCCACCTGCTTGGAGTCTTTTGGGAGACATATATTTCTTTCTTATTCTCAATTTCGGCAGACTTAGAGGTACACCGTGACATGGGAGGACATCATGACTTGGAAAGAGTAGGAGACAGGACTGGCATCAGGAACTGGCCTACCTTAACAGCGATGAGCCTGCTCGTGATAGTCATCTTAATCCTCTCCATCACTATCTGTAGGATCATACCCCATGTGTCTGGTAGGACCAAGACCCGCCCAGACGAAGTAGCATTTGTCAACTAAAAATATACAAACTTAGTTACTCGCTCTTAGTTATACACTTGCGAAATATGTCAGGATTTCAATGCATGACTTGCACTTATGGGAGCGTGAAATTTGACATTTGGTATTAAAACATCATACAGCAAGTATCTCATTCTGTACAATAGATATTACTCTGTAACCTTTTTTTTTTTTCTTTTTTTTTTTGGTTTTGTTTTTTATGCACAGGCTCATGAGAAAATAAAAGTCTTTTTGAGAAAATGAACAAAGCTTACCATGTAATGTCTAGACCTTGTAGTATCACCACTACAATAACCAGTGTCAAAGAAGGTCAGTAGAACAATGAATTGTTTTAAATTGATATGTGTGTTAATTCATCATGCTATTGTTACCTTCATCCTTTAGAACCACTTATTTGAATGTTGAATTAACTTTTTTAAACATGTATATATGAATTGAGCACCAGTGCTCTTTTTTATCATAAATAAAATTCTACAGAAAATTTCAGTTGGCTTAATGCCAAATATGCATCTATATGTATAATCAATATTCTGTTGCACAATCTGGTTTACATGTAGGCTACACAATGGTGAAAATTTTAGTAAAGATAACATTTTTGCTATTATGTTTTAGGAAAAAATATCAAATTGGAGCTCTATTAGTTTGTACTCAGTCGGGGACTAGCCCTATAATTAGCGAGCGATTGTCCATTGAGTTGACCCCCTTTGACCTCACCAGTTCTTGCATTTTCCTACGATTTACGTAAAGTTGTTTACAAATGCAAGCTGAAAAATAATGTAGTAAACACCACTTTTTGTAAACATAAAGTTCGAAAAATTATTAAATATAGATGTATCTTTCACAACAATACTGCATAATCAAAGCTCGACCAACGAAAAATATGAAATTTTAGCGATATTTCTTCGGTTACAAACAGAAAATTTTACCTGTTAAACTTCTCCTAAAATTCCTCATTTCGGCTGGATTCGCAAGAAAATCACTGTCATGAATCATTTTATTGTACATTTTTCTATAATCATATGGTATTTATATTTCAGGATTTTTGCAGACAATCATTTATAACTACAAATTAGTTCATGTGGGAAGTTTCAGCTCATAAATCGCCAAAATAGAGGCACAAATTAAAGTTTCTTGTTTTGCCATTGTGATGACCACATGCACGCACTGAGCTAGAAGTCCGTTGGTAATTCAAAACAAACCAGGGGTTAATGAGATGCAAATTGTACCGTAGCGCTGGGCCTGTACTATTTCAGTATATCCTTGATTTATGATATGAATAGTGGTGTACTGAATGCAGCAGATATATTCCTGTAGACACAGAATGATTATTTGCTATAATGTATGTTATATCTATCCTTTAAGATTAAGGGAAGAAAAACTGAATTGTTTTTCTGAAATTTATAACGATATTCTTTGCTACTACATATGGAGTGTACATATAATACAAGCGATGCCTATATTTTTTCTTATTTCCACCTACATGTATTAGCTATAGATTTTTGTTTTATTTTGGTTTTGTTTTGTTTTTTTGCATTGAGAATCAAGATCACATCAATAATGCTACTTCCTTTTGTATCATATTTTTATTTTGGTAGAGGGATTTTCTTATTGTTTTATTGTCACGTTTAGATATTGTGAGTACACTCTGTATGCAATTCTTAGTTTCATACTTTTTAAAGTTTTGTCTCTTGTTTTCGCAGATGCATTAGACTTTAATGTAAACACAATAGCTGGTCTCTATGCTATGTAGCAAAAGTGAATCATATGATTAATTGAAAATTTCAAACAATTTTGATTTGTCGATTGTAATTGTGATTTAATGCAGCGCAGGAGGAACCAGAGTTTTGTAGAAGTTCAGTAGACAAAATAGTTTTATTCTGTACTAATGGTCTTTCATATTAACAAGGCAGTGGGTTGTCTTTTCTTTCTTTCATCCGTCATGCATTTAGTATAAATATTATTTCAGTAATGATATAAATATTCTCTATTTTAGGAGGTGTTTTTATATACTAGTTCTACTAGTTCATGAAGAGAAAAAGGAATCGCTATGCACTTTGTTTCATAAGAGAAGATCTGAGAATTAATGTCTTTCAATTGCAACTCATGTGCCTGTTACCAAATATGTAATTCTTGCTTACTTGTTTTATATGGAACATTATTTTTCATGATCTGAAGAACTCTTAAAAATGTGTTGAATACGTGTTTGATATGTGTAACCCTGTGTATAGAGAAATATGTGTAACTTCAAAGTATAATAGCAAAATAGAATACCATTCACTAATTTCTGAAATTACAAAGACAATCACCATTATCCATATTTTTGTCTTTCATTCTTATATGAATCATTGGGAATAAATACTATTATGGTGGTGAATACATTTATACCTATCTTTTATTGGTTTCTAATAAAGCAAAGCTGCTTTAAAAGCTATTTCTACGTGTCCATGTTTTTCCTTTATTTACATCAAGTCAGAACATTTTTTTACAGGCAGACTAACTCCTCATGACACCTTCAGTTGATACAAAATTTTGTAAATGTTTATTTTTTTCATGCAAGTATGATTGCAGTGGCAGAATCCAGGGGGCAAGGAAGCATATGCTCCCCCCCCCCCCCCCTGCCAACTTTGATGAACTGTCTTTTTCTTTTCTGTCTGAGATTTTAGAGATGATTTTGCCTGTTAAAATGTGATCACATTTTAGGATTGTCAGATATTTTGGACATGCATGCATTGTGCAGTCCCCTCCCCCCCCCCCCCCCCCCCCCACCCCCCATTCTGCCCGTGGTGTAAAGAATCCTTGCTCCATCAATGGATTGAGAGAAATACTGGTATTTTAAATGTAATATAATGTTTGTTCAGTGAGTCATGTGTAGTGTAGAGATCGTTTTTGTCTATGGATTTGAGGTAAAAATCACCAAATTCATACCTGTGGTATATCTCTTAAATGCGCAGGTCAAGTTCGTAAATTAGTTAAATCTGACCAAGGTCAAAGGTTACATGGTCAATGAACTTTCTACAAAAAGCACTGTTATCACAAGTAACTTCCCATACAGTGCATCCCAGAAAAAACAAAACCCTACAACAAAGGGTTATTGTGAGTGACCACACTATGTTGCTTAATGACAATAATTATCTATTTTCCATAACTAGAAGCATTATGCTTTTAAAAAATACCTTGATGGCATCCATCCATACATGCTTTCCCGAGCAGCAGCATTTTGAAAAATGACATGTAAAAACTCTGTAGTGACGGATTTGGTTAAAACTGTGAAAACAGAAAGATCACATGGAAACATGACCTAAATGTATCATGACTTTTAAAACCCTATGGGAAGACTGTTTTCATCTTTTTCTTTCAATAATGCGGCTATGCGGGCAAGGATAATGCCCTCATCATAAAACAAAAGGATGTATTGTCGATATTAGGGGTTAAGAAAGGGCATGTTTTGTATTTAAATAGTACTTGCAATCAAAATGAAAAGCAATTTTTTGTTGCATTTTTCTGAACTGAACTTTCTTTTTAGAAGAAAGTGGTCAGAAAGGTGATATTTTTCATAAAAGTAAAGTAAGTGCCACTTTCCATTGTCATCAAATGGAAATACAAGGGGAAAAGGGCACATGAGGCAGGAAAAATACCAAGATTATGGCAATTTCCCACCTCAGGTGGGACACCTTATCAATGAACTTTCTGCAAAAAGCACTGTAATCAGTAATTTCTATGGAATTGAGGTAGTCACCAAATTCATACCACAGGTACATTTCTTTCATAGTGCAGGTCAAGTTTGAAAATGAGTTGAATCTGACCCACGACAAAGGTCAAAAGGTCAATCAACTTTCTACAAAAAGCACTGTAATCGCAATAACTTTTAAGGATTTGAGGTAGAATCACCAAATTCATACCACAGGTACATCTCTTAAATGGCGCAGGTCAAGTTTGAAAATGAGTTGAATATGACCAAGGCCAAAGTCAAAATGTTAATGAACTTTCAGTGGGAAAATTACCTCACATGTAATAACTTTTTGTACCTTTGAGGTATGATCACCAGATTCACATCACAGTTACTTCCCTTGAAGGCACAAGTCAAGTTCAAAAAATAGGTTAAATATGACCTAGGCCAAACTCAAAAGGTCAATAAACTTCATTGAAAGCTTAAGTATTTACTAGAATAACAGCATGCACAAACAGCATTCTCTTATTTTCCAGGGATAAAAAATATGTAACATTATTTTTGCTTAGTATAATAAAGCTGCTGGACCAAAGATGACATTTTCATTCGCATAGCGAGATACAGGCGAGACAACGCTTGGCGTTTGCCTTTTTTATCCCTAGGGTACATTATTTGTGTTTTACTATCCAAATGGTTTGTCCTCGTGTAATGTATACAAGCAAAGTCTGTACTCATTATCTGTATTATTTTTGTCCAGTTTAACCTTAAGCATTTTATTTGGAACCTGTGAAGAAGGTTTCATTCTTGTGAAAATAAGAATTTTACATATTACTATATATTCTTTTTTTTTTATCATTATGGATTTTATTGCTTCATTTCAGTAAACAAAATACATGTATTCAAGAACAATAAATCATGAATCATATATAAATGAAAGGTGTTTTACAATCCAGCAAGTAGATCATGTGATATATTCAATGGTTTCCATTTATCTTGGTGAACTAAACTTTTGCCTTGTCTAATTGCAATAACTCGCTTTACTTTTTCTTTAAAAATTATGTCTTTTTGAAAATGTTTGAAAATCAATGTTTTATCACTATATCTATATCTGTAAATAAAGTACTTAGCGTAATACAAAATTGTGTTGACTAAACCATGCCTTGTATGGACTCCAAAACAAATATCTAAAACTGAAAGAGGCAAAGTAAGAACGTTTAAATCAGCCAACCATTTGTTTACTTCGTTCCAAAATATCTTAACAACTGAACAATAGAAAAACAGGTGCATAAGACTTCGACTTTCTTTGTGACAGAAATTACATCTTGGTGAACTTTTGATACCAATACGAAACAAAAATTCATTAGTGGCGATTCTTCGATGAATGAACTTAAATTGAAAAGTACGTATCTTCGTATCGAGCGTGGCCTTGAATATTCTTTTAAAACGATCTTGCCACTGAATTAACGTTTCTAAACTCATATTAAGATCACTTTCCCATTTATTCAAATGATTTGTAGTATTCAAACTTAAACATACCTTATTTACAAACAATGAATAACAAAATTTTGTGGGTTTCTTCTTCGATAAAAATAAATGTAATTTTTGGTCATCGGAAGAATAGACAAAATTACCTTGCATAAACATATTTATCCATGATGACTTGATAGCATAAACAATAGCATAGTAATGCATAAATTGATTAACGTTGAGATTAAAAATAAGTTGCATTTCTGTAAATGATTTAAAACTGCCATTCTCCTTCAAAATATCACTAATAAACTTAATTCCTCCATCAAACCATTTTCTGAAGAAAACTGTTTTACCATCTATCTTAAAAAATGAATTATTCCATAAAGATTGTGATACAATTTCCTTGAATTTGACAGGATTGTAGTATTTATAGGAGGACCAAGCTATCAAGACATCGTGCCAAAATTGGCCAACCTGAAAAAGCGTTACATCATCAGCACAGAAATTACCCCTGAAAATAAATTCTCCACCATATGAATTCACTTGATAGAGAAAAAAATGTTTCCACATGCCTTTATTTTGGTTATCTAGAACCCTTTTAACCCACGAAATTTTCAGAGCACTACAGAAACTTTTGATATGGGTCATTTTCAGCCCCCCATTTTCATATTCATTGAACATTATATTCCTTTTGATACGGTCTTTTTTCCCACTCCATAAAAATTCAAAGAATGTCCTTTGCAGAGTATCAAAAAAACTTTGTGGTGGGTCTAGTAAATTACTGAACAAATAAACAACCTTGGGAAGTATCAATGATTTCAATACTGTAATTTTTCCTAAAAGAGACAAGTTGCGAAGATTCCACACTTTCAGGAGTTTGTACGTTTCTTTCAATTTGACATCAAAATTTATCGAACAAATATTTGACAAATCCTGTACTGGAATGTGTATTCCTAAGTAATTAATGACATTGTCTACCCATTCTAAAGTTAGTTGTCTACACAATGTACCTTGAAAATTTCCTAGCCTCACAATTTTACTCTTATTGACATTAATTTTAAAACCAGAAATATTAGAATATTTGTATAACATATCGAAACATGTAGAAAGATTATGCTCATTAGCATCAAGATAAATCAGTGTATCATCAGCATATTGACTTAATCGTATTTCATTTCCGTTAAAATTAATTCCCTAAATTTGTGTACTCTGTCTCAACATAATTCCCAGTATCTCTGCTCCAATCAGAAACAAGTACGGAGAAAGAGGGCAACCTTGTCTAACCCCTCTGTGGAGATTAAAAACAGAAGTTGAGAATCCATTATTTATGACACAGCTTTCGATATTTGTATACATCAGTTTAACAAAAGATTTAAATGTATTGCCAAAGCCAAACTTATTTAAACAAATATCTAGAAAATTCCATTCAACAGAATCAAAGGCTTTTTCGAAATCTATCGAAAAGACTATACCTTTGATTGAATTTTTTTTGCTTAACTCTATTGAATCTAAAAATAAACGAATATTTTCGCCAATATATCTACTCTTTAGAAATCCAGTCTGATCTCCATGTATTATAGAAGGGAGAACTTTTTGAAGTCTGGTTGCGAGAATCTTTGCCAATGAGATTGGACGCCAGTTCTTTAAATATAGGTTGTCTTTTTACAATTGGTGAACTGTGTCCATCCATGAAGAGAGGAATTATAACCCTTCTACCGAAAAAAGGCAAATATTACTATATATTCTGATATATTCAGATATTTTCCTAATTCAGAAATAAGCATCAGTGTCAGGGTGTTGCTCTAATAAGAAAATGAAGAACATTTTTTTGATTAATACAAAGTTTCCCTGTTCCCTTAGGATACTTTTCTTTTGTTATATACCTCTACGAAAAATAGATAATATTGCACATGCATACATGTACCACTCTCCAGCTCTAATTATTTCTCCGTAATGATTTAGCATTTGGAGATCTTACAGCATGTGTATTATCTTCAGTGGTTACTCAATCTTGTCAGTCACAAAACGTCTTCACTCACTAATAAGGACTGCAGAATGCAAAAACGATATTGAGCTTACATGTATATTCTAAATGTACATGTAGTGTATTGTAAAATGTCAGCACAAACATTCCAAACAAGATTAGTACAATACGCATACGCGTTGCTATAGGAGTGGTGTGGTATAACTAAAGACTTTTAATAGTATCAAGACAGATTACTCCCACCTACTTCCGTAGTACATTCGGCAGACGCAAATTGCTGTGTTAAAATAGACTCGGAAAAATACGTTCGCCATAGGTATAACACGTGAAAAGCTGTCTCATTTTTTCTTGATATTTCATATCTTACTCTATCTTTTTCAAGTCTGATTTTTGCATGAGAGAAAGGATGGATAGTTCAAAAAACATTTATTGAACCTTTATTATTAATAAATGCCACTATGAATCCCCGGGATCATGCCTGCTTTTTGACATAATCATCTGCCATAGGGTTAACACGTGAAAACATGGATTTTAAGAATGATTATAGTTCCTCTGGTATTTCCTTGAATTTCATGTAAATGTGGCTTACATGTAATTTGAGACTCTGAACAAGATTAATGATGGCTCAAAAAGTGGAAGGGACCCCACATAAATCCCCGGGAATATGCATGCTTTTGGCCTTCCAGCTCCCATAGGTTAACACGCAAAAACAGGGATTTTCGAATGATTATAATTCCCCCAGAATTAGATTAAAATTTTGAAAAATGTGACTTAAATAAAATTTAAAGCTCTGAAAATGTATGATTAAGTCTCAACTAGTCGAACAGACCCCGCATAAATCCCAGGGAATATGCATGCTTTTGACCCCCCAAAAGTCTCGCCTGCCATAGGTTTACACGCGAAAACAAGGAATTTTAGGATGATTATAATTCCCATAGTTTTTATTTGAAAATATAAAAACTGTTATTTACATGTAATTTGAGGCTTTGAACAAGCTTACTGAAGGCTCAAAAAATTGAAAAGACCCCACATAAATCCCGGGGAATATGCATGCTTTTGACCAAAACAGTCTCGCCTGCCATAGGTTTACACGCGAAAACAAGGAATATTAGGATGGAATTCCCATAGTTTTTATTTGAAAATATAAAAAATGTGAATTACATGAAATTCAAAGCTCTGAAAATGTATAATTAAGGCTCAATGATTCTAGTAAACCCCCCATAAATCCCCGGGAATATGCATGCTTTTGGCCTTCCAGCTCCCATAGGTTAACACATGAAAAGAGGGATTTTGAAATGATTTTAATTCCCCTAGTATTTATTTGAAATTATGAAAAATGTAATTTACATGAAATTTAAAGCTCTGAAAGTGTATAATTAAGGCTCAATGAGTCCAGTAACCCCCCCCCCCCCATAAATCCCCGGGAATATGCATGCTTTTGGCCTTCCAGCTCCCATAGGTTAACACATGAAAAGAGGGATTTTGAAATGACTTTAATTCCCCTAGTATTTATTTGAAATTATGAAAAATGTAATTTACATGAAATTTAAAGCTCTGAAAGTGTATAATTAAGGCTCAATGAGTCCAGTAACCCTCCCCCCCCCCCCCATAAATCCCCGGGAATATGCATACTTTTGACCAAAAAAAATAATTTGTCATATAACACGTGAAACCGTTTGTTGTTATTGATGACGTAATGTGGGCGTGTAGTATCGATCACGTGAGATCACGACATCCAATGAGATCGTGCGCTAGCAGACGACCATGGAGCAGACGTATGTCCGCCCGCCCAGGGGCCCAGCCTAGCCGGTATTAGAAGAAACTCTCACTAAATTCCAGTTCACTATTATATTTCTAATGTACCAGAGGCAAAATTCAATGTATTAAATTCATAAATTCATATAATCAATGTTCTACCACCGAATTACGCTTAGCCAAAATGACTGATGTGAGATCATGCAATCGTGAAATAGCTGAGCTGAATAGCGACCGACAAGGTGTCTAGCTCTAGTTAGGCTAGGTCTACCCCTCTGCGATCCCGCTCGAGATGGTGACGTTGCCGATAGAACTCTTTTAGTTTGCCAAAGGTGTTCTCCTCAAACTTCGCTCATCAAAGTTTTTTACTTTGCTGATCGTCGTTTACTTTGGCTTCAGCGAACGAGACCGACAATGTAGTGGGAGGGGGCTTCTGAAGAATCTGAACCCTATTATGGATATGAGTCTGACACACTGACAGTCCGTGACAGGGGCGAATGCAGGATGTATAGTAAAAAAAAAAAAAGGGGGGGGGCACAAATGCAGGGCTGTCAACTTTTTGGAACTGCTGGAAGGGAGATTCGAATTTTTTCTTCTCACCATTCCTCCAAAAGTTGCTCCGTGTGGGGGAGGGGATAATTTTTTTCGCCAGTCCTCGAAAAGCTGCTCAGTGGGGGGGGGGGGGGGGGGGGGGGGGGGAGGGGTGAAAAGATTTTTTTTCTTCTTCTCGCCGGCCCTCCAAAACAAAACAAAAAACAAAAAAGGGCCCGGGGACAATGATGTATGACTTTCTTTAAAAAAGGGGAGGGGGCATGGGCCGGGATTGCGCCCCCCCCCCCCGGAGGGTTAATATACCAACATCGTTAGCCTCGTAGGCTCCCAAACTAATGGTGCTTTATTTACATTTTAGACCAGAGTCCGTGTATACCTGTAGTTTGTAGTTCAAAAGAATGTAATTCCTATTCCAGGGGCGGATCCAGGATTTTGTAGAGGAGGGGGCGCAGAGCCGAAAAGTTCACAATTAAAGAGGCAATTTTTTTATTGTTTACTTAAGGTATGCCAGTTGGGTTCCAAAAAGGGGGCGCGGTCGATTCGCCCCCCCCCCCCTGGATCAGCGCCTGCTATTCTGTCATGGATGTGAAGAATGGGATTGCATGGTGTTGGTGGTCGATCTCATTAAATTGAACCATTGAAGGAAAAAAAAAAAACAATAAGAGATCATTATTTTGTCCTCATTTCTATTGGAGTCATTTTTATAGATCGGTTGTAAGAGAGAATAAGAGAATAAGAGATCATTAGAAAATGAAAGCCTGTGAGAGGGGGAAGGAAGGGAGAAAGAGAGAGAGAGAGAGAGACAAAGGGGGCTGGGGCAAAAGGAATGGGATATTCCTACAAAGACAGAATAGGACTGGTAATAAATAAATTATATCATCAGCTGCTATTGTTGGTTACTAGTTAATTCAATTCAAAATAGCCCTAGTCTCAAACTGCTACAGCAGAATGTTACAAAAAACTTACTGTAAGTTATTTATATTGGTGGAGTATCCAGAAATGCAGGGGAGGGGGGGGGGGACTCACACCTGACGAACAAAAAATCATCAGATGCTGTCTATTCTGAATTTTCAGACAAGCAAGGGAAAAAAAGTCACATTTTTCATGTTCCTTCTGTGCGGGGGGGGGGCACACAATTCCTTTCATTCGATGTGTAACTATAAGATATGTCAGATTTGGTTTTGGCTGGCACGTAGGGCACGTGCATTCCTGGATACGCCACCAATAAAAAAAGAGAATCTTGGATACGCCACTCTTAATTAATATTTGTATTTAAGGAATTGCTCGCACGCAATCTCATTTTAATAAAGCCTTTTCTGTCTTGACTTTTAACATAAGGCCATAGATTTACATTATACGTCTATAATCCCTAAAATTTACATAAATCATGATATCAAATGAAATATTCTGATTTAGAAAAATAAAGATAGCATTTTATTTATTTATTTATTTTCATTTTTTTTACTTTTCTCGACATTCCCGTCAGATATCGCAGTGTTTGCTCATACAGAGCTTAATATCAGGGAACATGCTTGGACCATCCCCCCCTCCCCATGATATGAATATTAATAGAAACTTCACAGCAAAAGGCTTTAACAAAAATTCAAACATCTCTCAGTCCTAGCTCCCCCTCCTAACTCTCTCCCTCTCCTCCATGGTGTTAGAGTACGTTGATTCCTCTCTGTTTTGGGACATAAGTTTGTATTTGAAGGGACAATATCAAGATTATGCCCTTTACGGCTTTACCAAAAGCGATGCACAGAACAAGAAGAAAAAATAAAGGAAATAAAAAATACAAACATCTTGATAAAGACTATAATCTTCCCTCTCGGCCGATCGACACGTACCACAATATATACGCGTGCTTTATTTCGGGACTGAGCACTCTTCGTATTTAAACTCTTTGGTATAACCATAGGGTATGAAGAGGTTGGTTGCTAACTATAAGCGAGATGGGAATAAAAAGCAATCACCACTTCCCGACTTTACGCGTGCAGGCGTTTCCCAGGCATGAATCCTCCACTAATAGCAATATTGCACAATTTCCCAATTATAGTTACACAGATAACACCACAGAAATTATCACAAAACTACTTGGCTAGCTCAAGCGAGATTTTGGATTGTTCTCTGAGTGAATTGCAGAGAATAAGATGATGAAAGAGGTAGTACAAATTTCTCCAGGTGAGATGAAGGAGTGTAGAATGTAAAGGATTGAATTGTAGAAATTGCTCCAATTGAAGTGCAGGAAACAAATTCAGAAGTGTAAAGATGACATCCTCAAATTATCGTGTTAACTCGAAGAGAAAACTTTGAGAAGTGTATCTCTAGCAAAGATGGAGATGAAAAAGTTTTTGTTCTCATCCCTTGCTAGAGAAGCAGGATGAAAGAGAAAGAGAGTATTGTTGCAATTCCTTGAATTGAGGGTGAGTCACTAATGTGTGATGGCTATGCAGCTGACCACTTGTTGATAAATAAATGTGATAATACAGGAGTGGTAGTGACTTCTATAGTACAAAGGGCAATGTCCTCTCAAAATGACTTTGTACAATTGGAAATGAAAGTGAGAAATTCAAGAAAAAGATGAAGTGAGGATGAGGAAAATACTACAGGTATAACATCATTGCCTCCTTTGCAAGTAAAAGTATTCTAGCGAAGTTAAATAATGATATTCTATTGTGTCATGATATGTAATTTCATACATGTATACTTTTCCATTTGTTAGGTTTCATAAGATCTCTTAACCTTTAAATGTCTTATTCTTTTTCTGATTTACCTCAAATTTTCACTACTCTTTTCCTTTTAATCTCTGATTCCACCCAAATCTAAGAATGATTAATTCTCCCACATATGTATCAAAGATACCCTTGAAGTTCGAAGCGGGTCCCTCCATTATGAAAGGATCTGTAATAGAAGAACATCATGTAGAAGAGATGATGAAAGAGCACGTCATCGTAACGTTCCGGAACCAAGCATTATCTAATATTTATACACAAACAGGGATGATGAATCTTTATCTTAGATGGGAAACAGGTAATGCCAAATGAAAAGACTTGGACACATCACTATACTACACTGGCGTAAATCCCGGGGGGATGGGGGATATATCCCCCCCCCCCCACACACACACACACACACACACACTTTTCGAGGAGGGGGGATGGCCTGTACAATCATCCCCCCCCCCTCACTTTTCACGAAAGAAATGAAAAAATATATGTTACTAGATAATTGTTGTATCGGCGAAAATTCTCCCTGAAATGCCGCTAAACACTTGAATTGAATCAACTTTAATTTAAAGAATGATAATAAAGGGCCTGCTCACCATCGCCATACGAAAGACCTATGCCATTATCATAAAATTGAAAAGGAAAAAAAGAATGTCGTTCCCTTCTGATCATGATATGTACATGGGCAAGTGGTTAAGATGGAATGTCGAAAATGTAACTTTACGCGCATATTAGCATTCCAATCAGGACATGCATGCTGTATGTTAGTTTGGTTGTGGATGAGTTTGTTGTACCGCATGTGTTTTTTGAATGACAAAACGTGCCTTGTGTTTGTCAAACAAGATCACGTTGGCAAATTATTTCAACCATTCCCCCCACTCCTCGATACGGATTTACGCCACTGCTATACTATATATATAGGCATAATTATTTATCCCATTGTTCATATACAGCAGCTGTATTAAAGGAGAATGAAACCCTGGGGGGGAATCAGTTTTAATGAAAAGAGAGGATAGAGAGAAGCAATTTTTAAAAAGTTCCATCAAAATCGGTCACGAAAGTCTCAATTTACTTTCTATGGCGATCCTCAAATTGGCACTGTTGCTTCAAAGTGACAGGTTTAGTAGTACAACTCTCAATATGTTTTGTACACAAAATTTCATATTTTCTCCATTATCTCTTAAAGTACACATTCAAAGAAAATCACAAATATGATAAATAATGTATCACTAGAAACTGGCAAGTTAACAGATAGCAATCGTATCAGTTTAAAGTCAACTACATATCAGGTAATTAAACAATAATACAAATAAAACTACCTCCCAGCATCTGCGATATACAAGCGCTTCGCCAAAAAAATAACAATGTTTCAATGACGTCAATAAAGGGAACAATCCTGTCCAAGCAGACGACGTCCCATAAAGAATGAACATAAGTGCAGTGCAGTTATTTCTCAAATTATAAAGAATTTAGTGTATTCAAACGTGCCCATATTTCACACCATTCTAAAATGGGAATGAAACAGATTCTGATTACTGAAATATTTTGTTTGTAAATATATAGGATGAGGGTTAATGAACAATCAAAGAAACCACACTTTCAAATTGAAAAGCCCGCTGAATGATTGCAAGGACGGTATTTATCCCTCATTCAACGCCGAACGTCCAGCGGTGTATGCAGCTGTAAATGAAATGGCGTCTATTTTGTTTACAAGCAACTGATACCTTTATTCTTGTAACGCTTCATTTTTCATCCAAATAAACCCATGCACGGGGTTTAGAGTGAGGCAACATATGGATTAAACATAATAGACTAATGCTAGTGAAGTGAAATAACTGAAGAGAAGATGACAAAACAGGCACTGAAAATATGTGAGATGTTATGGGACATCGTCTGCTTGTGCAATTAACGTCCTCCCTTTGACGTCACACATTTCAGCGGCTTTCGGAGAGCTGTTCAGGTGCTATGTCGGGGCTGTATTTTAGCAATTTGTAATTGATAATAATCATTACTTCGAATGTTTGCAAGCGTCGAATTTTGACAAACTTGTCCGGTCTAAGCTTCACCTACGCAATAATGAAAATTAAGTCAGTTTTAAAAATCAATGAATATCTACTTTAAGGTGCAGCTTGTCTCCTTCTTAGCTCAAGATATATCACGGGAAAATGTATTTGACACAACATATGTTAAGTTCACAAAAAGACTATCTGCCATACCTTGTATTTTTTTAATGTGGTAGCTCAGTTAAGGTGGACAAAATGCCTTGTCCGTTAAGCCCGCCGCACACTGTACGATCCGACTGCGATCCAACTGTGAGCCCAATCGGATCGCAGTCGCAGGACATCACAGACTGTACGATTCCACTAAAACCCCATATATCCGATGATTTTGCAGCGCGTGCGTATTTGGCATGGAGTAACCATTTTCATAATGTCCTGTATATTACATCAATTAAAAAGACAGGTATCTTGAATTAAAATAATATATTTTGTCCACTCTCTTTGTCCGTCATGTTCATAGTGTTAAGACAGATTATGAGTTACTCTTTACCATGAAATAAACATCAAGGTCACAGAAGACGTGAAATTGTCATATGGTGCCACCAAAGTTGGGTATACATTTTATACGCACTGTATATAAAGAATTAGAGGGGTCTTTAAGCATTTTTATCCCATCTTAAAATCTTGGCCCTCTTGCATAAAAAGTTGCGATTAAACGCATGTCAAGAAATTCAACGTTACCTGATCTTCAACCAATCAAGATCGCGGATTTGGGACTTGTGTTTAATTTTTCGAGTTGCGTTTAATCTTAACTTTTTATGCAAGAGGGCCCTTTTGTGATATCCTGAAAGATAAGGTCGTATTGTATTGTTTTTCTTTGTTTTTCCTTTACTTTTAAAGGAAACCCTGCTCACAGGCGTATGCTTCTCTGGTGGTATCCCAGTCATTTTTATTTTCCACTTTTGATAATGTAATTGTACAGGTTTTTCTAATGTTTGAATAAATAAATGAAATAAAGTGTAATTGCGTCACATGCTTCAGCGACAGTTGATCTGCATTGAATTTGTTACATTAGTCGAGTTCCTATCTTCAACCCTGAACCCAGCAACATATACGTATATTAACCTAACCCTAATCGTAAAACTAACATATAAAACCCACTTGCAAACTTAGCCCTGACTCTATACTGGAGGAAATAAAGGTCAAAGCAATTATCGGCAGAGCAACTGTCGGATTACTGAGTCAGAAATGTAAAGTAGAGGTATAATCTGTGATAAAGGGAAAATCAAAGGGAATCAGAGAGGTTGCAAGATGAAGCTGAAGACTTTAAAAAAGAAAGAATAAAGTGATAGTGAATGCCAGTGGCATATCTAAGAATTATGGCGCCCTGGGCAAACAAAAATGCGCCCCCTCCCCCCCCCCCCCCCTGCACAAACTTATCAGCTCAAACAAAAATCTAAAAAGATTAATTTCCGCGTTCAATTAAGAAAATATGGTATTACGTGGAAATGGATTAAAACTCTTACACCGGGATTAGCAGCCAAAGTCTCATGAATAACTACAAGCGAGGGAGCAAAGCGAATGAGCAGATTTTTGGGGTGCAATTTTACCCCTCAGAAATGCAATTTTTAATTTATGTCACCCTTCGAAAAAAAAGTAAGCACAGCTCCCTACAGCTTTAGAGAAATTTTTTTAAATTTCGAACAAAGGAAATCCTGTTCTATTTACTTTTTCATATATATAAAAATCAACGAAATACCTGAAGAAATATATTCGAGGTACATAAATTAAAAATTGCATTTCTGAGGGGTAAAATTGCACCCCAAAAAAAATATATTCGAGGTACAGGTTTCTCCGCTCTCAGTCTTCCGCGAAAAACTTCACGTAGGGGTGGAGGGATCGCTGCAGTATATGACAGCAGTCTAAAGCTGAAGGACTTCCGATACTCTCCCGGAAGCTAGCTCATTTGAATTTGCTTTATTTAGAAACCCCAACGTAAACTTCCTGGTTATCTACAGACCTCCTTCTGGCTCAGTGCCATCTTCTACGTTTTTTGAGGAATTCGAGGAGGTCCTCAGCTGTGCCGATTTGCTGCCGAACAGACTGGTGGTCATGGGGGATTTTAACTTCCATATGGACTGTCCTAGTAAGCCGGAGGTGAGAAATATGAACTCGTTGCTGACCTCGCTTGGCTACAAGCAGCTTGTTCAAGGGCCTACACATCGTCTTGGACATACCCTTGACCTCATCATCGTTAAGGACAGTGACACTCTCATTACGACATGCTTCGTAGATCAGATTCTGCACTCTGATCACTCCATGATAAAGTTTGATCTTGATCTGAAGAAATCAGCTCCTTCTAGTGACATTCGTGTTCTCCGGAAGTTTAAGTCAATAGATCACGAGCAGTTCTCTCAGGATCTATCCAACAGAATGAACTCAATTATGGATTGTGACAGTAGTAACATCGATGATCTTGTGCTTCGGTACAACGAAGCTTGTCGTGAAGTTCTTGACGCTCACGCCCCCGCAACTACAAGGACACTGTCAGTTCGAGTAAAGCCTAGCTGGTACACCGATAAAGTGATGGAAGCTCGACGTACCCGACGGCGTGCAGAGAGACGCTGGCGCAAAACAAAGTCAAATACTGATCGCAGACTGTATATTGAAGCTCAGCGGACGGTATGTGATGTGGTTGTCTCTGCCAAGAAAGACTATTATCATGACAGACTTTCTTCATGTAATACCAAGGACATGTATAAGACTGTCAATGAATTGCTTAATTTCAGTAGTAATGTTCTTCCTGTATGTACAAACTCTTCTGATCTTGCTGAAGATTTTTCAAATTACTTTGTCAGTAAGGTATCTAAAATTAGGGGCGATATAGAGAGCACTGTTCCAACAAAACGTAATGTTCCTACTGTATCCTCAAACACATGTGAACCTGACTCAACTTTTTCTCAGTTTGATTTTGTGAGTGAAAATGTCTTGCAGTGTATGATTTCTAAATGTCCTTCCAAATCTTGTACTTTGGATCCCATGCCAACATGGCTGGTTAAGAAACATTTGTCAGTTCTACTTCCAGTACTGTTACGTATCGTGAATCTATCACTGTCTACCGGTGTTTTCCCAGAGAGACTTAGATCGTCTATCATTACACCAGTATTGAAGAAGTCCTCTCTGGACAAAAATGATTTAGGTAGTTACAGACCTGTTTCCAACATACCATTTTTAGGCAAATTAATCGAAAAGGCTGTTTCTAAACAGGTGTCCGACTTTGTCAACCGTAATGATTTGCTTGATCCTATGCAGTCTGCATATCGCGTGGCACATAGTACTGAGACTGCACTCATTCGACTGCAGAATGACGTACTTTGTGCAATCGACAACAGGCAAGCTGTTTTCTTATTAATGCTGGACCTCTCATCCGCCTTTGATACGGTGGACCACACAATTCTCTCTCATAGGCTGGCCGATGACTTCGGTCTACGAGATAATGTCCTTTCCTGGTTCAAATCGTATCTTAGCAACAGGTCTTGTAGAGTCCATGTCAATGGATCATTCTCCAGTGACAAAAGGTTGGAATTTGGGATACCGCAAGGGTCAATTGTTGGGCCACAGTTATTTACATATTACATTAGGTGTATTGGTAACATCATCAGCCAGCATTCAGTTCAATACCATGTGTATGCTGATGACATCCAGATGTTTACCATTTTTGATCCTACCAAGCCTGGAGATGCAGCTTGCGCATACTACCGTATCTCGAAGTGCTTAGAAGACATACAATCATGGCTTGTCAGTAATAAATTGAAGTTGAATTCCGGTAAAACTGAGTTCTTCATTGCTGCATCATCCACCGACTTGAATCGGTTCAATGACCTTTCATTTTCTATTGATGATCTAGACATCCCAATGTCTTCAACAATCAAGGATCTGGGTGTTGTCTTTGATAAGGAAATGAAAATGTCTGACCATGTAACAAACTTGTGTCGTACCCTCAATTGGCAAATTTACAACCTCAATCGCATCAGGGGGTACTTAAATAAAGACACTTGTCATAATGTTGTTAGAGCACTTGTGCTATCCAGGCTTGACTATGGTGGATGTTTGCTTGGGGTCATCAGTAAACAGGACCTGGGCAGACTTCAACGTCTTCAGAATAAGTGTGCTCGTCTAATATGTCAAAAACCAAAATGGTCCCACGTCACTCCATTACTCAATGAACTTCACTGGCTTCCCGTTTCTAAGAGAATACAATACCGTATACTGGTTCAGACTTACAAATCACTGTCAACCACACTTCCTCAATACATCTCCTCACTCTTTCAGCAACAGAGAACATCATATTCTCTTCGTTCTACCTCTGCTCCTTCCTATGTCATTCCAAAATCCCGAAAACAGGCTGGCTTCAAGTCCTTTCAGTCACTTGCTCCACAACTTTGGAACAGACTCCCCGCATCTCTCCGTAATAGCACATCACTTGACATCTTCAAGAAACATCTAAAAACTTACTTATACAATTCTTAATTTACTTGAATAGACTTTAGGTGACAGCGCCTTGTATCCTTTGGAAAAGGCGCTATATAAATCCAATTATTATTATTATTATTATTATTAAGCAAAGTAATCGAAAGTTGAACCTTTGAAATTGCATTTTTTTTTTTTTTGCACTTTACTATGTGGGGGAGGGGGGGGGGCACAAAATTGAACAAGATAATTAAGAAAATTGTAAACCCTTTGAAACGCTACTTATGCATAATCCTAAACTGGGGGCGCAAAATAACGAGATCCTGAAGAAGCATAATTATGCGAGGGAGCAAAGCTCCCGAGCTTTAGAAAATTTTGGCATTTTAAATCCTTTAAAAACACTGTTGTCTATGCAATTACCCTGGATTGGGGCGCATTTTAACTGTAAGGCTTTAATCTTTCTTCCTTTTCTCCCTTTTCCCTTTCCATCTTTTGCGTTTTTGCGCCCCCGTATCCCCCGTAGATACGCCAATGGTGATTGCAAACAGAGAAAAGATGACAGAGATATTGCAAAATGGAGATAGAAACCTGAAAAGGGGGGGGGGGGAATGGTAGAGCAATAGCAATTAGAAACAAAGAGAAATTTGAAAAAGAGATGTTGCAAAGTAAAGACAGAAATTTAGGAGAAAGCGTAGAGTAGTAGCAATTATAAAGAGAGAAAAACGACAAAAAATTGGCAAAGTGGAAGTAGAAACTAGGAAAAGAATTAATCCGTTAACTCATATTGAAAACTATTCGCTTGTTTGTAAACATAGGGAAATTAAAGGTGGAGGAGGTGTTGCTTTGTACATTCACGACGGGTTGTCTTTTACTATACGTGAAGACTTGGCTATTGAAGAAGCCATTTGTGACTCTTTGTTCATTGAAATAGAACAGAAATCTGGAAAAAATATAATTGTCGGTACGATTTATAAAGCTCCATCTCTAGATATAGACACCTTTGTTAATGCTTTTGAAAACACACTTCAAGTTATCTCGCAAGAGAAAAAAATGGTATATTTACTAGGTGATTTTAATATACTGTAGATATACTGCAGTATACATCAGTCAATTCAATACAAAATTTTGTTAATTCCTTATTTAGTCATTTCTTCTTACCCTTAATTCATAGGCCCACTCGAATAACCTCATCCACTGCTACCCACCTAGATAATATTTACACAAATAATTTTGATTTACCCTCTTCCAGTGGAATTTTGTATTGTGACGTCACTGATCATTTACCTATATTCCAAATAACCTCTCTTCTAATCAATAAGAACAGTCAGACACACTCTCTCCAGAACATCCCGCGCAGAAACATGAATGCTAGAAATTTTGAAGAGTTTAAGAGAGGAATCCAACAGCTAGTTTGGCAGGTTATTTTCATTTCTGAAAACGTGAACTAGGCATACGACTCTTTTGAATTAAAATTTAAGAAAGCATATGACAAGCATTTTCCGTATGAAGTACCAAAGAAAAAGAAGAGAAAGTTAAAATCGTGGATGACTGATGGTCTTCTACAATCAATAAAATATAAGCACAAGTTATATGATAAATTTCTACACAATCCTTCAATGGAAAATGAGACTAAATATAACAAATTTCGCAATTTTCTCAATTCTCTAACCAAGCAGGTTAAAATAGATTTTTACAAAGACAAATTTCAACAGTGTAAACGTAACATAAAGGGTACATGGCAGATAATAAATTCCTTGATTAAAAAAAAAAAACAGAAAAAGTGAATGTAAATTGTATGATGAATTGCAATGGCGAAATATCGAACGATCCCCGTAAAATTGCAAATAGTTTTAATAGGTTTTTTGTTGATATAGGCCCTTCTCTTGCCAAACAGATACCACCAAATGGAATAAACTATAGTGATTATTTACATGAGCCTATCAGGAACTCAGTATTTTTATCACCGGTGACCGAATATGAAATAATAAAAATAGTAAAAACCTTTAAAAATAATAAGGCACCTGGCTTGGATGAATTTAGTCCAAAGATTGTCAAAGTGGTTATTGATGAAATTAGCGAACCTCTTTGTCACATTTTCAATCTCTGCTTACAAAATGGAATTTTTCCAGATAGACTGAAACTTGCAAAAGTATCCCCAATCTTTAAAAATGGTGACAAACAAGTGTTGAGTAACTATAGACCGATTTCTGTTCTTTCGGTATTCTCTAAGATACTAGAGCGTATAGTATACGACAGGATTTATAAATTCATTGAAAAGAACAACATTCTTTTTAAAAGATCAATATGGCTTTCGTAAAAATTATTCAACCTCAATGGCATTACTTGAAGTAGAACACACTTGGTGATGCTTTTGAAAATAACTGTTATGCTTTGGGTGTGTTCATTGATCTAACGAAGGCGTTCGATACAATTAATCAAGAAATCCTCTTATCAAAGTTATACCATTATGGATTCCGTGGAACTGCCCACAAATTGTTAAGAAATTACTTAACAAATCGACAGCAGTGCACAAAATATGGAACTTCTCAATCAGACTTCTTGCCCGTTACATGTGGTGTTCCTCAAGGTTCATTGTTAGGACCACTATTATTTTTGCTATACGTCAACGATATCCATATGTCATCCGATGCACTATCGTACTTTTTGTATGCAGATGATACAGTTTTGTACAGTGTTAACATTTTAGAAAATTTGTACAGAGTGGTTAATGACAATCTGGATAATGTCTTAAAGTGGTTTGCCGCGAATAGACTTTCTGTCAACCTGAAGAAGTGCAACTACATTCTATTTCGCAACTCCACCAGAATGAAAGACTTATCCCATAAAGAGATAAAACTTAAAGATGTGGTCCTACCTAGGGTGGATGAAACTAGGTTTCTCGGAGTCTATATTGATAGTCGTTTATCGTGGAAGTCATATATTCGTACAGTTGAATCTAAAGTGTCAAAGAGTGTTGGAATAATCTACAGACTGTTCTTCGTATGCTCTATTGCTCACTAGTTCTTCCTTACTTTACATACTGTAACATTGTTTGGGGTAACACCTTTCCTACAAGTCTTAACAAGTTGTGCGTCCTTCAGAAAAAAAATAATTCGAATGATATCAGGTGCTCCTCCATGTACGCATACAAAACCATTGTTTCACTCATTGAAATTGTTAACTTTAGCAGACATTAATGCTTTCCAGCAATGCTGTTTCGTGTACAAATGTGTAAATTCCCAACTTCCATCTCATATTTGCAGTATGTTTAATCACAACGGTGATTTTCATGACCATAAGACAAGATCTTCCAATCAGATCCACATACCTAGGCATAAAAAACTCTCTTTTCAATATAATGTACGCTATAAAGGACCCAAATTATGAAATGAGTTACCAAACAGAATCGTGTGCTCCTTATCTGAACAAAGTTTTTCCCTTAAACTTAAGCAGAGTTTCATTGCGAACTATGCACTCGAATAAATACACAACTTATACTTTTTAATCTCTTATACTTATACTTTTTTAAAAGTCTCTTGTACTTATTCTTTTCAATCTCTTAGAAAGCAACGTCTGTATAAGTATATTAGAAATTGTATATTCATTAATTTTACCTTGCTTCATCCTAAAATATACGTTGTCAGTTTTCATGTTGAATGTATACTTATCTGCAAGTGATATAAGAATTAACAGTGATTAATTTAGGAATTTTCAAACATATCTCCTCACATTGTTCATAGCATTATATCCTCTATCCTATCTTATTTTCTTTCTATCCCTATCCCTCTAACTTTTATCCCGTTATATATGTTGTATATATCTATTTGACTTTTTAATGTTTTGTTTGTATTTTTTTTTTTTTTTTTTGGGGGGGGGGGGTTGTTGATGTTGTTGTTGTAAACAGGCATCCCCAATCACAAGCATTGTCAGGGACCATGCCTCCTTCAATTATTGTACTTAAACGTTTTTCTTATGTTTGTATCCCATGTATGTAACAAATCAGAAGGAAATAAATGTTGTTTTGAATTGAAAAAAAAAGGGTTGGAGCTTTAACGGGAAATCCCTTAATGAATGTTTAAATGATTTACAACTGTTAACCCAAGTTCTTAGCTGAAGTTCCTCTACGACTAAAATCCTCCATACTTCCTCACTTGTTTTCGCACTTACTTTGTTTGTTGTCTTCTTCTCAAAAAAAAAAATGAATGTTTTATATTTGCCAAATTGATTGTAACGCTGTCATACCATCTTTGCAGTTTTTTTTTTCTCTATTATCTATAAGGAGTTTTTAAAATTAATATTCTGAAGATTTAGCTAGCTTTTCGTTGTCTTTCTTTTCTTGTTAAATTCCATGCATGATGTAACTAGGATTGGATTGGGGTCTATGGAAAATGCAAATGTTATACCAAAATTTGTTCGTATTCAATAGGTTCAATATCTACTGTCTTTATCAAGTTGGATCGATTATATTAAAATGTGCCCGATGAAGAACAAGATTTCCTTGCAAACCCTCGGTACGTTGGGAATCAAACATGTGTCAGTTAAGTGGTGGGGAAATGGGAAAAGAGGTATAAATACCAACAACTAGGTTGGTGTATGGAATTCTTTATGAAATGGTTCCAGGCAAGAAGGTACTATTCAAAGTTGTTTTTCCAATGACAAAAAAAAGGTGAGGCAGGAATTTTGTTTTGTTTTTGCTGCAAAAGGTCACATTGTGAAAAGAAATCACACCCTGTCTTTTCAAGCATCTGTACGTTCATCTGTGGTTCATGTAGAACTTGGTCTTTTATTGTGTTTTACCGAATACCATTATTATTATACTGCGGTTTTTAGTATGATAACAGGACTGAAAGAGGAAATCAGAATTATTCATTTTTGTAGAAACTATCACTTTGCATTCTGCCACCAAAAGCTGGTGGCTGAGGTAAAATTATGTTTGAGGGTGTAATTCTATCAATGACAACGCCTTATTTCCCATTTTAGGTTATGAACTCTCTATTATTTTGTTCAGTTTATTCATAATGAAAGATATTTTTCTTCCAAAATTAGCAATAACAATAACGAAAAACCGACCTCAAAATTGTGGCTTGAAAATTCTTTTTGCATGATGATTTTTCGAAATTTAATTTTGATTGCGCAGAAGTGGTTTGCTACCATTAAATGGAGATAATGGGAGTCAGTATT
Organism: Heliocidaris tuberculata; assembly: GCA_025618425.1. Lineage (NCBI taxonomy): Eukaryota > Metazoa > Echinodermata > Echinoidea > Camarodonta > Echinometridae > Heliocidaris > Heliocidaris tuberculata. The sequence continues at coordinate 17,954,661 of CM046845.1, read as the reverse complement.
TCAATCCCTATATAATTGTCTAATTCCCTGTGACTTTTTTCCACAGCTTGGGGAAAGCGAAGTCCTTGTCATTAGTATCAATGGTGCATGAGATTCAAAAGTATATGAACTGAAAAGTCTTGTAAGAACTTAACCTGATTTGGAAGCAACCAAAGCAAACTAAACTTGCACTCTTTGATATGTAATATAACTTTGTATAAAATTGCAACAGTTTAATATGTGTAATTAAAAGGGAAAGTTAAAAACTACTGATTGGAGGAAAACACAAGTATTCTCTTACGTTTGCAATGTTTCATTTCATAGTTTACTCGCCTTCACCTTGGAAAAATGCAGTTTATGGAAGTAACACCAGTCATATGATATATATACTGCCACAATCTTGTTTCCCTGAAATGTAAAATATTGGACAGCTGCAAAATATATTTCTCATTGAAAAGAAAAATATTTAGAATCTGTCATTTGATTCCGCAGTCCACTTTAAAATTTGCTAGATTTAAAGGACACTAGTAGAATAAGAAAAACGTTTTAATTATGAGAGCTGTAACTATAAAAAAAACTGTTTTGTAATCTCTTTTTAAAAAACATGCCTTTATTGAACTACCTTTGTAGTTTAGAACTAGTTCAGTACAGTTCAGTTTATTTTGAAACAGTTTAAGGACGGGGAATATTTGTCGTCATTATTCAAAGAACTCCATAGTTAAGAAATCTCAGTACTTCTTTTGCTAACAAATCTCAACACTTATCTTGATGTTTAAAACAGCTCCAAAAATTCAATCATGTTCGTCACTTACTAAATTTACCTGACTTCTGACTATTTTTTCTTTAATTTACAAATCAATAATGGCTCACATTTGAGAGAAACCTCTATTTGCACCACTTCCGTTCAAGGGGTTTCCTTTACCTTACCTTTGTCATCGGGTGGTGCAAAAATAATTCCGATATTAGTGGATGAACTCTAGACCATTACTAGGGTGTCAAGAATAGGCGATTCATCTTGAAGACATGACAATATGCGTATTTCTACATTGTTTTCTATTGAATGTAGAAGAATGTCATTTACCAAGGCACACCCAAGACTAAACCTCTGTCATCGCATCCGTATTTTTTATTTTTAAAAGATACAGGAGATGTATACTTGAATTCAGATGAATCAGTGTTTTATTTTCTAAGTTACAGTAGGGTGCTTGGCTGTCGGAAAACAGCATCAAAAAGCTGAATAAAACAGTGAAATCAAAACATGATTTGAATTGCCAATAATGCATTTTTTGAAGAAAGCACTTGAAATAAACTACAGGTTTTATTTATGCCTGTCTTTTCTCTCTCTCTTTCTCTCTCTCTCTATCTCTCTTTCTCTTTCTCTCTCTCTCTCTCTCTCATTCCTTTTGTCATAATGAATTTGATGTTGACCTAAGTTGCCTAGATGAAGTCTGGTAGATGTGTAATTTGGCTAGATGAGGTGTGAGAAATAAGGAACGTAAAGGATGCATTGTACCATCTCTTGCCCAACACAAACATTGCGCAAGGTTGACCTGTCTCATTGTGCCAAAATTTTATGAGACTTTGGTGCAGGCTGTCACAGCATTGGACCTATTTTCCCATAACTTGGGAGTATAGATGAGAACACCAATCTTTTGTTTGAGAGAGAAAGGATGGAGGCTGATGAAAAGAATTGAAAGCCAGAATAAGAAAGCCTTACAAAGGTGATATTATCGATCTAATATTATTCAGCTGTACATATTTGTGAATCGATCTGAGTTTTATGACTGTGAAATTGAACTAATATTTATTTCTTAGCTTTCTGTGTTTGTTCAGTACCGATAGTGGTCGTGCCAAGATACATTACAATAAGAATAATATTGTATTTATGTTTTATAAAACAGGTTTTGAAAGTTCAAGGGGAGGTGGAAATCCAGAGAAGAATGGAGTTGAAGTTTTAGAAGAGAATGAGCATTCTTATTTTGGTATGACCAGGCCAGAAGGTTTAGAATATAATCAAGTGGTAAGACAATTTGGAAGTGGTAGTCACGGTTAACGAATTGGTCCTAGCATTCATAAAGATGAAGGCAAGGGGACAGCGATAAGGAGGACAGTGTTTTTGAGGAAAAGGACGATGAGGAGGAGTAGAAAAAGAAAGAAAATAGGGGCCCTTCCACCATCATGAGACTGTTCCCAATAGAGTAAACAAAAATTCTGAATATGGAATGGAACACTGCATCATTTTTCAGAATGACGAACCTTCTGAATAATCAATCCTAGACTATTTCATTTTTGGAATTATGAATCTTCAGATAAACGAACCATCTGAATCTTTGGAACAATGAACGGAGTAATGCAACAATTGTTCGGAATTATGAATCCCCTGATATGGGAAATTTGTGTTTCGGAATTATGAACTTTCTGAGAACCCTCCCCCCCCCCCCCCCCCCCGTTTATACTGGGAGCATGTTTAATTATCTTTAGAATTATTGCACTATTTTTGTTTATTACAGTAATGTATATCCAGCACATCTATCTACATTTCCATATTGATATTTCTCTCTCTCTCTCTCTCTCTCTCTCTCTTTCTCACTCTCTTTCTCACCCTATTTCACTATCCAGCTTTTGAATATAAGTTTATTTTCTTTTATTCTCTTTCTTCTTTTCTTGATTATCATATTTGCATTATTTTTCCCTTACTTTTCTTCATTTAGAAGAATTTGTATCGTTAAAATTATGGATTATAAATGTATCTACATGCAGTTCTTGTATAGCACAAATAACAAAATATTGCAATAGATCTGAAGTTGCAGAAAATGCTCTTAAATGTTGCTCTGATATGGGTGCTTCTTCTATAAAATTTGGGAGTTTATTCCAGAGTTCTGAAACTGCATGCTGAAGAACGTTTGGATCATATCCTTTTGTAGAAATATGAAAAGGAACTTCATGAGAACATGATCGAAGCTTTCTGGTAGGTGGGGTTGTTTGTCCTTATTGTCCTCATTTTTGTCCTCATGTTCACCAGGTCCAATGTTACCCTCTCCCTATGTTCCCACAAGCACATTTATTGGTTAAGGTTTGAGATTAGGATCAGGTTAAGAGTTAGGGTCAGGGTAATGGTTGTGGTAAGAGGACCTAAAAAAGCATTGGTATTCTTTCATTTGAACTTCACATTACATACAAATGCATTACAATTGGGAAAATTACTTTCTTAGATTATCTAGAGAGACATGAGAACAATGTCCATATAACTCAAATTATATGAGGTATATAGAGTGGGTAGTCTGAGAGAAGTTATGCAACAGGTCTCTGGTTGTCGCAGATACTTGTGCAATCAAAATCGGTCACATCAAGATGTGTTTACTTTATCAACTTAACCATGATTAAATAATATCATAATGGATTGATGGAAAAAGTACCTCTAAAGTGGCAAAATATAAACCGAAATTGATTAAATATAGACATGTTTAAATTTCGGTAGCATTCCAATTCACGTAGTCTTTAATTGTATAACTGAATCAGAATAGGAATTAAATTTAAGGAATTAAAGCTGAAGTAAACCGTCTTCTAAATTTACGTATTTCAGAACAAAAGAACAAGTATACATGTAAAACCAGAAACTTTCGCTCTCATTTAATGTTCGCGAATTTCCCTATTGTTCGGATTCACGAAAGTTTAATGCTGCTAAATTATTGAATTACAACTGACAAAAAAAATAGATATTTGCAATTCATGGCTGTTGTTTACAATTAGTGAAAGTTTCATATCGCGAACGTTTCTAGTTTTTACAGTAGCCAAGGTCTTTTTCCACATTTATGTAGAGTTTCTTGTTTTAAATGAGAACCTATTACATAGGGACTAGCATTGGCGTAGACAGGTCCTCATACCTGGGGGGTATGATTTCCCCGAAGGGCCAGATATATATATATATAGTGTGGGTGTGTGTGGGGTAAGGGTGTGTAAACATGTATATGGTTTTTCTCTTTACATATCCAAGATACAGCTATGCTTTGCAATTTTGTAGTATGATTTGAATATTGATCTAGCGAGCGAAGCGAGCGAGCAAACAATAGCAATTACATTGTGATTGCAAAATTTCACAATGAAAATTTGTTTAATAAGCTATACTTTTAATACGAGCGAGCGTAGCGAGCGAGCATTTGGGAATACTGGCTCTAAGTCACTTTGGATTAGGGGCACATGTTATGGAAAAGGGAAACGTGGTACTTATCATGGGGAAAAAGACATTTCAATTATTAGAAAAATAAATGAATGTGTAGAAAAGGTAGAAAAGGCAGTTCACCACAGGTGAAAAGGGGCACTTATAACACCTGAAAAGGTGTTAAAAATTTATAAGAACGGGAAAATGTTCTTATATAAAGTAGAAAAATTAAAACAGTGTCTATATATTACTAAGAAAAAAAATGACTTGTTACATTAAAATGAATAAAAGGGATTAAAAGGGGAGAAATGCTATCGTTGAAATAGGAGCATTTATCAAAGGTAAGGTGAGGGATGAGGTGTAATTATCAAAATGGGCACTTAAAAGAATATGGAACTGGGACTTACTCGAAAGAAAAATGGGGGTACTTATCTGAAGTTAATGGGAAAAGAAGGGGCACTGTGCCCACATGCAACGCCCGGAGCAGCGCTTCTGACCGGGCCTACATGTTATTATTGTCATTTCATAATTCTTCTATGTATAGTTGGGTGATGATGACACAGGTCATCATCATTCTCAATAAATATTGGGGGTGATGTATTCCCTCTTTCTCCACCACATTCGATTCCATCACATCTTCACCACATTTCTTTCAGTTTTGCAGAATTGCATTATAAAGGAAAGTTACCGACTGAACCCTCTAAATCCAGAATAATTACATGTACTTCTAATCTAAATAATTTTTCTGCATTGTGGCTTCGAAAAAAATCTCCTCTAAATATATTTTGGGATGGTAACATATGCAGGCCAACACCCCCCCCCCACCCACACACACACACACACACACTTCATAAAAAAATTATACCTCCATATCAATCCCAGATCAACACCCATGTTGTATAATTTGAAGTATATGGTTTTCACTTTCTAGTGGTGTAAAAATATATCGGGAAAAATCAGAAGCCACGACAGCATTGTAGATAAATATTAATAAATTCATATAAATCTACAATATTGTACACAGATATATAACATTTATATTGAAATAAAGAATATATAAAAATAAAATTAATAGATATAATATATCAAATTATATTTATCTACAACATAATATAGAAATGTATATTTTCCACCACTTTTTTTTTTTGGGTGGGGTGAAACCTGGGGGGGGGGATGTTTGTACACACCATTCCCCCACCCGAAAAGTTGGGGGATGCATACCCCCATCCCCCCCCCCCCCCGCGCTATCTAGGCCCCTGGGGACTAGTATGATTTCATTATGGTATTTATTCATTTTAAAATTGCCGTCTGTTGGAAACCGGTTTGTGAACTTCCAGGGGAGAACTAATCTATATTCAGAGCAATATTGAAAGCATCGACATAGCAAAGATTGGGTTTGGTCTCTTTTAGAATAGTGTTTAGGGATACGACACATAATTTCTGAATTGCTTAGAGTCAGTCATTTTGATATTGTGTTCGTTTTGAATATGACTTTGTGATTTGAGCCTAGTAGGTATTCAGTAATTAGATTACATTATAATGATGGTCAGTTTAAAACGTTTGGTCCAAATTGGAGGTGTCAATTAATCCGAAATATTAGAAAAACGGTTTTTAAGGAAACTAGCTTTTTAGGTAGCTGAATAGTGAAATGTAGTGGCACGAGAAAACTCGTCCGGAACGCAAAAGGCAGAATTGTTCACGTTAGCAGTGAATTAAAAGGTGTTATTTGGCATACCTAGTGACAGTTATGGTAATCATTAAGCCTAATGGCTACTCCTTGGCCCAGTTTTTGATTTGAAGATTGATTTTCTTTTCGAGTGCATTGAACCATGCAAACTTTCATCATGCTTTGTTTTAGTTTTCGGTGCAATAAAACTGTAAATTTAGAGTTGACTTTAAAAAAAAATTCTTCCATTTTTGCGACTTTTACTTCGGCACCTTGAAACAGATAAATGAATATGTTCACTCATGCGTAAAGTTTTACTTTGTGTTCACCTACCAGGTTGAAAGACAATTAAAATTCCATTAATTTGATATTTGGATTATTTGATTAAAGTCTTTTATGAAAAATCTGAACTTGAAAAGGTGTTTACTTTCTTTTTGTGCTGAGTGTAGTATCCCCTCCAAAGCATTTCTTCTTCTTCTTCAAAATCTCACATTACGATTTTGTTTTCCGCGAGTGCAAATCGCGGCGCCTGGACTACTTTTCACTGCCGTGACACACAAGAAAAAAGATTACTACTAGCGTGTTTTAGTATCAACGAGTATCAATGAGATATGATTATTTACATCTGGGGACCGACCTTAGACGTCACCATCCGAAAGACCTGACTCACTTTCGCACCCGGATCAGAATCAGTTTGTAGGCGAAGACAGAGAGCTGACAGTGGACATTACCTCTAGACCAACTCACATCTCCCTAAACATGCCGAAGATCACTACTACAGCAGCACACGGGCCCTATTTATAAGAGCACATACCTCAGTTTAATTCCAATTGATTTGAATTTATTTTGTATTGTTTCACTGCCTAGCACTTGGGAACATGCCAACCCACTGAAGATTTGTATGATATGTTACGTAATAATATGGGAATTTTTGGTTTCTTTGAGCTTTTAGGTCGCAATTTGGAAGATGTCAGTGTGCTACTGAGCAGCCGTGAATTTGCTTATGGGTGCTTTGTTCTACTTAATTACTGACAAATAGAGAAACCTGAAAAAATTACAGAACATATCGACTTCTTCTTTCAAATGAAAATAGCAAAGATGTGTACAGACTTTTATTTACTTTTTATTTTTTGTACACATTTCTTGTACTGCAAGTGACAGTTAATTCTTTATGGAAAGTCGATCGAGTCAATAGAAAAAGTGTTGTAATGGTGAAGTATGTCCTTTTATGTTAAATCAGGAAAAATGAAATAATAAAGAAGGAAGATGAGTATGAGTATTCAACATAGGATATTTTAAATATTAAACTGTTTTCATGATATAAGAATCTACTATTTCATGAATAAGGGCATTACAAAATGATTTCTAACTCAGACATGGATTTGTGTGCCTTTTATTTCCAACATTAATAGTTTCTAACATCAGCTGAAGCTTATACGGTCAATTATCTTCTTAGTCTTAATTATTTATATATATAGATTTATAAATGTTTTATAGATTTTTAAATATTTGTTGCAATAATTTTCTACAACCTGCTAAGCCCCACCCACTTAAACAAATCCTCCAGACCACTTTCCCCCTGTGACATCATTTGTCAATCATCCGTGAGCTATAAAGAGCGATTTTGCAAGTGAAATTGGTATTTAACTTTGTCAAAGATGACACTTGTTAAAATACAACATACAATACCAACATAGGAGTTGCTATGTCAGACATGCTGTAGCATCAGCAGGAAAACAAAGGCCAAAATTAGGTATTGTATGAAAGCATGCAATTCTATTATGAACGTGTGCTGAGCTTGGGGACCACTATCTATTGTATTGTAGAATAGATAGTGGTATGCAATATCCCCAGGAGGGGAGGAAAGTGGTCTGGAGGATTTCTTTAAGTGGGTGGGGCTTAGCAGGTTGTAGAAAATTATTTCAAAAAATATTTAAAAAGCTATAAAACATATTTAGAAGTTTAATTATCAAAATATGAGATGTAGGTAGGACTGCACACGAACAGGTATCAACTTGCATTTTGATGGCAGGGGCCCTTTAATCTAAATCAAAATCAAAATTTTATTTTGTTCAGGATAAATCCAATTGATTGCAAGCTGTCTACATGTTGCTATATGGTTTTCATTATTCTCACTATCTAATGTTGTCTCATATTCAAAGACAACTTGTAAACAATGGTAAAGGTGAAATGAGCAATTCCGTATAATTTTCAATCTTGAATTAATGAACAAATAGATAAATAGTGTGATACAAAATGTACCTATATGATAACTTAGCTCCATTAATATTCAATTTTTACAGAGAAATAGACAGTGTCAGGGCGTGCAGGTTCCCATATATTGTTCATGTGGCCTTCAACTAGAGGAATGCAGTATTTGGGGTTTGTTGATATTAACCAATCGGCGCTTCTCCCTATTGTAAGGCATGCCTACAGAAGTAATACATGTATGAGGAAAGGAGAATTGAAGTAGAGAGAGAGAGGGGGGGGGGGGAGGAGGAGAAATGTTGTTTTAATGACAGAACTGGGTGTTGGCTCTGTACTCCTCTCAGTAAAGGCGTAACAAGAAACACACACACACTCACAATCACGCAATCACCCACGCACCTCTTTATTATGATGCACCACCACTCATATCATGAATCAGAGAGAGAGCGAGAGAGAGAGAAATGAAGAGAGAGAAGCATATATAATATCAAGTAGTTGAGGAGACGTTTTTCACAGCAGACAGTTTGCGCTCTCCGACAGTGCATGTCATTCAAGCTCTCACTCTGTGATTTATGTGTTATGCAGAGCTCATCAAGCTCACCAATTTTTCTGTCTTGTTTTCTTTGTTCGGAGACGTGGATTCCTAGACTGTTCGTTTTGGTCCATAATCTACTTGCTGGATATTAACTGGAATCCAATTTATCTACTTTTTTTTTACTTTTGGTAACGGCCGAGCCGTAATACCTGAACCAAATATGGCAACGCCCCATTTTCGGGGACTCCTGGTAGCCTGCATAGCTTTGGTGACTTTTCATGCTGTTGCAGCTCAAGGTAACTACATTAGAGGGTGTTTTTTTTCTTCTTAATAATTATCAACTTGGTTTGAAGTTTAAATAACCTTTACTAACTTGATTATAAATAGGCAAGCTATCTCTTATGAGAAAAAAAGTATTTTGTAAGTTAGGCCAATAACGGTCTGTTTCAGTGTGTCTGTCATTCTTCATTGCCTTGCAAACATCATCAACCTCACTACATCTTTACAGTGAATGTGGCGATAGGGGATTTCAACAGTCACAATGTCCTTTGGGGATACTCTGAGACAGACATCGATGGAGAACTAGTTGAAAGTTGGTCTGAGGCAAATCAGCTTTCCTTTATCCATGATTCGAAACTACAAAGCTCCTCCAACAGGAGACGTGGCTGTAACCCTGACTAGGTGTTCACTTCGAACAGCATTGCTAACCAGCGAGTAAAAAAATCGCACTTGACCCAATTCCACACTCTCAACACCGTCCCATTGGGATTAAAGTCAGTGCAGTCATTGCTCCCCATCCAGTCTACTTCAACTTGAAGAAGGCAAATTGAGAGGACATTTTCAGCAGAACTGGATGCTGCAATCAATGACCTTCCAGCATTCCCAGCCAACTATGATATCTTTGTAGAAAAGGTGAAGAAGTCCTCCAGAAACAATATCCCTAGAGAAAAACGTGAAAACGGCATCCCTGGCTTATCAACTGAAGCAAAGGAACTCTACTTGGGGTATACTGACCTTTTCCATAAAGCCCCTTTGGACGATAATAATTTGGCAGCTGCTTCCAGTCTGCTTCAACTTGAAGAAGGCAAATTGAGAGGACATTTTCAGCAGAACTGGATGCTGCAATCAATGACCTTCCAGCATTCCCAGCCAACTATGATATCTTTGTAGAAAAGGTGAAGAAGTCCTCCAGAAACAATATCCCTAGAGAAAAACGTGAAAACGGCATCCCTGGCTTATCAACTGAAGCAAAGGAACTCTACTTGGGGTATACTGACCTTTTCCATAAAGCCCCTTTGGACGATAATAATTTGGCAGCTGGGGAAAGACTTATCGATGCGGTTTCTTCAGAGAGACGAAGGAGCTGGCAAGAATTGATCGAGTCTACCAACATGACTCATAGTAGTAGGAAAGCCTGGAAGACAATACAGATGCTGGGAATGACTACACGAAAACCCAACCTCGCTATGAAGTCACAGCAGTCCAAGTTGGAGGTTGCTCATCAGCTCCTTTTTAATAGCCGGGGAAACCCAAACCATCGTCCTCGAAGAGCTAAACTAGCAAAGCCATCTAAAGATGACCAGGAATTTTGTGACCTCACTAGAGCATTCACTCTGAATGAGCTACTTCTTGTTCTTCTTCATTGTCTTGATGCCAAGAAGATGACATCCTGTGTGAACAAGTTGGACACCTAGGGCCAGTGGCCATCAAGTGGATTCTAGACCTATTCAACAGCAGCCTGAAAACCAACAAGCTACCTAAGATATGGAGACAAGCAATAGGTACCAGCCGTAAGGACTAGGTAACAAAACTGTGTATCTTCTTGGAAATGTCTCGACCGTGGATCTTTACATATCTCCCCATTCATCCTTTCCCTTAACCTTATTTTGCATAGGGTTTCTTTGTCAGGGGGTAATCCTAGGAATACTGATTCATCCTGACTGTGACGTTTGAACCACGTCAAGCTTTTGGTTTTTTACTTGGAAGACTTTTACCGGAAGTTCTCCACTTCATGCCAATGAAAGTGATCATTGTAATGGAATGTCCAGTCTCTTAAGAAGGAGACACGTGTTACAGCCCATATGTAATATAACCACACAACCAAAGAAAGTACCATGTAAGATAAACTTAATACGTAATAGTAATAGTATAACCTTGATCAAGGCATACAGGTTGTATAATCGAATCGATACGACATACATTTATATAAAATTAATAATGCCTTCTCATGGCATACAGTTAGTCTTAGTATATTATACATACAAATTTTCAACGTCACCTCTTGATAGTATTTTATCACAATTCACATGGAAATTAGAGTTATTTTCCCCTAATTATTGTGTAAATGTTGATGTTTTGATAGGTTGTGTTTTAGGACCCTTTGAAATGTTGATATCTTGTGTTTATTATGTGTTGGAGGCATCTTATATTGTGACATTTATTAAGTGAACCAAGGGCGGCAAATCCTGCCCAAGAACTTGAGTGTTGAACAGTATGTTTGGACTAATGGGATCAATAATTATGTTCCTTCCAAAAACAGAAAAAGATGTCTCCTTCATGAAGTTAATATCAATTGGAGATACATTATTTCATGTCCATTTAAAGGAGAATGAAACCCTGGGAAAAAATCAATTTTAATGAAAAGAGAGAATAGGGAGAAGCAATTTTAAAAAGTTCCATCAAAATCGGTTACGAAATGAGAAAGTTATGAAAGTTTGAAAAGTCTCAATTTACTTTCTATGGCGATCCTCAAATTGGTAATGTTGCTTCAAAGTGACAGGTTTAGTAGTACAACTCTCCATATGTTTTGTACACAAAATTTCATATTTTCCCCATTATCTTTCAAGGTGCATCTTGTCTCCTTCTTAGCTCAAGATATATCATGGGAAAATGTATTTGGCACAACATGTTGAGTTCACAAAAAGACAAGCAGCATCTTTAGAGATAATGGAGAAATTGCTTCTCTCTATCCTCTCTTTTCATTAAAATGGATATTTCCCCTAGGGTTTCATTCTCCTTTAATCAATGAAACAAAGCCTTTCAAATCCACATGCCACACGTGAAATGTCATTAATTACAATCATCCCAGAAATGTGGTGGCCTAAAAGGGGTCAGTAAATGTCTTTGCCTGTAACAGTTTGATTAGTTTCTTTGAATGCTCTGTATATTATATTTTGTATAGCAATATATTTATTAGAAATATTCCATTAGTGATATTTTTAAATATACTTGTTTTGTTAGATACCTGTCTCCACAGGAATAACTTACATAATGCAATGGGTGGTCATCATTGTACATGTACTTGTTAACCCACTGCCTAATGCCGTTACCTACTTAAGAGATTCTAATAATATGAAAAGTTGTAGAGTAAATTATAACACATACCCATATCCAAGGGGCATGTACCCCCCCCCCCCGCCAAATTTGTTATGACTTTTATCTTAAAAAAAACAACAACAAAACAAACAAATTGAATATGTGCACAAACAATTGTATGGTTGCCCTCTCCCCTTGCCAAAATTCGAGAACTTATTTTTTTTTCTTCTTCTTCTACTTTTTGCTTGCCTAAGATTTTAGAGAATTAGGCTGAGAACTTCAAGTTTCATTTGATTTTCATTCTGGAAAATATTATCTTTTTTTTTTTTTTTTTTTGCTTTCAGAAATTATTTTAGAACCACTGTATGGTTTCAAGGTTTCAAGGTTTCTTTTATTTCCACATGATGTCTTTCAGTGTTTTACATATTTTTGTACAAATTGGTATAACATAATATCAAACAAAATTACGATAAGAAGTGTTTACATAAATGGAAGAATTAAGTACAGTAATTACATATAATAAACAATTATACTATCATAATTTAGGCATAGTAAAGAAATGAAAGTGGAGGAGTCTACTAAAAAGCACAGCTTGTACTTTATAGACCCCTTTGTGAGAAAAAAAAAATGCTTACAAATGCTATGAGTTTATGGAAATAATTACTGAATATATATACTTTACACTATCCCACCCCCTTACACTACAAAACGCCCCCTTCCCCCCCCCCCCCCCCCCCCCCCCCCCCGCTCAATCAGATATCTCTGGATCTGATCTGCGACTGCCCTTCGCCCAGTACTCCTTGCACATAATAAAGATTTACATGACAGAATGAAACTCCACCAGTCGGAACACTTTTTGCATTTTCCTTTTTTTTCTGCAGAGTTTTGTTTGACCAACCTGTGCCCCGGTGGTGAAACATGTTACAATAGACCAGGTTCTGCAGAGTCAACATACGTTTGCGATTGTCAAGGTCTCCTAGGAGGATATGATTGCACCGACAACCTCTGTAAGTACATTCTTTATTTTCTTTTTAAATATGATTTGTTGTGTTCCTACTGCATTATCATGACAAACAGAACTCCAAAAATTGTTGAGGTATGATAAATGCATCAGTAGATATAGTTTAATTCGAAATAATCATTTCATTTTTGTCACACTATCATTATCGGTCTAATTGAAATTGTATAAGTGTTTAAAGAGAAAAAATATTTTGACCCAGGCACATACTGCCACAATAGGCCAAAACGTTTCTCATATTGAAGAATGAATGATGTAACATCGAAACACAAATGCATACAGCATACTATTGACTTTGGTCATTTGTTGTTGTTTTTATTTTGTTATTTATTTTATTTTTCTGTTCTCTTTTAAAACCAGTTGTCAGGTTTTTGGACACTTGCTACGGATCAACATGTGCAAGCGGTATTTTCTCCACACCAAACTACGATAATCCCTACATTTTTCGGGATATTAGGGTCTTCCTCATATTCATTCCTGGAGCTACTCAGATTACCTTTACATTCAATGATGTGTTTGAGGTAGAAACTCGCAAAGATGAACTTTATATTGGAGCAGGGCTAACATATGATGATATACTTGATATGAATGGTACTGATGTTCCATCGAAACAGATATATTTCTTCGAGAATTATACTGCGCCTGAACCTCTAACCCTGTTTAACACGGATTCCGCATTCATTACGTGGAAAACTGACAAAAATATTGAGCTAGCAGGATTCCAGGTTACATGGACAGCAGTATGTGAGTATATTTTATTTTATGGATGAATTGTATGAAGCCATCATAGGGAGTGTGAATCAAGCTAATAACATCTGCCTATGAAAGTATAATACTGTATTGTGAAAATGTTATTTTATAAAGCTTTTTGTGATTCAAAAGATGATCAACATCTAGATGTTGATTGATCACCCCAATCAACTCCTAGACAAGGCAGGGGTTGTCAGTCCTTTTATAATAAACATATCAAATGTAATCAAATTGTTGTTTTTTTTTGCGTACACGTCAAGCTGCTGTTTATAGCATGTTTAATATATTTATAGTGGTCTAATGAAAAATTGAAGGACCATTTTTAAAAGACCTAATTATCCAAATGTTTCCCACAAGCAAGTGCAGTGTTTTCGAAAAAGGATTCTTCAATTAACTAATTTCATCAGTGGATATGTGTCCGACTAGGATCTTAGTCGAAAACAACTATATAGAGAGAGAGACACACACACACACAGAATAAATGACTCCGTTTGTCACAAAAGGTTCAATATTTCGCCTATAAGGCTTCTTCAGGAAAAGTATAGTATATATATATATATATATATATATATATATATATATATAGTATGTAGTATATAGTATAGATAGTATATACATTATATAGTATTATATATATATATATATATATATATATATATATATACCAAATTTGAATTGCAGATCTTTTTGAGGGGTATATATATATATATATATATATATATATATATATATGTATACATATACATAAATGTTAAAGGAGACAGGTATACTCTTATTGGGCACTGGTGCTATTTAACGTGCTCTCTTTGTAGCATTTGGGAAATGTTACGTTTTACAAAGATGTTCATAGTTTTGTACTTTTAACTCAGATCCTTGTGAAACTCACAAGAAATTCAAGTGATACTATATATTACAATTTTACCTACGAAATTTCACTGAGTATGATTGAGTGCGTTTTAAGATGTTGCCAATCAAAATCTCGTATTTTTTTGGAGACACCCTCAATAAAAATGTTATTATATCTAATATTTTGCCATATATAATCTCTCTCTCTCTCTATATATATATATATATATATAATCTGAGAAATCATTTGGATGATAGAAATAATTTGCGTAGCTAAATTCATTGTTCCTTCTTACTGACTTCCTCTTTGTGGAAATAACTGCTGGGGTTACAAAAACTGCCGGAAGTCGAACCCTGGTCTTTTCGCCATGCACTCCAACGATTGAGGGGTATTCAGCTACACCAGGTACAAACACCTACAGAAAGCCCTTCTAATTTCTTAGCAGTTAATTTATTCCTTTTATTTGAGGGACAGGGGAGTACTGAACAATGACAAGCCGTATGACAAGGAACAATGAATTTAGCTATGCAAGTTATTTCTCTCAACCAATTGATTTTCACATTATGTAAATTTACCCATGAGAGTAGCCGATGCTATAGTATTAGAACAAACAAATTATTATACAGTGCGTCCCAGAAAAAAAGTTAACAGTAAGAAAAAGTCTCCCTCAAAAAATATTTCAAAATATTTGAAGCAAAATTTCATACCTGTGGATAGCTTAGGGTCTCTTCTATTACATGACATCTAAAGATTGGGCTATTTTTCACGCTCGAGTGAGCAAAGGACACTTCTGTGAAAAGGTGCAAAATCCAGACTTGACAAGAATTGGTTTTTGTTCTGGCTGGTATCAGCAGAGATCAGAGCCCTGAAAAGGCCTAGAAATGTTCATATTTGGATCAATAATAGACAATTCATGAAAGCAAGGGTTCTCTTCACTGTATGTCCTTTCGTATCTCATCAATATGTTTATGCTTCAGTGAGCAATTAACTACTTTACTGAGTGTTTGGAAATGCTAGTTTTGGCAAGGTGTTAATTCAAGCTGTCTTTCTCAGTCAACCATAAGTTTTGATAGGATATGTCAGGAAATACAAAAAACAAGGCCTATTCTTTCATTAATTGCTTTTTGATAATCAGAATATGAAAGTTTCTAAGTCTTTTCAAGACTCTCAACTTTGCTGATACCAGCCAGAACAAATCCAAATTTTTGTCAACCATAGATTTTGCACCATTTCACCACAAAAGCTTTTGCTCACTAAAACGGTGAAATATCGTTAGATGTTTTGGTGTCATTTGATAGGAGATACCCTAAGCTATCCGTGTAGGTATGAAAATGTCATGAACATATTTTGAAATGTTCATTTGGGTAAACTTTTTCCAACTGTCAACTTTGAACAGTTCTCAAATTTGTTAATACCAGCCAGAACAAAATACTAATTCTTGTCAAGTCTGGATTTCGCACCATTTCACCACAATAGCTTTTGCTCACTAAAACGGTGAAATATCGTTAGATGTTTTGGTGTCATTTGATAGG
Source organism: Heliocidaris tuberculata (assembly GCA_025618425.1). Taxonomy (NCBI): domain Eukaryota; kingdom Metazoa; phylum Echinodermata; class Echinoidea; order Camarodonta; family Echinometridae; genus Heliocidaris; species Heliocidaris tuberculata. The sequence goes on along the minus strand of CM046845.1, from coordinate 17,938,652 downwards.
AGATACCCTAAGCTATCCGTGTAGGTATGAAAATGTCATGAACATATTTTGAAATGTTCATTTGGGTAAACTTTTTCCAACTGTCAACTTTGAACAGTTCTCAAATTTGTTAATACCAGCCAGAACAAAATACTAATTCTTGTCAAGTCTGGATTTCGCACCCTTTCACTAAAGTGGATTTTGCTTACTCGAGCTTAAAATATTGCCAGATTTTTTTATGTCATTCGATAGAAGAGAGCCTACGCCATCCACCGGTATGAAAATTCCATACAGATAATTTTAAATATTAACTTTGGGAGACTTTTTCCAACTGTTAACTTTTTTGGGGGACACACTGTATATATGTGTATATATATATATATATATATATATATATATATATATATATATAAATATATATATATATATATATATATATATATGTGTGTGTGTGTATATATATATATATATATATGTGTGTGTGTGTGTGTGTGTATAAATGTATATATATATATATGTGTGTGTGTGCGCGTGTGTGTGTGTGTGTATAAATGTATATATATATATATATATATATATATATATATAAACCCAAAACTGGTGTAATAGGGACACTTGTATGCAGAGTACCTTTATATAGAGAGTAGCGACATGGACGTCTGACTTTTCGGGAAACAAAATGGCATTTGAATTCTTTCTATTGAGAACACCCAGGTGCTCATCGGAATTAAATAGAAATGGTGCATAGCAGAGGAAACAAAATGGCATTCAAATCATGAGTTGTCGCTACTCTCTTTATGTAGGTACTCTACTTGTATGTATGTAATAGTGCCACCTACCTACGTACGTAAAGGAGACACGAGTAGAAAGAAAAAAATACAAAGAGTGTCTCCCTATTACACCGGTTTTGGGTTTTTATATATATATATATATATATATATATATATATATATATATATATGAAATAGGCCAAGACTCAGGACGTAGGTGAATAGACCACGGGTTTTATTGACGCCAAGCTTTCGGCATTATCGCCTTCTTCGAGGGCTCTACGACGAAAGACAACGTAGATGGAACAAAATTATAGTACTACTACATGCGTAAATGAAAAGTAATAAGCGATACATTTATGCTGACGATAACTAATATCAAATATAAATAATCTATATATAAATCAGTATAGTGATTCAGCGTCATAAAACCCGTGGTATATTCAGCTACGTCCTGAGTCTTGGCCTATTTCATTTATTTAATTTATCCAAGACGGCCCGTCATGTTGTGTTTTAGCCAAATTCATATATATATATATATATATATATATATATATATATATTTATATATATAATGTATATATATATATATATATATATATATATATATATATAAACTAATTGCGCATTGTTTTGGAAACGCTATGGATACAATTTCGAAAGTTTGTCATTCACTTGATAAAGACGGTGTGAGTATCGTCGAAAATTCGTGAGGAAATAAAGAAGTTGGATAAAAGCATGACATTTCTAATAGTTTGTTTTTTTGATATTCTACCAACACGTGGACTTTGTATTTAATATATATATATATAATATATACATGATGAAAAAGCAGGTGACAGTTTATCAAAAGCCGGAAACATCAATAGATATGGAATTTATTTTGCAATATTTGAATTTAGGTTTAAAAAGTATTTCCTAAAGTAATGGCCTACTAATAGAAGATTGATTTTACATGTCTAGCAATTTTGTAGGTGCGTGTACCCAAGATTTGTGCATTTGGTCAAGTCCTAGGTATTTTGTCCCATTATGATACCGAATACATCAAATATTTTAGTATTCATGATGACTGTAATGAATTAAAATGATAGCGCAATTAGTGTATGGATCATCCCAAATGTGAAGGAAACTTATACTTGCCATGTCATTTTTATGTGTCCTCAATTTTTCATGGGACACAAAATAACAAATACCTTTTTCTAGCCCTTTCAGTCTATAATGAAGATATTCTTTGTTATTATGAGGTGTTTTTTAAAAATATATAAGCAGTCACCTCATAAAATGATTGACCCTGCCTTTAAATGGTAAGTATTCTTCTCAAATGTTTAATACATGTATTGTATAATTAGCATCCCTTAATTTCAACCCAAGAATGCAAACATTAATGTTCTCAACTGCAGGACTCTCAAAGACATGGAGTTCAAAATAATCTTATTCATGCTTGTTTCTTCAATTACAGTGGACATTACAGGCCCTACATTCACCTGTCCAGATTCCATAACTCGAACCGTTGGCATAAATGAACCAGGAGCATCTGTCACATGGGTTGAACCTTTTGCTTTTGACCCAAGCGGTGTTCAAAGCTTTAGTCCATCTATAGCGAGTGGATCATTCTTTCAAGCAGGGCAAACAACTACTGTGACATATACAGGCATTGATACGCGGGGAAATATAGCCACATGTGACTTCACTGTTTCCGTGATTGCAGGTATTATATGTGGCCTAGCCATTGCTTATAAGCAAAAGCACTGAAAAATATATAGGCCATCAAGCAGGAACATCAATAATTGCTTGAATATATAACATATTGATTCGACTAACAGCTTTTCCTCAAGCTTATTGTACATGTAATATTGTTAAGTTTCATTGTTTTGCTATGTACATTGCAAACCCATGTATTTTATTTTGTTGGAAGTGGAAATAAACGAAATGAAAAATTAAATGAATGAAGCTTGCCTAGCAGTGACCACTTATAGTCATCTCTACTGCGCGCTGTTCGGTGCATGTAGATCTCTATTTTCATCTCTTTTTTTTTCTTTTTGATAGATGCATTTTTGCCTCACTTTTTATTCCAAAATATCTGCAGAAAGTTTCAATGACTGAACTGTTGTTAAATGCCACCAATATGTCAGTGTAGGACTATTGTTGTTTGACGTCATTAGAATGATGCTTGAACATCCAAAAAAAATTATGTCAAACTACATATCAGCTAAATGAGCCATGTAGCAATCCTAGTGCCCAGATCCATATCACAAGAGCCTTATTTTCATAAATGAAAAAGGAGGAGTTTAATAACATGATATATAGGCAAAGGAAATAATGAATTCATGTCCAAGATAGAAAGCCTATAGTGGGGAGGCATAGCAATTTAATTGTACATTTTGTGATAAAAGCACCAAACTTGGCACACAGGTAGATGAATATGTTCTCAGTAAAACTGGATATTGAGCCACCTGGAATTCGGGCCCAGGAGCCCATTGTGCAGAATTTTTTTTTCTTAATGACCACCACAGGGTACTTTTTAGTCTGTAAATGGAAGGTCGTCAATGCACTAAATGAACTAATCATGAGAGTTTTTGTTTTGTTTTATTTTTGCTTTTCTGAAATGTTTACATTTTTGTAGATACAAGGTTATATCACGCCACAGACGACATAGTACATATAGTACGTAAATTTTGATGAATGTCCACAGCAGAAAAAGAAATGGAATCAAAGTCAAATAATTTGCAATTTCTCCTAATAAAACGTAATGATCGCACCTCTCTTATGCTTTTTAATATCTTTTAAGCATTTGCTCTGATTAATTTTATTGTATTCATGGCATAAAAAGGAACATTCCTACTGATACTTTTTTTTTTTATGTATTGCATTCAAGCTGACATGATGGTAGTGTTTGTTGGAAAGACTGTATTGAAAAATATGCATTAGTTATAATGCATGTATAATCTAATAATTCATATGTTTGGTGAAATATTACATTCATTCTGATTCATAAAATAGGAACCAATTTTATTCATTCATTTTTATCGGGCATTACATATTTGGATATACACTAATCAGTTTCCAACTTCTCTTCATTTGTGAAGTTTGACTTCATAAACTATTCTTAACATTACCATTTTGCGAGGTCGAATGGCAGTCGAGCTGAAAAATTCAGAGAAATTGTCTTTAATTTATGAGGTTTTAACAGGAATTTTGATGATTATTTACTTTGCATTAATTTTCTCACTTCATTAAGGAAAAAAAAGTTATCTTCTTTTCTTGATTGAAAATCTGTCAGGGGGCAAACCCCCTTGCGCCCCCCCCCCCTTCACACTTAGCTACACCAACCCCTTCTCAGTAAATTCACTATTTTAAATTCTAAGAGCGTTCTACATCAATAGACAATCATTAATATATATCAGTATGTAGGCCTCAACTCCACTAGTCTTCCTCCAAGAGTCAGGGAATATGCTCTTTAAGGGGAAGTCCACCCGATTACAAGTTGGTTTCAAAAGAAGAAGAAACTTACAGAAACAGATCGTTGAAAGTTTGAAAAAAAAATATTATAATAAATAAGAAAATTATGAATGTTTGAAGTTGTAATCCATTTCACACACAATGGCAACTCCTTGTCGTATCTTGCGAGCTCCTCTCCCATTTGCCCTGTGCCCCCAAAAACATTAATTTCCTCTAAAGAAAATATTTTATCATACATGCACTTTAGATATTATTATTGCTCATGTGTTTTTTACACAAAGCACGTATGACACAAATCTATTCCTTCATCAAAAACTAAGAAAATGAAACTTTAGGAAATTTTCTGTACTGAGCAAATTGGAGAGGAGCTAGTAAGTTACGTCAAGAAGATACCAATATATGTTTGATTGATTACAACTTCACAAAGAAAAATCCTTTATTTTAAAACAGTGTCCACACTATTTGCATATTTTTCAAAATGTAATAAGATATGTAGCACAGTGGTCATTTAAAAAAAAAATGGCTTTACCCTAATAGTCCGTTGTCAAGTGGTCACAACATAGCCTTTTTGGAAATTTTGTGAGGATTTTTGGAAACACTTTTAGAAAGATAATGCCATGAATAAAACTTTAAACGTTGTTTACTTTTCAGGTATCTTTAGAATGCTGATTTTGGTCAAATCTATGTTTTTTTTTTGATTATTTTTTAAAGAAAATGCTCTTAATTGCAATAGGGATAGGAATTTCAACTGTTTGCATATAAATGATATTAGAGATGACTTTCATGAAAAAGAATAATGCAGAACAATATATAATTATATCAAATATAGGCTTTTATTCATATCTTATTTAATACGCCCTCTACGATAATGATCAAATATTGTCTTATGCTCTAATGACTGTTTCCTACAGTGTTAAACATCAAATCGTATATAGTGACCAATAATAGATCAAACAAAAATGATCAAACATTGTCTTATGCTCTAATGACTATTTCCTACAGTGTTAAACATCAAATCGTATATAGTGACCAACAATAGATCAATGGCATAATTCATTAAATTATATACTTTGAAAATGTGTTGGCACATGGAGTGGTGTAAAAGAAGGAATCAACAGAGGAGATATAGTTTGTTATAGGTTTGAGCTAAACATCATGGTAAATCGTGATATGTATTAAACATCAGCTCCTCCATTATTGGATGTAATATTTAAATTTAGGTTGATAATTTCTTTCGAATCTCATAAAGCTGTGAAATTTACAATTCCTGCACAAGTGATTATATTCAAGTGTGCCTATTTTCTTGTAAAGCAAATGGAAAATCATACTGTTAAGCTATTATCAAAATTTCCTCTCCACATCTTGCTAAACGATCTCTCTCTCTCTCTTTTCTTCTTCTTATAAATTTATTTCTCTTCTTCATCAATATCCTCACTCATTGTCCATATGCATGATCTACAACCATTTATTCTTATCAAGACTTAATTTTGTTATCATAATAATTATTTCCATTTGAAAGTCTTACATAGAAATGGATGTTAATTTTAGAAAATCTAGAAATGATGGAAGCCCTACAGGGGCCGCGGAGCGTTGTTGAAAGTAGGGGGGGGGGGCTGATCTGATTTCACTCATTAATGCACCGGCGTAAATTCAGTTCAAGCAGTGGGGGTATGATCGCAACATTGAGGGGAAACTTCCAAAGTTTAGGGGCACCGATAAGGGCTATTTCTGGAAAAAAGGGGCACCTACAACGGGAAAAATATACAATCTCTAAACATTGTCATATATACGCTACATTGTGATTACATTTATAAGGATTTCAATTAGGTTTCTCTCTTACATGCTCTAATATAATTTACTTAAGCATTAAAGTTTGCAGTTGGGTTTGATGACCTACATATAAATGTGCGAGCGAGCGAAGCGAGCGAGCACTTTTTTAAGATCTGTGAGGCTGCATGGTGATCAACAACATCTTATAAAGAGGAAAAAAAGTTCTGAAAGGTGTTTAAACACAGTCTCGGCATGAGAGACTGAAAATACCTCTAATAAATAAACAACTATGTCAAATATAAATGTGAGCGAGCGTAGCGAGCAAGCCTTGACGAAATTAAAGTAAAGTTGCTCTAAATCGCTATAAATTAGGAGCACAAATAATGGAGCAAGAAAAAAAGGGGCCCTTATCAAGAACGACAATGGCACTTATCAAAAAAGAAAAGGAGCAGGATTATGTCATATTAAAAAGAGCCAGTGGCGGATCTACGGGGGGGGGGGTTTAGGGGGTTTAAACCCCCCCCCCCCTTGGGCTACCAAGTAAACATTTATTTGGGCAAAAAAGAGAAAAAATAGAGCATGCAAGTATGCTTAAAATCGCAAGCTAGCAACCCTAAAAATGAAAAATCTCCCTACTGTAGGAGGGGGGGATACCCCCCTCCCACACCCTCCCCCCTCGCTCGCTTCGCTCACTTCCAAGTAAACATTTATTTGGGCAAAAAAGAGAAAAAATAGAGCATGCAAGTATGCTTAAAATCGCAAGCTACCAACCCTAAAAATGAAAAATCTCCCTACTGTAGGAGGGGGGGATACCCCCCTCCCACACCCTCCCCCCTCGCTCGCTTCGCTCACTTCCAAGTAAACATTTATTTGGGCAAAAAAGAGAAAAAATAGAGCATGCAAGTATGCTTAAAATCGCAAGCTAGCAACCCTAAAAATGAAAAATCTCCCTACTGTGGGAGGGGGGATACCCCCCTCCCACACCCTGCCCCCTCGCTCGCTTCGCTCGCTTCCAAGTAAACATTTATTTGGGCAAAAAAGAGAAAAAATAGAGCATGCAAGTATGCTTAAAATCGCAAGCTAGCAACCCTAAAAATGAAAAATCTCCCTACTGTGGGACGGGGGACACCCCCCTCCCACACCCTCCCCCCTCGCTCGCTTCGCTCGCTCGGGCTCGGTCTCTACGCTCCCTCGCAATACCCAGCTCAGCCCCTCAAACCCCCTCCTTGGAAAAAAGCTAGATCCGCCCCTGAGAGCAGTTATCAGAGGATGAAACATGTGGTATTTGTCGCACATGAATATTGGCACTTTATACTAGAAGTAAAAAGGGCACCTATGAGAATGGAAAAGGGGTGTTTTTGCTTTTTTTTTTTTGTTGTTGTTGTTTTTTTAATAAAGGAAGAGGGGCTCTTATCAGAAGGAACTGTACTTCTTAGAAAGAAAAGGAGCCCGTTTCAAAATAAATTAAGGAAAACTTATCAGAGGTGTAAAGGGGCACTCATCAGAGATGTCAAGTGTCATTTAACAGAAGACGGAAAGGGCACTTGTCGATTTAGAGTGGGCACCTCTCAAATTTGAATAGCGGATATGGCCACAGGTAAAGATGCACTTATCAGACGGAAAGGGGGTAATTCTTGTATCTGAAAAATGAGAATTGAAAAAAGGGCAGTTATTGAAAGAGATTGATAGGTACTTTTGATGCAAATGATTTAAAAGGGAATTGTCGAAGGAAAGATTTTATTAGGAGTCTTATGAGAGGTGAAAAGGGAAGAGGCTCGTTTATAGAAATAAAATAAAGGGAGCACTTATCAGAGAGAATAGGGGCAATTATAAGATTTAAAAAGGGGAACGTATTAAAATATAAAGGATACTTATAAATGGGGAAGGGGCACTTCTTACTAAGGAAAAGGGACAGTTGTCAAGAAAGAAGGGGCACCTCTCAGATTTTAATAGGCCTCTGGCAATTATCAATGGTAATAAAATCAAATTTTAAGATTGTGGAACTGACAGGAATATAAAGAAAAGGGAGCACTTATCTAAATTAATCTATGTAAGAGGGCGAACGTCTAGGATACCAAAATTCCTGAAATACTGGGGACACTGTACCCCTCCCCCCACCCCACAGCGCCTGATTTTAAATAATCCTAAAATTTCTCTAAAGAGTTGATGCGTCATTCTGAATCCTGAAAGAAGACTCATGAACATGTAGAAGATGTGATAGATAGACTGTCATTTTAGAGAATGCTGTACAATCCCGATAAATCACATGAAAATATGAGCTTGTTTTCTACAGTTTGTTTATAATACCATGCTTTATTAGGCCTAGATTTTGCATTAACTGTGCATTATAGAGGCGGGGATGTATTGCCCATTTGTACAAATGGAAAACATGTTAGTAATGGACATGGATGAGAGATTTTGATACATAAAATCGGCAATATCGGGACATTCAAATCATATCTTTAGCATTTTATCTGCATTTTATAGGAATTCTCACTACAATAACAGTCTTTTATATTAATACTAGAAATGATTTCTTCCTTGAAAATTAGGGGGGATTAAAAAAAAAAAAAGTGTCTACTAAAAAAGTGGGGGGGGGGGGGGAGGGGCTGCAGCCCCCAGCTCCCCCCTCCGGTTCCGCTGCCCATGCCCTAAACGAAACGGGCTTAAAAACAACTAAGGTAGGTAATTACTATAATAACAAAGAAACTTTTGTTTTAATATATACCTATTCTATACAAATAAAAGAAGGCAAATATTCATTTCATAATGAATAGCGTGGAGTTGAAAAACATAAGAATTACATGTATTTGGATTTTAGAGAAAGTGAAGGAGAGAGAGATAGAGGGGGGGGGGGTAAGCGAGGTGGAAGGAGAATTCTGATAGCGCATCAAGATTAAACAAAAAATAAATCTGAAAATTACATCGATTTATAATATTTTCAAAGAGTACGCTTTAACATTTCCTACACTCAGTCACTTCCGTAATTAAGATTCATTTCACAGCTTCATGAGATTTGAACGGTGAGTTGATTTGATTTGAATTTATTCAGACATTATAAAAACATGTCTCGGGTAAACAAAAAAGGTTTGACCAACCCATACAAGTCTGTTTCCCGGATATAAACAACAAGTAGATTCAATATCATAAACATATTGCACAAGGTATTATTTAAAAAAATATAAACGAAGACAATAGTGATGATTACAAGTAAAAACAATGTAAGATTGCAGAGTACAAGCTTACTCAGTTGAGGTAAAGCATCTGTGAAATTAACTATGTGGGTTGAGATGGTTATTTAACGCTTTTTTAAACATGCTAAGAGTTTTCATATTGACTATTCAGTTGTATGAGGTCCAAGAATGTAGAGCTGATGCCACAAGCCTACATCTCAAGGGACCAAAATTCCAAGAGACCGACAGCCCACCAGGTCTCCGGCGGGCCTTCTGACAGTTTTTTTTTTTTTTTTTTTTTTTTTTTTTTTTAGGGTTCACTATACGGATGGTAAATAAGACATTTTCCTTTTATGTAGGCATGTTTCTTTGTTTTATGGTTCTCGTTGGCTATCGGTTTAGGGAACCTTTTGTATCGTTCTCGTGGGCTGTCGGTCTACTGAGATATGAACCCGATATATAAGGCCGGTTCTTATTTAGAAACATAACGCCAGGATGCAATGCAATGACAGAGAAAAATTAGATGAATATTTATTTAAAAAAAAAAAAAAACAGTGGGAAAATGGGCATACAGTGCACTGGTGCGCTGTTTAAAAACACCTTTGTATGTTAAGAACTCACTGCACTATTCGTAGAAGAGTAGGGGAAACCCCGGTGTTGTGGTGCACCTGCACATCCCAATAAGTTATATCGTGAGGAGAGACCTGAGGGTTACAGTAATTAAGTTTGCTTTTCCCCTCCCAGGCACATGCGATGCCAGACCATAATAATAATTTAAAAAGATAATAAAAATAACAAAATACTGAAAGAGAAAAAGTAAAACAATGAAGAAGAGTTGTTGGTATAAGTGTGGATCGTGTTGTACAGCACTCTTCTAGTGATTCTTTTCAAATAACTTTTGATTTTGACTGTCACTCAACGTGCCAACATATTTTCAAATAAATAATGAAATGATTATTATATTATATAATATTGTATTATATTTCATCATATTGTCTAACATTATAATGAATACTATGCCACTAATTAATTTTTTTAACGGATATATGATTTAATGTAAGTACACTGCATCGATCTCTACCACGTACACTGTCGGAAACAGTCTTAGAGCAGAAGACAATGTATCATAATTATCGTAGAGTGCGTATAAAATAAGATATGAATAAAAACCTATATTTTATATATTTATATATTTTCTGCATCATTTTTTTTGTTAACGAAAGTTATCTGTAATATCATTTCTATACAAACAGTGGGAATTCATATCCCTGTTGCAATTAAGGGTATTTAAAAAAATAATTCGAAAATCATAAATTTGACCAAAATCAGCATTCTAAAAGTAACTGAAAAGTAACTTTAGACACATTTTAAAATCTGGAAACAACGTTTATAGTTTTAGTCATGACATTATCTTTCTAAAAATGTATGTTTCCAAAAATCCTCACAAATTTCCCATGTTTGACCATTTGACAACGGACTATAAAAAGAACATTGGAACTGACGCAGTGGTGATCTAAGGGGGCAGAAGGGGCACATGCAGCGGGTGGCAATTAATGGGGATGAAAAAAAAAAAAAAAAAAAAAAAGGAGAGAAAGAGAGAGAAAAAGAAAGGGAAGAGAAAATTATGTTATATTAAGAATTTAATGTACTCCAATCCAGAGTAAAGTGCATTTAAAGAATTAGTGTTTTTCAAACCGTTGAGAATGCAAAGGTATTGTATGAAAGCATGCAATTCTATTATGAGTGTGTGCTGAGCTGAGGGATCACTGTCTATTGTAATTGTAGAATAGTGGAATGTAACTTCCGCCAGCTCAGCAAACACTCATAATAGAATTGCATGCTTTCAAACAATATCTCCTCATTAATTGCTTTTGTTTTCCTGCTGATGCTACAGCATGTCTGACATGGCAACTCCTATGTTGTGAGTCAGCTTTATAAAACGGGTTCAAGAATATAGCCATCCTCATTGGTCAAATAACACCAAGTGACCGTGCAAAAAAAAAGTACTAACGCACGGCGAGGGGACTAACGCACGGCTAATCCGGATCAAACACTAAGATTGCAAGAAAACACTAAGATTGTAGACCCGTTTTATAAAACTTTTAATACATGGTTGTAAGTTCAAGCGTTAATATGAGATGTATGTAGGACTGCACACCAACAGGTATCCACTTGCATTTTGATGGCAGGGGCCCTTTAAAGGAGATTTTAGTTTAGTCAAGCTTCTCATATTCTTCCCAACTTTTATCTTTCTGTTGATCTATTTCCACTAGTTCTCACATGCCCTGATCAAGTTCAGAATATTAATTTGGGTGTGTTTGAGATCTAAGTTTTGTCAAACTCTCACTCTCTATATATATCTTTATAACTTTTATCTTTCAGTTGATAGTACTCCACCAGTTCTCACATGCCCCGATCAAATTCAGACTGTTGAGTTGGGTGCAACTTCTGCACAGGTCTCCTTTCCTACACCTAGTGCAACAGACAATAGTGGAGTACTGCCAACTGTTGTTACGCAAAGTCACTTCTCGGGAGCTATATATCCAGTTGGCTCAACTCAAGTTACATTCACATTTCAAGATGACTCAGGCAATACCGCTTCTTGCAGCTTTTCAGTCACTGTTATACAAGGTCAGTATCAATGCTATAACAGAATTATACCTTTAAATATTTTGTTTTAATGAATTTAGAAGATGCAATCTTTTCTCCATAGACATTCATACCTCACAGATCAACAATGGGTGTATTTACATAATCCTGACAATATTTTTTGGCTACTTTTTAGAAAGCAATACATTTTTCACAATTTAATAATTTATTAATCAAAAGACAAATTAACACCAAATTGCACCTCAAGAAGACTATTTTACTCAAAATAGTTATGAAAGTTTGAATTGACTTGAAAAAAATAAGCTTTGGGGTTATCAAAGTACGAAGGTAAGAAAATGTTTTTTCTTTACATACAGATCATAGGGGGGGGGGGGGTAAAGCATTGTCAACTTTAGGGCACTTTGGGGTTTTCATTTCTGGGGGTCTGACACCCCTTCCCGATGGACAATTTTGTGAGTTTTTATATTTTTGGAATGTACATCCATAGCTCTTCCTTCTTATAAAATTTGGTCCTTAGGTTTTAAGAAGAAAAATTCACCCCAATTTTTAGAGGCTGTCTGACACGTACCCCGTCACGACGGAATTTTTTTTTCAGTTTTTTCTTTTTGTTTTGTTTTGTTTTGTTTGTTTTTGTTTTTGCTTTGTAATGTATAGTCATGCTACTTCCTACTTACAAAGTTTGGTGCATGGGGGAGATATAGGGTGAAATCGCGACCCGACTTTTGGGCTTCTTTGGCTTCTTTGGAGGGGGGGGGGGGGGGGGGGCTCTGGGGGCTAAACCCGGCAGCTACGGTCAGGTGACAACCCTATTGTCAATTTAGATGGTCTAAGCAACTTTAAGGGGTCAAATCTTATGGTTAAAATGGGATTATTATTTCAGGACAGGCCAGACTATATCTTTCATTCTCATGCTCGTGTCACTTAAGTTAGGCATATCTGTGGTGACATCCATCCAAATTGCCTCATCAAAATAATTTTATCACACGGTTCACAACCCATTTACTAGAGGCATATACCTGCCAACCAGTCCGATTTTGTCGTATTCGTTCCGATTTTTTCCTCAAAAATGTGTAAAAAATCAGGACATTACGATGTTTACGTTCGGAAGAAAAAAAATGTATTGTGCATATCAGATATGCATACTGCATAGGGACTATGTAAATGCATTATCTAGTCAATGGGCGATTTCAGATACGGCGTTGGTGCTGGTGTTGGTGTTGAGAGCATGAATCAGGCTGCTGAACCTAGCTCCAACACCGAATATGGGTTTACAAAAATGATACCAATCACGTTATAGATAGCTGAACACCGAGAGACGTCAATCCCAGCATTGATCAGCCTCATAATAAGTTCGGTGCTGTGGCTGGTGCTAGTAGTGCCCAAAGCCAAACACCAACACCAGCTTTCAACACTGAACTTGAAACCACCCAATGTACCCTCTTTGCGCATGCAGTGTACATATCGTTCACATGTAGCGGTACGGTCTGCTACGATCGTGGGATCAGAAATCATAACCGCAACCCCAAGTACTGGTACCTCGGCTTTCAAGAAGTAGTTGTAGCTTCTAAAAGTGTGTCCAAATTGAGTTTAATCGCCGTTTCCATGATCCAGGTAATGTAGAATTAGTATTTTGTTGTGTGATTGATGTAAAACGGTAAGCAAGAAAACCTGCTGGAAAGTAAATTCCTGCGGGAGAAGGCGGACTTCTTCCCCAAGCCCTAGCGGCCTAGCTTTTCTTGATTACTGGTAGTGTGGCGCGTTCACTCGATGCATGCCAACTTTGAAAAGTTCTTCATGCATGACCAACTCTTTTCAACTCTTTAGCTTCATCATAGGTTTTTTTCTCTTTTTTTTCTCTCTTCATTTATCTGGGATTCACTGCTTATGGTCAGGATGTTTTTTGAATATCATTTAATTTAAAAAATTAAAAGAAGCATTTTTCCATATCCAAATTCCAAAGATCAGAGTCGAACAAAAGATGTTATATTTTAGATGATATATGGTTTATTCTTTATATTTACAAACTTTCAAGTGTCAAATATTACATATAATAGTTTAATTAGCAAAGACTTACCATTTCTCACCTGGGAAACTCCTAACCCACAGAATATGAATTCAATTAAGTTATGAGTCCAGATCATGTTCTTGAAGTGTAACTTTGTTAGATCTAGACTTAAGTTGGCTGCTAAGTGCTAATCCACAATAATAAATCCCAAATAGTAAATCCAAAGGATATGTTGTCAAACTGGTAAAAGAAGATTCCAGGAGATCCAGCTGAAGAATGTCTAAGGTAATTCAGGAAATCATCAATGTTGACGACGATCGATGTCAAACATATTGTCGATAATGATGTTGACCACGATATCGATAATGATATCGATAACAATTTCGAGCCTTGAGCCTTTAGGTAGTATGGTAGTGGACCCTATTTCCTAACACTTTTCACAAAATCAACTGTAATAAGCTTGACATCGAGTTATAAGCTTTATAGAAACTTGAATGTTTGACTCATACTTAACAGGCATGACAACATGACTCTGCCTCTGGATCCAAAACGTCGTATAAAAAACGTATCTCTCATATAAGGCATTATCACCACAAGGTGGCGCTGTTAACTTTCCTAACACAGACTCAGCTGAGTTATGTCATTACATCCCCCTTTTCATGAAGAAATGCAATTATAGTACCTGGTACGTCTATCATATTTAGCTATCAAATCTAGAACAATATAATTCCAAATTTATGTGATAATGAACTTAAAATTAAAGTTCCAGTTCAGTCCAAAGTTAGTGTGATGTGGTTATAGCACTGTTTCATTTCAGTCCAGGTTCTTCAGTGTTAAAACTTGCTTGCTGCTGTAGTGAACTTTCTTGATTGCTTTTCAATTCAATGCTTGGTCAACATTGCTTGAGTAATAATTATTTCAAAATCAACTTAATACAACACTTAGTACACAACACTTAAGTATGTAAATGAGTAACCGAGTGGACTATCAGTTACTCTAACTGCACTAGAGGATTATTCTGCCTCTGAGATAGCACAGTTTGGAGATGACGTCTATTTCGTCGATAGCGATTTCCTCCTTCCCCTTCAATGATGTATGAATGAGGGGACTTGTCTTTCTCGATGACGACTACTGGTTTCCACACATTACCGTCTTGGTACAAGACTCTCTCACCTGCTTTTGTCGTTGTTGCAGTTCTTTCTTTCTCTTCAGCAGGAGCTCTTGATGCACAGGTTGTGGTCCAAGTAGTCCGCTCGAAGTGGGAAGCGTGGTGTTGGTCCTTCTGCCCATCAGCATCTCTACAGGCGATGGCAGCCTGTCCCTGGCGTATTTCTGTATGCCAGAAAAACTAGATGAACATCTTCACCCTCTTCTGCTGACTTCCTCAAGAGGTTCTTAGCTATCTGCACAGCTTTTTCTGCTTTCTCGTTGGACTGCGGGTATCTTGGAGAAGATGTTGTGTGTGTCAATCCATATTTGACACAGAACTGGTGGAATTCTGCACTGGCATACTGAGGTCCATTGTCTGATATCATCTCTTCAGGAATGCCATGTCGTGTAAACTGCTGCTTGCATATTGCTATCACAGCTCTGCTTGAAGTACTTGCCAGCTTGTTGATTTCAAAGTAGTTGGAATAATAGTCTACCAAGATAAGGTAAGTAGACCCGGCAAACTCAAACAGATCACTTCCAACTTTTTGCCATGGTCTGTCAGGTAAATCATGACCATGCATAGGCTCTTTCTGGTTACTGGCTCTGTGTGTGCTGCAGATATCACATCTTTCAACTGTCTCTGCAATTTCAGCATTCATCCCTGGCCAGAACAACACATCTCTTGCCAGTCTCTTGGTCTTTTCTACTTCTTGGTGGCTCTGATGGAGTTTTACTAGCATCAGTTTCCTCATTTTGCTAGGAATGATCACTTTCTGCATTTTGAAGAGCAGGTTACATTCTGAAGTGATCTCATCTTTGTACTGCCAGTGTTTTCTCACATTCAGTGAAGGTCTTGGATGTATAGGCGACTGGCTTCTCGTTCTGAAGGAGTAGTGCTCCTACGCCGTTCTGCGACGTTCTGCGATGCATCCACACTCACTACTACTGGCAAATTCACATTGTAGTATTGCAGTATGGGAGCTTCTGTTGCCATTTTCTGCAATTTCTCAAAAGCTGCTGTTTGCTCTTGATGCCACTGCCAGTCATTCTCCTTTACCAAGAGCTTCCTCAGAGGTGCAGTCACTTCTGACAAGTTAGGAAGAAACTTTCCTAGATAGTTGATCATTCCTAGATACCTCTGAAGTTCTTTCTTGTTGGTAGGCTGCTTCATGTTTTTGACTGCTTCCACTTTCATCATGTCAGGTTTCAGACCATCAGCAGTCAGCAAGTGACCAATGTACTTCACTTCGTCTACTGCAATTTGCACTTGCTTTCATTCAGTCTGACATTGTTCTCCTGCAGCCTCTTGAACACAGCTTCTAGGCATTCATCATGTTCTTGCCTTGTCGTTCCCCAAATCAGGATGTCGTCCATCACAACATCTACGCCTTCAAGATCTTCCAACATTTGTGACATTGTTCGTTGAAAGATTTCTGGAGCCGAGTTGATACCAAAAGGCATTCTGGTATACTTATACCTTCCAAATGACGTGTTGAAGGTGCACAGATCAGAGCTCGCTTTGTCCAGACTTAACTGCCAGTACCCACAGTTTGCATCAAGAGTACTGAACACCTTGGCATTGGGGATACCCGATACAACCTCCTCGATGGTTGTCATAGGATAGTGTTCCCTCTCAATGGCTTGATTCAGTTCCATGGGGTCGAGGCAGATTCTGACTCTGTCACTGTTCTTTTTTGCTACAGTGACCATGCTGTTCACCCAAGCTGTTGGTTTTGTCACTCTTTCTATGACATTGAGGTCTTCCATCCTCTTCAGCTCATTTCTCACCTTTTCCCTCAGTGCAACTGATAGCCGTCGAGGAGCATGAACTTTCGGCACTGCATCTCTGACATTAATCTTATGTGTCCCTGGCATGCAACCTAGTCCCTGAAATAGGTCTGCATATTTCTCTTTGACATCACAAGTCTCCTGTATGCCTACTGCATAGACCCTCTTGATCAATCCCAGGTGTTTACAGGATGGGAGTCCCAATATTGGTTGCACATGTCGATCTACAACCTGACACTCTAGGTTATAAAACCTATCTTTATGTTCGCACACAAGATTGGTCTTGCCCACTGGGTGCATTTTGTGCTCTGAATACACCACCAGTCTTGAATGTGACTTCTCCAATGGAGATTTTAGCTTCTGTTGTACCACTGCTGGTATCAGGTTGCACTGGAAGCCTGAGTCCAGTTTGAATCTGACTTTGTTCGAGGCAACTTTCAGGTCTATAAACCAGTCTTCTGATCCCTCAGATGACTTGATGACATCCACGAAGAAATCCTGAACATCATCATCTTCTCCTTCTTTGACAGTATGTACTGACTTTTTGTCACGTTTGCCAACATTCTTTTCTGATTTGTCCTTTGAAGCTCTGCAAACACTTGCAAAATGATTCTCCTTCTGGCATTTGTTGTATTTCTTTCCATAAGCAGGACACTTATTCTTGTCTAGAACATGAGACTTCCCACAGAACTTGCACTGCCGGACAGTCTTCTTCGAACCCTGCTTTGGTTTAGACCTCTGAACTGAATGCACATCTTGTAACTGAGCTTTGTCGAAAACGGTCATTCTCTCCTTCGACAATTCTGCTGCTCTGCAGATATGGAGACATTTATCTAGCGTTAGCTGAGATCCATGCAATAACCTTGCTCTCAGTCCATCATCCTGGATGCTGCACATTATTCTGTCTCGTATCAGTGAATCATGGAGGTCACTGAAGTTGCAATTGGCTGCTAACAGCTTCAGTTCTGTCATGTACTGCTCCAGTGTTTCACCACCAGCCTGTTGGCGCGTGAAAAATCTGTACCTGTCCACCATTTCATTCTTTGGTGGATTGCAGTACTTCTCAAAAGCATCTAACACTGCTTTCAAGGTCACTTCCGGTGCTGCTGGAGACGCTACAGCATTAGGGGTGGGCTCCAACTTTAAGGTCTTGTAGAAGCTCCCTTCCTTTAGACCCTACCAAGTAAAGATTCCGGGCCTCCAAATCCAAGTTTGCTGGAGGTTTCAATTGCTCCATGCTATTTCCGGTCACAGCACTGTACTGTACTCGGTGGAGAATTTCACAGCGGGTATATCAGTTCAGGCAAAAATCGTGGAGCTGTTCCCCTCTGAAATATCACTAATAATTCATATTAGATATCTCAGTTCAAGCATTCAACAGTCACTTTCACTCTAACACCATGTAATAAGCTTGACATCGAGTTATAAGCTTTACAGAAACTTTAATGTTCGACTCATACTTAACAGGCATGACAACATGACTCTGCCTCTGGATCCAAAATGTATAAAAAACGTATCTCTCATATATGGCATTATCACCACAAGGTGGCGCTGTTAACTTTCCTAACACAGACTCAGCTGAGTTATATCATTACATCAACCATAGAAAATAAAATATTACATGAATATCTGTCAGATTTACATAATGAATGCTCAAAGTCCTACAGAAAAAGAAGTTGATGGAATTTGAAAAAGACAACGTAGATTTAATACGATATTCCCTTCCGAGCGAACCCCTTCCCAACGACGCGGCGTTTTGGTCCCTATGAGAAAAAAGACACAACCTACCCCGATTTGGGGCCAACGGGATGAAGACTGGGGGTGACGAGAGAGCAGGTTATGTTTTTTGCCTCATTTTATGATCTTCTACCCTGTGTTCTTTGTTTCAATAGTGTGGAGAACATACGCGTAGTCCCACGCATATGAAAACCATTTTAGGCACTTAACTGTACGCGTTCGGTAATACAATGCTGTTCGGAAATACAATCCATGACTATACTCTCCCAAAAAGTGTAGACGCTGTCCTGGAGAGGCTTGTGCTGTGTCAGGTGGTGCTGGTGCTAAAGGTGATGTGGTGTCCTTGTGGTGGTATCCTCGATGCACTATGTACAGCATGCTAGGTGCAGTGCATCCTTGACATCATCCTTGACATCAAATATGATGTCAAGAATGATACCAAGACAAAGTCCAAGGTGAAGCCCAAGACGATATCCAAAGGTTGATATCAATATGATCAGTATTATCAGATGGTGGTAACTGAGAATTTGAGAAATATATATGCTCCATGATGTCAGTCTGGGTATAAATTCTGATCCTACATGTATCTGTGCAACCTCCCACCTTATACAATCTCAAACCTTAACTAGACTTTTCTACCTTCAACTACAATAATCATGATGGCTTAATTGGAAATCTCCGCTAAGTTCTACAAAGTTCTAGTTGTAATGAACAAAAGAAGGGGATTCCAACATTTGATCTATTTATAAACTCTTTGCAATGTTACACTCTTACTAAGAACTTCATGCAAACGTCAGGATTGTTAACAAATTACATACAATTACATGTAATCAATATTGTTATTATCATACATCAAATATAATGATCTAGAATGTTCTTCCTCTTCTTGATGTGCATTATTTACTATGGAATTGATGATTCAGTGTTACAGAGTACATTTACTGATTTCTTTTCTAGAAATTTATATGTTCATAAAGAAAACTGGAAAATAACTTCCTTGCAGAAGATTCTTCAATTATGTAACACCTCCCCCACCGGGAAAAAGAAAGCTTTACCGTAGTAAAGGTTTCTTTAAGATTCGATCTGTTTCAAATTATCCACATAAGCCTTTCATCCTGTACAAAAGCATTATATATCAAACATGTATTTATGGATCAGCAGAAAGAAAAATACAATTATAGAACAACAATCTTTGTGACAGAAATAAGTAATTTCCCTCTTTACATTCTTGAAAGAGCATCAGCAATCACATTATTCTTTCATCGTATATTTTCAAGGGGAATGGTTGGAGCATAAGGCTCCACCTGTACTGTTTTTGGTTCTTTGCTTTGAACTTCTCCAAGAACACAAGTGCCAAATATAGTATATAATAGTTAAATTAGCAAAGATTTACAATTTCTCAGCTGGGAAACTCCTAATCCACAGAATATGAATTTAAGGTATGAGTCCAGAATGTTCTTTAAGTGTAGAGAAAGTTGGCTTCTAATCCACAATAAATCCCGACTAGTAAATCCAAAGGTATGTTGTCAAACTGGTAAAAGAAGATTCCAGAAGATCCAGCAGAAAAATGTCCAAGGTAATTCACGAAATCATTGATGTCGATGACGATGTCTAACATGTCGATAACAATGTTGAATTCGATGTCAAGGATGATGTCCAAGATGAGGCCCAAGACGATCTCCAAAGGTTGATTTCATTATGATCGGTATCAGATGGTGGTAACTGAGAATTTATGCAATATATGCTCCACGATGTCAGTCAGGGTATAAATTCTGATCCTCCATGTATCTGTGCAAGCTCCAAACTTATATACAGTCTCAACCCTTAACTAGACTTTTCTACCTTCAACTAAAATAATCATGATGGTTTGGAAATCTCTGATAAGTTCTACAAAATTCTAGTTGTAATGAACAAAAGAAGGGGATTCCAGTGTTCTGTTTATAGACTCATTGCAATGTTACACTCTTACTAAGAAGTTCATGCAAAGGTCAGGATTGTTAACAGATTACATGTATGTAATTACATTGTTATTATCATACATCATACATACAGTAATCATCTAGAATGTTCATCCTTAAGACTGGAAGTGCATTATTTACCATGTAATTGATGATTTCATTGTTACAGAGTACATTCACTTTTCACATATGAATAATTATTTCTCTTCTTGAAATTTCTGTGTTCATAAATACATAATTGTAAAGAAAACTGGAGAATAACTTCCAGAAGATTCTTCAATTATGTAACAAATAGTCATTCTGAGTGATTGTTTTAATTGGGGGGGGGGGGGGAATAAATGGAAATAGCACTATTAGATTTTAGTTTAGTCAAGCTTCTTATATTCTTCACAACTTTTATCTTTCAGTTGATAGTACTCCACCAGTTGCCACATGCCCCGATCAAGTTCAGACTGTTGATTTGGGTGTAACTTCTGCCCAGGTAACCTTTCCTACACCTACTGCAACAGACAACAGTGGTGCACCCCCAACTATTTCTTCTCAGAGTCATTTCTCAGGAGCTGTCTATCAACTTGGTTCAACTCAAGTTACCTATACATTTGTAGATGGCTCAGGCAACAGCATTTCTTGCACCTTTTCAGTCACTGTAATACAAGGTCAGTATCAATGCAATGAAAAATTTATGCTCATGTTCTTATGAATACACACCTTGCAATCTGCTTTTACTTCTGTTCTGGATATTCATCATAATCTTGTTCACTTTTTCATTAGTGTCCCTTATTCTTCAACTCTTTTATATTTTTTCCTCTTCCTGTATACCATATAACTTTTGTTGTTGTTCTTGTTGCGCGTATGCATTAATAGCATTATTCATTGTGATGGGAGGTTAAATTATTTTATTGGTTGAGTTACTTTGTGTTTGTGACTCAAAGAAAGTAAAAAAAAAAGTGGATGGAGTTGGTAAACATATCTGTTGAACTTGAAGTTGAATGTGCTGACTGTTCGAGGTTTTTGGCCTTCCTTAATTCCTTCATTGATTGTGCTGGTAGAGTAAACAAATGATGTGGTAGAGCTGGCCATAACATAACAAGGGCTTGTTCAGATTCACTTCACTTATAAGTAGGTGGAGAGAAAAATTATAAAATTACATGTAGGAAATATTTTTGTCTTCTCGGTGCACTGAGGCAGTCCAGTACTACATGTAGTTGTAGGAAAGACTTTTTTAGCTCCCCCCCCCAATAAAATACAAAGGATTGGGACCAAGAAAATTACCTTGTTTATCCTGAGTTTGTTATAACAGTGTTCTTTATCATTAACAACGTTCCACTGTATGTTCATCCCCGTTGAAGTCCCCTTCTATGGGGAAAGTCAGCTATTTAGCACATAGAGGGGACCTATACAGTGCGTATCAAAAAAAGTACACACTTTGAAAATATCCTCCAAAATCATAATTTCGCAAAATCAATATGATTTTTTTCTTCTACAATTATGGGTGAGGGCTTGTTTTATCGAATGACACTATCAATAGTGACAATATTTTACTCTTGAATTTGATCAAAGTGAGTATCGAGCAGTAACTGTATGTTCGCGCTTAAGTATCAATAATTGATTTGAACAGTCATTTAATCTGTACCCTTTACCTAGAAGTGTACACCCACAAGTTGTATCCTGAAATTGATAAAGGGGAGAGCAGGAGGCTCCCAAAAAGGGTTAATTGTCAGCCTATCTGGACAGCTACCTTCATGTACAAGCATCAGCGCATAGCATGTTGTACTGATTTTTTTTTATACCCCCGCCAAACGAAGTTTGAAGGGGGGTACATGTATATACATTGTATAGGAATCAGCATACGGTCAGGTGGGCGGGCGGGCGGGCGGGTGGTCGATCAGTCTGTTGCAAATCTTGCTTGAACTACTTCCTCATTTTTCGAGCAGTGCTCATGAAATATGGCACACACATTTGTCTTGGGATGAAGATGTGCAGGACATATTTTTTGAATTTGTCGGAAATGCGTTGCCATGGTAAAGACATATTATGGCAATAAATCAGGTTGAAATCTTGCAGATCGAACTACTTCCTCATTTTTCGAGCAATGCTCACAAAATTTGGCACACACATTGGGTGGAAGACATATTGTTTTAATGTGTGGCAACTGTGTTGCCATGGTAACGACATATGGCAATAAAATGGGAAAATATTGCAAATCAAACCACTTCCTCATTTTTGAAGCAATGCTCAGGTAATTTGGCACACACATTGGGGCGGGGTATTAATCACTTCAGTGATCTTCTAGTTTGCACTGGGCCTTCAAGAAGAAGCTACACCACTGCCCCCTCCCCACAACTGCCATCACAATTGCAGGTGGTGTCTTTCCAGCACAAATGATCTGCATCAATACCCATTTTTGCCTGAAGAGTGTTGGGAAGATTGAATGCAATCGTGGAAGGAGAACCCTAACATTTACATATTTTCTTATTCAAATTTCTTATTCCTCTTAAAAGTTACAACACCCCTTATAAACAACATGTTGTATGACAAATAAAAAATTTAAAAGAGAAGGAAATTTATTGATTAAAATAATGTTTTACCATTTCTTCAATTAAATATGTACCTGTACATGCAAAAGATATCATCTTGCATCCTTTCCACATGCACCAGATAGTGACGCACCCTCAACTGGTTGGAAGAGAAGGGGCGAAGAAAGGAACCAAATAAACTGTTCAAAATCAGATTTTTTTCTCCCTCCCTTCTTGAAAATGGAACATTTTAGGTCTGTCTTCCTGTAATGCATTGCAGTTTGCATCCTTTGGTCCAGTCAAAAGTGGAATTGTGTGCAGAAAGACATAATCTGCAATGTTTTGGGTAGGGCGTTTGAGTGTTTAAGAATGGGGGGGGGGTGTGGGAGTTTGCGGATAGGTATAGGATTAATATAAGGATTAAATGATTGTTCAGATCAATTATTAATAACATAACAGAGAACATGAAGTTACTGGCACTGCCTAGTATGCACTTTGATCAAATTCAAGACTCAGGCCTTTTTGCACAAACCAATGTTTGCGAGTTATACAAAAGCAGCCAGTACTCACTCAAGCGTAAAATATTGTCAGTGCTCATAGTGTCATCTGATGGAACTGACCCTCACCCAAGATCATATTAGAAAAAAACATATCGATGTTGTGAAATTCTGATTTTGGGGGATATTTTCAAAGTGTGTACTTTTTTTTGATATGCACTGTAGTACAGTAAGTAATATATAAGACAGTTTTCTAGATGTTTTAAATTAGTATTCTTACGATTTTAAAGAAAGAATATAACAAGTAACAGCATTAATCATTCGCTTAATGATTGCTAGAAGTGGCAGAGTAGTCTTGAAGAGGAGGAAAATAAAGGGTAGATGGATATCAACTGGTTAATTGCAGTTTATAGAGATGGGGGACTTCAAAGATGACAAAGTCCCCATCTATAGTGAAATTCAACAATTTTCCAGGCTGGAGACTAGCCTTGGTCTGCAGCAGGTCGCGGAGACGTCTCCCCAGTCCCCAGGAAAATAAAGGGTAGATGGATATCAACTGGTTAATTGCAGTTTATAGAGATGGGGGACTTCAAAGGTGACAAAGTCCCCATCTATAGTGAAATTCAACAATTTTCCGTGTGGAGGGGATCGATACAGCGAGTCAAGGGCCTTTCTCATTGGAGCCACCACAAGGTCGCCACCTAGTCTCCCCTGGTTGCGGAGACATTTCCATGACGTCTCTGTGACGGTGTGACCTCTCCCTGACCTCTGTGCAACCTCTCATGGGGACGAGCCCGGTCTTCAGGGAGTCACAGGAAATTCAATCATGTTCCATTTTTTAAAGACTCTTTCCAGTCTCCGACAGGTCTTGGAGATGTCTCCGTGATGTCTCCATCAGTTGCAGCCACGTCGTGTAGACTAATTTTGTCCCCATCTATAGTGAAATTCAACAATTTTCCGTGTGGAGGGGATCTATACAGCGAGTCAAGGGCCTTTCTTATTGGAGCCACCACAAGGTCGCCACCTAGTCTCCCTTGGTTGCGGAGACCTCTCCCTGACCTCTGTGCAATCTCTCATGGAGACAAGCCAGGTCTTCAGGGAGTCATAGGAAATTCAATCATGTTCCATTTTTAAAAGACTTTTTCCAGTCTCCGACAGGTCTTGGAGATGTCTCCGTGATGTCTCCATCAGTTGCAGCCACGTCGTGTAGACTAATTTTGTCTGTGACTGGGGAGACGTCTCCGCGACCTGCTGCAGACCAAGGAGATTGAGGAAACGTTGTGGTGACATTGCGGCGACGATGCCATGACGTTGTGGAGACGTCTCTGAGATCTGCTGGAAACTGGAAAAGTCTCCCAAAATATTGAACATGTTTGAATTTCCCGCAACTCCCTGGAGGCTGGAGACCCGGCTAGTCTCTAGGAGACATCGCGGAGGCTCGAGATGCCACTAGGTTGCCACCTAGTCTCCAGGCCATTGAGATAGGCCCTTTAGTTTTGTAGTTTCCCGAGTTGCCGCGACTGATAAGTCACAGCAGTCGCGGTGACATCTCTGCCAGTGAGATAGGCCAGTAAGATATTAGACAGTTTTCTAGTGTTTTAAGCTTAGATGGATTCTTACAAATTTAAAGGGCCCCTGCCATCCAAATGCAAGTTGATACCTTTTGGTGTGCAGTCCTACATACATCTCATATTTTGATATTTAAGCTTCTAAATATGTTTCATAGATTTTTAAATATTTTTTGAAATAATTTTCTAAAACCTGCTAAGCCCCACCCACTTAAAAAAAATCCTCCAGATTACTTTCCCCCTGTGACATCTGTCAAATATCAGTGAGCTAATAGCAATTTTGCTAGTGAAAGTGGTATTTAACTTCATCAAAACTGACACTTGTTACAATACAACATACAATACCAACATTGGAGTTGCTATGTCAGACATGCTATAGCATCAGCAGGAAAACAAAGGCTATGAGGAGGTATTGTATGAAAGCATGCAATTGTATTATGAGTTTGTGCAGAGCTGGGGAACACTGTCTATTGTATTGTAGAATAGATAGTGGTATGTAATTTCCCCTATGTTAAAAATAGGAACCAATACGATAAAAACAAAGAATAACAAAATGAAAGTTAGAAAGAGAGGAAAATAGAAGGATAAAAACAATGAATAACATAAGTAAAGTTAGAAAGAGAAGATGATGGAATAAAACAACATAACATTGGTGGCCGCTAGATAAGTATTGGGCTGCCGCCAGACAAGTACGTGGTGGCCACTAGATAATTCTATCTTTCCCTATGTTATGTTGTTTTCCTTCCATCATCTTTTCTCTCTAACTTTCCTTATGTTATTCTTTGCTTTTATCCTTCTATCTTCCTCTCTTTCTATCTTTTCTTTTGTTATTCTTTGTTTTTATCCTATCGTTTCCTATTTTTAACATACATGTAATGAACATAGACAGAGAAAGTGAGAAAATAAAAACAAAGAAAAACATAATGAAGATAGAAAGAGAAAATGATAGAAGGATAAAAAGAAGAATAAAATAAGGAAATATAGAAGGCAAAGATAAAAGCATAAAACAAAGAATAACATAGGGAAAGATAGAAAGTAAGAAGATAGAAGGAAAATAACAAGGAAAGACAGAATTATCTGGTGGCCGCCTTTTCCTTATCTTTCCTTATGTTATGTTGTAGATAAAAAGAGGAAATAAAAGAAGGATAAGAACAAAGAATAAGATAAGGAAAGATAGAAAGAGAAGAAGATAGAAGGAAAAACAAAGATTAACATTTAAAATATAGAATCATCCGGCAGCCGCCTGATAGTTCACTGGTTCTTATTCTTTAATAGTTTTCTTTTCTCTTTTATCTCTCTTCCTTTTTTTAGACCCTTGATATGGAGAGGGGGGTTGCTGCTCAGTCGTTTTGGTCTCCCCCCCCCCCTCCTTTTTAGGTACCTTAATTCATTTTTGGAATTATGAACCCTATTTCATTGGAACTACGAACCCTATTTCATTTTCAGAATTACAAACCCTATTTCATTTTCAGAATTACAAACCCTATTTCATTTTCAGAATTACAAACCCTATTTCATTTTCAGAATTACAAACCCTATTTCATTTTCAGAATTACAAATGCTATTTCATTTTCGGAATTACAAACCTTATTTCATTTTTGGAAATACGAACCCTATTTCATTTTCAGAAATAGAAACCTTTTCTTTTGGAAACTACGAACCCTATTTCATTTCCAGAATTATGAACCCTTTTTCATTTTCGGAGTTACGAACCTTCGGAATTATGAACCCTCTTTTATCTTCGGAAATACAAACCTTTGGAGCTCGGCCAGGCATGGAGGCATCCTGACAAGATAGCCGTGTCAGCCGGCGGGGCGAACCATGCCGTCACATTTCTCATATAACATTGTATTAAGATGTACAGTGTTCATTTACAGCAATTTTTGTGCATGACTTTAAAAGATTTTTTTACATATAAATACTTTCTTCGTCACACTCATGAGTGTGTTTTTATGGAATGGAGTGTGACAAAAGGCGAATGGTTATTTGTCGAGTTGCTTTGTGAACATGATGACTTGAGGAGAGTCGAAAGAAATGGATAGAGTTGGTAAACATGCTTCGTTCAAGTTGAAAGTACTGACTGTCCAAGCTTTTTCCTTTCTTTGATTGATGGTGCTGGTAGAGTGAACAAGACGTGGCAGACCTGGCCATAATCATTACCATAAGTCTGTCGTAATCGACAGACCACCTCTTAATTTCGTCAGAATTTTCTTTATTATTTATTTATATTTGCCTCCCACTTTCTTGTGCAGACGATTACACAAAATTGGCTGAATCAGTTTTCATCAAATTTTAGTCAGTCATGAGGACTATCAAGGTCAAGTGCCAGAATTTTTTTCAAGGTTATCAGGTCATTGTGATGTCATCCAGGCACCATTTTGTGAAATCACATTATCGATCATATCTTCATAACGAGTCCTCAAAAATGAACCATATTTAACACACATCATAGCGTGCATGTACACGCACGTCAAAATTTTAAAATGCTCAAAATCCCTTTTTAGTCAAATTAAAGTACGTTTCAGGACATTTTAAGCATTCTAAAATTTTCCGAGTGTATTCTCTATGGGACATGACTGTTTCTCAAATCTTGATTCTACATTCCACCTTCTTTGAGCAGTATCTCTGTTGCTCGATTTTCCTCCGAATTTTAGTATGTTATAGCTGAGACTACTGTAAATGCAGAAATATTTGTGGTACATTAATTTACGCAGATTTCGTGCTCTTTTCGGCTAGTGCGAATTCTAGAACTCGCGAAAATATTAGCCTGATTTCCTATGCAGGTTGAATTGCACGCTTCAGCACATCGTGTGTGTCTCCAATTCATATTTGAGCGCGTGCATGTAGTTGCGTGTGCTGTATGCATTTAAATGGACTGTGTGTGTGTGTGTGTGTAAATTAATAAATGTTGTGGGTGTACATACGACCATGTAATTGTGCAGAGCGAACTTAAGAACCCGCGAATATGTTTTGGGGTCACTCATTGCTCAAAAATAACAGCGTGTACAGTATAGGCTTTCTTAAGTGTGCCCTCCAAGTTTTGATCAGATGCCGGGATCATGCCCATTTTTTAAACTACAAAATGTGATTTGAGAATCCCGTTTTTCGTTTACGTGTTATCTCTATGGTAAATATTTTGGTACAAACTTCTGCCTGATTTCGATAAAACCATGAAAAACTTAGGAGTACATGTGAACATGACCCGAAGGAAACATGAAATTTAAAACCCAGTGGGATGGCTGTTTTCATGTGCTTCTTTTGATAATGAGGCAAAGGATAATGCCCTCATCATAAAATAAAGGATGGTTGAGTTTTTGTCGATGGTGGGCATAAAAGAAGGCATATTTTGCACTGGAGTGATACATGCCATTCTTAGGAACAGCAATTTTTGCATTTTCTCAAACTGCAGCTTCTCTGAAGAACGAAGCTGAAAATGAGGTAATATTTACATGAAATTAAACTTAGGAGCACCTTCCATTGTTATTCAGATTTAATAAGTGTGGTATAAAATTCACATTACGCAGAAAAAAAGTAACAGATTATGGCAATTTTCGACCTGAGGAGGGACACTTTTTCATAGCTCCAGGGATATTTATTGATTTGATAAAATCTGAGGGTGTACACCCCCTGACACCCACGGCAATTAGGATCGGCCATGTTTTATGGAAATTATGAAATTCTGATTCCATGCATATCATCTCAAAATTGGAATCTTGTGCATCTTACCTTTTTAAAGCTTATATTTCCCTATTGTCAAGTTCGCATGTGATACAAATGCGTTCTCCATGTTCACTGTTTTAACAAAATCTGGCACAAACTGATTTTTACATGACAAAACAAAGTTGCTCTATGAAGCGTGTATGGATTAATGCCATCAATGTGCCATTTTAGTTCTAGTTTAAGAAAAATAAAGAATTTTCTTTGTAAGGCTCATAATAATCACATAAGCCTTTGTTGTGGGGTTTCATTTTTTTTCTTGGACACACTGTATGATACCAGAATATTATTCTCATTACTTTGCTTCAACTTCAAACAAGCTAATTAGATTTTAGTTTTATAAGACTAGAGGGGAAACATCAAACATAGGTCAAAGGTCATAGAGGTCAATTCTGAAATTGCAGGTTTTTGCCTTGTTAACACTATATCTCAAGAACAATTTGATCCATTAACTTCAAACTTAGTGCTAGTTTGTATCACCATGGGAAGACGATCTGATTAGATTTTGGCAAATGTAGATCAAAGATGAAAGGTCATGGAGGTCATTTACCATGAAATTTCAATTTTTTGCCTTGTTATTGTTAACACTGTCTTGAACAATTTGAGCCATTATTTGGAACAAGTAGGTATCACCATAGTGAGACAAACTGATTAGGTTTTTGTTCACAGCTAGAGGTGAAAGTCGACAGGTCAAAGATGTCATTATATGTGAAATTAATGGGTTTTTAAAAGCTTTGTTATCACCATATGTCAACTATTTTGTATTCATGACTAGAAGAAGATAAAGTGATCAGACTTTTGGGTTATAAGGTGTAAGGTCAAAGGTCAAAGAGGTCAACTAACATGTAATTGTAGACTTTTCATTCTGGTTATCACAATATTTCAAGAGCAGTTTGAGCCACCACCTGAATTTTATAGGCGGAGGCATATAGGAGACGCAGTCACATTCATCTTGTTTTTACTGTCTTCAGACAGACGTTTCCCATGCCCCCCCCCCCAGAAATTTTGAAGACAGAAAAAAATATGTGAAGCTTGTTTATGAGATTTTAGTTTCATGGTTAAAGCTTCTTATATTCTCCACAACTTTTATCTTTCAGTTGATAGTACTCCACCAGTTGCCACATGCCCAGATCAAGTTCAGACTGTCGATTTGGGTGTAACTTCTGCACAGGTCACCTTTCCTACACCTACTGCAACAGACAACAGTGGTGTAGCCCCTACTATTTCTTCTCAAAGTCATTTCTCAGGAGCTATTTATCCAATTGGTTCAACTCAAGTTACCGTTACATTTGTAGATGGCTCAGGCAACAGTGTTTCTTGCATCTTTTCAGTCACTGTTATACAAGGTCGGTATCAATACACTAACAAAATAATGCTTTTAAATATTTGTTCTTAATAGACACATGCTTCACATTTATTTTTAGCTTCTTTTCCTGATATTCATAATCTTCACTTACATATTTCTGTCTCTTATTGTGCCATTTATTTCTATCTTTGCATCTCATCCTATTATCATATAGATTGTAACATTTCTTGCTTGTAAGCATTGGCATTGTTCATTACCATGTACTAAAAACTAGATCTGACCAAAAGTACATACGTGATTAAAAGCATTGCTTTTTAGCATGTCCATCCCTTTTCAGTGCAATGTATTCCATGAGGTCATTGTAATATGACATTGATTTTATATTCTTTTCAATTTCTTGTTCTCAATACTAGTTAATGATAAGGTTTATTGCATGGGATTCTGTTTTTTATGAAATGATCATTACACTTTTTATACGTAGGTGGGCATGTCTAAGGCATAAAAAAATAAAAACCAACTTAAGAAAGTATGAATTAGTTCATCAATCATAAAAGTAAATGTTACAGTTCAGTTTCTACAAATTCTAACTGGTAATATAAAATACAAAAAAACCATCAAATTGTTTAAAGGCTATCTCTTGACATAACCAAAAATTAAAATCATATCATTGTTAAAAATATGAAATCCAGAAAAAATATATTCTAATTAAGATATACTGTATTTTCCTATATTATCACAGTAATATCCTGCAATTTCAATTTGAACCCTCCACCCTTTCTTGCCAAATATTTAGTTGTAAAATATTCCAGCATAACAAATATATTTCATAAAAATTGAAAGCTAGCCCTATCTTAAAGGATGTCCATCCTGGTGTTAAGTTGATTTGCTTAAATAACGAAAAATGAGCGAAACCTCTTTCAGTACCAACTTGTAATCAGGGTGGACTTTCCCTTAAATAAGTAAAAAAAATAGGAAAGTATTATTACATCAGTATCTCCATTAATAAGAAAACAAGGAAGGAGAACAAAATATATAATGATCTAAAGTTATTCCAACTGGCCTTGCTAACAATTCTACCACACACCAGTAATGTGATACATGCAGAAGAATCTGAGTTTCCCATTTTGTGTTGTTTTTGGCATAGTACATTTGTAGATCACAAATGAGAATGTCACTGTTAATTTTGATATGTTGTTACGAAAAGTCTTGAATTTTGTTGGTAAGCCAAATTCACGTAGAACCATTTTCAGTCATTTGGTATTTTTGTGAGAAATGTAACCCATAGAGCCTATATATCGATCACAAAATATTCTAATGAGTACCCTTTTTATTCTATGTCCGAAATGAGTGGGGCATACTTTGTTTCCTTGTATTCATGTGTTTTGTATGTTTTTGTCCAAAATCAATAATTTCTTTTAGTTTTGCAAGAACATGCAGATATTGTGAATCAGACTTGTCTAAGGACATTCCAATGGTATTGTAGATATACCATGTTTTGCCCATGGTTCACTAGCGTAGCTGAGGAGGGGCAGGGGGGCAGAGTGCCCCCCCCCCCGACAACTTTTCCCTCAATTTTTTTTTTTTTTTTTTTTTTTTTGCTTGTTAGAGAACTATGGAGGAAAATATCTGATAACCCCCCCCCCCCCCCACTGAGCATAAATTATTATGCTTTTAAATGATACCTTGATGGCATCTATCCGTACATGCTTTATTGAGCAGTGCTCATTTTGAAAATGACATGTAAAAACCCACTTCTGCAAGATTTTGATAAAACCATGAAAAACTTAGGAGTACATGTGAACATGACCCGAAGGAAACATGGGATTTATAACCCAGTGGGATGACTGTTTTCATGTGCTTCTTTTGATAATGAGGCTAAGGATAATGCCCTCGTCATAAAATAAAGGATAGTTGAGTTTTTGTCGATGGTGGGCATAAAAGAAGGCATATTTTGCACTGGAGTGATACATGCCATTCTTAGGAACAGCAATTTTTGCATTTTCTCAAACTACAGCTTCTCTGAAGAACGAAGCTGAAAATGAGGTAATATTTACATGAAATTAAACTTAGGAGCACCTTCCATTGTTATTCAGATTTAACTCTTTTAGTGCCGATGTCATGTATATGTGACAGATAGACTTGTCATTTTCATTCATCAATTGCTCGACCACAGGAAAGGTATATGGTGGTCAATGTATATCAAAATTTTGAGCATAAATCAAGTATTATAAATAAATGATTATAATTATATGCTACCATAGAAATTTTCAGAGAAAATTGCAAATTTTAAAAAAGATATTACCTTATTTCAACATTAAACAATAGTAAACCAATGAAAAACCAAAAAATATTGGACAAGAAAGAAACTTAAATATAATTTTCAATAATTGTTATGCATAAAGGTGGGCAAAGTAATAATGTTTGGTATCATAAGAAATGGTAATAAATTTCCTACAAGTTTTGTATACAATATTTTGTGAAATAATAGATGGTTAATGAAGTGAAGACATTTGAAAAGTAAGCACTGATCATGTTTTTGTAAAATTTTGAAGAGAGCTTAACCCCTTGACACAGTAAGAGTTAATAAGTGTGGTATAAAATGCACATTACGCAGAAAAAAAGTAACAGATTATGGCAATTTTCGACCTGAGGAGGGACCCTTTTTCATAGCTCCAGGGATATTTATTGATTTGATAAAATCTGAGGGTGTACACCCCCTGACACCCACGGCAATTAGGATCGGCCATGTTTTATGGAAATTATGAAATTCTGATTCCATGCATATCATCTCAAAATTGGAATCTTGTGTATCTTACCTTTTTAAAGCTTATATTTCCCTATTGTCAAGTTCGCATGTGATACAAATGCGTTCTCCATGTTCACTGTTTTAACAAAATCTGGCACAAACTGATTTTTACATGACAAAACAAAGTTGCTCTATGAAGCGTGTATGGATTAATGCCATCAATGTGCCATTTTAGTTCTAGTTTAAGAAAAATAAAGAATTTTCTTTGTAAGGCTCATAATAATCACATAAGCCTTTGTTGTGGGGTTTCATTTTTTTTCTTGGACACACTGTATGATACCAGAATATTATTCTCATTACTTTGCTTCAACTTCAAACAAGCTAATTAGATTTTAGTTTTATAAGACTAGAGGGGAAACATCAAACATAGGTCAAAGGTCATAGAGGTCAATTCTGAAATTGCAGGTTTTTGCCTTGTTAACTCTATATCTCAAGAACAATTTGATCCATTAACTTCAAACTTAGTGCTAGTTTGTATCACCATGGGAAGACGATCTGATTAGATTTTGGCAAATGTAGATCAAAGATGAAAGGTCATGGAGGTCATTTACCATGAAATTTCAATTTTTTGCCTTGTTATTGTTAACACTGTCTTGAACAATTTGAGCCATTATTTGGAACAAGTAGGTATCACCATAGTGAGACAAACTGATTAGGTTTTTGTTCACAGCTAGAGGTGAAAGTCGACAGGTCAAAGATGTCATTATATGTGAAATTAATGGGTTTTTAAAAGCTTTGTTATCACCATATGTCAACTATTTTGTATTCATGACTAGAAGAAGATAAAGTGATCAGACTTTTGGGTTATAAGGTGTAAGGTTAAAGGTCAAAGAGGTCAACTAACATGTAATTGTAGACTTTTCATTCTGGTTATCACAATATTTCAAGGGCAGTTTGAGCCACCACCTGAATTTTATAGGCGGAGGCATGTAGGAGACGCAGTCACATTCATCTTGTTTTTACTGTCTTCAGACAGACGTTTCCCATGCCCCCCCCCCCCAGAAATTTTGAAGACAGAAAAAAATATGTGAAGCTTGTTTATGAGATTTTAGTTTTATGGTTAAAGCTTCTTATATTCTCCACAACTTTTATCTTTCAGTTGATAGTACTCCACCAGTTGCCACATGCCCAGATCAAGTTCAGACTGTCGATTTGGGTGTAACTTCTGCACAGGTCACCTTTCCTACACCTACTGCAACAGACAACAGTGGTGTAGCCCCTACTATTTCTTCTCAAAGTCATTTCTCAGGAGCTATTTATCCAATTGGTTCAACTCAAGTTACCGTTACATTTGTAGATGGCTCAGGCAACAGTGATTCTTGCATCTTTTCAGTCACTGTTATACAAGGTTGGTATCAATACACTAACAAAATAATACTTTTAAATATTTGTTCTTAATAGACACATGCTTCACATTTATTTTTAGCTTCTTTTTCTGATATTCATAATCTTCACTTACATATTTCTGTCTCTTATTGTGCCATTTATTTCTATCTTTGTATCTCATCCTATTATCATATAGATTGTAACATTTCTTGCTTGTAAGCATTGGCATTATTCATTACCATGTACTAAAAACTAGATCTGACCAAAAGTACATACGTGATTAAAAGCATTGCTTTTTAGCATGTCCATCCCTTTTCAGTGCAATGTATATCATGAGGTCATTGTAATATGACATTAATTTTATATTCTTTTCAATTTCTTGTTCTCAATACTAGTTAATGATAAGGTTTATTGCATGGGATTCTGTTTTTTATGAAATGATCATTACACTTTTTATATGTAGGTGGGCATGTCTAAGGCATAAAAAAATGATAAAATTTTGTGAGGTGAAACTCTACAAAACATGAAAAGCAAGAATTTATTGAAGGTCTGTTGTGAAGCTGCACGATGCCGAGTCTGCACTACATACGGCCGAGCTACCCCGACCCCCCTTTTATGTAAGAGTATTGGCGAGTGAAAAATCGGGGGGTGTTGCCTCTAGCGTCAAGGTCGGCAAGAAGTGCTGGTTGTGACAGCAGTTTATTGTACTTTGTAGCCTTATCAATCTTATATCCCTTGCAGAACATGGTCCATGTGATAGATAATACTTCAGGAAGAAAGGTATAAGATGGTTTAAAAGGAAAATTTTGCATATTGAAATTATATATGAATAATTTGAATATTTTTCGAGTGGAAACTGGAAAATTAACCTGTAAATGGAGCTTAGACTGATATGAATGGGATTTTACTAGAGTTTGAGTGAATATGTAGGTAACTATAGACTACATATGAATTACTTCTACCTGAAATTCATTCGAATGAGTTACAGTCATTTATGTGATACTCATTTCAGTCATTTGGGTATCTATAAATTGGGATTTTGGGCCTTAAATGTTGTATCAGGCAAAAGCTTAGGGGGTGCTGCCCCCTGAACCCCCGCTGCGGCGTTGCCCCTTGACCCCTGGTCGATAGTTGTGAAGCTCCGTCAAGGACCCATTTTGAATAATATTAAGTCAAGAATGATCGGTTTTTGGTCAAGGATAGTTTCTGGTAAACAGACGAAATATTCATTTAAAATGTATCAATTGATGTTGAAAATTTATAGTAACGATCAGTTAGGTACTGAATTTCCATTCCAGTGGATATATTTTCTTAAAGCTACATTTGAAAATGCTGGTCATGGGAATATTTGAATAGATCAGGGGAGGTGCTTAAGTCTTAAACAAATTTTAAGACTTATGAAAGCTAGGTTTTCCGATATGTATTTACAGGACTGGAGAGCGAAGTCTTGGGAAAACTGTATTTGCACTAATTACAGAATATTCAAAGAAGACTTCGTGAAAGAAAAATATTTTGAGCTTCTGGATCATAAAGATGCTGTGATATTAAGTAGATTTAGATGCAGATCACATAATCTGCCTGTAAATAAAAGTAGATTTGATGCTAGTGTTATTGATGGTATTCATTGTCCCTTATGTACTTCTAAAGATATTGGAGATGAATAGCATTATATTTTTGTTTGTTCCTTTTTTCATGACTTGAGACATACTTATTTACCAAAGAACTTGTTAAAAGGCAGAGTAAGTACATTGAACATAAACAAGCTTTTTAATCTGTCTAATGCTTACCAGCTGAGAAAATTATCAAAATTTGTAAGTATTATCATGTCATATTTTGCTAACTTGAAGAAATCAAACGATGAAGATTACATAGATATAAACTCGAAACAAAGTATTTGTAGGTCTACCCGCAGTGGTAGAAGGGTTAAATGCCCAGATAGGCTTAATTTGTAAATTTGTAAAATATGTTGGGTGTGTTACTACATGCTCTTTATGTTTTTTATAACTTGTATATATGTTTAATATTATTCCTTTTTTATAACTTGGCATGTTGATTGTATAACTTGTGTTGATTAATTGTACTCTCATACCCCGTAAGGGGGTCTCTAGAGTTAATAAATCTTACCAAATCTTACCAAATCCGTTCGCTGCGCTCACTCCACACGCAGGTCAAAGTCCATGAAGTTGCACCCACCACTAAAAATGCTCTAGCTACAACACTGCTCCATATCCCTCATGCAGGTCTATTTCACCTCGGCCTGCCGCCTCGGTGAAACAAAACTGCACTCTGGGTAATTCAGTATTTGTCATGCACATGATCTGGTATAGTGCATGATAGATCATGCACTTTTTATATAATGTTCATGACATTCTATTCAAGGACAGGTCTTATGAATTACATTTTAGCTGCCGGTCAGCTTTTAGTTCTATGATGGACGAACGTATGTTAGTTTAGTCCTATATAATAATGAAATTTTCATTTTCTTTGGACAGAGAAGTTTTGGTAAAAATAATGTTTTAAGTGATGTAAATCTGAATACACGATACATGACTCGTAACTACCTTAGAATACTGGAGGCCATCTTGAATATCATAATGGCGATTACATGTATCTTGGATATCATCTGGAGTCACAAGTCTACCAAATTACTTGAATGCATTTTTTCTAATGTATACCCATACTTTGCTACCTTTTTGATGCCATCTTAGATTTTTGTATGATTACTGTCTTAATTTATTGTACTACATGTTGGTCAGGTTTTCAAGATTACACCATGTATTCCTGTCTTCTAGAGAAATACACGGTGTAATCCTGTATTCCTGTCTTTTAGAGGACGATTCAACTTGTCTTATTAAGACATATGACTTATTTCCCCTCCCCCCCCCCCCCACAACCATGAGACAGATCTATACCAAAGTCACTGGGATAAATGATAAAGTGGCATCCTTTTTGATACTGTCTTGCATACTTTAACACTTAATTACACTTATTTTGTGGATGATTGAATATAATTTTAACTTATCAATTGCATTCGCACTGTATGTAGCAATCCACTTCCGGTCATATTTGGACATTGGTGTCACTCTTTCGCGCCATCTCGGATATATAGGTTTCCTATTCACCATTTTAGTTTTTTGTCTAAATGGATTCATCGACCCTAAAAACTCAAATGCTAGGTATAGACACCAAAATAATATCTCTAAGATGAATTTAAAAAAAAAATTCGGCTATTTTTAGGTGCTGGCAACCATCTTGGACAAAAAAATGGGGCCATTTTAGGTACTATCTTAAAAATGTGGCTACCGTAATACCTTTTTTGGTGTACTTTTACACTTATTATTACATCTGTAAGTCATTTCCGGTCATTTTGAAGAAATTGGCGGCCATTTTGGGGGCCTTCTTTATTTTCCTGGTATCCTGATCTCCTTAAAGGCCACCGCACACCTTACAACTGGTCTGCGATCAGATTTCAGAAGAAAATGTAATATCATTTGACAAATCATTTAAAAACGAAAAATAAAAATATTTTTGATTGAGTGTCTGAATAGTCATACAGATAGTAAACTCGATAATACGGCCTTTGCCAAGTTTTCTAGTCGGTGGAATTGCCAAATCGGCTCCGAGTCGTAGTGATGTCACAAAAATCGTACAACTGCCTACGATTTGAAACTAATTTTCCCTTATTACCTGTAGAAAGCTGACAGCTCACCAAAACCCTATATTTAGTATTCATATTATATTTCAGAACCTGAATAGGGTAGATTTCATTTGTTAAAATGCCAATGTTTAAGCCATAGGTATTATTTCACAAATCGGATCGCAAACCAGTCTTAAAGTGTGCGGTGGCCTTAACACATCTTACCGTATATGTTCAAATAGTCTGAATCAATTCTCGACCCATAAGCTACACGTAGGTACAGACACCAAAATTACATCTCTAGGATGAATATTTCATGATTTTATGACTATTTTTAGGTGCCGGCGTCCATCTTGGATGGCAAAACAGTGGCCATCGTAGGCATTTCTGGAATATATAGATAATTTAATCCTTTTTGTTATTTTAATACATATCAATGAATATATTTCATGATTTAAGGTTATTTTCAAGTGCCGGCGGCTATCTTGATGACAAAATGGCGGCCATTTTAACTATTGTCGTGAATATATAGCTAATTTTTAATAATCCCTTTTGTTATTTTTAACACGTATCAATGAATATCTAAACTTGATAATTACATATCTAACTAAAGGCAAATTAAATAGTAACCTACTTCTGGTCATTTTGTGAAAATTGGCGGCTATTTTGGACGCCATCTTGGGTCTCTAGGATAACCGACCGCCATATCACATTTTGAGTCGTCTGAAT
Source organism: Heliocidaris tuberculata (assembly GCA_025618425.1). NCBI lineage: Eukaryota > Metazoa > Echinodermata > Echinoidea > Camarodonta > Echinometridae > Heliocidaris > Heliocidaris tuberculata. The sequence goes on along the minus strand of CM046845.1, from coordinate 17,900,149 downwards.
GGATTATTTGACCCCCAAAACTTAGGGAGAGGCACTAAAATGGATATTTCATGATTTATGGCTATTTTTAGGTACTGGCAGCCATCTTGGACACCATTTTGAAAATAACCACTTTTTGAACGTCCAATTTCTTACACTTTTAATATGCTATTTCTGATGTCATATACTATTGAAAACCGTTAAAAACCTTTTGTTTCACTTTTTCAGGGGTCAAAACCTATATTGACCCAACTACCAGTAGCACTAGCATTATTCATTACCATTTATGTAGAAGGAGTTGGGTCTGGTAAATTGTTAAATTATACTGAATTCAGGCTATTTGAGATGCAGTTGCATTCATCTTGTTCTGATCAAAAAGATTTCATTAAAAATATTTGTTTTGCTTTTTTAATGAAATGTGTATGTAATTAAATTTGAGAAAATGTAGGTATTGTATAGACAATATGGTTTAGGGCCATTCTGAGAAAAATATCATTCTGACAATTTTACCATTTTACTGACTAGTCCAATAATTGATTATTAAATTAATGAATAGTCATGCAAAGTGATTGTTTTAATTTTGGTGCAATAAATAGAAATGGGACTAATGTCACACAGGACATGTGCAAACAGAGAGCAAGAAATGTGAACCATCGTTTATGAGATTTTTATATTCCTCACAACATTTATCTTGCAGTTGATAGTACTCCACCAGTTGCCACGTGCCCTGATCAAGTTCAGACTGTAAATTTGGGTGTGACTTCTGCACAGGTCTCCTTTCCTACACCTACTGCAACAGACAATAGTGGTGCACCCCCAACTATTTCTTCCCAAAGCCATTTCTCAGGAGCTGTCTATCAACTTGGTTCAACTCCAGTTACCTATACATTTGTAGATGGTTCAGGCAACAGCGTTTCTTGCACCTTTTCAGTCACTGTTATACAAGGTCAGTATTAATGCTTTAAAGAAATTACCGATATGATTTTTTTCTTCTGAATTTAGAAGATACTTTTTTTCTCCATAGAAGCATCCCGGGGGGGGGGGGGGGGGGCTGGGGACTCAAATTTTTTTCACATGGGGGTGTGCCGCAGCCGCCCTCGAAATAGGGGTCTAAGGAACTCTAGAAGCGAAAAAACATACATGTTGTAGGGTCTTTGGAATGGTGGATCTATACTTCAGCTGAGCAAAAAAACATGGTCTAAGGAACTACGGCACTTAGTGTGGGGATTCTGCAGTGCATGCATATATGCAATTGTGCACGCAAGTGAATGGACATACGTACACGAGAGGTAGCTAGGGAACGGGGCATGCCGGGGGAAACGGAGAGAGACGAGTGCTTTTGGTCAGGCCGGGTATCTTGAGAACACGTGAGAAGGGTAAGAACGGCAGTTTATGGATATTCAGGTATCTTGAGAGTGGCGATCGGCCGTTGAAAAAGGGGGTCGTCAAAGCGGCACATACTCGTCTGTCCAATTTGTTGAGTGCCCCCCCCCCCCCCAGGAGAAGTATGCTTGTAAATGTTTGTGTTAGCTCATTTTCCTGATGTTCACATTCCTGTTCAATACATATTTCTGTCTCTAATTGTACAACATTTGTTTCTCTTTGTATCTCATCCTTTAAACGTATAAATTGCAATGTTTTTGCTTGTTAGCATTGGCATTATTCATTATAATTTATGTAGAAAGAGTTGGGTCTGGTAAATTGTAAATTTAGACTTAACTAACTTCAGGCTTTTTGGAGTTGCATCTATCTTGTTCTAATAAAATAGATTTTATTTGAAATATTTGTTTTTCTAATGAAGTATGTAATAAAGTAATTAGATTTAAAAATGCTCTGTATTTTATCTATAGATTATATGCATTAGGGCAATTCTGAAAGAAAGAACATTCTATCATTGGCCTGTATCACTTAAGAAATAAAATATCAGAAAAGGGTTTAAATCAAGACATTCTAGCACATGGTATCATCTGTACATGGGGGCTGCCATTTTCTTGATGATATGGAATTGTACATGAACCACTGGAAACCATTCCGTTGAGGAAGATATTTCTAATCCTAGATCTAAATTGCTTCTCTTCAAATTTTACAAAAAATCCCCATATATGATGGAAAATACATAACAGGTGTATACATATATTCTAAAATTTGAAATTTTAAGATTTCTTTTTAAATTCTCTGGTTTTGCTAAATAGAAGTCGATTTCTTGGTCTTGCCTGGCAGAGCAGAACATAATTTATACAACGTGCATTCTGACTATTGAAGTCCATTATCTCAAAGCAGGTGAATGCATAGTTTGTCACTATTGACGCTCGGGAAAGTTATCATACATAAATTTGAATTAATTTGCTCCGTCGCGTACGTCATAGTATCAAGAAAAGGGATTTATATTTAGTAAAATAGTAATTTTCAAAGAATTATAAAACACATTTTCATTTTTAGAATATATGTATATATCTGTTAAATATTTAAAATCTCAAATGGGATTTTGTATCAGGAAGCAAGACAATTTTGCATTCAAATTAAAAATATCTTTATGTACACATCAAGAAAATGGTAGCCCCAGGTATCGCTAGCAGACGATAAATTTTGCTGAGAAAATCTTGATTTATACCCATCTCATATATTTTAATGCAAAACTACGTAGGACAACAAGAAGGAATAGATTACATCTTTAAATATAAGCACATTTATATTTTGAGGTTAATTTTCCTTTAATGTCACATAGGACAAATGCACATATTTAGGGAGAAATGTGAAGCTTTGTTTATGTGATTTTAGATTAGTCAAGCTTCTATATTCTTCATCAATTCTTATCTTTCAGTTGATATCATTCTGACAATTTTACCATTTCACTGACTAGTCCAATAATTGATTATTAAATTAATGAATAGTCATGCAAAGTGATTGTTTTAATTTTGGTGCAATAAATAGAAATGGGACTAATGTCACACAGGACATGTGCCAACAGAGAGCAAGAAATGTTTATTTGTTTATGAGATTTTTATATTCCTCACAACATTTATCTTGCAGTTGATAGTACTCCACCAGTTGCCACATGCCCTGATCAAGTTCAGAATGTAAATTTGGGTGTAACTTCTGCACAGGTCACCTTTCCTACACCTACTGCAACAGACAACAGTGGTGCACCCCCAACTATTTCTTTTCAAAGTCATGTCTCAGGAGCTGTCTATCAACTTGGTTCAACTCCAGTTACCTTTACATTTGAAGATGGCTCAGGCAACAGTGTTTCTTGCACCTTTTCAGTCACTGTTATACAAGGTTAATATTATTACAGGAAGATTCTTTTTCTTCTTAGACACTTACCTCACAATCCTCTTTTGCTTTTATTCCTCATATTCATAATCTTATTCACTTTCTCATTTTTTGTCTCCCCTGAGTAGCGGAGCGACACTGTAGGCACCACTATTTCTGGCGTCTACATCATCGTCAACAATCATGCTATAATCACAATAACTTTCTATCGATTTTAGGTAGAATCACCAAATTCATACCACACGTACATCTCTTAAAGGTGCAGGTCAAGTTTGAAAATGGGTCGAATCTGACCAAAGTCAAAGGTCAAAAGGTTAATGAACTTTTCTACAAAAAGCACTGTAATCGCAATAACTTTTTTTTGATTTTAGGTAGAATCACCAAATTTATACCACAGGTATATCTCTTAAAGGTGCAGGTCAAGTTTGAAAATGAGTTGAATCGGACCAAGGTCAATGAACTTTCAGAAAAAAATCACCTCACATGTAAAAACTTTGTACCTTTGAGGTAGGATCACCAAATTCATATCACAAGTACATGTATCTCTCGAATGAACATGTCATGTTTGTAGATGGGTCAATGGAAAAGGTCAATGAACTGAGCAAGAAAACAAGAGAGAAAATCAATAGAGAGTGAATCAAAAGGCCATAGCAACCACTATGAATGAATTGACGGATTAGGTTGATATTTGGTAGGAGTGTTAAACATAGTTTATTCAAAGTATTGCCAAGACTTCAAGTTGTGAACTTTAGTCCACAAGTTATTATGATGCAAATGAGAGTGTTCTAATGGAGAGATTAAGCGCACCTTGGTGGTGGCCTGATACCTGCACTAGACAATGCCTATTCACTCCATTGGGGTGTCTTTCTTTGTTCCCTGTTACATAATACTGGTTTGTTACCTGTATAGTCCTTCTGTTATCATACATTGAACTTGCAATTCAGCATATAAATAGGACCTACTCTTTCCTTGCTCACATGAATAAACTTGAAATTTGTTTTATATGGCACTCACAAACTCTTTTCTTGCTCACAGGATTAACTCGCAATTTACTTTGCACTGTATGCGACCTTTTCTTGCTCACATGAAGAAATAAAAAAGACAACAAAAAAAAAACAGGAAGAAAAAAGAAAGTTATATTTTGTAATGTACAAAACTGTCATACTTATTTCTTTATCTTAACTATGGTCTATTACGCAAGGGAACGGACCGATCACAGCGTGCTTAGATCGTTTGTTAGCAACAAAATCCTTTTTCAGACTCTGTTTTGTCATTGAAATGGAACTTAAAACTGCTCTATAATTTTCTTTTGCGACTATTGATAAACTGTAATATCAGTATGACGAGATTGCTGAGTGTTTAGTTTCTATCAGTATAATAATCATTAGGGAAAAGGTAATTTAAGGGCCGTGAGATTGCAGTGATTTTACGAGGGTGAGCGGTACCGATTAATAAAAATCATATGGGAAGGCGAGGAATTAGGAAGAAACTGAAGCTGTGCGAAAAAAACTGGTCTAGAAAAACTGTTAAAAACTCATCTGCAACTGTGTTTTAAGCTTCCGGATTTGACATAAGGTACAGAAAAGTACGATCTTTCAGAAAAACCAAAAATCCCAAAATCAAATTTTCCAACCCAAATTTCCATTTCAGCTGTTTACACAAAATCACGGCAATTTTGTAGTGCCTGGTCACATTTAATAATGTTTCAAATGATTGTAAACATTGTACTCTGTAAAGCACATTGAGAGGGCCAACTGTCCTGAAATATGCTATAGAAAAACAAATTATCATAGATTATCGTTATTATATCAGGTAGATACAAATACAAATTTATAAAGTGCAGAAACTATGTATATATATTCTACTGTGCTGCAAGAGCTCCTGATATGCTTAAAGCTACTACTACATGCATAAACAAGTAAATGAAAAGATGTGCTTTTAGTTTTAATTGGGAGATCAGTGAAAATTATTCTCTTTTTTGCAAAAAATTTTAAAATGAGAATAAAGAAATACAGGCTACTTGGAGATGCAGATGCATTCATCTCCTTGTCAAAAAGATTGTGATTTATAAAGATATATAATTAAGCCATTAAAGTTATAAAAAAAAACAAGCTTAGTATTGTATTATATAATACACTGCACAAGAAGGTCATTCTCACATCGTTTTCTGTTAACCTGACTAGTCAAATAATTTGTGAACAAATCATTTTGTATTCATTAAATACTATTACTTGCAAAGAAAATTAATTAATAGTCATGCCAAGTGATTAAATTTTTTTTTTTTTGGGGGGGGGGGGTAAATTTTGGTTTTAATTTGGTGCAATGAATAGAAATGGGACTAACAGAGAGCAAAAAATGTGAACCTTCATTTATGAGATTTTTGTATAGTCAAGCTTTTTATATTCTTCACAACATTTATCTTTCAGTTGATAGTACTCCACCAGTTGCTACATGCCCTGATCAAGTTCAGAATGTAAATTTGGGTGTAACTTCTGCACAGGTTTCCTTTCCTACACCTACTGCAACAGACAACAGTGGTGCACCCCCAACTATTTCTTTTCAAAGTCATGTCTCAGGAGCTGTCTATCAACTTGGTTCAACTCCAGTTACCTATACATTTGAAGATGGCTCAGGCAACAGCGTTTCTTGCACCTTTTCAGTCACTGTTATACAAGGTCAGTATCAGTGCAACGAAAGAATGATGCTTTGTTTTTATTAATGTAGTTCTTTTTTTTTCTGCATAGATGCATGCGTCATAATCAGTTTTACTTCTATTGTGGATATTCATAATCTTGTTCACTTTCTCATTTCTGTGTCTAATTCTAAAAAAAAAGATTTTTTTTTTGTCTTTTCCTGTAACAATGTAAATTGGGTTTTTTAATGTAATTAAAAATTATTCAATACCATTTATTGTTGGTCTGATCCTACAAACATTCCTTGTAATAATTGTAGTTTACATTGATTTTATTTTCTTCTCAATTTCTTGTCAGGATGGCACATTTTCTTGTTCATGGTATAGTTAATTGCATTGTGTAATGTCATTTTAAAAAATTTCATATGGATTTACTTACAGTTTATTATTTGCCATTGAAACAGAAAATGAATTATATTAGATCAAATAATCTCAAATTACTTGAAAGTTAGGTAAATGTTTTACTGTAGAAGAAGCAAGTGTTTACTAAAAATAATCAGCTGCATCTGCAAGATGGAATTCATATGAAATTTGTATCTTCTTGTATGTGTTGAGGAAGGGTACCTCAGCATTTCTTTATCATAATATGTTTTAATCTAGTTAGCCCTTTAAAGAAGTATTAAAGGTGTTGCAAATTCTAAATCCAGCTCTTCTTTGTTCATCTACATGTATGTTGTGTTGTCTCTCCTTTTCATTACAGTGTCAGTTCTATTGTTAAATGTTATTCTATTTGTAAATGAATATAATAGATGTGTTTCTTTTTTACTCTTTGTTAATTCACTTTGTTTTGTTCCTGTGGATGCTACTTTGAATGTGTTTCTATCAATAAACCAAAGTTATACAATATACAATTAAAAAACCTGTAAAATGGCATATAGCTGGAATCCTTCCCAGTGAGTGCAGATCTCAATGCAATTGGGAAAGGTTGCTAATGTCTACATAAGAATTTGTGTATTCTGTGAGATTTTTGAATCATCAAAGTGATAAATAATTGACACTATCTTGCTGAAAAACAAATGCACTTCACACAGAAATGGGTACATGGGCCTGCACACATGTGGCATGAATGTTCGGCTCTACCACTTAAGCTATTTCTCGTCATATTTCGAATATGAGGCATTTCAGGGGCAATCCTTGTCATTTGACATTTCTGATAAGATGTTCTTCCAAACTGACATAAAAAGGAATGAGAAAGCTCACAAATTATTTGTTCGCTTTTCCCAGAATTCCACCTTCTCTTTAAATTGAGCTAATTAGATAGTAGTTTTATAAGACCAAAGGGGAAAGGTCAGTTTTTGTAAAAATGCACATACATGTACTCCAATATCTTAAGAACCATTTTAGATAAACGTACTTCACAATGTTTTAACAGTATGCATCACCTGTGTGGCATGAGGAGAATATTGTTATTATGTATGCATGCATGAGACCAATGGTTAAAATTAAGGTCAGTGAATCATAATTGTGGATTTTTAATCTCATAAATCAGAGTATACCAAGGACTATTTGTGACCAGGCACCACAAAACCACTAAAGAGTCACCAGATATGAATTTTTAGTTCAGATCTTATTCTGAAAGAGGAGATTCTCAGCTTTATAATGATATATAACTCATTAGCATTGGATGTTCCTAACCCACTGTACAAAGAGTAGAATGCCCAGTCCCACAGAATGTTTCTTTTAAGAAATAAGGGTTTAAAGATTGCATTCTATTGAAGCACTCTGACTTGCAAGGTGTTGTGCGAAGGTGACAAAAGGAGGATTATAACTCCATAAAAATTTCTATGAAGGGATTATCAGATTGTCCTAGAACTTGGTGTACTAATTAAGCACATTCTGTTCATCATAAAGGGCAAGTATCAATACAAGAACTTACTCTGTTCTAAAGTTATGGGAGATCAAAATGAGACAAGAAATCAGGGTTGTAAATGTCAAGAAATTTAATACAACAAAATCCAGAGAAGACAAACCTAGGTCTACTAAAAACTGTTAAAGATACAACCTTTAGCCTTGTTTGGTGCCTCCAAATTCTTTGAATACTTAGAAAAAAGGTATACTCTTTCAGGAATACCAAAAACGAAAATTTTACCATGCTACCCAGAAACACTTTATTGAGCTCTAACTGAAAATCAAACAGTGTGACTTTTTGGGGGTTTTGTGGTGCCTGGTCACATTTGATATAAACTCATCAAAAACAGTTCTGCAATTTAGGCTTAAACACTGATATAGACCTGTCTTGTTACTGTATCGTCATACCTACATGTAAATTTAGTATCATTGAAACACCTGTTTATTCCCCTTTACAATGATGCCCCATTTGTACTGATTATGATGTGTAGTACACCTTAAAGCTCATATACAGTATTGGTAGGAAAAGGGAAATGGGAAAGAAACGTGTTGAATATAGTCTCATGTTGTTCTCCCTGTATCAAAAGATATTTGTAAGAGATCATTTGGTATTCCATCTATGATTTCTGGTAAATATCAGTGTAAATATCTCTAAGGAACATTCAATCACTGTCATATGCTAGGACCTTTCCACCCCGATGGCCCCCCGCACTGCAATCGTGGGGCTTCGCATAGAGACAACATGTGTGTCACTGTGTGTAGCTACTCATTGGTTTTACATGTGTGTGTGTAGTGTATAGCACATGCTGCCTTTCTAGGGAGTTTACATGCCTGTCCCGGCATATAAATTGGTTTTTGCCTCTTATTTGTTTAATATTAAATTTCAGGAGGTGAAATCATCATAGTGTCTTAATATTGCTAGTATCTTTGCTATTTGTCAACAAAAATCGAAGAAACCTGACGAAAAGTTTTTGAGGGCTTACCAAAAGTCAAAAGTGAAATGTTGCAAAATGCGTTGTTATTGTCAACAGTGAATTCTTTCTTTGGACGATGGATTGTATTTTGAGTGATGTTCAGGTGATCATTCATAAACGAAATGATGTTTCTTCTTTTGTTTGGAAGATGAAATGTGCTTTAAATCTTTTTGAAACTCAAACACAGTGATAATCCCACTATTGTTCAATTAAAACACATTCCATCTTCCAAATAAAAGGTGAAAACAACATTGCACTTCATGAATGACCACCTCAACATCATCCAAAACAAAATCCATGCTGCAAACAAATGACTAATCACTGTTGGCAATAACAATGCATTTTGCAACATTTCATTTTGGGCCCATATAGTCAGGTGTACTGCACATTTCATGATTAAATAATCAGTATAAATTGGGCTTCATTGTAAAGGGGAATAAACAGGCTTCTCAATGATACCAATTTCAAGTATGATTATACAGTAACAAGAGAGTTATCAGTTTATCAAATCTAAATTGCAAAACGTTTTTGAGGTGTTATATGCGTATCAATTAGTATGTGTCATCATAGGGTGGTAAAAGTGAGCAGAACTGGTATGGGTTAGTAATAACTGTAGATAAATGTACTGATGTTGAAGATTTTAAGACAGCACTGAAAACTTACTTGTTCCATTTCATATTTCTAATGATAATATAATTGTGAACATTGTACACTGTATTAAAAAGTACATGGAAAGGGCCTATGGTCCTGCAATATGCTATAGAAAAACAAATTATAATTATTATTATTATGTCATGTAGATAGTGAAAACTATTCTTTCTTTTTTTTGCAAAAAGATGTAAAATTAGAATTGAGTGAATACAGGCTATTTGGAGATGCAAATGCATTCCTTTCCTTCTTATCAAAATGATTTTATTTGTAATATTTGTGATTGATTAAGTTGTATAATTAATCCATTAAAACAAGCTTTTTTGTCCCCGCCGAACGAAGTTCGCGAGGGGACTATGAAACGGGCTCCGTACGTGTGTGCGTGTGTCCGTCCGTCCGTCCGTCCGTCCGTCCGTCCGTCCGTGTGTGCTCAAATGTTAGAAAATGCTACTTCTCCGTCATTTCTTGGCCGATTTTGATTCCGATTGTTTTATCTGATAGGGCTGGGTGGGGGCTACCAAACTTCTACACAAAATTTTGAAATTCATTAATTATGCAAATTTATGCAAATTTATTCAAAATCGACGAAAAATGCTACTTCTCCTCTATTTCACATCGGATTTTGATTCCGATTGTTTTATCTGATAGGGCTGGGTGGGGGCTTCCAAACTTCTACACAGAATTTTGAAATTCATTAATTATGCAAATTTATTCAAAATTGACGAAAAATGCTACTTCTCCTCTATTTCACATCGGATTTTGATTCCGATTGTTTTATCTGATAGGGCAGGGTGGGGGCTTCCAAACTTCTACACAGAATTTTGAAATTCATTAATTATGCAAATTTATTCAAAATTGACGAAAAATGCTACTTCTCCTCTATTTCACATCGGATTTTGATTCCGATTGTTTTATCTGATAGGGCTGGGTGGGGGCTTCCAAACTTCTACACAGAATTTTGAAATTCATTAATTATGCAAATTTATTCAAAATTGACGAAAAATGCTACTTCTCCTCTATTTCACATCGGATTTTGATTCCGATTGTTTTATCTGATAGGGCTGGGTGGGGGCTTCCAAACTTCTACACAGAATTTTGAAATTCATTAATTATGCAAATTTATGCAAATTTATTCAAAATTGACGAAAAATGCTACTTCTCCTCTATTTCACATAGGATTTTGATTCCGATTGTTTTATCTGATAGGGCTGGGTGGGGGCTTTCAAACTTCTACACAGAATTTTGAAATTCATTATTCATGCAAATTTATGCAAATTTATTCAAAATGGCTGAAGGTTCATAATGTTTTCATGTTTTATATTTCAGTTGTATACATGCATTGTTGGTATTCTCTTCTTTTGCATGCAGTAACATTATTATTTTATTCACTAAAGTTTTTCACTGAAGTTTTAAGGTTCAGGCTAGTTAATTTCCACAGATCTGCACTTCCGGCGGGGACATTTATTACGCATTGCGTAATTTACTCATTCACTTGTTGTATTAGACAATACACTTACATGTAGGAGGAATTCTGTGTTTCAAAGAGAACATTCTTACAATGTTTTCTATTTAACCAACTAGTCAAATAATTGGTGAAAAAAGTTGTGTTTGTAGTCATTACATACCAATACCCCAAAAGGACATTAATCAGTAGTCATGCCAAGTGTTTTAGTTTGGATGCAATGAATAGAAATGGGACTAATGTCACATGGGACAAATGAAAACAGAGAATAGGAAAGGTAAACCTTTGCTTGTTAGATTTTGCTTTAGTCAAGCACTCTATACTTTTCATAATTTTTATCTTTCAGTTGATAGTACCCCACCAGTTGCCACGTGCCCCGATCAAGTTCAGACTGTTGATTTGAGTACAACTTCTGCAGTAGTCTCCTTTCCAACACCTACTGCAACAGACAACAGTGGTGCACCCCCAACTATTTCTTCTCAAAGCCACTTCTCAGGAGCTGTCTATCAACTTGGTTCAACTCAAGTTACCTATACATTTGTAGATGGCTCAGGCAACAGTGTTTCTTGCACCTTTTCAGTCACTGTTATACAAGGTCAGTATTAGTGCAATGAAAGAATGATGCTTCATTTTTATAAATGCAGTTCTTTTTTTATCCATAGATGTATGCCTAGATGTCTGGATATTCATAATCCTGTTCACTTTGTCATTTCTGTCTCTAATTCTAAAAAAACACCTTTTCAGTCACTTTTATACAAGGTCAGTATCGTGCAATGAAAGAATTATGCTTTGTTCTTAATATTTAGAAGATACTTTTTGATGTCATTGGATGTCATTCCAATTTGTATCTGAATGTAATGGAGGTTTTTACTTTATGTAATTCAGTTTATTTCATTCTTGTGGCTGTTATTTTTAATGTGTTTTTATCACTTAACCAAATCACTACAATACAATTCAAAAACCTGTAAAATGGCACCTGGCTGGAATGTTCTCCAGTGAGTGGCGATTGTGCACACAATATGTGCGGGTAATCCTTAGTCCGATGACTTGGGTGTTAAAGTGCTGAGAGACATTGATGTATTAAGCATAATATAATTGCAGACTGTTACTATCATCATTACTTTGCTTCAACTTTAATAGAGTAATGAACTTTTTAGATTCTAGTGTTGTCAGAACAAATGTGAACAGGTAATAGGTCAATTTTCATAAAAACTACATAAACATGTACCAAGATAACTTAAGAACCATAGATATATGTACTTCAAATATTTAAACAGCATACATCATTTGTGTTGCAAAAGCAGAATGGTGTAATCATATGCATGCAGTTACATGTAAGGCCAAAGGTTAAAAAGGTCAATGAATTATGGAATTTTAATTTGATAAATCACAGTATCCAAAGGACCATTTGGTATACTTACAAGTAATTAGTATGTGCACTGTACATGTATAATCACAGGGAGGTAAAAGTGAGCAGAACTGACTTCGGATATTGGTAATTGCATAATTATAAACTTATGAAAATGTATAATTATGTCAGTGAAAATTATTCTCTTTTTTTGGCGAAAAATGCAGCATTCATCTCATTCTTCAGTATTCACATAAATGTACTTCAAATTTTTGAACAGTATACATCACTAGTGTCGCATAAAGGGGTAATTATGTACATGTACATTTATAAGATCTAGGTTTTTAGAGGTCAATGAATAATTATTTGAGGATGCTATCTCATAACTCGAAGTATCTCAAGAACTTTTTGATGTGTGTGGATATGAATTAGTATGTATCATGATAAGCAGTATAAAAAGTGAGCAAATGCATTGTAAGGGTAAAGGTTTGCCCAGAAATCAGTTGTCACTTTAAAGTTCATTGAAGTTGTACATGACTTGACTGTATACATGTACCTGTATATGTATGTACTGTTTAATATTGGCACGGAGGAGGATTTTTGGGGAAGGTTGGACTGTACAGCTGCGCAAATTTAAATATGAGTTATTAAAAGCCAGGTTTGGCAAGTATTGATCTGTATAAACTAAATATCTTGTGGAATCTTGTTAATCGCATTTGGACCTGTTATATTGGCGCTGCGAGCAGGGTAGATGTGATATATGGAATTAGAGATTTTGATAGATTTGTCTATGTAGATCGTCCATAGCCCGTGAATTGAATCTGCATTCGTTATTCGTACATGTACATGTACCAGTATGTGTACGTCAGTGTATTAGATTACTATTTTGCGTGAAGCAGATGTCAATTAATGTAATCGAGATCTGTTACTAGTGTGTGACTGAGTAACACATTCTGTAGGAGATTTTCTTGTAAATTTCTGAGTGAGAGTTTTTTCTTGCGAGTGATGTGTTGAAATTGAGAATTTTTTATGATGTTTCCCTTTGGAATTTTCTCTGGTGTGAAAGGATTTCTGGGTAAATTTGAATTTCAATGAGGGATTCTCAGGGTTGATGTTTGGTCAGATGTTGAGGTGATCATTGTGATATCCCATATTTGGTTCCCAGTAGATCTACAACCTTTTGTGGTTTTTATGTTCGGTCAGTGGCGGAGGTGACCATTGGATTGTACAGTCTTTGATTTGGATTTATATGAGAATTGTGCTTTTGACAACTTCTGATGTCAAGGGATTGTTTATTTTTGGAGAGAGGATTCTCTTCTTTTTTTCTGATTCACTTTATTGTTTGGTTTGACATTCTGGGTATATGTTATTCTTCAGTGACTATTTTGTAGATTTACTCTAGGAAATACTTGATTTGAAGGGATCATGGCAGATGGATACCTGCTGGTCAGTCTGTTGAATTGAGTGTTGATGATCTTGATCGTGTTTTGTAGCAGATGGGAAGTGCACGAAAGCAGGATACTGAAGAGTTTTGCAAGTCTTTATTGAACATGATAGTTGGAAATCAATCATGCAATACTGTGGAATTGGTAGGATTGCATAAATTAAGCAGTGAAGATTGCACTGGTGGTCTTAATGGGAAACCCATTAAGTTCCCCTTACTGGAAACCCAACCTTCAGCTCAAGAATATACAGACTATGGTATGGAGGATCTGAGTCATGACACACACATATTCTAGCTCTAGTGGGGCAAAGGTAGGGACAACTGCATCAGAGCAGAGTCAGCTAGAAGCCCTGTTGATTACAAGAAATTGAATTCAATACTAAGATAGATGCCTATCCAATGCCAACTGTGGACAATATTCTGAATTCTCTTCATGATGCGAAGGTATTTTCCTCTTTGGATTTGTGAAGTGGATATTGGCAGTTGGGAATGGCTCCAGAAGATATAGAGAAAACAGCACTTTAGAGTAGTATCAGCTATACTTTTCATGGTGGAGAAACTGAATTGTAGGTTTAGTCTTTTCAGGGTTACACCATGTAATCTTTCGAGGAATAAGAGCCCTGAAAAGTATGCTCTGATCGTCATCAGAAGAATGACTAGAACACTATTTATTGCCTACGAAGGGATCCGATTCGCAGCCTGCTTGGCGCTAATCGGAAATGCCCGCAAATTTTATTCACGGCCGCATTCTCATTCTGGTCACTGGTGGCGCTATAATTCTCCTAAACAGAGATAGCACGTGGCGGTGCTATAGTTTTCTCTGAATAAAGAGCAAGCCAGATTTTTGCTGAATGATAGCTACTCGTAGAGCCTGTATTTAGTTCATAGTAGAAGTTGTATAATTATGACTTGTATACATGTACATGTATTTACTGACTTTTAATATTGGCACAGAGGGGGGTTTTGGGGGAAGGTTGAACTTCGGCGAGCTGGATTGTAGAGCAGTGCGAATTGAAATATGAGTTATTAAAGGCCAAGTTTGGCAAGTATTGATCTACATCAACTAAATATCTTGTAGAATCTTGTTAATCACATTTCGACCAGTTATAACATCACTGTGTAATTATACACGTACATGTAGGTCAGTGAAAAATTATCATTTCTTTGCCAGAAATTGTTAAATTTAGACTTACATGTAACTAAGTTTAGGCTGTTAGGGGATGCAGCTGTATTCACATTGTTCTCATCAAAAATATTTTATTTTGAAAAAGGATTGTTTTATCACATTTATAATAAAGTGAACAAACTTTACAATGCTCAATATTGTACAATATGCTTTAGGGGAATCTTGATAAAAAAGAACATTCTGACAACATTTTCCATTTTACCAACTAGTTAAACAATTGATGCTTAAATTGTTTTGTAGTCATTACATATTGATACCTAAAAAGAAATTAGTCAAAAGTCATGCCCAGTGATTGTTATATGAGGTACAAAACATAGAAATAGGACTAATGTCTCATACATGTAGGACATGTGCACATATTTTGGGAGAAATGTGAAGCTTTGTTTATGAGATTAGTTGAAGTCAAGCTCCTTTTTTGTTCTTCGCAACTTTTATCTTTCAGTTGATAGTACTCCACCAGTTGCCACATGCCCTGATCAAGTTCAGAATGTGAATTTGGGTGTAACTTCTGCACAGGTCTCCTTTCCTACACCTACTGCAACAGACAACAGTGGTGCACCCCCAACTATTTCTTTTCAAAGTCATGTCTCAGGAGCTGTCTATCAACTTGGTTCAACTCAAGTTACCTATACATTTGTAGATGGCTCAGGCAACAGCGCTTCTTGCACCTTTTCAGTCACTGTTATACAAGGTCAGTATTGTTCATATAAATTATTAAAAAAGATATTTTTTCTACTTAGACACTTACCTCATAATCCTTGTTTGCTTTTATTCTTCATATTCATAATCTAATTCACTTTCTCATTTTTTATTGCCTGCATAGTGGAGCGACACTATAGGCGCCACTATTTCCGGCGTTGGCGTCGTCAACAATCATGCTGTAATCACAATAACTTTCTATGGATTTTAGGTAGAATTCATACCACAGGCAATCTCTTAAAAGCACAGGTCAAGTTTGAAATTGGGTCAAATCTGACCAAGGTCAAAGGTAAAAAGATAAATGAACTATCTACAAAAAGCACTGTAATCACAATAACTTTCTATGGATTTGAGGTAGAATCACCACATTCATACCATAGGAGCATCTCTTAAAGGCACAGGTCAAGTTTGAAAATGAGTTGAATCTGACCAAGGTCAAAGGTATAAAGGTCCATGAGCTTTCAGTGAAAATCACCTCACTTGTAAAAACTTTGTACCTTTGAGTTAGGATTACCAAAATTTAAATCACAAGTATATCTCTTGAAGGTGCATGTCATGTTTGTAAAGGGGCCAATGTAAAAGATTACATGGTCAATAAACTTTTAGTGAAAATCACTTTACATGTACATGTACATGCAATAACTTTGTGTACCTTTAAAGTGTGATCACCAGATTCATACCACAGTTACATCCCTTGAAGGCACAGGTCAAGTTTGAAAAATGAGTCATATCTCACCTAGGTCAAATTCAAAAGGTCAATAAACTTCATTGAAAGCTTAAGTATTAACCCTTTCAGGACAGGAAATATTTAAGGGCTAAATTGATCACATTATGTTCTTCAAATTGACAAGAATATTATTTTTCTTTTAGTGCTACATAGTTCTAATAAGGTGTAATGTCTTTGAAAACAATATATATGGTTAGGAATCTCGTCAAAATTTTTTTTAAATTTGCCAATTTTGAGATAAAAACAATGATTTTGAATCTCTCAATGTGTTGCCAATTTAAGGATTTAAAACTTATTCTCGTTTTTAAAATTCCTGGCATCAAATGCAATATGGTCATGCAACAAAAATGGACATACTGTGTGCAGACATTTTTGCTCTTTCTACTCATGCATCTGGTATATTTTTTTAGAGCTCTGAATGGAAAGTTATTGAGCCATACCTCAAAATGTGGTCAATTGTCTTGAAAGGGTTAATAACATCATGCACAAACAGCATTGTCTCATTTTTTAGGGATAAAATATATGTAACATCATCACTATTGCTTTGACTATAAAGCTGCCAGACAAAAGTTGACTTTCTCATTGGCATAGCGAGATGCAAGTGAGACAACGCTTGGTGTTTGCCTTTTTTTTTTTTAAGAGAGCCTTGAAAACTTACCTATTCCATTTAACAATGTTTCAAATGATTGTAAACATTGTACTCTGTAAAGTGCATTGAGAGGGCTTTACTGTCTTGAAATGTGCTATAGAAGAACAAATTATTATTATTATTATTATTATGTCAGATAGATAACTGAAAATTAATCTTTTTTTGCAAAAAAATATTGTTAAATGAGAATAAAGTGAATACATGCTATTTGGAGATGCATTTGCATTCATCTCAATAAGACTGTGATTTATAAAGTTACATACATGTAATTAAGCCATTAAAGTTTTAAAAAACAAGCTTAGTATTGTATTAGACAATATACTGCAGAGTAATTTTGTGTTTGAAAGAAAGAACATTCTCACATTGTTTTCAATTTACACAACTACATGTAGTGGAATAATTGATGAAAAAATTTGTTTTGTAGTCATTACATACTAATACCTCTGAAATACCTCTGAAGAAAATTAATGAATAGTCATGCCAAGTGATTGTTTTAATTTTGGTGCAATAAATAGAAATGGGACTAATGTCACACAGGACATGTGCCAACAGAGAGCAAGAAATGTTTATTTGTTTATGAGATTTTTATATTCCTCACAACATTTATCTTTCAGTTGATAGTACTCCACCAGTTGCCACGTGCCCTGATCAAGTTCAGAATGTAAATTTGGGTGTAACTTCTGCACAGGTCTCCTTTCCAACACCTACTGCAACAGACAACAGTGGTGCACCCCCAACTATTTCTTTTCAAAGCCATGTCTCAGGAGCTGTCTATCAACTTGGTTCAACTCAAGTTACCTTTACATTTGAAGATGGCTCAGGCAACAGTGTTTCTTGCACCTTTTCAGTCACTGTTATACAAGGTCAGTATCAATGTAATAAAAATATCATGATTTGTTTTTGCGAAATAGTATGTAGGTCAAAGGTTAAAGGTCATAGCTCATTAAATATATGAAAATTGCTAATTACTGTATGCATCCGGAAACGTGGTTTCCGTTTGATAACTTTAGTAATGTTAGACAGATTTTAATGAAATTTGGTAACAAGGTATATGGTATGAAGGAATAGCCTAAGTTCAATCTTAGAATATGTAGGTCAAAGGTCAAAGTTCACAGTTCATGAAATATGTTAAAGTAACTAAAATTATATGCGAAAATGTGGTTCCAAATGAATGTTATGAATTTTGTTGAGTATGTGAGGCAAAGGTCACAACTCATTATGCAAAAATTGCTAATTATGTATATCAGAAAGTTTATTTTCAGATCTTCTCATGGGGCATTCCATAAAGTAGTAAACTCTCTGTACATCATATCCCAATATAATAGAATAGTCTAATGGAGGTAACTTATTCAGACGTATAAAGGCCATTTGTACCCGGCGAGGGGATGCTACACTTTGTATTGCCTTTGTTATCATTATGCCATATAGATAGTGAAAATTATTATTTCTTTTTTTTTTTGCAAAAAAATGTAAAATTAGAATTTAAAGTGAATATGGGCTATTTGGAGCTGCATGCATTCATCTCCTTATCAAAATGATTTTATTAAAATTATTTGTGACTGATTAAGTATGATCAAACCATTAAAATTGAAACAAGCTTAGTATTGTATTTGAAAATATACTTCAGAGCTATTCTGTATTTCAAAGAAAGAACATTCTCGCAGTGTTTTCAATTTCCCTGACTAGTCAAATAATTGGTGTAAAATTTGTTTTTGTAGTCATTACATACCAATACTCAAAAGGACATTAATCAATAGTCATGCCAAGTGATTGTTTTAGTTTGGGTGCAATAAATAGAAATAGGACTAATGTCACATGAGACATGTGAAACAGAGAGCAAGAAATGTGAACCTTTGTTTGTGAGATTTTACTTTAGTCAAGCGCTCTACAGTTCATCCTAGAAAAAAGTAAACTGTTGGAAAAATTCTCCCCAAATAAATGTTTCAAAATATTTTAAGGAAATTTTTATACCTGTGGATAGCTTAGGGTCTCTTCTATCAAATGACACCAGAATATCTCACAATATTTTATGCTTGAAAGGGTGCAAAATCCAGTCTTGACAAGAATTGATATTGGCTCTGGCCGTATCAGCCGAGCTGAGAGTCATGTAAAGGCTTAAAAATTTCCATATTATGATCAATTAAAAAGAATTTATGAAATAACAGGCTATTCTCTATATATCCTTACACATCCCATCAATATTTTATGCTTGAGTTAATAATTAAGTACTTTGCCGGGTGTTTCAATATGTTACTTTTGGTTAGTCTTTTAATTTTATCTGGCTTACTTACTCAACCATAAAGTTTTGATGGGATATATCAGGAAATACATTGAACAAAGTCTGTTCTTTCATAAATAGTCTTTCAGTGATCAGAAAATAAAAAATAGGAAAACTGAACAAAACTTACCGTTTGAAGTTTGATTTTCTATTTCATTAGAAATCGGGAGTAAAGGGATTATGTGGAAGAAGCACTGTACGCGCATGCGCTATCAATGTTTGGAGCAAACTGCATGAAGTCTCAGAAAAGAAAAAGAACCGAAGCTCTTAAGCTTAATAAATGAAAACTTACGACTGAAAATAATTTGGGGAAGGGAGCATACCTTTCCAACACAAAGATTCTATGTCAAGATGCTGATGACAGAATGCTCTCAGCAAATTGAGAAGCACCCGCAAGAGGCTTGTTATAGAAAACAGAGAAAGTCTTCTCCTACGACCAGCCTGCTGTAGCGAGAATGTGGTCACTTGAAACTTTCATTCGCTCAGCCGCAGAACTAGCTGCTGCTCTAGTTGAGTGGGCCGTAAATTTGCTCACATCTAGCCCGTACAATCTTCATTCATTTTAATGGCAACAGTAGCCTCTTATGCAGCTTGCAGTAACTAATGAATGAACCATTTTCTGAGTTCCTCAAGGGCGCTGTCAATTCCAAATACTTATTCAAGTACTGAACAACACAAAGCCTTCTATCAGGTGGGTAAGCTTTAAATTCAACTCTAAAGCCAGTCTTTCCTGGTCTTGTCTGTTTTAAGAGTTTGTCCACATAAAAAACAATCCTATTGGCAGAAATGTTTGCTCTGTCAATGCGTAGCTTCTGTAGAGTTTGCACCCTCTGAGCTGAGGTTAATGCCATTAACAGGGCAAGTTTAAGAGTGATCAACTTCAGCGAAATCAACCTGGCTGGTGATATCCTGCGTAGATAGTTGAGAACAACCAAAATATCCCAAATTTCATTGTATCTGGAAGCAGGTGGTCCTAAATTGAAGACACCCTTAACAAACTTTGAGACAAGAGGATGCATTCCAATGGGATGTGATTCATTCCGCAGGACAAGAAAAGATGACAGCGTGCAACATGCTGTATTGATGGCACTGTATCCAAGTTGTTTATCATAAACCAAAAAAGAAAGGAATTCCAGTACTTCCTGGACATTCGCTTCAAAACAATTCATGTGCTTGCTTGAACAAATATTCTTCCACTATTTAACGTAGACCAAGTATCGCTTTTGAGTCCCTGCTGTCCAAGCTGCAGTCATAACGTCTACTGTCCTTGATGAGAGTCCCGCCCCTTGAAAAGGTTTCCATTGACCCTGCAAATTAACAAATCAATATGGTCATTGAGTGGGTGAGACATATTCATTATTGGTTGAACAAGCATCCTGTCGTGTCTTTTAACATACATGGGTGGTTCTACTAGCAAATCTTGTAAACATGGGTACCATGACTGAGTGGCTCAATCAGGTACAACTAAAATGCCTTGTGCCTCGTCATGAACAAATTTCTGCAAACAGCGAGTTACAAGGCAAAATGGGGGAAAGGCGTAAAACTTAAACTTTCCCCAGTCAACAGAAAAAGCATTTACTGCTTCTGCTTCTGGCTCCGGTTGCCATGCTACATATCAAGGCACCTGGTTATTGAGCCGTGAAGGAAATAGATCAATCTCTGGAACACCAAATCATTTCTGAACCCTAAGAAACACTCTCCTATTCAACATCCACTCAGTTCTTTCGGTAAACTTTCTTGACCTTTGGTCTGCACTCATGTTAAATTTACCTGGTAAATGAGAAGCAGTAACCCAAATATTTCTCTGTGCACACCATTTCCACAAATCATTGGCCAAGTAATTACATGGCATACATTAGATCTAGAACCACCCATGTGATTAATGTAAGCCACAGCAGTGGTATTATCAATTTCAAGTCAGACATGAATATCAGACTGTGCAGAACATAATGACTTTAATGCCTGAAGGGCTGCCACCAATTTTAGGCAGTTAATGCCAATTGAAATTTCTGAAATAATTGTAATTCAACATGATTCTATCTACCACCACACTCCTGGGTGAGATCGGTAGCTCTTCAGCCTGCACTGCTAGCATCAGACTGTAAGGTAACAGCAGGCTTTTGGAGTACAATTTGCCCTTTACAAGTATGGATATTCTTAATCCACCACTGTAAATCCCTTGATGCATCAACAGACAAGTGCATGGCTCTATCAAAATGCCCCCTGTTTTTATACAAGGCCAAAATCTTATCTCTTTCCAAAGATCTGTAATATAAGGGGCCAAAATGGATAGCTGGAAAAGCTGCAACAAGCTTCCCAATCACTCGTGCTACATGGCAAATGGAAGGTCTTTTCGTATTCATCAGCCTGTAGCAATCTTCATAAATCTGAATTCTCTTCTCAGCTGGAAGAGACACTGTCATGTCAAGGAGTTCAAAATAAACCCCAAGAATTTGATAGAGTGATTAGGGTCAATGACTGATTTGTTTGGGTGTAAAATGAATCCCAGCTTCTCAAAGAGCAATTTAGTCTCTTGCACAGCTTTAACAGCCCCTTGTTGGGTTTTCCCCAAAATCAAGGTATCATCAATATAGCCAATAACGCAGTGGCCCTTCAACCTGAGAGATGAGAACACGGGTTTCAAAATCTTTGTAAAGAGTCTCGGGGCTGAACTCAGACCATTAGGTAGAGCCATGAACTGGTAAAGTTTTCCTTGCCAAGGAAATTTCAGATACTTTCTGTATTCTTCATGGATTGGAACAGAATTGTAGGCATCCTTGAGGTCGATTGAGGCCATGTAATTGCCTTGGGTCAAAATTTAAGTGGTAGTCTGAAACCCATCCAATGTGAAATGGTCATAAGCCACAAAAACTCATTCAACTTGGATTAATCCAAAATAATGCGGAGGCCACGATTTTTCTTAGGCCGGGTAAAGATATTCGAAATAAATTCCCCTTTCTTCATGAGATGATTCAGAAATGACACCCTTAGCCAGCAAACTAGCTGTTTCTGATTGGATGGCCTCTGCCTCCATGGTGTTCTTTTTGTATGGGAAAGGTGGGGTGTCTTGTGAAGGAAAAGAGCCTTCTTTAAATTCAATTTTGTAACCTTTAATGGCCTGCAGAATAAATGGGTCTGAAGTAGTCTCAGCCCAAGCAGCATAAAACAGCCTCAGTCGACCACCAATTTCAAAAGATGGGTAACAGTAATGAGCAAAGCAGTGCCTTACCTCGTCTATGCTTGGTTGCGTAGAGGTTAGTGGCTGTGTTGATCCCTCCAGTTCATCTTCCCTTGTTGGGGAAGAGGGCATGTCTGTGTGTTGGGAGCAGAAGACTTCTTCTTCCACTGAGCAGGGCTCTTGTGAGATCCTGGCCCTAAAAAGGCTGCTGCGTAGACCCTGATTTCTTCCATCCCGCATCGTGGTAACGAGATTCCCCTGAAGGGTAAGGCTTGTAGCGATCACGCTGGAAATTCCCTGTAGACTTCACTACTTCAGCGGCCGCCCTGTGCTCTTCATGAAGCTCCTTCACTTGTTTGCTTAAGTCGTCACCAAAAAGCTGTTTAGAGGCTTGACTGTTAGAAGCTTTGCACAGGGCTTGCGAATTTGGGGTTGATGTCAGGCCTGATAAAGTCCTTCCCGACACAGTTCAACTCAAACTGAGCACTGCACAGCAAAGCCAAAGCATCATGCTGTGTCTCTGATAGCTCCCGGCTATCAATAGACCTCACAAAGGCCATAATTCCGAAGGTCAGGCCCTTCTGGACACGTTGCAGTTTAGCATCTTTGGTCCTCGTATGGGTTTAAGGTGATCCCAGATGGTAGCATTAACTTTAGGAATAGCCAAAGTTTTACAGTTTTTCGGACTCACATATTTATCTGCGGCTTCCTGTAAGTTTTTCCCATCTAATTTGTGCGAGGCCAAAAAATCAATGCTGGTAGCGAGCTGTGAGTCTGACTCACTGATGGGTCTGCAAATTTCCGCTCTAGTGGCAGCAACACAAAATCTGAGACATCTTGATGCTCATCATCATGGATCGAGTTCAGAAAATAAGTGCCGAGTTCATCATTATTAAGAAGCTCCGACTCGCGGGATAGGGAGAAAGTGGGCTGAATAGCTTCCCCTCTGGCCGGCACTACTGGCGATGGCTCCGTGCTAGCCTCTGGCCCCCGACTCAACCAGATGCTCAACAAGCTTTTCTAGTCTGTCAGGTCTCGAGTCTGTATCTGAAGACTTAGGTTTTTTTTCGGCACCGCTTTAACAAGTTTCTTCTTAGCCTCAGTCAATTTTGAACCAGTCTGCTTAGGTTTAACATTGCCTTCAGTGGGCTCAGGGCCCATGTGGGCAGCGCCCGCTGGGTTCTCCGGCTTCTCCCGTCGAGCATCTGCTGATTGTTCCATAACTACACAGTAGTATCCCGAGAAAAAATTGAAGTTTTCACCGATAAAAAACTCCAAAAACGCACTAAAAGGGTCTCAACGCGAAGTGAAGATGTTAAACAAACGATGGGTAAACAAAACTTCCTGATATTGGTCCAAATAAAAAGGATGGAAATGGATTGGAAAACTATCGTGAAAGTAAGGCTCAGATAAGCACCATGCTATGAATGAAAATTTATAGGGCATGCGCGTACGGTGCTTCTTCCACACAATCTCGCAAACAGAAATTTCATAGTAAAATTTCAGTCTTTTCATGACAATCAACTTGGCTCATACCAGCCAGAACAACATCAAACATTTGTCAAGAATGGATTTTGTACCATTTCACAAAAGTGGCTCTTGCTCACTCAAGCATAGAATATTGTAAGATATTTTAGTGTCATTTGATAGAAGAGATCATAAGCTAACCACAGGTATGAAATTTTGGGGAGACTTTTTCCAACTGTCAATTTCAAACGGTTCTCAACTTTGTTGATACCATCCAGAACAAATACCAATTCTTGTCAAGTCTGAATTTTGCACCCTTTCACAAAAGTGGTTTGAGATCACTCAGGCGTAATAACTAGTTAGATTTTTTTTGTGTTATTGTAAAGGAGGGTCCTTCAGTGTATCTACAAGAATGAAAATATATTGAAAATATTCAGAAATATTTAATTTGCTGAGACTTTTTCCATCTGTTTACTTTTTTGGGGGACACACTGTATATGTTTCACAACTTTTATCTTTCAGTTGATAGTACTCCACCAGTTGCTACATGCCCCGATCAAGTTCAGACTGTTGATTTGGGTACAACTTCTGCAGTAGTCTCCTTTCCTACACCTACTGCAACAGACAACAGTGGTGCACCCCCAACTATTTCTTTTCAAAGTCACTTCTCAGGAGCTGTTTATCAACTTGGTTCAACTCAAGTTACCTATACATTTGTAGATGGCTCAGGCAATAGCGTTTCTTGCACCTTTTCAGTCACTATTATACAAGGTCAGTATCATGCTCTGACAAAATTATGCTTTGTTCTTATGTATTTCGAGGATACTTTTTGTTGTCATTGGATGTCATTCCAATTTATATCTGAATGTAATGGATGTTTTTTACTTTATGTAATTCAGTTTGTTTCTTTCTTGTGGCTGCTATTTTTAATGTGTTTTTATCAATAAACCAGATCAATACAATACGATTCAAAAGCCTGTAAAATGGCACCTGGCTGGAATGCTCCTCAGTGTATTGTGATCGTGCACACAATATGTGCGGGTAAGCCTAAGTACGATGACTTGGGTGTTAAAGTGCTGAGAGAAACATCGATGTATTAAGCACTTTATAATTGCAGATTGTTACTATCATTACTTTGCTTCAACTTAGAGAAATGAACTCTTTATATTTAAACATTGTAAGAGAAATCAGAAAAAGAATAGAGATACAATATACAAACAAAGAAAAACGATGAATTACCAAAGGAATTGTTGAAGTTCATTTGAATGTGTAATTTGTGTAGATTTGAAAGAGATATCAGAAAGAAGAAAAAAAGAATAGGAATATAAGGAGCAGAAGGGAAAGAATACTAACAAAAAGGGGGGAAAATGAATTACCAAAGGATTTGTTGTAGTTTATTGGAAAATGTAACACGATATGTGTAAGTCGATTTCAGTTTTGTAGTTATCTTTTGTGTCATTTATGTATGATTAATGTTATATTGAGTTGTAAACTTTGAATGTAAAATAAATCCTCTAACGAGGCAAAGAAAAAAAAAAAAAATTTAAGCATTGTAAGACCAAAGGTGAAAAGATGATAGGTCAACTCTCATAAAAACTATGTAAACATGTACCGTGATAACTTTAAGAACCATAGATATATGTACTTCAAATATTTTAACAGTTTACATCATTTGTGTGGCATGAGGAGAATGGTGTAATTATATGCATGCATATACATTTAAGACCAAAGGTTAAAAAGGTCAATGAATTATAATTGTGGAGTTTTAATTTCACAAAATCACAGTATGGAAAGGACCATTTGGTATACATCACTTACTTCAAATGCTTTAACATTATGCATCACTGGTGTGACATGAAGGGGTAATTATATACATGACATGTATATAATCAAGGTTTAATTATAGGGGTCAATGAATAATGATTATGGGGATCCAATCTCATAAATCAAAGTATCTTAAGAACCTTTTGATGTATATGGATATGTATTGGTATGTATCATGATAAGCACTATAAAAAGTGAGCAGAATATACATGGGACATTGATAAATGCATGTACATGACTGTGTAATTATACACGTACATGTAGATCAGCGAAAATTGTCATTTTGGGGCGAAAAATTGTTAAATTTAGATTTACATGTATTTAGGCTATTAGGAGATGCAGTAGGAGTCACATTGTTCTTATCTTATTTGAAATAATCCTTTATATCACATTTATAATAAAGTAAACAAATTTTCAAATGCTCAGTATTATGCAGACAATATGCTTTAAGGAAATTTTGATAAAAAAGAAAATTCTGACAACATTTCCCACTTTACCAGATGTTAAAATTGTTTTGTAGTCATTACCTATTGATACATGTACCTGAAAAGAAATTAGTCAATAGTCATGCCGAGTGAATGTTATATAGTTACAATAAATAGAAATAGGACTAATGTCACATACATGTAGGATGTATGCACATATTTAGGAGAAATGTGAAGCTGTGTTATTAGTTTTATAGTCAAAGCTCCTTTTTGATCTTCACAACATTTATCATAGTACTCCACCAGTTGCCACGTGTCCTGATCAAGTTCAGAATGTCAATTTGGGTGTAACTTCTGCACAGGTCACCTTTCTTACACCTACTGCTACCTTCATTTATGAGATTTTTATATTCCTCACAACATTTATCTTTCAGTTGATAGTACTCCACCAGTTGCCACGTGCCCTGATCAAGTTCAGAATGTAAATTTGGGTGTAACTTCTACACAGGTCTCCTTTCCTACACCTACTGCAACAGATAACAGCGGTGCCCCCCCAACTATTTCTTTTCAAAGTCATGTCTCAGGAGCTGTCTTTCAACTTGGTTCAACTCAAGTTACCTACACATTTGAAGATGGCTCAGGCAACAGTGTTTCTTGCACCTTTTCAGTCACTGTTATACAAGGTCAGTATTGTTCATATAAATTATTCAAGAAGATACTTTTTCTACTGAGACACTTCCCTTATAATCCTTTTTATATCCCTCATTGAAAATTTCTTGCTCTTGGATTGGTCGAGAGCACTTCATGTGATTAATCATAATTCTACCGGAAAAAGAAATTACTCCGGGAGAAAAATAGGTTTAGTGACATCAAACTTTTCAGAGTATGATAGTTTTTTTACTATCATGCCTTTTACTGCCCCTTGCTCCCTCAAATCATTTCTTCTGACGCGTACAGCGAGCAGCCAGTAGTTCTCCCTCGGCTAACTCCCGCGATGGGACGGCGCAGGCACCAGTGAAATTACGCCGAGCCCGAGAATTTTCATGAATCCATATAAAGAAATGTTGGGGGGGAGGGGCGGACACTGAACAAAAAATAGCCATCAATTTTGCAAAATATGCATGAAGTAACACTAAGCCCAGTAAATATTTGCAATTAATAATTCTGTCAACCTATCTTATCAAAGATTCTTGACAATTTGCATGAAATCGTGTTCGATTTTCTGTTTAAAAGTGACCTGTCCGGACACACGACGTGTTGGTTATGTATATGTAATTGGATGTAGGTCAGTAGATCAGCTGTTTCTCATGCACACGCAATCGTAACTAGCTAAATGCGTGTCGTAACGCGCACATCATCAGTCTAAATCAAAACATGGCGACCTATGTCTAGCCTAGTATCCGTTGAAAGGAAAAAATATTTGATTTTAATTGACGATGACCAAAAACAAACCAAGAAACAAATGAAGTAGCCTATTCAGTTATCAGGTAAACTTTATCTACCGTATCAGGTAAATTTCATTTGAGTGTAAACTGTCATAATTATGTCATTTGACCCTTTTCAACTGTTTGTTAGGTCTTACTGTTTTGTGTAACTTTTTATTCAGTAACAAAGTTAGACCTAAATATAGATCTATTTAACATTACCTTACCAGATCTAACAGTAGTAGTAATTAACATTAATTAAGTGCTAGCCGACCAGAAGACTAAGTTAGGCCTAGCCTAATATTATTATTATTTTTTTTTTTAATCTAAAGTTTTAATCTCACTGTGCCTGTGCAGTTTATACTACTACAAGCCATATTGTAGATTACTTTTCACTTTCGGACTTTCACCGATTACGTTACGGTTTAGATCTAGATCTACCCTTTAACACTTTATAACAGGATTAGAATTAACTTGATGTTATAGACTACCTAGTCCTAGAGGCCTATAAAAGAAAATTGATGTGCCGTACAGGGCTTTTATTCTGAAATCTACTTCGATCTACGGGGTCGGTCTCAGGCTCAGCAACTATCAATCGTCAATCTATTCTGAGTTAGTTAGCGTCCACTGTCATGACTGTGTTTTGCTCTAACCGTATAGATTTAACAACAATGCAAGATTTATACCATCTAACATTAATTTGTCATATCTAGATCAAAGTTAAATCCAAACATATTTAATTGTTGATGAGGGATATAAAACAAATATACAGGACCTTTATTCGGAAATCTGGAGCGATCTATGGGGTTGGTCTCAGCGACTACAGTCAATCATCTATTTCTCTCTGGGCTCTCACCCCTCGAGGAAATAAACGACTGTAGTCACTTCGACAGACCCCATAAATTGCATTAGATTTCCTTGGGCCCTATATATTTGTATATTATGCCTCCACCCACCGAAGGTGAGTGCCGGAGGCATTATGTTTTCAGGTTGTCTGTCCATCCGTCCATAGTCCGTCTGTCCTGTTTTCATTCTCACGATAACTTAGGAACTATTTGGTAGATCAACTTCAAACTTGGCTCATATATGCATATGGGAGGGACAATGATCTGATTAGATTTTGGGGTCACAAGGTCAAAGGTCAAAGGTCACAGGGGTCATTGTATAAATTCTATATAAATAGTTTGCCTAAATGTATTGATGTTGGCGTTGTTGATATGTATGCCGACGACACGACTCTAACAGTCAGCGGAAGCAGCGTCAATGAAGGTGAAGAAAAATTAACCAGAGGTATGGAAAATATATTTGCATGGGTAACTAAAAACCTTTCAGTCCTTAATGCTGACAAGACAAACGTCATGCTAATAGGATAAAGATCAGTTGTTAAGAGTGTAAATGATTTTTCTGTCACTCTAAACGGAAGCATTTTGAAAAGAGTAAAAGTGGCAAAATGCCTGGGTGTTATGATTGACGAAGAGTTAAGCTGGACTGAACATGTTGAAAAAATTATCAAAACTACGCAAAAAAATATCAGTGTGATTAAGCGTGCTAAAAGCTATGTCCCTACACGATCTCTTAAACTTCTTTATAATACCATTGTTCTACCTCAATTTGATTATTGCTCCTCGGTCTGGTCAGGACGATTTCAAAGACAATTAAATTGCAAAAGGTTCAAAAACGAGCTGCCCGTGTAGTGTTGGGAGAAGGATTTGATGTTTCTTCCAGTGACATGTTCGCGCGTCTAGGATGGATGCCTATTCAGACACGTTTCCAGTTTGGATGTGCAGTAATGATAAAGTGTTTACATGATATGGCATCCACATACTTAAACAGAAATTTTAGTCATGTTAGTTTATTACATGGTTACAATACAAGACAAGCTGAAAAAGATGCCTTGTGTGGACCAAAATTTAGGACGGACACATACAAACACAGTCCTTTGGTTTCGGGAATTAGAGTATGGAACCAGTTTGAAAGTTCTGTCAAGAAATCACCAACATTGAACAGTTTCAAACATAACTTGAAAGTTCTGCTATCTGCAGAAAACGTTTAAGTGAATATTGCTTACATGTATATTGATTCAAATACATTACTCGATGAAATTTACTTGTTTATTCACAAACTTTTTGATGACACGAAACTTTCAATCTGAATGAATGAAACCACTTATAGTAATTGGTGCTTTCATTGGTATTTATGTTGTACATACTCAACTATTATGCTGTATAATGAACATCCAAAGTGTATTGTTTGAATAACAATACTATATTTTGATATATTCTATGTAAATATGTATATACATGTATCATTTTTGGTATCCCAAGTGGGGATTTTTATTGATCCAAGATCATCTCTTTACTTTGTTTATGAGCTTTCATAATATTATTATATTTTCAGGGGTTGCAAAAGTATTTGATGTCCTTTCATCTCATTTACAAAAAATGAATCACCGAATGTATATAATATATCAATGATTTTAGAAATATACACCAAAATATCATTGAATACGTTTTTGAAAATTTCCAGATACCAGATAATATGTACATATACATGTATTTCGATATCCTCTGTATTTTGTTTTGTTTTGTTGCTGTAATGAATTTATATTGTTACTTGATATCCTTGTTATCAAACAGGGCCTTATGGAAGACCACCACTATTGGTGAAAATGTGCTACCCTGTATAAATATCAGAAATAAATAAATAAATAAATAAATAAATAAATAAATAAATAAAAATGGCTTGTTCTCGAAGTCAAGGCATTTGTCATGTCAACTTTAATCACAATAACTTTTTATTGATGTGAGGTAGAATCACCAAATTCATACCATAGGTACAACTCTTAAAGACACATATCAGGTTTGAAAATGAGTTGAATTTGACCAAGGTCAAGGGTAAAAAGGTCCATGAGCTTTCAGTGAAAATCACCTTACATGTAAAAACTTGGTACCTTTGAGGTAGGATTAAACAAATTTGAATCACAAGTATGTCTCTTGAAGGTGCATTTCATGTTAGTAAATGGGTCAATGTAAATGATCAAAAGGTCACTTTTGTTTAGTCAAGCTTTTTATATTCCTCACAACATTTATCTTTCAGTTGATAGTACTCCACCAGTTGCCACGTGCCCTGATCAAGTTCAGAATGTAAATTTGGGTGTAACTTCTGCACAGGTCTCCTTTCCTACACCTACTGCAACAGACAATAGTGGTGCACCCCCAACTATTTCTTCCCAAAGCCATTTCTCAGGAGCTGTCTATCAACTTGGTTCAACTCAAGTTACCTATACATTTGTAGATGGCTCAGGCAACAGCGCTTCTTGCACCTTTTCAGTCACTGTTATACAAGGTCAGTATCAGTGCAATGAAAGAATAATGCTTTGTTTTATGAATGTAGTTCTTTTTTTCTCCGTAGATGCATGGCTCGCAATCAGTTTTACTTCTATTCTGGATATTCATAATCCTGTTCTCTTTCTCATTTCTGTCTCTAATTCTAAAAAAACATTGTTTTTGTCTTTTCCTGTAACAATATAAATTGGGTTTTTTAATGTAAATCATTAGCATTATTCAATACCATTTATTAAAAAGGAGTTGGGTCTGATTCTACAAACACTCCTTGTGATAATAGTATTTTAAATTAATTTTATATTCTTCTTAATTTCTTGTCAGGATGGCACATTTTCTTGTTCATGGTGTAGTTTATTGCATTGTGTAATGTCATTTTAACAAATTTTATGTGGATACAATTTATTATTTGCCATTGAAACAGAAAATGAATTATATTGGATCAAATAATCTCAAATACTTGAAAGTTAGGTAATGTTTTACTGTAGAAGAAGAAAGTGTTTACTAAAAATAATCAGCTGCATCTGTAAAATGGAATTGATATGAAAATCTTTTCGTATGTGTTGAGGAAGGGTACCTCCGCATTTCTTTTAATATCACAATTATGTTTTAATCTAGTTAGCTCTGTAAGAAGTAAAGGTGATCCAAATTCTAAATCTAGCTCTTCTTTGTTTCTTTGGTATCTACATGTGTGTTGTCTTGTCTCCTTTTCATTACCCTGTCAGTTCTACTGTTAAATGTTATTCTATTCATAAATGAATGTAATAGATGTGTTTCTTTTTCACTTTTTGTTAATTCAATTTGTTGCGTTCCTGCGAATGCTACTGTAAAACCATAAAATTTTTACGAATTGTTTATGAAAGTCAATTTTGCAGCAAGAAACTTTCACGAATTGCAATAATTTTATGTTGTTCCAATTGTGATTTAATAATTTTGCGGAGTAAAACTTGCGCGAATTTCACGGTAGTTTCATGCACGCAAAAATTTGTGGTTTCACAGTAATTTGAATGTGTTTCTATCAGTAAACCAAAACGATACAATACAATTCAAAAACTGTAGAATGGTGCATAGCTGGTATGCTGCCCTGTGAGTGGAGATGGTACACACAAAGTGTGGAGGCAAACCTTAGTACGATGAATTTGGTGACAAAGTGCATAGAGATATGTTGATGGATTTAGTGCTATATTATTCCAGAATATTATTGTCATTACTGTTCTTCAACTTAAAGTTAAAATGGGTACATGGGACTGCACACACATGTGGTATGAATGTTCAGCCCTACCACTTCAGCTATTTCTTATCATATTTTGAATATGAGGCATTTCAGGAGCAATCCTTTTCAGGGGACATTTCTAAGAGGATGTTCTTCCAAACTGACATAAAAAGGAAAGAGAAAGCTCACAAATTACAAGTATTTTTCTCAGAACTCAACCTTCTCTTTAAAATGAGATAATTAGATTTTAGTTTCATAAGACCAAAAGGGAAAGGCCATGGGTCAATTTTCGTTGAAAAATACACATGAACATCTTTAGAACCATTTTAGATAATTGTACTTCACGTTTTAACAGTATGCATCACTTCTGTGGCATGAGGAGTTTGGGGTTATTATTTTATGCATGCTTAAGACCAATGGATAAAAATTAAGGTCAATAAATCATAATTATGGATTTTTAATGTCATAAATCAGAATATGCCAAAGACAATTTGATATAAACCCCTCAAAACAGTTCTGCAATTCAGGTTTGAGCACTGATGTCTGTCTTGTTACTGTATCATCATATAACTACATGTAAATTTAGTATCACTGAAATGCCTGTTTATTCTCCTTTACAATGATGCCCCATTTGTACTGATTATGTAATTATGGAATGTGTAGTACACCTGAATATGGAGCCAAGTAAAAAGTGAAATGTTGCAAAATGCATTGTTATTGTCAGTAGTGAGTTCTTTCTTTGGAGGATGGATTGTGTTTTGAGTGATGTCGACGTGATCATTCATAAACGAAATAATGTTTATTCTTTCGTTTGGAAGATGAAATGTGCTTCGAGTCTGTATGAAACTCAAAAACTGGGATAATCCCACTATTGTTCATTTAAAACAAATTCCATCTTCCAAACAAAATGTGAAAACATGATTGCACTTCATGAATGACCACCTCAACATCATCCAAAACAAAATCCATTCTGCAAATAAATGACTAGTCAGTGTTGACAGTGACAATGCATTTTGCAACATTGCACTTTTGACTTTATATTCATTAAATTTAAAAAAACTTCATCTTCCAAACAAAAGGTAAATAAAACCTTGCACTTCATTAATGATCACCTCAGCATCACTCTTATGCCCCTGTCACACATCGCCAGATCGGCCCAACGTACAAGAAGTGGATGGTATTTTGTTTATCCGTTCAAATAGTCAATCCGGTTGACAAAGTGTAAATTTCGATTTTGCAGGAGTGTACATGCATGGTCCAGGGGCCGATTAAAATGCACAAACAACACTCCTGGGGCAATTGTATACAGGAGAGTGGAACGTGCGCAAACACATGAGAAGCGAACATGCACCGCATGCCCACCAGACAGAACGCAGGAGGAACGAATAAGTGACACAGAACGTACAGTGAATGTCAGAACGTGACGGAATATGTTGCCCATCCAAGAAAGCCGATACATATTGGTTAAACATCAGTTCCATGTCCTGTTCATGTACTGTGAATGTGCTGTAGATATCCTGGAGATATGCTGTAATCATCACTTACGGCCGTCCTGTCCGTTTGTCATCCTTAATTACATGCGTTTTGACTGGTAGTCGTCCTGCAGGCATCCTCCAGGCGTCCTGTGGCTATTGGGTGTATATGCGTTTGATGTGCTGTACATGCCCGTTCCATCCAGCCCATCTCTTGCAGCAACGGACCATGCAGGACACCTAGCGGATGGAAACGTGTGGAAAATGACCAAGTACATTACACATACAGGAGAAAACGCACAACCATCGGACAAGGGCCGGATCTCGCTTTCTGTTTCTGGCGAGAAAATTTTTTTATGCATACACAAAGTTCTCTGGCCACTTTGACGGAAATCACCTGACGATGAACGTCCATCCAAAGGATAAAAAGCGCATGAAACGCATTTTAACGGATAACAACGCATGCCAAAAATGGACATTCATTTCTCATGCGATTGCCTTATCCTGAAAAGTGTGACAGGTGCATAAACACAATTCATTCTCCAAACAAATGAAGAATTCACTGTTGACAATAACAATGCATTGTGCAATATTTCATTTTTGACTTGTGTTTTAATCAGTCGATTAAAAAAACACACTTCATCTTCCAAACAATAGAAGATACATCACTGCATTCATAAATAACCACTTCCTCGACACTCCTCAAAACACAAATTCATCCTCCAGACATTATGATAGAAAGGAGAATTCACGGTTGACAATAACAATGCATTTTGTAACATTTCACTTTCGACTTGGCCCCATATTCAGGTGTACTGCACATTCCATGATGGGGCTTCATTGTAAAGGGGAATAAACAGTCTTCTCAATGATACCAAATTCAAGTATGATTATATAGTAACAAGAGAGTTATCAGTGTTCAAATCTCAATTGAAAAACTTTTTTGAGGTGTTTATGTACATTATATGCTCATCAATTAGTATGTATGATCATAGGGAGGTAAAAGTGAGTATAACTGGAATGGGATAGTATTGATTTTACATAAATGTACTGATGTCAAAGTTCTTAAGAAAGCACTGAAAACTTACCTGTTCGATTTTATAATGTTTTCTAATTACTGTAAACATTGTACACTGTAAAGCAAATGGAAAGAACCTATGGTCCTGAAATAGAAAAAGGAATTATTATTATTATTATTATTATTCTTATTATTATTATTATGTCATGTAGATAAGTAGATAAGTGAATACAGGCTATTTGGAGATGCAAATGCATTCATCTTCCTATAAAAATGATATTTATTAATAATATTTGTGATTAAGTTGTGTAATTAAGCCATAAGAATTTAAACAAGCTTAGTATTTTATTGGAATATACTTCAGGGCAATTCTGTGTTTCAAACAAAGAACATTCTCACAAATAAGTCAAATAATTGGTGGAAAATTTGTTTTTCTAGTCAATACACACCCATAGCCCAAAAGGACATTAATCAATAGTCATGCCAAGTGACTGTTTTAGTTTGGTTGCAATAAATAGAAATGGGACTAATGTTATATGAGACACATGAAAACAGAGAGTGGGAAATGTGAACCTTTGTTTGTGAGATTTTACATTAGGCAAGCGCTCTATTCTCTTCATAATTTTTATCTTTCAGTCGATAGTACTCCACCAGTTGCCACATGCCCAGATCAAGTTCAGACTGTTGATTTGAGTACAACTTCTGCTGTAGTCTCCTTTCCTCCACCCACTGCAACAGACAACAGTGGTGCACCCCCAACTATTTCTTTTCAAAGTCACTTCTCAGGTGCTGTTTATCAAGTTGGTTCAACTCAAGTTACCTTTACATTTGAAGATGGCTCAGGCAATAGCGTTTCTTGCACCTTTTCAGTCACTGTAATACAAGGTCAGTATCATGCAATGAAAGAATTATGCATTGTTCTTATATATTTAGAAGATACTTTTTGATGTCATGGGATGTCATGCCAATTTGTATCTGAATGTAATGGATGTTTTTTACTTTATGTAATTCAGTTTGTTTCTTTCTTGTGGCTGCTATTTTTAATGTGTTTTTATCAATAAACTAGATCGATACAATACAATTCAAAAGCCTGTAAAATGGCACCTGGCTGCAATGCTCTCCAGTGAGTGGCGATTGTGCACACAATATGTGCGGGTAAGCCTAGTAAGTACGATGACTTGGGTGTTAAAGTGCTGAGAGACATTGATGTATTAAGCACTAATATGTAATTGCAGATTGTTACTATCATCATTACTTTGCTTCAACTCAGAGTAATGAACTCTTTAGATTTTAGCGTTGTTAGACCAAAGGTGAAAAGGTAATAGGTCAGTTTTTATAAAAAGTACTTAAACATGTATTGCAATAACTTAAGAAACATAAATATATATACTTCAAATATTTTAACAGTATACATCATTTGAGTAGCATGAGGAGAATGGTGTAATCATATGCATGCATATACATGTAAGACCAAAGGTTAAAAAGGTCAATGAATTAATTATGGAGTTTTAATTTCATATATCACAGTATGGAAAGGACCATTTGGTATACTTCACATAATTCAAATGCATTAGCATTATGCATCACTGGTGTGACATGAAGGGATAATTATATACATGACATGTATAAGATCAAGGTTTAATTATAGGGGTCAATGAATAATGATTATGGGGATCCAATCTCATAAATCAAAGTATCTTAGGAACCTTTTAATGTATATGGATATGTATTGGTATGTATCATGATAAGCACTATAAAAAGTGAGCAGAATATATATACATGGGACATTGATAAATGCATGTACATTACTGTGTAATTATACACGTACATGTAGATCAGCGATAATTGTCATTTTGGGGCGAAAAATTGTTAAATTTAGATTTACATGTATTTAAGCTATTAGGAGATGCAGTAGGAGTCACATTGTTCTTATCTTATTTGAAATAATCCTTTTTATCACATTTATAATAAAGTAAACAAATTTTCAAATGTTCAGTATTATACAGACAATATGCTTTAAGGAAATTTGGATAAAAAAGAAAATTCTGACAACATTTCCCACTTTACCAGATGTTAAAATTGTTTTGGAGTCATTACCTATTGATACATGTACCTGAAAAGAAATTAGTCAGTAGCCGAGTGAATGTTATATAGTTACAATAAATAGAAATAGGACTAATGTCACGTACATGTAGGATGTATGCACATATTTAGGAGAAATGTGAAGCTGTGTTTATGAGATATTAGTTTTATAGTCAAGCTCCTTTTTGATCTTCACAACATTTATCATTCAGTTAATAGTACTCCACCAGTTGCCACGTGTCCTGATCAAGTTCAGAATGTCAATTTGGGTGTAACTTCTGCACAGGTCACCTTTCTTACACCTACTGCTACCTTCGTTTATGAGATTTTTATATTCCTCACAACATTTATCTTTCAGTTGATAGTACTCCACCAGTTGCCACGTGCCCTGATCAAGTTCAGAATGTAAATTTGGGTGTAACTTCTACACAGGTCTCCTTTCCTACACCTACTGCAACAGACAACAGTGGTGCACCCCCAACTATTTCTTTTCAAAGTCATGTCTCAGGAGCTGTCTATCAACTTGGTTCAACTCAAGTTACCTACACATTTGAAGATGGCTCAGGCAACAGTGTTTCTTGCACCTTTTCAGTCACTGTTATACAAGGTCAGTATTGTTCATATAAATTATTCAAGAAGATACTTTTTCTACTTAGACACTTCCCTTATAATCCTTTTTATATCCCTCATTGAAAATTTCTTGCTCATGGATTGGTCGAGAGCACTTCATGTAATTAATCATAATTCTACTGGAAAAAGAAATTACTCAAAGAGAAAAATAGGTTTAGTGACGTCAAACTTTTCAGAGTATGATAGTTTTTTTACTATCATGCCTCCGACTGCCCCTTGCTCCCTCAAATCATTTCTTCTGACGCGTACGGCGAGCAGCCAGTAGTCTCCCTTGGCTAACTCCCGCAATGGGACGTCATGGGCACCAGTGAAATTACGCCGAGCCCGAGAATTTTCATGAATCCAAATAAAAAAATGTGGGGGGGAGGGGCGGACACTGAACAAAAAATAGCCATCAATTTTGCAAAATATGCATGAAGTAACACTAAGCTCAGTAAATATTTGCAATTAATAATTCTGTCAATCTGTCTTGTCAAAGATTCTTGACAATTTGCATGAAATGGTGTTCGATTTTCCGTTTAAAAGTGACCTGTCCGGACGCACGACATGTTGGTTATGTATAAATTGGATGTAGGTTAATAGATCAGCTGTTTCTCACGCACGTGCAGTCGTAACTAGCTAAATGCGCGTCGTAACGCGCACGTCATCAGTCGAAATCAAGACATGGCGACCTATGTCTAGCCTAGTGTCCGTCGAAAGGAAAAAAGATTTGATTTTAATTGAACGAGGACCAAAAACAAACCAAGAAACAAATGAAGTAGCCTATTCAGTTATCAGGTAAACTTTATCTACCGTCTTCGGTTATCAGGTAAAATTTCTTTTGAGTGTAAACTGTCATAATTATGTAATTTGACCCTTTTTAACTGTTTGTTAGGTCTTACTGTTTTGTGTAACTTTTTATTCAGTAACAAAGTTAGACCTTAATATAGATCTATTTAACGTTAATTTACCAGACTCTAACAGTAGTAGTAATTAACATCAATTATGTGCTAGCCGACCAGAAGACTAAGTTAGGCTTAGCCTAATATTATTATTTTATTTTTTTAAATCTAAAGTTTTAATCTCACTGTGCATGTGCAGTTCATACTGCTACTAGCCATATTGTGGATTACTTTTCACTTTCGGACTTTCACCGATTTAAGTTATGGTGTAGATCTAGATCTACCCTTTAACACTTTATGACAGGATTAAAATTAACTTGATGTTATAGACTACCTAGTCCTAGAGGCCTATAAAAGAAAATTTATATGCCGTACAGGGCTTTTATTCTGAAATCTACTTAGATCTACGGGGTCGGTCTCAGGCTCAGCAACTATCAATCGTCAATCTATTCTGAGTTAGTTAGCGTCCACTGTCATGACTGTGTTTTGCTCTAACCTTATAGATTTAACAACAATGCAAGTTTTATACCATCTAACATTAATTTGTCATATCTAGATCAAATTTAAATCCAAACATATTTAATTGTTGATGAGGGATATAAAACAAATATGCAGGACCTTTATTCGGAAATCTAGAGCGATCTATGGGGTCGGTCTCAGCGACTACAGTCAATCATCTATTTCTCTCGGGGCTCTCACCCCTCAAGGAAATAGATGACTGTAGTCACTTCGACAGACCCCATAGATCGCACTAGATTTCCTCGGGCCCTGTATACATGTATTTGTATATTATGCCTCCGCCCACCGAAGGTGGGTGCTGGAGGCATTATGTTTTCGAGTTGTCTGTCCGTCCGTCCGTCCGTCTATCCCGTTTTCATTCTCACGATAACTTAAGAACCATTTGGCAGATCAACTTCAAACTTGGCTCATATATGCATATGGGAGGGACAATGATCTGATTAGATTTTGGGGTCACAAGGTCAAAGGCCACAGGGGTCATTGTATATATATATAAAAATGGCTTGTTCTCGCGATAACTTAAGAACCATTTGGCGTATCAACTTCAGAGTTTGCTCATGTATGCATATAGGAGGGACAATAGTCTGATTACATTTTGGGGTCATGAGGTCAAAGGTCACAGAGGTCATTGGGTATATGAAAATGGCTTATTCTCACGATATCTTAAGAACCATTTGGCGAATCAACTTCAAACTTGGCTCATGCATGCATATGGAAGAGATGATTATCTAATTAGATTTTGGGGTCACAAGGTCAAAGGTTACAGAGGTCATTGTATATATGAAAATGGATTGTTCTTGTTATAACTTAAGAACCATTTGGAAAATCGAATTCAAACTTGGCTCATGTATGCATAAGGGAGTGATGATGATCTGAGTGGATTTTGGGGTCATGAGGTCAAAGGTCACAGAGGTCATTATATACCTGGAAATATATGGTTCTCACAGTAATTCAAGAACGATTTAATGGATCAACTTCAAACTTGGCACACCTGTATATAATCGGGTGACAGTGATTTGCTTAGATTTGGGGGTCATGGTTCAAAGGTCAAAGGTCACAGAGGATGTTATATACCTGTGAATAGACTGTTCTTGCAATAACTTGAGAACAGTTTGACATTTTAACTTCAAACTTGTTACATGTATGCATACTAGGGTGACAGTGATCTGATTAGATTAGGGAATTCAGCCATATAGCAACTCTGCTTGTGATCTTTAACCCCATGAACCACTTGGCATATCAGTTTTAACAAGTGATAAAATATTTTATTAAATTTTTCAAACCAAATTTTTAAAAATCAACATAAATGTGAGAAATATTTCTTATCTGGCAACGGCGGAGGCATAAATTTTGACTGCGCGCATTTGAGAATTCATCTAGTTTTACTTTTATTCCTCATATAAATCTAATTCACTTTCTCATTTTTTTTTTTTTATTGCCTGCGTAGCGAAACGACACCATAGGCGCCACTATTTCCAGCGTCGGCGTCGGCATCAATCATGCTTTAATCACAATAACTTTTTATTGATGTGAGGTAGAATCACCAAATTCATACCATAGGTACATCTCTTAAAGACACATATCAGGTTTGAAAATGAGTTGAATTTGACCAAGGTCAAGGGTAAAAAGGTCCATGAGCTTTCAGTGAAAATCACCTTACATGTAAAAACTTGGTACCTTTGAGGTAGGATCAAACAAATTTGAATCACAAGTATGTCTCTTGAAGGTGCATTAAATGGGTCAATGTAAAAGATCAAAAGGTTGCTTTTGTTTAGTCAAGCTTTTTATATTCCTCACAACATTTATCTTTCAGTTGATAGTACTCCACCAGTTGCCACGTGCCCTGATCAAGTTCAGAATGTAAATTTGGGTGTAACTTCTGCACAGGTCTCCTTTCCAACACCTACTGCAACAGACAATAGTGGTGCACCCCCAACTATTTCTTCCCAAAGTCATTTCTCAGGAGCTGTCTATCAACTTGGTTCAACTTCAGTTACCTATACATTTGTAGATGGCTCAGGCAACAGCGCTTCTTGCACCTTTTCAGTCACTGTTATACAAGGTCAGTATCAGTGCAATGAAAGAATAATGCTTTGTTTTGTGAATGTAGTTCTTTTTTTCTCTGTAGATGCATGGCTCGCAATCAGTTTTACTTCTATTCTGGATATTCATAATCCTGTTCTCTTTCTCATTTCTGTCTCTAATTCAAAAAAAACATTGTTTTTGTCTTTTCCTGTAACAATATAAATTGGGTTTTTTAATGTAAACATTAGCATTATTCAATACCATTTATTAAAAAGGAGTTGGGTCTGATTCTACAAACACTCCTTGTAATAATTGTAGTTTAAATTTATTTTATATTCTTCTCAATTTCTTGTCAGGATGGCACATTTTTATGCCTCCGCCCACCGAAGGTGGTGCAGGAGGCATTATGTTATCGGGTTGTCCGTCCTTCCCGCTTTCTTGTTCGACCGATAACTCAAGAACCACATGAGGGATGAACTTCAAACTTAGTATTAGTATGTTTCACCATAGGAAGATGATCTGATTAGATTTTGGGGTACGTAGGTCAAAGGTCACAGGTCAATTTCTGAAATTTCATGTGTTACCTTGTTAATGCGATATCTCAAGAACCATTTGAGGTATGAACTTCAAACTTGGTACTAGTATGTATCAGCATAGAAAGACGATCTGGTTAGATTTTTGGATACGTAGGTGAAAGGTCATAGAGGTCAATTCTGAAATTGCAGGTTTTAGCCTTAACGTGATATCTCAAGAACCATTAGATCCATTAACTTTAAACTTGGAACTAGTATGCATCACCATAATGAGACGAACTGATTAGATTCTGTTCACATAGGTCAAAGGTGACAGGTCATAGAGGTCATTATACCGGTGTATGTGAAATTAATGTTTTTTTTAACCTTTGTTATCACCATATCTCAACTATTTTGCATTCATGACTAGGAGGAGACAAAGCGATCAGACTTTTGGGTTATAAGGTGTAAGGTCAAATGTCAAAGAGGTCAATTGACATGTAATTAGAGGCTTTTTATTCTGGTTATCACAAGATTTCAAGAACACTTTGAGCCATCAACTGAATTTAGGCGGAGGCATATAGGAGATGCAGTGGCATTCATCTTGTCATGTTCATGGTATAGTTTATTGCATTGTGTATTGTCATTTTAACAAATTTTATATGGATACAGTTTATTATTTGCCATTGAAACAGAAAATGAATTATATTGGATCAAATAATCTCAAATTACTTGAAAGTTATGTAATGTTTTACTGTAGAAGAAGCAAGTGTTTACTAAAAATAATCAGCTGCATTTATTCTGTAAAATGGAATTGATATGAAAAAATTTGTATCTTTTCGTATGTGTTAAGGAAGGGTACCTCTGCATTTCTTTTAATATCACAATTATGTTTTAATCTAGTTAGCTCTGTAAGAAGTAAAGGTGATCCAAATTCTAAATCTAGCTCTTCTTTGTTTCTTTGGTATCTACATGTGTGTTGTCTTGTCTCTCCTTTTCATTACCCTGTCAGTTCTACTGTTAAATGTTATTCTATTCATAAATGAATGTAATAGATGTGTTTCTTTTTCACTTTTTGTTAATTCAATTTGTTGCGTTCCTGCGAATGCTACTGTAAAACCATAAAACTTTCGCGAATTGTTTATGAAAGCCAATTTTGCAGCAAGAAACTTTCGCGAATTGCAATAATTTTATGTTGTTCCAATTGTGATTTAATAATTTTGCGGAGTAAAACTTGCGCGAATTTCACGAGTAGTTTCATGCACGCAAAAATTTGTGGTTTCACAGTAATTTGAATGTGTTTCTATCAATAAACAAAAACGATACAATACAATTCAAAAACTGTAGAATGGCGCAGAGCTGGAATGCTGCCCAGTGAGTGGAGATGGTACACACAAAGTGAAGGCAAACCTTAGTATGATGAATTTGGTGACAAAGTGCATAGAGATACATGTATGTTGATGGATTGAGTGCTATATGTGACAGCTCGTGACAAAACTAGGCGGAAGTCGCAAGTGGTACTTGTCTATAAATAGCGTGTTTTAGTGTAAATGTCATTTTTCCCCCAAATTTCTTTTTTTACGTATTTGGATTCTTTACTGATTCATTTACCACTTCCCAAAATACCTGAAAACTGTGTTTGTACATTTTGTATTTACCCTTTCCAAAACGCTTCATCATGATTTTGGTTTTCGAAAATTTACATTGCTCGCTCGAGCGATCTTTGCACACCTCTCTTTTGTTGCTAAGACGGCGTGGCCTTGCACGCCAGATGACGTAATCCTCAGCCTGACGGATTTGTGCGTTGTGATTGGTCATTCGTGGTACACCTACTTGTCACGTAAATAGGGACCTGAACATGCATGACCGGTGGGTGCATTCAACTTGAAATCGTCGAATTATATTCTTTATGAAATCAAATCGTCCTTTTCTGTAATGAATTTGTTTTACCATCCATTTTTTTTGGTTTGTTTTACTTGTATTAAAGACAAATAAGAAAGTCAGTCACGGTATAAAGCTCATAATAATTGTACCATTTCTCTTTAGTTAATTTTCCATTTACTTAATAAAGTACTAGGTATATAGTTTGTTTTGTTCATGCATTAGAGCGAGGTCGCAACGAAGCCTAGTGGAAAAACTATTCGGGAAGTAACCAATATCTGCCAAACTTATTGGCCCCTCTTGCATTTTTTTCTCTAGACGCAGCTGTGGACACGATGCTTTCCTGCCTTTTGCTCCCTTGTTTCTTTTCTCTGCAGCTTTCTAATGATAAAGTGCAGGATTCACTTAAAATGGCACTTTGTTAATGACCTTTTGTCTAGTGGTCTTCCTTTATTCTTCGCACTAGTTAATCCTGGCATTTTAAAGGGCAATCCAACCTTGATAATGAGATGATTTGTGTGAAAGCAGAAAAATAAAGAAAACAGGATGGCGAAAGTTTGAAAGAAATTGGACAAGGAATAAAAGAGTTATGGATGTTTTAAAAAATGAGATCACTACATCTATGCGAATCTCAAATTGGCAATTTGGTGATTCGATTGTGACATTTTTGTGGACAACTCTCTCGTTTGTCGTACACAAAAATATCATTAATTTGCGGTTTTCTTCGAGGCGCTTTTACCCTCGGGGCAGTACTCAAAATATATTGGAAATAGCATATTGTTATAGTTCCTGATGAAAGAAAAAGATCCTACTGAGTAATACATTTTGAAAAAAGTGACATTTTAGTCATTTTGTGTGTTGGAGCGAATGGGGGAGTTGTCCACAGCTACATCACAGGGACATTACCTACTCGGCCAATTTGAAATTCCCATATGTATAGTGAATACAGCTTTCAAAAATTCATAACTCTCTTATTGCTTGTCCGATTTCGTTCAAACTTTCACCAATCTGCTTCTCTGATTTTTCCTCTTTCTTTCAAAGCAACTTGCTAGTAAGGTTGGATTTCCCTTTAAAGAGTTGTGAGCTTTCCTACAAGGTGTAGGTCAAAAAGCAACACAGGCCCCCAATGTTTACTGATTTTTTTTTTCTAAATCACCTGTAAATCACCTGTACACATTGAAGTTGATGAATTATTCCCTGCCTTTTGCTCTCTTGTTTCTTTTCTCTTTGCTTCCTAATGGTGCGGTATAAAGAGCAGGATGCACCTTAAACGGCGCTATAATAATAATGATCTTTTGTTTGATGATCTTTCTTTGTCACTTTAGCTAACATGTTCATTTTAAAAATCTCTACAATTTATTATTTTCTTAAA
Organism: Heliocidaris tuberculata; assembly: GCA_025618425.1. NCBI lineage: Eukaryota > Metazoa > Echinodermata > Echinoidea > Camarodonta > Echinometridae > Heliocidaris > Heliocidaris tuberculata. The sequence continues at coordinate 17,855,678 of CM046845.1, read as the reverse complement.
AGAGTAACAGGCCCAATACAATTAGGGGCATAAAAATTTCCCATACAAGGGGGTTCATAATTCAGAAAGTGAAATAGAGCTTAGTTCATAATTCCGAACATTTCTTGTATTATTCCAAAGGTCATTATTCCAGAGGTTCGTTAATCCGATGCTTCGTTTATTCTGAGCTCTGAGGTTCATAATTCCAAAAGTGAAGTATATAGGGTTCGTTATTCCAAAGGCTCTTGATACCGAAAATAAATAAGAAAATAAAAAGGTTCTGCTGCATTTTCGGAAGTATGAACCTTCGGGTTATGAACTCCATTTAATGTTCGGAAATAGTAAACCTATTCCAATTTCGTAATTACGAACCTTCGGAATATCGAACCTTTCGGAATTATGAAACCTCGGAAAACAAACCTTCGGAATTATGCACCTAAAAAAAAAACCCACCAAAATTACTGTTCTTTGTTTCCTGAATCAAGCATCAGTACAAACTTTGAACTTGACATCATTCTTCCCTTCTTTTTGTCCTCCTTTTCAAGCAGTTGTTGGGTTTTTTTCCCTTCACTTTCTACTTCGTGGAATAATAAAAGTGGAATGAATATCAACAGCGCTATAATAAATTGGTCTTTCGTTTTATGATCATCCTTATTTTCTTTACGCTAAATAGCCAGTTTTTATTATTCTAACCCATTAACATTAAATCGCTCTTGACACACTGTTTTCGTGGATTTTGTTCTCTTTTGAAAGCCAACTGTTTTCTTCTCTTCACATCTAACTCTTTTCAGGCTAAACACAGAGAGTGGAACACAAGTTGGAACACCGCTATGATATAAACAGATCTTTTGTTTGACGCAATATATCTGCAGCTTTCTTAAAATAAATAATCTGCCGCTTTCTTAAAAGAGTCAAGTTCCCTAGTTACCTAGTACATGCCCAAACGATTCTTTTATTTTGATTTTTTTTCTTCAAATTACTACGCTTTCTATGACATGGAATGGCGGAATTAGTAGCCCCATAAACAGCACAATAATCTATTAGATCTTTTTCTTTTATTTCTTTATTTTCTTTACATGTATTTTCAGGTACAGAAGATTATCTCCTCTTTATAAAATCAATTTGCTTTAATATAGAAGAGAAAAACAAAGCTTGTTTTCTTTTTATGCACCCGAAACGACATGAGTGTATAATTGCAAATGACAGAGCTCAACAAAATGTTCAGATTGGACTTTCGGATTCTTCATTTCAAATTTCCAAACCATTGACATTTTTGGGATAGCCGAGCGACTTCTGTCTCACAAAAACATACCTATATATCTATTTCTTAAACAAAGAGTAACTCTTGGAGGGGATGGATGTCAGAATAGGAAGCACCAACTTCATCTCAGGAGGGGCACCATTAACTTTCAAAAGTGGGTTTTCTTCACCAAGAATTGTCTTGAAGTCTATGTAATACTTGTTAAGTGTAGTTTTAACATGTTTACAATACAAATTTGGTAATTTCGATATTTCAATTTCTAGTCACAGGTGAAATAGAATAATGCTTCGTAAATGCAACTACATACGCATGTAATAGTATTGTTCCTTTCGCCCCCCCCCCCCTCCTTCTCTCTATCTATCTATTTATCTCTTCCTTTCTGGGAGGGGGGGGGGAGGGGTATTAATTGTGTGCCTCACTTGCCAAATAATACATAATCCTCATTTGTAATCATGCTGTTGTTGAATGAGGGAAGGTGAAAAGATCCTGCCCTGGCGAGCCCGCTATGAGGATATTATCCCCAAGCGTTTCGGCGCTATTTCGCTATTGATTCTTGCATTGAAGATGAACAAGAAGGAGCCTTTTTTCACCCCACCCTCCCGCTGAAATGCGTGTCTCATTCTATTCATTCTCAAGAGGCAAGACAAGATTTATTCCGATTTTATTCATGCTGGTTAAGTATACAAAAAGAGTGTAAAATGGTTTCTAAGTATGGACAACGATTGCATTTGCGGTGTTACAAATCCACCTTCTGGTCCGCGGCTAAAAGTCAACAACGGCCCACGCAATGGTCAGCCCTGGGTCAGCCACTGACCAATGGAGAAAGCCTGTCACATGGCAGTGTACCGCTTGAGTAATTTCTTTTTGTTTGCACACGGCACGCTACTCTGCCTCATGCTCGAGAGAGCAAGTTCAAGGGGGAACGTTGCTAAGGAAGTTTCGAAGCGGGTCACGCTGAATTTCGCACCCTCAGCTTTTGTTTCGCACCCAAACGTTGAATGCGATTTTCTCTGTTATTTAGATTTCCATTCTGATACTTTCCATGTTTTTACTCGCTTTTTACGATGACTTCTACTTGAGGAAAATAGAGTTGTTAAAGCTTATGAACCAGAGATTTTAGAGGATTGTAAAATTAAACTTTTTTATTTTTGCAACTTTCGCCTAAAACCGTCATGCAGGGTCCATATTATTCCAGAATATTGTTGTCATTACTGTCCTTCAACTTAAAGATAAAGTCAAGTTTTGGTCATGCGAATACATTGTGAAAGAAAATGTCTCAATGCAATCGGGAAAGGTTGATCATGTCTACATAAGAATTTGTGTAGAATGTAAGATTTTGAATCATCAAAATGAAAATTAATTGACCAAATCTTGATGAAAAGCGAATGCACTACACACAGAAATGGGTACATGGGACTGCACACACATGTGGCATGAATGTTCAGCCCTACCACTTCAGCTATTTCTTATCATATTTTGAATATGAGGCATTTCAGGAGCAATCCTTTTCAGGGGACATTTCTAAGAGGATGTTCTTCCAAACTGACATAAAAAGGAAAGAGAAAGCTCACAAATTACATGTATTTTTCTCAGATCTCAACCTTCTCTTTAAAATGAGATAATAATTAGATTTTAGTTTCATAAGACCAAAAGGGAAAGGCCATGAGTCAATTTTCGTAAAAAAATACACATGTACATCTTTAGAACTATTTTAGATAAATGTACTTCACGTTTTAACAGTATGCATCACTTCTATGGCATGAGGATAATGGGGTTATTATATATGCATGCTTAAGACCAATGGATAAAAATTAAGGTCAGTAAATCATAATTATGGATTTTTAATGTCATAAATCAGAATATGCCAAAGACAATTTGATATAAACCCCTCAAAACAGTCCTGCAATTCAGGTTTAAGCACTGATGTCTGTCTTGTTACTATATCATCATATACCTACATGTAAATTTAGTATCACTGAAATGCCTGTTTATTCTCCTTTTCAATGATGCCCCATTTATACTGATTATGGAATGTGTAGTACACCTGAATATGGAGCCAAGTAAAAAGTGAAATGTTGCAAAATGCATTGTTATTGTCAGTAGCGAGTTCTTTCTTTGGAGGATAGATTGTGTTTTGAGTGATGTTGAGGTGATCATTCATAAACAAAATGATGTTTATTCTTTTGTTTGGAAGATGAAATGTGCTTTGAATCAGTATGAAACTCAAAAACTGGGATAATCCCACTATTAGTCATTTAAAACAAATTCCATCTTCTAAACAAAATGTGAAAACAACATTGCACTTCATGAATGACCACCTCAACATCATCCAAAACAAAATCCATTCCGCATACAAATGACTAGTCATTGTTGACAGTGACAATGCATTTTGCAACATTGCACTTTTGACTTTATATTCATTAAATTTAAAAAAACTTCATCTTCCAAACAAAAGGTAAATAAAACCTTGCACTTCATTAATGATCACCTCAGCATCATTCTTCTGCCCCTGTCACACATCGCAAGATCGGCCCAACGTACAAGAAGTGGATGGTATTTTGTTTATCCGTTCAAATAGTCAATCCGGTGGACAAAGTGTAAATTTCCATTTTGCAGGAGTGTACATGCATGGTCCAGGGGACGAATAAAATGCACAAACAACGCTCCTGGGGCGATTGTATACAGGACAGTGGAACGTGCGCAAACACATGAGAAGCGAACACGTACCGCATGCCCACCAGAACAAATGAGTGACACAGAACGTACAGTGAATGTCAGAGAACCATTCACGTGACGGAATATGTTGCCCATCCAAGAAGGCCGATACATATTCGTCAAACATCAGTTCCATGTCCTGTTCATGTACTGTGGATGTGCTGTAGATATCCTGGAGATATGCTGTAATCATCACTTATGGCCGTCCTGTCCGTTTGTCATCCTTAACTACATGCGTTTTGACTGGTAGTCGTCCTGCAGGCATCCTGCAGACATCCTGTGGCTATGGGGTGTATATGCATTTGATGTGCTGTACATGCCCGTTCCATCCAGCCCATCTCTTGCAGCAACGGACCATGCAGGACACCTAGCGGATGGAAACGTGTGGAAAATGACCAAATACAGTACACATACAGGAGAAAACGCACAACCGTCAGACAAGGGCCAGATCTCGCTTTCTGTTTCTGGCAAGAAAAATTTTTATGCATGCACAAAGTTCTCTGGCCACTTTGATGGAAATCACCTGACGATGAACGTCCATCCAAAGGATAAAAAGCGCATGAAACGCATTTTAACGGATGTCAACGGATGCCAAAAAAGGACATTCATTTCTCATGCGTTTGCCTTATCCCGAAAAGTGTGACAGGTGCATAAACACAGTTCATTCTCCAAACAAATGAAGAATTCACTGTTGACAATAACAATGCATTTTGCAACATTTCATTTTTGACTTGTGTTTTAATCAGTCAATTAAAAAGACACACTTCATCTTCCAAACAATAGAAGATACATCACTGCATTCATAAATAACCACTTCCTCAACACTCCTCAAAACACAAATTCATCCTCCAGACATTATGATAGAAAGGAGAATTCACGGTTGACAATAACAATGCATTTTGTAACATTTCACTTTCGACTTGGCCCCATATTCAGGTGTACTGCACATTCCATGATGAAGTACTCAATACAAATGGGGCTTCATTGTAAAGGGGAATAAACAGGCTTCTCAATGATACCAAATTCAAGTATGATTATATAGTAACAAGAGAGTTATCAGTGTTCAGATCTCAATTGAAAAACTTTTTTGAGGTGTTTATGTACATTATATGCTGATCAATTAGTGTGTATGATCATAGGGAGGTAAAAGTGAGTATAACTGGCATGGGATAGTATTGATTTTATACAAATGTACTGATGTCAAAGTTTTTGAGAAAGCATTGAAAATTTACCTGTTCGATTTTATAATGTTTCTAATGTAAACATTGTACACTGTAAAGCAAATGGAAAGAACCTACAACATGTATGGTCCTGAAATAGAAAAATTAATTATTATTATTATTATTATTATTACTATGTCATGTAGATAGTGAAAATTATTCTTTCTTATCTTTTGCAAAATAAATGTAAAATTAGAATTCGAATACAGGCTATTTGGAGATGCAAATGCATTCATCTTCTTATCAAAATGATATTTATTAATAATATTTGTGATTAAGTTGTGTAATTAAGCCATTAAAATTAAAACAAGCTTAGTATTTTATTGGACAATATACTTCAGGGCAATTCTGTGTTTCAAACAAAGAACATTCTCACAAATAAGTCAAATAATTGGTGGAAAAATTGTTTTTCTAGTCAATACATACCCATACCCCAAAAGGACATTAATCAGTAGTCATGCATGCCAAGTGACTGTTTTAGTTTGTGTGCAATGAATAGAAATGGGACTAATGTTATATGAGACACATGAAAACAGAGAGCAAGAAATGTGAACCTTTGTTTGTGAGATTTTACCTCAGGCAAGCACTCTATTCTCATCATAATTTTTATCTTTCAGTTGATAGTACTCCACCAGTTGCCACATGCCCAGATCAAGTTCAGACTGTTGATTTGAGTACAACTTCTGCAGTAGTCTCCTTTCCTCCACCCACTGCAACAGACAACAGTGGTGCACCCCCAACTATTTCTTTTCAAAGTCACTTCTCAGGAGCTGTCTATCAACTTGGTTCAACTCAAGTTACCTTTACATTTGAAGATGGCTCAGGCAATAGCGTTTCTTGCACCTTTTCAGTCACTATTATACAAGGTCAGTATCATGCACTGACAAAATTATGCTTTGTTCTTATGTATTTCAAAGATACTTTTTGATGTCATGGGATGTCATTCCAATTTGTATCTGAATGTAAATTGATGTTTTTTACTTTATGTAATTCAGTTTGTTTATTTCTTGTGGCTGCTATTTTTAATGTGTTTTTATCAATAAACCAGATCAATACATTACAATTCAAAAGCCTGTAAAATGGCACCTGGCTGGAATGCTCCTCAGTGAGTGGCGATTGTGCGCACAATATGTGCGGGTAATCCTTAGTCCGATGACTTGGGTGTTAAAGTGCTGAGAGACATTGATGTATTAAGCACAATATAATTGCAGACTGTTACTATTATCATTACTTTGCTTCAACTTAGAGAAATGAACTCTTTAGATTTAAGCATTGTAAGACCAAAGGTGAAAAGGTAATAGGTCAGTTTTTATAAAAAGTACATAAACATGTACTTTGATAACTTAAGAAACATAGATATATATACTTCAAATATTTTAACATCATTTGTGTGGCAAGAGGAGAATGGTGTAGTTATATGCATGCATATACATGTAAGACCAAAAGTTAAGAAGGTTAATTGATTATAATTAAGGAGTTTTAATTTCATAGATCACAGTATCCAAAGGACCATTTAGTGTACTTGCAAATAATAAGTATGTATCATCATAGGGAGGTAAAAGTGAGCAGAACTGACTTTGGATATTGATAATTGCATTATTATAAACTTATGAAAAGGTATGAATATATCAGATACATCAGTAAAAATTATTCTCTTTTTTTGGCAAAAAATGCAGTTTCACTCATATCATTCTTCAGTATTCACATTCTTCAAATGTTTTAACACTATGCATTGCTAGTGTGGCATGAATATTACATGTACATGTATAAGATCAAGGTTTGATTATAGAGGTCAATGAATAATGATTATGGGGATCCAATCTCATAAATCAAAGTATCTCAAGAACTTTTTGATATATATATACGTGGATATGAATCAGTATGTATCATGATAAGCAATATAAAAAGTGAGCAAAATTTACATGGTATATTGATAAATACATGGACGTTTCTGTGTGATTTATATGCAGATCAGCGAAAATTTTCATTTTTTTGTGAAAGAATAGTTGAATATAGATTTACATGTAAGTAACTGGATTCAGGCTATTCGGAAATGCTGCTGTCTTCACTTTTTTCTTATCAAAAATATTTTATTTAAAATAAACTTTTTTTATCAAGTTTATAATAAAGTAAACAAATTTTAAAATGCTCAGTATTGTACAGACAATATGCTTTAGGGAAATTATAATAGAAAAGAACATTCTGGCTACATTTTCCATTTTACCAACTTGTTGAACAGTTGATGATAAAATTGTTTTGTAGTCATTACATAGTGATACCTGAAAAGAAATTAGTCAATAGTCATGCCGAGTGATTGTTATATTAGTTACAATAAATAGAATAGGACTAAAGTCACATATGTACATGTAGAACATACGTGCTTATTTAGGGAGAAATGTGAAGCTTTGTTTAAAGTCACATACATGTAGAACATATGCACATATTTAGGGAGAAATGTAAAGCTTTGTTTAAAGGGATTCAGTAACTTTGTGTAGGCTTGATTTAATAAATTGTTGAATTTTGTTATCTGTCTTGGATAATGATGTTCAGAAGGATAAATAAATAGCCAGGCATAGAAAGGCTTTCAAATATATAATGCCATTATTAAGATATCTATGACTGAATACTCTCATTTACGAAAGTGTATGGCCATACGCTTTAGTCTAACACCGAGTCTATGGGGGAAAATGAGTCTGGCATTTCCGGTCACTTGCATATGTTTACTTCTGTGAAGCACATGATGATTTTGAAGTGCTTTTTTTCCCCCCTGGGCTTCATTTTTACACCATACTACATCCACTGATAGCATGTAAGGCCAGGCAGCTCAGATTTTATCAAGCCTCTGCAAAGTTACCAAATCACTTTAAGAGATTTTAGTTTAGTCAAGCTTCGTATATTCTTCACAACTTTTATCTTTCAGTTGATAGCACTCCACCAGTTGCCACATGTCCGGATCAAGTTCAGACTGTTAATTTGGGTGTAACTTCTGGAGTAGTCTCCTTTCCAACACCTACTGCAACAGACAACAGTGGTGCACCCCCAACTATTTCTTTTCAAAGTCATGTCTCAGGAGCTGTCTATCAACTTGGTTCAACTCAAGTTACCTTTACATTTGAAGATGGCTCAGGCAATAGCGCTTCTTGCACCTTTTCAGTCACCGTAATTCAAGGTCAGTAACAATGCATTTAAAAAAAATTATGCCTTGTTCTTCTTAATTTAGAAGGTACAGTTTCTTCATATAAGCATGCTTTACAATTAAAGATGGCAGATGGCTCAGGTAAAGCAGTTGTCTCGTAACTGGGAGGAGCCATGTTCAAAACAAAGTGGATGTGCTAGTGCCCTTTGGTAAGGCATTAATCCTCCTTACGAAGTCCCTCGGAGAGGAATTTAAGCTATCTGTCCCCTGGTTGCTTATTTACAAGCATACACAAGCTTCCTTTATAGAATTCAGGTAAAATAAACCATCAAACCTTCTTTTCTTGATATTCATAATCTTATTCGCTTACATATTATTGTCTCTTATTGTACACATGTTCTTCTCTCTTTGTATCTCATCCTTTTAATATGAATTGAAATGTTTTTGCTTAGCATTGGCGTTATTCATTACTGTTCATGAAAAAGGAGTTGGGTCTAGTGAATGCTAAATTTAGACCTAAATGAATTAAGGCTTTTTGGAGTTTTAGTTGCATTCATCTTGCTGTAATAAAAAAGATTTATTTAAAATGTTTTTTTTTTTTTTTTTAAATGAAATGTGTACTGAAGTAATTGTATCCCCCAGCAGGATACTGATACTGCTGGAGGATACTTTGGATTCAGCAACGGTTATTCCGCTGCCACCATGTCACATTCTTGTGTGCGTTCTAACATTTGTTGATGGATTTCTTTCATATTTTGTATGTAGGTGTATCTTGGTAAAATATAGCCTTTATTGGTGATGCTGCCCCCAGTGTTGCATCTTTTTTTAGGGTTAAAGGTCATATTTTGGTGGAAATGTATGTGCTCTGCAGGCCACATTTCTTGACGGATTTCTTTCAATTGTACATCATAGGCAAATCTACACCCTGTAGTTTTTGGTGATGCTGCCCCCAGTGTTCCTTCTTTTACAGGATCAAAGGTCATATTTTGGTTGCTGTCCTTCATGCACTCTGGCGGTCACATTTTTAGACTGATTTTCTTCTTGATTTTGTGTGGACGTTCATCATAGTTTACTCTAGACCTCTACATATTTTGGTGATGCTGCTCCCAGTGTTATGTCTTTTATAGGGTCAAAGGTCATATTTTAGTGGATATCTTGTGTCACTCTGCAGGTTACATTTCTTGACAGATTTCTTTCAAATTTTCTATAGAGATACATTATACTCTAATGTACACATATATTGTTTTGGTGTTGCTGCTCCTAGTGTTGATAATAGTCCGGGCCACTGGCAATCTCTACGTCATCCTTTTGTTTGAGGGATCGGGGAGGGGGGGAGGTTCTTTGTCCCTACTTCGAACAAAAGGATGATGCAAAAATCGCTGCCAGTGCCAGGGGATACATTCGCATTGCGCGGCAATGCAGTTTTCTTGTTAAATTTGGAAAATGATCAGTATTGTATATTAGACTATATGGTTTAGGGCCATTCTGAGAAAAATAACAATTAAAATAATTTATGATAAACTTATTTTGTAGTCATTACATACTGATACCTGAAAAGAACATCAGTCAATGGTCATGCTGAGTGAGTCTTTTATTCAGGGTGCAATAAATAGAAATTGGACTAATGTCACATAGCACACATGCACACATTTAGGGAGAAATGTAAAGCTTTATGAGATTTTAGTTTAGTCAAGCTTCGTATATTCTTCACAACTTTTATCTTTCAGTTGATAGCACTCCACCAGTTGCCACATGCCCGGATCAAGTTCAGACTGTTGATTTGGGTGAAACTTCTGGAGTAGTCTCCTTTCCAACACCTACTGCCACAGACAATAGTGGTGCTCCCCCAACTATTTCTTTTCAAAGTCATGTCTCAGGAGCTGTCTATCAACTTGGTTCAACTCAAGTTACCTATACATTTGTAGATGGCTCAGGCAACAGCGCTTCTTGCACCTTTTCAGTCACTGTAATTCAAGGTCAGTAACAATGCATTTAAAAAATTTATGCCTTGTTCTTTAATAATTTTGAAGGTATAGTTTTCTTCATATAAGCATGTTTTACAATTAAAGATGCGAGATGGCTCAGGTAAAGCAGTTGTCTCGTAACTGGGAGGGGCCAGGTTCAAAACCAAGTGGATGTGCTAGTGCCCTTTTGGTAAGGCTACAATCCTCATTACCAAGTCCTTCAGAGAGGACTTGAAGCCATCTGTCCCCTGGTTTCTTATTTACAAGCATACACATGCTTCCTTTATAGAATTCAGGTAAAATAAACCCTCAAACTTTCTAAATTTTGCCTTCTTTTCCTGATATTCATAATCTTGTTCACTTACATATTTCCGTCTCTTATTGTACAAACGTTCTTCTCTCTTTGTATCTCATCCTTTTAACATATGAATTGAAATGTTTTTGCTTAGCATTGGCATTATTCATTACTGTTTATGAAAAAGGAGTTGGGTCTAGTAAATGCAAAATTTAGACCTAACTAAATTCAGGCTATTTTGTAGCCTAAATTCAGGCTATTTTGAGTTTCAGTAGCATTCATCTTGATCTAATAAAAAAGATTTATTTAAAATATTTTTTTGCTTTTTTAATTGAAATGTGTACTGAAGTAATTGTATCGCCCGGCAGGATACTGCCAGAAGATACTTTGGATTCAGCAGCGTTACTCCTCCGCCGCTGCGTCACATTCTTGTTTGTGTTCTAACATTTCTTGACGGATTTCTTTCATATTTTGTATGTAGGTGTATCTTGGTAAAATATCGACTTTTTGGTGATGCTGCCCCCAGTGTTCCTTCTTTTTAAAAGAAGGAACACTGGGGGCAGCATCACCAAAATAGGGTTAAAGGTCATATTTTGGTTGCTGTCTTGCATGCACTCCAGCGGTCACATTTTTCAACTGATTTTCTTTTAAGATTTTGTATAGAAGTTCATCATAGTTTATTCTAGACCTCTACAGATTTTGGTGATGCTGCCCCCAGTGTTGCATCCTTTATAGGGTCAAAGGTGGTATTTTAGTGGATATCTTGTGTGCACTCTGCAGGTCACATTTCTTGACAGATTTTTTTCCAATATACTGGACAAACTATATATATCACAATAATCAAACACTTCCAGTAACACATAACACTCTGTGTAAATGAGAGAGACAGGTACACATGACTTGGTTGGTTGAAATCTTAAACTCAAGTGTCTTTATTCAGAGTGCCAGTGGTCACTCACATGGTCAAGGCACATTCCATTAATAATGAGTCATAGTTGGAGTATACTTTCTATTTACCAAATAAAGGCATAGAGTGGACTTTCTTTGTGGAGAATGCAAATAAGTAATACAATGCATATGCATTGACTATTTAACATACTGAATATGAAGTAGTGAATATACAGGATATTACATTCCTCCCTTCTAGATCTTGACTATGTATTTCCATACTACAATGCAGTTAGCTAATAACAAATACAAGATTTAATAAAAGGATAACACGTCAATTTTTTCAATAGTATGAATATCTGACTTGTCATGAAATGATGACACAGTCTGATTATTACGAAGTCCTAAACTATAATAATTATATGTAGATCTAATGCATTTGTCTTTATGTTTAAAATACTATGTCCTATCACTTCTTGTATACTATATACATACTTGAATACTAACCTACAGTTTTTTTGTTTTTGTTTGTTTTACTTAAATTACTCCTAGTACAAAATCCATTGAATTGTAAAACTTATGTTACAACATGTTCGTATGAATGAATCGCCATAAATTTTGACAATGAGGGGTGAGTGCATCTAGGAAGACTTATAAGGATAAAAATAGAATGATCATGAATTGAAATACACATTTGTAAGGAAGTACAATAACGGAAACATACACGTAGTCATATAATTATTGGGCATACACAGACTTGTTAAGGTTCATAACGTTGTGGAGGCCTAACAACTCTACCTGATCGAGTTATTATTTGTGGATTTTCATTTTGGATTTGTGGAACAGATGAAACTGTATCATCTCCAGACGATTGTTCAGGGTTGTGGTCAAGATTGGGAATTTGGCTGCTTTCTGAATGCGATGCAGATTCTGGGCTAATTTGATCCGTCTGAGATTCACTAGGAATAGTAGCTGGATGAGGAGGATGGTCGGGTTGGTCATTTTGGTCTTCAGCCTGTGACTGAGATTTATTCATTCTAGTGTCATCTGGAATCATATGATCGGCATGAACAAATCGCCTGCTATTACCAGGTACTCTAACCAAATATGTGAGTGGTCCCTTAATGGAAATTACTGTTCCCGGTATCCATCTTTCCTTCCCTCCTCTCATATTCCTAACTCTTACTGGTTGGTAGAGATCAAACTTTCTCATTTTTGGTTTCACTCCATCCCTTTGTACCTTACTAGCTACTTGTCCCTCTTCTACCTTGTTTTTGAGGCTTGGCTTTACAAGAGAAAGCTGAGTCCGGGGTGAGCGCTTAAGAAATAATTCTGAGGGAGTCTTCCCGGTAGTAGTATGTGGAGTATTCCTGTAATGGAACAAGACATTTGCAACACTGAGTTGCATGGGCATGGACTTGTCACACTTTTCGAACATACGCTTGAATGTCTGAACATGCTTTTCTGCTAGCCCATTGCTTGCAGGGTGATATGGCGGGCAAAGAGTGTGCTTGATGCCATTGCATTTGAGGAATGATGCAAACTCTTCCGAAGTGAACTGAGGACCATTATCGCTTACTAATTGCATAGGCAATCCGAATCGCGCAAACAGAGATCGTATTGCTGTGATTGTGGCTGCTGATGTTGTGCTATTCATGGGAAATACTTCGAGCCATTTTGAATGACTATCAACCACAAGGAGAAATTGTTGCCCTTTTATCTCTGCAAAATCAATGTGAATCCGTTGCCATGGTTCCGTGGCCCATGGCCAAAGAAGTAATGGGACCTGCTTGGGGGCACCTTGAACTTCAATGCACATGGAGCAAGTGCGCACAACATCTTCAATGTCCTGGTCAATACCAGGCCACCATACAAACGATCTAGCCAACGCCTTCATGCGGCACATCCCCGGATGACATGCATGCAACTCACTGAGTATGTGTTGTCTCAGCATATCTGGAATGACAACGCGCCTACCCCATAATATACATCCATCTTCCAATGACAACTCATGTCGTCGCGAGAAAAATGGTAGCATGGATGCATCTTCGCTGTGATTCGACCAACCTGAAAGGGTTTTCTCATACACCTTTGCTAATGTGGGATCTCTTTTAGTTCTTTCCGCTATTTGAGTAGCGGTTACGGGCAACTGAACGATAGTAGTGTGATGAGTGCTCATCTCATCCGGCTCGCATTCCGAATCGTTGTTTACGGGCAATCTGCTCAGCAAATCAGCATTTGCATTACGCGCCGAAGAACGATACACTATCTGATACTGATAGCCTGACAAGAGCAGCGCCCATCTCTGCATCCTAGCAGCTGCGAGTGGGGGAATCCCCGACTTTGGACCGAATATGCGCGTAAGAGGCTGGTGATCAGTAACAAGGGTAAATTCTCGACCATACAGATAGAGATGGAACTTCTTTACCCCAAAAATGATCGCTAACCCCTCCTTGTCGATTTGTGCGTAGTTTTTTTCAGCAGCGTTCAGCGTCCTCGAGGCATAAGCAATTGGTTTTTCTGAACCGTCAGCGAGCTGGTGGCTTAAAACCGCCCCTAGTCCATAAGGACTTGCGTCAACACCCAAAACAAGCGGTTTAGAGGCATCATAATGTACAAGCACACGGTCGCTAACAAGCACCTCTTTAGCATATGTGAACGCGGTCTCGCATCGTGCACACCATTTCCATTCCACCGAATGCTGCAGCAGGGCGTAGAGCGGCTGGAGCTCGGTGCTTAGATTTGGAATGAATTTGCCATAATAGTTTATCATCCCGAGGAAAGATTTCAGTTCGGACACATTTTGTGGTCTGGGGGCTTTGCTAATTGCTTCGACTTTGTCTTGAATGGGCTCAATGCCTTCAGCAGTGAGGATATGCCCCAGGTATCGGATCATCGGTTTCAGGAATTGACATTTTTCCTGATTAAGTCGGACGTTATGTTGAGATAGCCGTGAAAACAACTCAGTGAGCACATTCATGTGCTCTGCAATGCTCTCTGTTGCAACAAGTATATCATCAACATAACAGAAAACATTTTGCATGCCTGCTAGAATCTTGTCCATCGTAGCCTGAAACAAGACAGGTGCTGTTTTTACTCCAAAACACAGTCGCTTGGGTGCGAGCAAGCCTTTATGAGTATTTAGCACTAGCAGCTGTGCTGATTCCTCATCCAAGAAGAGCTGATTGAAAGCGCCCGCGAGGTCAATGACCGAGTATACTTTTGGAGTGGTACCATTTTGAGCTAGTTTCGCAAACAACTCTTGCGCATTAGGCAATTTGTAACCATCATCCTCAATTGCATCATTCACCCGCTTGTAATCGCCGCACACGCGAATGCCCCCCTGTGCTTTAGGCACGTGGACAGTGGGTGACGCCCACTCATTGTGAGTGACAGGATAAAGGATATCATCCTTCACGAGTCTCTCATACTCTTTGTTTACCTTTTCCACCAAGGAATAGGGAACTGGTCGGGCTTTTTGAAAGCAGGGCTTTGCATTAGGTTTTAACTTTAGTGATGCTGTGAACCCCTTAATCCCTGTCTCATCCTTTTTGAACAACTTTGCATGCTTTTGAAGTAACTCCGACAGTGTTGAATTTTGTTTGCATGTAGAGTCTAGACTTTTCTCAGTTTTCTTAGCTACTGAGCTATGACTGTGAATAGCAAAAATGCTCTTCCAGTTCAACTTTATCTTGCTGAGCCAATCCCTTCCAAACAAGGCAGGTCTTTTCCCCTTGACTACAAGAAGATCTAGCATGACTGTGGGGCCCCCTTTATACACTACTGGTACCGTTACAGAGCCGAGAAGAGGTACTTCATGTTCAGAATAACTGCGCAGAGTGATATTCGATTTATGAAGAGGATACCTAGACAGTTTTGAATAATAAACGGTGTCGGACACTGTAGATCGTGCAGCACCTGTATCTACCTCCATCTTTATACATGCCTTACCTACATTAACATCTACATAATAAGGCAAAGAAGTATTGTTGCACTCACCCTCAACACTGTTTAATCCAAAACTACTCTGAATATAGTTACATGTGGTATCATGGTCTACAGTCTCTAAGTCCATTTCGTCCTCTGATTGAATGACATACTGGTTCCTCCCTACGTCTTGTTTCTTCGCTGAGCGGCATACGGCACGAAGATGCCCCCTCTTCTTGCAGTTGTGGCAGGTTGCATCCTTAAACCGGCATCGATCGGCGGGATGATCTCCACCACAGCACTTGCACTTCCATGATGAAGATGGTCCCGGAGCCCTCTTTTGAAATTGCTGTCTGTTCCGTCCTTGATATTGATGAGCAAGGCGATGGACATCAGAGCTGCTTGCTGCTGGTCCCATGTGCTGCTTGTTTGCAGCACCAGCCATCTCATCAGCGATGCATTTAGATTTTGCATCATCGAATGTTAAGTCTCGGATCGAAAGGAGTTGTCTCTGGGTGCGGGACATCTTTTGGTGCAGGCCAGAAACTAGCCTGTCCCGAAGAGCCTCATTCAGAAATGCTCCAAATGAGCAAGTTGAAGCAAGATTTTTTAGGCGGACCACAAAATCCGCGACTGTCTCCCTTTCTCCCTGTTGAGCGGTCCAAAACTTATGACGCTCCGCAATCACTATTGGGGTTGGCTTAAAATGGTCTTTTAAGCATCGTTTTAGGTCCACATATGATTTTGTATTTGGCTGGTCAGGACTGCACAGGTTCTTCAGTAGCTTATATGCAACAGGACCTACACTTGCCAGAAAGAGGTTAGCTTGTCTTTCCTCTGGAATACCATTGGCACTCAGGAAAGCGTCCATGCGGTCCGAATAATCGTCAAAAGACTCGATTGACTCTTCAAAACTTCCAATATTGCCATATACTGCCATCGTGGAATCGTCAATAATCCTCGTCGCCAATTTAATATACTGGACAAACTATATATATCACAATAATCAAACACTTCCAGTAACACATAACACTCTGTGTAAATGAGAGAGACAGGTACACATGACTTGGTTGGTTGAAATCTTAAACTCAAGTGTCTTTATTCAGAGTGCCAGTGGTCACTCACATGGTCAAGGCACATTCCATTAATAATGAGTCATAGTTGGAGTATACTTTCTATTTACCAAATAAAGGCATAGAGTGGACTTTCTTTGTGGAGAATGCAAATAAGTAATACAATGCATATGCATTGACTATTTAACATACTGAATATGAAGTAGTGAATATACAGGATATTACAATTTTTTTCCAATTTTCTATAGAGATGCATTATACTCTAATCTACATACGTATTGTTTTGGTGATGCTACTCCTAGTGTTGACAATAGCAAGCTTTCGATTTTCACTTCGACATAGTCGACTGGTCCAAGATAACCACATTTTGAAGCTCTGCGCATGCATCACGTCTTCTCCCTCGTCCACTAGCCGAACCGAGGATGCGTGCACCCTGGTTTTGCCGTCGTCCTCAATTCAGCACTTCATTCACATAAATGACGTCATACAAGCTCCAAAAATGGATGAAACTACGATTCACAACATCGTGAGAGATCGAAACCGTTTTTACACAAAGAGAATGGAATTGGCCTGTGCGACGTCTCCACGCTCTGGTGACTCGTTGTAAAAGTCGTTCGGTGCAGAAATCAAAAGTTCGCTAATAGTGCTGGCCACTGGTGGCGATCTCTACCTCATCCTTTTGTTTGAGGGAGGGGATGGGGGAGGTTCTTTGTCCCTCCTTCGAACAAAAAGGATGATGCAAAATTCGCTGCCAGTGCCGGGGATACATTCACATTGCACGGCAATGCAGATTTCTAGTTAAATTTGGAAAATGTTCAGTATTGTATAGACAGTATGGTTTAGGGCCAGTCTGAGAAGAAAAAAAATTCAGGGTGCAATAAATAGAAATCGGAATAATATCACATAGGACACATGCACATATTTAGGGAGAAATGTAAATCTTTGTTTATGAGATTTTAGTTTAGTCAAGCTTCTTATATTCTTCACAACTTTTATCTTTCAGTTGATAGCACTCCACCAGTTGCCACCTGCCCTGATCAAGTTCAGACTGTTGATTTGGGTATAACTTCTGGAGTAGTCTCCTTTCCGACACCTACTGCAACAGACAATAGTGGTGCACCCCCAACTATTTCTTCTCAAAGTCATTTCTCAGGAGCTGTCTATCAACTTGGTACAACTCAAGTTACCTATACATTTGTAGATGGCTCAGGCAACAGCGCTTCTTGCACCTTTTCAGTCACTGTAATTCAAGGTCAGTATTTATACATGTACATGTACATTAAAAAAAAATATGCCTTGTTCTTCTTAATTTAGAAGATACAGTTTTCTTCATATAAGCATGCTTTACAGTTAAAGATGGGAGATGGCTCTGGTAAAGCAGTTGTCTCATAACTGGGAGGAGCCATGTTCAAAACCAAGTGGATGCACTAGTGCCCTTTTGTAAGGCATTGATCCTCATAACCAAGTCCCTCGGAGAGGACTTGAAGCCATCTGTCCCCTGGTTTCTTATTTACAAGCATACACATGCTTCCTTTATAGAATTCAGGTAAAATAAACCATCAGACTTTCTCAATTTTTTACCTTCTTTTCCTGATATTTATAATCTTGTTCACTTACATATTTCTGTCTCTTATTGTACAAATGTTCTTCTCTTTGTATCTCATCCTTTTAATATATGAATTGTAATGTTTTTGCTTAGCATTGGCATTATTCATTACTGTTCATGAAAAAGGAGTTTGGTTTGGTAAATGCAAAATTTAGACCTAACTGAATTCAGGCTATTTGGAGTTTCACTTGCATTCATCTTGTTCTAATAAAAAAGACTGATTTAAAGTATTTTTTTTTATTTTTTGAATGAAATGTGTACTGAAGTAATTGTATCCCCCAGCAGGATACTGCCGGATGATACTTGATTCAGCAGCGTTACTCCACCGCCGCTGTGTCACATTCTTGTGTGCGTTCTAAAAATTTTTGACAGATTTCTTTCATATTTTGTATGTACATGTAGTAGGCCAGGAGCCTGTCCCAAAATACATGTAGTCACCCCATTTTACATATGAGATTTTGACCCCTTAAAGTTGCTAAGAACATCCATGTCATTCACAAAAAGCTTGTCAGCTCGAACGAAGCCGCCGGGTTTGGCCCCCAGAGCCCCCAAAAGGGGAAGTCGGGTTGATTTCAACCCATCTTACATATGCGCCAAACTTGTCAGAAGGAAGGTGTATTACCAAAACATTACCAAAACACCAAAACTGACAAAATTTTCCTTAGGGATGGGTTGTCAGACCGCCCCTACAAATTTTTCCCCTTAAGACCCATGGACCAAATTTTGTCAGAAGGAAGAGTTATGGGTGTACATTACAAAAACATAAAAACTTCCAAAAATTTCCATCGGGAAGGGGGTTTAACACATCCCTGATAAAAACTCCAAAGTGCCCCTAAACCAAGCTTTGCTGCCCAAAATGCTCTGGATGTAGAGAAAAAACATTTTTTGGCATAACAACCTTAATGAGTGTCTCATTCAATTCAGCGAAAATTTACCTGTGAAAATTGTACTGCTTTCTCAGAAGTAGTTGAATGATACTGTCAGGATTATGTAAACACACCCATTGTCCATCTGTGCCTGTTTGGCAAGGCAAAATAGAGAGCTTGCAAGGTATTTGTGTAATTAACACACGAATGGTAGATTTCAGCATGGCAGCCACATAGCCAAGATACTTAACAAGCTCCTCTATTATGTCTTGTCAAACAGGTGCAGATGGACAGTGGGTATGTTTACATGATCCTGTCAATATCATTTGACTACTTTTGAGAAAGCGATACAACTTTCACAAGTTAATAAATTATTATTGAAATGATCATTTGACACTAAATTTCAGCCCAAGAAAGATACAGTACTGAAGATTGTCCTAGGTAAATTTGACATGAATTGAATGAGACACTTTGGAGTTATTAAGGTTGTAAAGCCTAAAAATGGTTTTCTCTAAATCCAGAGCATTTTGGGCAGCAAAGCTGGGTTTAGGGGCACTTTGGTGTTTTTTCAGGGGCGTGTTACACCCCGTTCCCAATGGAAATTTGTGGAAGTTTTCATATTTTTGTGATGTACACCCATAACTTATCCTTCTGACAAAATTTGGTTCATTGGCCTTAAAGGGCAATCCAACCTTAGTAATAAGATGATTTGTATGAAAGCAGAAAAATAAGAAAAACAGGATAGTGAAAGTTTGAAAGAAATCAGACAAGGAATAAGAAAGTTATGGATGTTTGAAAAATGAGATCACTACACCTTTGCGAATCTCAAATTGGCAATTTGGTGATTCGATTGTGACATTTTTGTGGACAA
Source organism: Heliocidaris tuberculata (assembly GCA_025618425.1). Lineage (NCBI taxonomy): Eukaryota > Metazoa > Echinodermata > Echinoidea > Camarodonta > Echinometridae > Heliocidaris > Heliocidaris tuberculata. Next base: position 17,835,877 of record CM046845.1, on the reverse strand, counting down.
CTCTCCCATTTGCCGTGCACAAAAATATCATTAATTTGCAGTTTTCTTTGAGGCGCTTTTACCCTCGGGCAGTACTCAAAAAATATTGGAGATAGCATATTGTTGTAGGTCCTCATGAAAGAAAAAGATTCTACTGAGTAATACATTTTGAAAAAAGTGACATTTGAGTCATTTTGTGTGTTGGAGCGAATGGGGGAGTCGTCCACAGCTACATCACAGTGGCATTACCTATTCGGCCAATTTGAAATTCCCATATGTATAGTGATTACAACTTTCAAAAATTCATAACTATCTTATTGCTTGTCCAATTTCGTTCAAACTTTCACCAATCTGCTTCTCTGATTTTTTTTATTTCTTTCAATGCAACTTGCTATTAAGGTTGGATTTCCCTTTAAGGGGAAAAATTTGCCCCAATTTTTAGGGGCAGTCTGACAACCCATCCTGATGGAAAATTTTGTTAGTTTTGGTGTTTTGGTAATGTATAGTCATACATCTTAATTCTGACAAAGTTTGGCGCATATGTTAGATCAGTTGAAATCGACCCGACTTTGGGGCCCATTTTGGGGGCTCTGGGGGCCAAACCCAGCGTCTTTGTTCGAGCTAACAAGCTTTTTGTGAATGACATGGATAGTCTAAGTAACTTTAAGGGGTCAAATCTCATATGTAAAATGGGGTGACTATTTCAGGACAGGCTCCCAGACTATAGGTGTATCTTGGTAAAATATAGCCTTTTTTGGTGATGCTACCCCCAGTGTTACATCTTTTATAGGGTTAAAGGTTATACTTTGGTGGAAATATATGTGCTCTGCAGGCCACATTTCTTGACGGATTTCTTTCAAATGTACATCATCGTCAAAGCTACACACCCATAGTTTTTGGTGATGCTGCCCCCAGTGTTCCTTCTTTCACAGGATCAAAGTTCATATTTTGGTTCCTAATTTGCATGCACTCTGGCGGTCACTTTTTTCGACTGATTTTCTTTTAGATTTTTGTGTGGAGGTTCATCATAATTTACTCTAGACCTCTACAGATTTTGGTGATGCCCCCCCCCCTCGTGTTCCATCTTTTATTGGGTCAAAGGTCATATTCTGGTGGATATCTTGTGTGCACTCTGCAGGTCACATTTCTTGACACATTTTTTCCAATTTTCTATAGAGATGCATTATACTTTAATCTACACGCATATTGTTTTGGTGATGCTACTCCTAATGTTGACAATAGCGAGCTTTCAATTTTCACGTCAATATAGTCAACTGGTCAGAGATAACCACATTTTGAAGCTCTGCGCATGCGTCACATTGTCCACTAGCCGAACCAAGGATGCGTGCACCCTGGAATTGCCATCGTCCTCAATTCAGCACTTCATTCACATATATGACGTCATACAAGCTCCAAAAATGGATGAAACTACGATCCACAACGTCGTGGGAGATCGAAAGTGTTTTAAAACGCGAAGAGAACAGACTTGGCCTGTGTGACGTCTCCATGCTCTGGTGACTCGTTGTAAAAGTCGTTCGGTGCAGAAATCAAAAGTTCGCTAATAGTGCTGGCCACTGGTGGCGATCTCTACGTCATGCTTTTGTTTGAGGGCAGGGAGGGGGGAGGTTCTTTGTCCCTACTTCAAACAAAAGGATGATGCAAAATTCGCTGCCAGTGTCGGGGGATACATTCGCATTGCGCAAGAATGCAGATTTCTAGTTAAATTTGGAAAATGTTCAGTATTGTATAGACAATATGGTTTAGGGCCAGTCTGAGAAAAAAAAAATCAGGGTGCAATAAATAGAAATCAGACTACTGTCACACAGGACACATGCACACATTTAGGGAGAAATGTAAATCTTTGTTTATGAGATTTTAGTTTAGTCAAGCTTCTTATATTCTTCACAACTTTTATCTTTCAGTTGATAGTACCCCACCAGTTGCCACCTGCCCTGATCAAGTTCAAACTGTTGATTTGGGTATAACTTCTGGAGTAGTCTCCTTTCCAACACCTACTGCAACAGACAATAGTGGTGCACCCCCAACTATTTCTTCTCAAAGTCATTTCTCAGGAGCTGTCTATCAACTTGGTACAACTCAAGTTACCTATACATTTGTAGATGGCTCAGGCAACAGTGTTTCTTGCACCTTTTCAGTCACTGTAATTCAAGGTCAGTATCTATACATGTACATTAAAAAAAATTATGCCTTGTTCTTAATTTAGAAGATTTAGTTTTCTTCATATAAGCATGCTTTACAATTGAAGAGGCGAGATGGCTCTGGTAAAGCAGTTATCTCGTAACTGGGAGGAGCCAGGTTCAGAACCAAGTGGATGCACTAGTGCCCTTTGGTAAGGCATTAATCCTCATTACCAAGTCCCTTGAAGAGAACTTGAAGCCATCTGTCCCGTGGTTGCTTATTTACAAGCATACACATGCTTCCTGTATAGAATTCAGGTAAAATAAACCCTCAAACTTTCTAAATTTTTTACCTTCTTTTCATGATATTCATAATCTTGTTCACTTACATATTTCCATCTCTTGTTGTACAAATGTTCTTCTTTCTTTGTATCTCACCCTTTTAACATAAAAATTGTAATGTTTTTGCTTAGCATTAGCATTATTCATTACTGTTCATGAAAAAGAAATTGGGTCTGGTAAATGCAAAATTTAGACCTAACTGAATACAATTCAGGCTATATGGAGTTTCATTTGCATTCTTCTTGTTCTAATAAAAAAAAGATTTAATTTGAAATATTTTTTTGCTTTAAAAAAAAAATGAAATGTGTATTAAAATAATTAAATTTGATAAAAATGTTCAGTATTGGATAGACAATATGGTTTAGGGCCATTCTGAGAAAAATAACATAGTCCAATAATTGATGATAAAATTGTTTTGTAGTCATCACATACTGATACCTGAATAGAACATCAGTCAATGCTCATGCAGAGTGATTGTTTTATTCAGGGTGCAATAAAAAGACATAGGACTCATGCACATATTTAGGGAGAAATTAAAGCTTTGTCAAGCTTCGTATATTCTTCACAACTTTTATCTTTCAGTTGATAGCACTCCACCAGTTGCTACTTGCCCCGATCAAGTTCAGACGGTTAATTTGGGTGTAACTTCTGGAGTAGTATCCTTTCCAACACCTACTGCAACAGACAACAGTGGTGCACCCCCAACTATTTCTTTTCAAAGTCATGTCTCAGGAGCTGTCTATCAACTTGGTTCAACTCAAGTTACCTTTACATTTGAAGATGGCTCAGGCAACAGTGTTTCTTGCACCTTTTCAGTCACTGTTATACAAGGTCAGTATTGTTCATATAAATGATTAAAGAAGATACTTTTTCTGACTGTTAACTTTTGGGGGGGATGCACTGTATAAGCGCCACTATTTCTGGTGTCAGTGTGGTCAACAATCAGGCTGCAATCACAACGGTGCAGTAAATAGAAATAGGACTAATGTCACATAGGACTCATGCACATATTAAAGGAGAAATGTGAAGCTCTGTTCATGTGATTTCTATATTCTTTATCAATTTTTATCTTTCAGTTGATAGTACTCCACCAGTTGCCACGTGCCCTGATCAAGTTCAGAACGTAAATTTCGGTGTAACTTCTGCCCAAGTCTCCTTTCCAACACCTACTGCAACAGACAACAGTGGTGCACCCCCAACTATTTCTTCTCAAAGTCATTTCTCAGGAGCTGTCTATCAACTTGGTTCAACTCAAGTTACCTATACATTTGTAGATGGCTCAGGCAACAGCGTTTCTTGCACCTTCTCAGTCACTGTAATACAAGGTCAGTATCAATACATTAAAAAAAAATTTGCTTTGGTCTCCACAGAAGCATGCATTACATTTGAAGAGGCACGATGGCTCTGTGGTAGAGCAGTGGTCTTGTAACTAGGAGGACCTGGGTTTGAAACCAAGTAAGGCATTAATCCTCATTACCAAATCTCTGTGAGAGGTTTTAAAGCCGTCAGTCCCCCGGTTGCTTTACTTTCAAGCATACAAATACTACCCTTATAGCAGTCAGGTAAAATCAAACATCAAATTTTTCAATTATTCTTTAATTTCTTTTCAATACAATTGTAAGCAAATCAAATGGAATTCTCCTTTCATCTTGGTGAAATTTCACTCGTAGACTTTGCTATTCTGTGCAAATTAGTGTAAGAGCTTTGTTCTCCTCCTTCTGTCCTCTTGTCTTTCTTTATTTGTTTTACCTTATTTTCATCGATATATCATCTTCTATTTCTACATTTCCTTATGTTATTCCTTGTTTTCACCATTCTATAATCTTCTAATTTCACAGTATGCATTATTTTCTTCAATCTTGTCTCTTTTTATACAAGTTATTATTTGTTATCTCCTCACATCTCATCTTATCTCATGTTGTACCAGTTTATAGGAAATCGTGTCACAGTAAAGACTTGCACATTCACTATTAATGTTGTAGAAGGTAACATGAATGAATATTTGAGTTTGGTGTAAAATATAATGTATAATAGCTGAGTAATGAGCAAAGAAAGATGACAAAATCTATGCAGTCATCATTTGTCAAGCAGTATGAGGTTTCAGTAAAAGTTATTTTCAGCAAGCTTTAAATAATAAGTTTTGTTTACTTTTCAATGATCTAAAGCACCAGTCTGCTACATGATAAATAGTTAAAATGCCAGTTTCTCACGAAATGCTGTTCCATCAACACATCTCAAGATTAGCTCCAATTGTGCTGTATATCATTGATATCATATTTTTTGACTTCTTAATCTTTCTCTTTTGGTTAGTGATAAAGTTTATTTAATTGTAGAATTTTTTTTTGTCTCACCTGGAATATGGAATATTATTACTGTAATAAAACTAGCTTTGAATTAAAATTTTGCATCATGCTTTATTATGAACAAGATGACATATCCTAATCTGAGCATCTGACTGTACATCTGCATAACCATATATTTACTATTAATTTTGACTTACATTTTGCATATGCATTTCAGATTTTAAAAGGAAAAAGTTATAATTCTTAGAAAAAATTTTGTACAGTACATGTTTCAGAAGTACATGTACTATTAAGTAGTCTGAGATTCGGTTTAATTTTTCATCTGTACCTTGGTACCAATATTACCTCAATCAGTTGTAAATTAACTGTTTTAACTTCAAACATTGTGGGGTTTTTTTAATCCATGTGAGTCTTGATTTAAGCAAATATTCATACAAATTTGATGAAAATTTGATTTTTTTTGTGTGCATCATATTCTTATTCATATCTCACACATTTACAGACGTTTTCTAACGACTTATGAAATATAATTCTGTCTACCCTGAATTTTCTGTTTTCATGTTCTGTTCATAGTTGATTCCACTCCACCAGTTGTGACATGTCCAGCTGATATCAGTGAAACAGTTCCTTTTGGCACATCCTCAAGACAAATTACATTTTCTTTTCCTACTGCCACTGATAACTCTGGTAGTGTATCCCTTCAAGACACTAGTCATCAACCTGGAAGTATCTTTCCTGTTGGTACAACATCTGTTACCTTTCGCTACGTTGATGGTGCAGGAAATGTGGCATCTTGTTCATTTCTTGTCACTATTACAGCTGGTACGTCATTGATATACTATCAAATCCTACACTGCCATTTATCACCTCATCTCCAATAATCACCATAAATGGAGTTGATTTCACATTGTAATTCCAATATAAGCATTCAGAGATTTCTTGGTTTTTATATTTACCCTAGTTCTGTTATTGCATCAGTTCATTTTATACATTATATCCTGCGTAACTGACCTCCTGTATCATTGTCTCTTTCCTATCCATGTATATTGCAATTTAAACAAATATTTGTGCAAATAAAATTCATCTACCTCAAAGTGATGAGAATATATTATTCTGATTCTAATGCATCAGATCACATCTGCATATCTATTCATGTTTTCTAACCATTAATGAAGTATTCAGTCTTGTATGATTTTTTTTTATTTGCATGTTTTTCAATTCATAGTCGATTCTACTCCACCAGTTGTGACTTGTCCAGCTGATATCAGTCAAACAGTTCCTTTTGGCACATCCTCAAGACAAATTACATTTGCTTTTCCTACTGCTACTGATAACTCTGGTAGTGTGTCCCTTCAAGATGCTAGTCATCAATCTGGAAATAACTTTCCTGTTGGAACAACATCTGTCACCTTTCGCTTTGTTGATGGGGCTGGAAATGTGGCGTCTTGTTCATTTGATGTCACAATTACACCTGGTAGGTTCATTGATATACTATAAAATTTTACATAACTAGTTATCACCTCATCTGCAATAATTGCCATAAATGGAGTAGGTCCTGTATTGTTAATTCCAATAAAAGTAGTCAGAGATTTTTCAGCTTTTCTTATTTACCCTAGTTCTAGTATTGCATCAATTCATTTTATACATCATATCCCACACAACTGACCTCCTGTACCATTGTTTCTTTTCAATCCATGTATATGCCAATTTAAACAAATATTCATGCAAATTAAATTAATGTATTTCGAGTGATGAAAATATCATATACTAATTCTTAAGCTTCAGATCGCATCTGCATATTTACTCATGTTTTCTTTAATACCATTCATGAAGTATTCAGTGTTGTATAACTTTTTTTATTTGCATGTTTTCTATTTATAGTTGATTCCACTCCACCAGTTGTGACTTGTCCAGCTGATATCAGTCAAACAGTTCCTTTTGGCACATCCTCAAGACAAATTACATTTGCTTTTCCTACTGCCACTGATAACTCTGGTAGTGTATCCCTTCAAGATGCTAGTCATCAATCTGGAAGTAACTTTCCTGTTGGAACAACATCTGTCACCTTTCGCTTTGTTGATGGGGCTGGAAATGTGGCATCTTGTTCATTTGATGTCACAATTACACCTGGTATGTTCATTGATATATTATCAAATTTTACATAGCTAATTATCACCTCATCTGCAATAATTGCCATAAATGGAGTAGGTTAGATATTGTTAATTCCAATAAAAGTAGTCAGAGATTTTTCAGTTTTTCTTATTTACCCTAGTTCTGGTATTGCATCAATTCATTTTTTATACATCATATCCCACACAACCGACCTCCTGTACCATTGTTTCTTTTCAATCCATGTATATGCCAATTTAAACAAATATGACATGCAAATTAAATTAATGTACTTCGAGTGATGAAAATATAATATACTAATTCTTATGCTTCAGATCGCATCTGCATTTTACTCATTTTTTCTTACCATTCATGAAGTATTCAGTATTGTATAACTTTTTTTATTTGCATGTTTCTATATTTATAGTTGATTCCACTCCACCAGTTGTGACTTGTCCAGCTGATATCAGTCAAACAGTTCCTTTTGGCACATCCTCAAGACAAATTACATTTCCTTTTCCTACTGCTACTGATAATTCTGGTAGTGTATCCCTTCAAGATGCTAGTCATCAATCTGGAAGTAACTTTCCTGTTGGAACAACATCTGTCACCTTTCGCTTTGTTGATGGGGCTGGAAATGTGGCATCTTGTTCATTTGATGTCACTATTACACCTGGTACGTTCATTGATATACTATCAAATTTTACATGGCTCATTATCACCTCATCTGCAGTAATCACCATAAATGGAGTTGGTTCAACATTGTAATTTCAATTATTCACTTTTTCTTATCTCCCCTAGTTCTGGTATTGCATCAGTTCATTTTATGCATTATATCTCATGCAACTGACCTCCTGTACCATTCTTTCTTTTCTATCCATGTATGTGGCAATTTAAACAAATATTCATGCAAATTAAATTCATGTACTTCAAAGTGATGAAAATATCATATACTAATTCTAATGCATCAGATTACATCTGCATATCTATTCATGTTTTCTGACCATTCATGAAGTATTCAGTCTTGTATGATTTTTTTTATTTTCATGTTTTTATATTCATAGTTGATTCCACTCCACCAGTTGTGACTTGTCCAGCTGATATCAGTCAAACAGTTCCTTTTGGGACGTCCTCAAGACAAATTACATTTGCTTTTCCTACTGCCACTGATAACTCTGGTAGTGTATCCCTTCAAGAAGCTAGTCATCAATCTGGAAGTTTCTTTCCTGTTGGTACAACATCTGTCACCTTTCGTTTCTCTGATAATGCTGGAAATGTGGCATCTTGTTCATTTCTTGTCACTCTCACAGCTGGTATGTTCATTGATTCACTAACAAATCATAACACTTTCTACATGTATTTATCACCTCATCTGGAGTAATCACCTTAAATGTAATCATTAGCTCCAAATCCCCAAGTTAGCATTGAGTTTCTAATATTCTTGTCAAAAGTTGTCACTTTTGAACAAATTTTATCAGTATATACTGAGATTTTGTTCAATTTTTTCTTTTTAGTCCTCATATCTTATTTAATTGCTTAATTTATTGTTTCAATCAATTATCAGAGTGATTTTTAATGTTTTAGAAGCTCAGTAATCTGCATTTGTAATTTCCAGTGAGCTTAACCTGTCTCTGTGGAAGGGTACATGTAGATCGAACAAATGCTTGTACAAATGCAGCATAGACATTTACATGATATTTTGTAAAATTTATTTTTGAACTACATTAAATTCCAGTCACACCAATGAGATCTAAACCAGACTGACAATAGAATGAATAGCTAAGTATATTACTCCAAAAGGTCCCAGTTTTGTTGATTTTTACTTGGTTTGGAGTTGGTTTGGCATTGTACTAGGTGTTACAAAAAACATTTCCCACTTTTGATCCTTAATAGTTCAAAACTATATATCAGATAGCACTGACATTGATATGAGCAATAGCTGAATAGTGTACAATTTTGTTGGAGGTAATTTAAAAATGAAAGCATGAATCAGTTTCATTAAATTCAAGATTAAGTTTTAAGTAAGGGTTCAGATTTTGCTCTATTTTCAACCCTCTGTACAAAACTTTAACTTTGCACAGGGGTCAATTGGTGTGTATGGGAGTGTGTGGTTAACACCCATACAATGGTCCTGGACAATGGCCAGGGTTTGAATGCTTTATTATTTATTCATGAGGAATTCCACTATCACAGCTAGTCTTTATTCATCCTCTAGCATTAACTGTGTAAAGTCATTTCACTGAGATGTCATTTTAATGGATTTTTAAGCAATCAAAGTAATGCGAAGTGATTTAAGTCATTCAAAGGATAGGAATATTGATGTTGTCCTTGATGATGATGATGATGATGATGATGATGACGAAGATGATAGTGATGATGATAATGATGATGACAATGATAGTGATGATAATGATGATGACAATGATAGTGATGATTATGATGATGATAGCGATAATTATGATGATAATAATAACAATGATGATGAGGATGATGATGAAATGTAGTGTATGCAAGCACATGGAAACATGTGCTTACTTTTTTCATGTGCATGCATTTTACCCTTTACCATGAATTCAGACTAGCAGTGCCCAAGGCAATCCATCATGAATTATTAATAAAGCATTCATGTGCCTTGGAGCAAGAGACCAGAAGCCTGGTCAGCAGAGCTCTGAAAAGGTGGTATTCATGTCCACTGTTCAGGATCATTGTATTCACATACACATCATTGGTTCCTGTGTAAAGTTCAGGTTTTATACAGAGGTTTAAAATTTGACCAAAATATGGAACCTAACTTTAAAATTAATCATGGATTTAATGAAACTTATTTGTGCTTTCATATTAAAATCATCTCCAACTAAATTGTACACTATTCAGCTATTACTCATATCAATGACAGTGTTATCTGATATATAGATTTCGAACTATTAAGGATCAAAAGTGGGAAATGTTTTTTGTAACACCTAGTAATTCTGATATGAATAATCCAAGATTTCTAGTTTTCTACTTTACCCTAGTTCTAGTATTGCATCAGTTCATTTTTTACATTATATCCCACGCAACCGACCTCCTGTATAGTTGCTTTTTTTCTATCCATGTCTATGCCAATTTCAACTACTATTCATGCAAATTAAATTTATGTACTTCAAAGTGATTAAAATGTCATATACTAATTCTAATGCATCAGATCACATGTGCATATTTACTCATGTTTTCTAACCATTCATGAAGTATTCAATCTTGTATGATTATTTTCATGTTTTTCAATTCATAGTCGATTCTACTCCACCAGTTGTGACATGTCCAGCTGATATCAGTCAAACAGTTCCTTTTGGCACATCCTCAAGACAAATTACATTTCCTTTTCCTACTGCTACTGATAATTCTGGTAGTGTATCCCTTCAAGATGCTAGTCATCAATCTGGAAGTAACTTTCCTGTTGGAACAACATCTGTCACCTTTCGCTTCGTTGATGGGGCTGGAAATGTGGCATCTTGTTCATTTGTTGTCACTATTACACCTGGTAGGTCCATTGATATACTATTCAATTTTGCACGGCTAATTATTGCCTCATCTGCAATAATCGCCATAAACGGAGTGGGTTCGAAATTGTAATTCCAATAAAAGGAGACAGAGGTTGTTTTTTTTAATTTATCCTAGTTCTGGTATTGTATCAATTCGAGCGATCGCCAATAGCGTAAAAATGCCCGGATGTACCGTTTTTGGCGAATTCTCATTCAACTTCCGGGACCTGTGTACTTCCGGTGTATACGGATGCTAAGTTACAGTAACCGCGGTACACACTTCAGGAATTTTTCTTCAAACTTATCTAATAAAAGTTAAGGTAATCGTAGAATTGTCATGGCGAGCGTTTCTCAAGACTTCAAGAATATGACCGTTCTGCAGCTGAAAGCTTTTCTGACAGAAAGAGGCATTCCATGCAACGGAAAACGCAAACTCGAATTGGAATTGCTAGTACGGAGAGCCGCTGAATGTTACAGCGTTATTGAGCCTTTAGACCGGGAGGCGTCCGGCAGAAAGCGACGACGGGTGCCCGCTGCGGACGGCTCTGTTCGAGACTTTAATGACAAAGCCGTATCTTGGAAAGCTGATTTGAGAAGGTTATGCACGGCCGCCGGGTCATTCACCGACCGGTCAGATTCCGGAAGTAACTAGGTCACAAAAGCTGTCCCACATTGCATAGCAAACGCACCCCGATACCTGCATCTGGGCATTTTTACCCTATTGGCGATCGCTCGAATTCATTATATATGTATATACATACATAATGTATATAAACTATATCCCACACAACCGACCTCCTGTGCCATTGTTTCTTTTCAATCCATGTATATGCTAATTTAAACAAATATTCATGCAAATTAAATTAATGTACTTCAGGTGATGAAAATATCATATAGGTACTAATTCTTATGCATCAGATCACACCTGCATATTTACTCATGTTTTCTAACCATTCATGAAGTATTCAGTGTTGTATAACTTTTTTTATTTGCATGTTTTCTATTCATAGTTGATTCCACTCCACCAGTTGTGACTTGTCCAGCTGATATCAGTCAAACAGTTCCTTTTGGCACATCCTCAAGACAAATTACATTTGCTTTTCCTACTGCTACTGATAATTCTGGTAGTGTATCCCTTCAAGATGCTAGTCATCAATCTGGAAGTAACTTTCCTGTTGGAACAACATCTGTCACCTTTCGCTTTGTTGATGGGGCTGGAAATGTGGCATCTTGTTCATTTGATGTCACAATTACACCTGGTACGTTCATTGATATAATTTTACATAGCTTATTATCACCTCATCTGCAATAATTGCCACAAATGGAGTTGATTCGACATTGTTAATTCCAATAAAAGTAGTCAGAGATTTTTTAGTTTTTCTTATTTACCCTATTTCTGGTATTGTATCAATTCTTTTTATATGTCATATCCCACACAACTAACCTCCTCTACCATTGTTTCTTTTCTATCCATATATATGCTAATTTAAACAAATATTCATGCAAAATATTTTCATGTACTTCAAAGTGATGAAAATATCATACAGGGGCGGATCTAGCTTTTTTCCAAGGGGGGGGTTTGAGGGGCTGAGCTGGGTATTGCGAGGGAGCGTAGCGACCAGGCCCAAGCGAGCGAAGCAAGCGAGGGGGGAGGGTGTGGGAGGGGGATACCCCCCTCCCACAGTAGGGAGATTTTTCATTTATAGGGTTGCCAGCTTGCGATTTTAAGCATACTTGCATGCTCTATTTTTTCTCTTTTTTACCCAAATAATTGGGGGGGGGACTACAGCCCCATCCCCGGCCCTAGCTCCGCGGTCCCTGGGTTTGTCCCAACGGCGATGCAGAGCATCGTCCACAAGGCGCGAAACGGCGATGTCTGTGAGCCGCGTAGCGTCGCGCCGATTTTTCGTTTGTTCGTTTGTTGTTTTTTTTTTTGCTATTTGAACCTCTGCAAGTGATGTTTTCCTGGCATCTACTAACGCAATGGAGACCATAAAAAGCAGTCCATAATAATGTCTTTTTAGATCAAGTAACAGTTTAATACACAGTTATATCCAGAGTTATCGTGTGTTTGGTTATCAACTTAATAAGTTACCAGATGAGTTGAATAATTATATAATATTGAATTGCCTTGAGTGGGATACAAGGATATATCGCACGAGCTATGAGCATATTTCACGAGTCGGCACGACGAGTGAAATATTTTCAAAGCGAGTACGATATATCCTTGTGTCCCACGAAAAAAAAGCCATTCAATATTATTATTATTAATTGTATGATACCTAGTTCCTCAATTTTCACCATTACATGTCCTTATGTTTTTGTATTGACTTCGACATAAAACACAGGTAGAAAAACATTTTTGTCCTTACCCAAGCATTTTGCAAGAGCTGCGCGCATACATCCATTGTCTTAACCTTTGCGTATTTAAGCGCGTATTCACTTTTTTACGCGTCACGTGTACCCCAAACCATGAGATATGGAGATATATTGCACGGTCATCCGGGTACTTTTACACAAACCATGAGATATTGTTTTAAAATTGCACGGTCATCCGGGAAATTTTGCGCAAACCATGAGATACGCCAATTTTTCTGGTCGCCTGAAAACCCTTCATACAAATAATAATATTATATCTTCTCACAATATTTGCACTTGAAATTTTCCTCTCCTTATGCAATACACGCTCTGCATCAATGCAATACGCACACTGCATCAATACAATACGCACACTGCATCAATACAATACGCGCACTGCATCAATGCAATACGCGCACCGTCATCAATGCAATACGCGCACTGCATCAATGCAATGCCGTCGTCATCAAGTCACATCACGTCAGATTTTTATGCGCAGTAGAGCTATAATTTCACATCTTTTCTCAATGAATGTGTTAATGAAAGTATTATCGATGAGTGATATAAAACAACTAAGCTATTGGCTACTATTCTATCACAATGATATGTGCATAGAAAAAGTAACACATGTTCACTTGGTAGTCGGGGGGGGGGGGGGGGAGTTAAAACCTATTGCCCGAGGCTGAGCCTGAGACTGAGCTATATAGGAACATATTGTGTGAGTCTGGACATATTATGATGGCGTTTTCCTATGCACATTAAATGTTTACTTGGCAGCCCAAGGGGGGGGGGGTTTAAACCCCCTAAACCCCCCCCCCCCCCCGTAGATCCGCCACTGTCATATACTAATTATAATGCATCAGATCATGTCTACATATTTACTCGTGCTTTCTAACCATTCATGAAGTATTCAGTCTTGTATAATTTTTATGCCTCCGCCCACCGAAGGTGGTGCCGGAGGCATTATGTTTTCGGGTTGTCCATCCGTCCTGCTTTCTCGTTCTAGTGATAACTCAAGAACCACATGAGGTATGAACTTCAAACTTGGTGCTAGTATGTATCACCATAGGAAGACAATCTGATTATATTTTGGAGTATGTAGGTCAAAGGTCAAGGTCACAGACGCCAATTTCTGAAATTTCAGGTGTTAGCCTCATTCTCATGATAACTCAAGAACCATATGATCCATTCACTTCAAACTTGGAACTATTATGCATCACCATAATGAGACAAACTGATTAGATTTTTGTTCACATACATGTAGGTCAAAGGTGACAGGTCATAGAGGTCATTATACAGGTGTATGTGAACTTCATGTTTTTTTTACCTTTGTTATTACCATATCTCAACTATTTCGTATTCATGACTAGGAGGAGATAAAGTGATCAGACTTTGGGGTTATAAGGTGTAAGTTCAAATGTAAAAAGGTCAAATGACATGTAATTATAGACTTTTTATTCTGGTTATCACAATATTTCAACAACAGTTTGCGCCATTAACTGAATTTAGGCGGAGGCATATAGGAGACACAGTCGCATTCATCTTGTTTTTATTTTCATGTTTTTGTATTCATACATGTAGTTGATTCAACTCCACCAGTTGTGACTTGTCCAGCTGATATCAGTCAAACGGTTCCTTTTGGCACATCCTCAAGACAAATTACATATGCTTTTCCTACTGCTACTGATAACTCTGGTAGTGTGTCCCTTCAAGATGCTAGTCATCAATCTGGAAGTAACTTTCCTGTTGGGACAACAACTGTCACCTTTCGCTTCGTTGATGGGGCTGGAAATGTGGCATCTTGTTCATTTGATGTCACAATTACACCTGGTACGTTCATTGATATACTATCTAATTTTACACGGATAAATACATGTATCACCTCATCTGTAGTAATTGCCATAAATGGAGTGGGTTCGACATTGTAATTCCGATAAAAGTAGTCAGAGAGTTTCTTTTATTTTTGTCCCCGCCGAACGAAGTTCGCGAGGGGACTATGAAACGGGCTCCGTACGTGTGTGCGTGTGTGTGTGTGTGTGTCCGTCCGTCCGTCCGTCCATCCGTCCGTCTGTCCGTGTGTGCTCAGATGTTAGAAAATGCTACTTCTCCGTCATTTCTTGGCCGATTTTGATTCCGATTGTTTTATCTGATAGGGCTGGGTGGGGGCTTCCAAACTTCTACACAGAATTTTGAAATTCATTAATTATGCAAATTTATGCAAATTTATTCAAAATCAACGAAAAATGCTACTTCTCCTCTATTTCACATCGGATTTTGATTCCGATTGTTTTATCTGATAGGGCTGGGTGGGGGCTTCCAAACTTCTACACAGAATTTTGAAATTCATTAATTATGCAAATTTATGCAAATTTATTCAAATTCGACGAAAAATGCTACTTCTCCTCTATTTCACATCGGATTTTGATTCCGATTGTTTTATCTGATAGGGCTGGGTGGGGGCTTCCAAACTTCTTCACAGAATTTTGAAATTCATTAATTATGCAAATTTATGCAAATTTATTCAAAATTGACGAAAAATGCTACTTCTCCTCTATTTCACATCGGATTTTGATTCCGATTGTTTTATCTGATAGGGCTGGGTGGGGGGGGGGGGCTGCCAAACTTCTACACAGAATTTTGAAATTCATTATTCATGCAAATTTATGCAAATTTATTCAAAATTGACGAAAAATGCTACTTCTCCTCTATTTCACACCAGATTTTGATTCCGATTGTTTTATCTGATAGGGCTGGGTGGGGGCTTCTAAACTTCTACACAGAATTTTGAAATTCATTAATTATGCAAATTTATGCAAATTTATTCAAAATTGACGAAAAATGCTACTTCTCCTCTATTTCACATCGGATTTTGATTCCGATTGTTTTATCTGATAGGGCTGGGTGGGGGGGGGGCTGCCAAACTTCTACACAGAATTTTGAAATTCATTATTCATGCAAATTTATGCAAATTTATTCAAAATGGCTGAAGGTTCATAATGTTTTCATGTTTTATATTTTAGTTGTATACATGCATTGTTGGTATTATCTTCTTTTGCATGCAGTAACATTATTATTTTATTCACTAAAGTTTTTCACTGCAGTTTTAAGGTTCAGGCTAGTTAATTTCCACAGATCTGCACTTCCGGCGGGGACATTTATTACGCATTGCGTAATTTACTCATTCACTTGTTCTTATTTACCCTAGTTCTGTTATTGCATCAGTTCATTTTATGCATTATATTCCATGCACCTTACCTCCTGTTCCATTCTTTCTTTTATATCCATGTATCTGGCAATTTAAACAAATATTCATGCAAATTAAATTCATATACTTCAAAGTGATGAAAATGTATACTAATTCTAATGCATCAGATCACATATGCATATCTATTCATGTTTACTAACCATTCAAGAAGTATTCATTCTTGTATGATTTTTTTCATTTGCATGTTTTTCTATTCAAATTTGATTCCAATTTACCAATTGTGACTTGTCCAGCTGATATGTATGCCAGTTTAAACCAATATTCATGCAAATTGCATTCATATATTTTAAAATAAGTAGAAATGACATAATACTAATTCTAGTACATCAGGTTATATCTGTACTTTTGCTTATGTTTTCTAACCATTCATAAAGTATTCACACTGGTATGATTGTTTTTCGATTTTCATGCTTTTTCTATTCATAGTCGATTCCACTCCACCAGTTGTGACTTGTCCAGCTGACATCAGTCAAACGGTTCCTTTTGGCACATCCTCAAGACAAATTACATTTGCTTTTCCTACTGCCACTGATAACTCTGGTAGTGTATCCCTTCAAGAAGCTAGTCATCAATCTGGAAGTTTCTTTCCCGTTGGTACAACATCTGTCACCTTTCGCTTCTCTGATAATGCTGGAAATGTGGCATCTTGTTCATTTCTTGTCACTCTCACAGCTGGTATGTTATTTATTCACTTAACAAATCATAACACTTCTACATGTACATGTATTTATCACCTCATCTGCAATTATCACCTTAAATGTAATCATTAGCTCCAAATCCCCAAGTTAGCATCGAGTTTGTAATATTCTTGATTTGAATAACTTTTGAACAACTTTTATCATGTATGTACTGAGTTTTTGTTCAATTTTTGTCTCGCCTGCGTAAGCAAAAAGCGAGACATAGGCGCCGCTTTTCCGACGGCGGCGACGGCGTCAACAATTTTGGAAATGCTCTCATTTCAAAAGTATATGTCCGATTTCCATGAAACTTGAACACAAGTGTTGTAGAGTATCACAAATAATGTGGAACAAATTTCAGGTCAAAGGTCAAGGTCAAAGGTCAATTAAGGTCAGTTGAGTTAAATTGTGTTCCAAAAACTTAACCTGAGGTTAAGTTTTTGAAAGTTTACTTTATTTCAAAAGTATTTGTTGAAATTCTTTGAAACTTGGCGTCATTCTTGGTAGGGATTGTCTTCATGTCACCTTCTTTCAAATGAATACCCAAATCTTACATTTTCATCACTTTAAAGGTCACCTACAGTTTAACTTAGTTAAGTTTTGGGTAAATTTCAGTTTTGTCTCTACATACAGTACATGTATGTACATGTAGTATGTACATGTATTGTACACATGCATTTGACTTCTCAAAACTTTGCTGGTAGTGGATTTCAACCAAAATTGGCAGGGATCATCCTTAGGCAAGGAGGATCTAAATTAATACAGATGGGGGTACCTATCAATATGGGGGGGGGGGGGAGTCTTGGGGGCACCACCCTTAAGAGCACCAATAATGGCAGTAATTAGATTCATATTTGCTTCTTGTTGCAAGATTGTTAGCAAAGTTGGTAGGTATCATCCTTAAAGGAAGAAGACCTCAATTTCTGAAATAGGGTGCCTTGCCTCCAAGGGGCTCAGGGGCAGCACCCCTTAAGTGCCCCTATTGTGAAAATGAGATATTTGTTAAATGCATGACTGGGTTCTAACCAAACTAGGTAAGAATCATCCTTAGGCAAAGAGGATCTAAATGAATGCAAATAGGGTACCTATCCCTTAAGGAGAGAGTGGAGTGACAGGGTGGGGGGGGGGGGGCAACCCCCCCCCCCCCCCCCCCGAGCCTGTGACACCAAATTGACATTTTTCTTTCTTCTGTAAAATGTATTGCCACATGTAGATTGTAACCAAACTAGGTAGGAATCATTCTTAGGGGAAGGAGACTTCAAGTTGTTCAAGTATTGTAGATCATTATCTTCAAGAGTCTGATGGAGGGGCCCCACCCCAAAAGTGTCCCAATAGCAATTATTTCATGTACACATATTTTGCTGCTTTAAAACGCACAGCTTGATTTCAGATGAACTTCACCGTCCAATAAATCTTACTTGAAGGGATTTAAGTTATACAGATGGGGTACTGGCCCACAAGGGGGGGGGGGGGGGAGGGCTCAGGGGCAGCACCCCTTAAGTGCCCCAACCTTTGATTTTTCACCAAGCGAAAATTTTGCCCCAAAAATTGCGAGATGCAGGCGAGACTGCCCTGGGCATTTCCCTTGTTTCTTTTTAGTCCTCATATCAGATTTAATTGCTTAATTTATTGTTTCAATCAATTATCAGAGTGATTTTGAATGTTTTAGAAGCTCAGTAATCTGCATTTGTAATTTCCAGTGAGCTTAACCTGTCTCTGTGGAAGGGTACATGTATATAGATAGTACAAATGCTTGTACAAATGGCAGTATGGATATTTACATGATATTTTGTGAAATTTATTTTTGAACTACATTAAATTCCAAACACACCAATCAGATCTAAACCAGACTGACAATAGAATGAATAGCAAAGTATATTACTCCAAAAGATCCCAGTTTTGTTGATTTTTACTTTGTTTGGAGTTGGTTTGGCATTGTAATTCTGATAGGAATAATCCAAGATTTCTAGTTTTCTGCTTTACCCTACAATGTAGTTCTGGTATTGCATCAGTTCATTTTTTACATTATATCCCATGCAACCGACCTCCCGTATCATTGCTTTTTTTCTTTCCATGTCTTTATGCCAATTTCAACCACTATTCATGCAAATTGAATTTATGTACTTCAAAATGATTAAAATGTCATATACTAATTCTAATGCATTACTACATCACATGTGCATATTTACTCATGTTTTCTAACCATTCATGAAGTATTCAGTCTTGTATGATTTTTTTTACTTTCATGATTTTCAATTCATAGTTGATTCAACTCCACCAGTTGTGACTTGTCCAGCTGATATCAGTCAAACGGTTCCTTTTGGCACATCCTCAAGACAAATTACATTTGCTTTTCCTACTGCTACTGATAATTCTGGTAGTGTATCCCTTCAAGATGCTAGTCATCAATCTGGAAGTAACTTTCCTGTTGGAACAACATCTGTCACCTTTCGCTTCGTTGATGGGGCTGGAAATGTTGCATCTTGTTCATTTGATGTCACAATTACACCTGGTACGTTCATTGATATAATTTTACATAGCTTATTATCACCTCATCTGCAATAATTGCCACAAATGGAGTGGGTTCGAAATTGTAATTCCAATAAAAGGAGTCAGAGGTGTTTTTTTTTTATTTATCCTAGTTCTGGTATTGCATCAATTCATTATATATAATGTGTAAACATTATATCCCACACAACTGACCTCCCGTACCATTGTTTCTTTTCAATCCATGTATATGCCAATTAAAACAAATATTCATGCAAATTCAATTCATGTTCTTCAAAGTGATGAAAATGTCATACACTAATTCTAATGCATTACTAGATCACATGTGCATATTTACTCATGTTTTCTAACCATTCATGAAGTATTCAATCTTGTATGATTTTTTTTTTATTTTCATGTTTTTATATTCATAGTTGATTCCACTCCACCAGTTGTGACTTGTCCAGCTGATATCAGTCAAACAGTTCCTTTTGGCACATCCTCAAGACAAATTACATTTGCTTTTCCTACTGCTACTGATAATTCTGGTAGTGTATCCCTTCAAGATGCTAGTCATCAATCTGGAAGTAACTTTCCTGTTGGAACAACATCTGTCACCTTTCGCTTCATTGATGGGGCTGGAAATGTGGCATCTTGTTCATTTGATGTCACAATTACACCTGGTACGTTCATTGATATAATTTTACCTAGCTAATTATCACCTCATCTGCAATAATTGCAACAAATTGAGTTGATTCGACATTGTTAATTCCAATAAAAGTAGTCAGAGATTTTTTAGTTTTTCTTTTTTACCCTATTTCTGGTATTGTATCAATTCTTTTTATATGTCATATCCCACACAACTAACCTCCTGTACCATTGTTTCTTTTCTATCCATATATGTGACCAGGCACCACAAAACCACCAAAAAGTCGCCAGATATGAATTTTTAGTTAAGGCCTGATTCTGAAAGAGGAGATTCTCACCTTTAAAATGATATCGTCGATGGGCTGATAAAACCTCGTATCTCAAATTTTTGTGAAAATGATTTTTTTAAATAAATGTGATGTTTAAAGTGTAATTCATCTCCTGATAACCCCAGGAGTTGCATATCTTTAAAAAAACATTTTTTAAATATCTCTTCAAAAACCTTGTATCTCAACTTTTTATTCCACTTTGGTCTAGTGCGCGAACCTCGTAACTCCATTTCCTGCCTTCTAAATTATTTTTAATGCATTTTAACCACTTCATATAATCCAAATTATTAACAAACATTGTTTAAGGTTCAAATAAAATTGCCTTCACACATGGTTTCTTGAAATGAAGATTATTTTTTTCATTTTACTAAAATTTTCAGGGTTTGTGAGATACGAGGTTTTAACAGCCCATGAACATCATGTATGCTTGGTGGATAAAACCTTGTATCTCATTTTTGGGGTGAAATCACCCTTTTGCAGGTTAAAATTACTCTTTTTGTTCATGAATGTGAAGTGTAAGGTGTAATTTATCTTCTAATAGTCATAATAGAGCATGGTGAGTTGCATATCCTTATAAAATATCAAAATTCATCATTTGTACAAAAACCTCGTATCTTTTTTTATGATTTTTTTTTTTTTTTTTTTGGTGCCAAAACCTTGTAACTCATTTTACCCGCTTCATAATCATCTACTGCACATTCCAACCACCTCATATTGATTTAATTATCAAACACAGTATTTAGTACAAATAACATAGAATATTCACATATTTTTTTAAAATAAGAATGTTTTTTCGCTCTCCTGAAAATTTAGTTTTTTTGAGATATGAGGTTTTATCAGCCCATCGACGATATATAACTCATTAGCATTGGATGTTCATAACCCACTCTGGAAAGAGTAGAAAGCCCAGTCCCACAGAATGTTACTTATGAGTAAGAAGGGTTTAAAGTTCAAAGTCTATTGAAGCATTCTGACTTGCGAGGTATTGTGCAAAAGTGACAAGAGGAGGATTAGAACTCATTAGAAATTTCTGTGAGGGGATTATCAGATTGTCCTGAAACTTGGCATACTAATTGAGCACATCCTACGCATTATAGTGGACAAGTATCAATACAAGAGCTTACTCTCCTTTAAAATTATGGGAGGTCAAAATGAGACAAGTATTCAGGGTTGTAAGAAAAGAAACCTAATCCAGAGAAGGCAAACATACAAAAATCTGTCAAAAATACAACTTTTAGACTGGTTGGTGCCTTCAAATTTTTAGATTACTTAGAAAAAAGTGTACTGTTTCAGGAAATACCAAAAACTGAAATTTGACAGTGCTGACTAAAAACACCTTTATTGAGCTCTAACTGAAAATCACACAGTGCGACTTTTTGGTGGTTTTGTGGTGCCTGGTCACATATATGCTAATTTTAATAAACAAATATTCATGCAAAATATTTTCATGTACTTCAAAGTGATGAAAATATCATATACTAATTATAATGCATCAGATCACGTCTACATATTTACTTGTGCTTTCTAACCATTCATGAAGTATTCAGTCTTGTATAATTTTTATGCCTCCGCCCACCGAAGGTGGTGCCGGAGGCATTATGTTTTCGGGTTGTCCATCCGTCCTGCTTTCTCGTTCTAGTGATAACTCAAGAACCACATGAAGTATGAACTTCAAACTTGGTGTTAGTATGTATCACCATAGGAAGACAATCTGATTATATTTTGGAGTATGTAGGTCAAAGGTCAAGGTCACAGAGGCCAATTTCTGAAATTTCAGGTGTTAGCCTCATTCTCATGATAACTCAAGAACCATATGATCCATTCACTTCAAACATGGAACTATTATGCATCACCATAATGAGACAAACTGATTAGATTTTTGTTCACATAGGTCAAAGGTGACAGGTCATAGAGGACATTATACAAGTGTATGTGAAATTCATGTTTTTTTGTACCTTTGTTATTACCATATCTCAACTATTTCGTATTCATGACTAGGAGGAGATAAAGTGATCAGACTTTTGGGTTATAAGGTGTAAGTTCAAATGTAAAAAGGTCAAATAACATGTAATTATAGACTTTTTATTCTTGTTATCACAATATTTCAAGAACAGTTTGCGCCATTAACTGAATTTAGGCAGAGGCATATAGGAGACACAGTCGCATTCATCTTGTTTTTATTTTCATGTTTTTGTATTCATACATGTAGTTGATTCAACTCCACCAGTTGTGACTTGTCCAGCTGATATCAGTCAAACGGTTCCTTTTTGAGTCGCATTCATCTTGTTTTTATTTTCATGTTTTTGTATTCATACATGTAGTTGATTCAACTCCACCAGTTGTGACTTGTCCAGCTGATATCAGTCAAACGGTTCCTTTTGGCACATCCTCAAGACAAATTACATTTGCTTTTCCTACTGCTACTGATAACTCTGGTAGTGTGTCCCTTCAAGATGCTAGTCATCAATCTGGAAGTAACTTTCCTGTTGGGACAACAACTGTCACCTTTCGCTTCGTTGATGGGGCTGGAAATGTGGCATCTTGTTCATTTGATGTCACAATTACACCTGGTACGTTCATTGATATACTATCTAATTTTACACGGATAAATACATGTATCACCTCATCTGTAGTAATTGCCATAAATGGAGTGGGTTCGACATTGTAATTCCAATAAAAGTAGTCAGAGGGTTTCTTTTATTTTTCTTATTTACCCTAGTTCTGGTATTGCATCAGTTCATTTTATGCATTATATTCCATGCAACTGACCTCCTGTATCATTCTTTCTTTTCTATCCATGTATGTGGCAATTTAAACAAATATTCATGCAAATTACATTCATGTACTTCAAAGTGATGAAAATATCATATACAGATTCTAATGCATCAGATTACATCTGCATATCTATTCATGTTTTCTAACCATTCATAAAGTATTCACACTGGTATGATTGTTTTTTTTAATTTTCATGCTTTTTCTATTTATAGTTGATTCCACTCCACCAGTTGTGACTTGTCCAGCTGATATCAGTCAAACAGTTCCTTTTGGGACGTCCTCAAGACAAATTACATTTGCTTTTCCTACTGCCACTGATAACTCTGGTAGTGTATCCCTTCAAGAAGCTAGTCATCAATCTGGAAGTTTCTTTCCTGTTGGTACAACATCTGTCACCTTTCGTTTCTCTGATAATGCTGGAAATGTGGCATCTTGTTCATTTCTTGTCACTCTCACAGCTGGTATGTTTATTGATTCACTAACAAATCATAACACTGCTACAAGTTTTTATCACCTCATCTGCAATTATGACCTTTAATGTTATCATTAGCTCCAAATCCCCAAGTTATCATTGAGTTTCTAATATTCTTGATTTGCTTAACTTTAAAACATCTTTTATCATGTATGTACTGGGTGTTTGTTCAGTTTTATTCGTTTTAGACCTCGTACCAGATTTAATTGCTCAGTTTATTGATTCAATCAATTAGAGTGATTTTGAACGTTTTAGAAGCTCACTAATTTGCATTAGTAATTTCCAGTGACCTTATCCTGTCTCTGTGTAAGGGTACATGTAAATTTATATAGATCGAACAAATGCTTGTACAAATGCATTATGGACTTTTACATGATATTTTGTGAAATTCATTTTTTAACTACTTTAAATTCCAATCACACCAATGAGATCTAAACCAGACTGACAATAGAATGAATAGCAAAGTATATTACTCCAGAAGGTCCAAGTTTTGTTGATTTTTACTTGGTTTTGAGTAGATTTAGACTTGGTTTGGCATTATAGTTCTGATGTGAATAATCCAAGATTTCTAGTTTTCTGCTTTACCCTACAATGTAGTTCTGGTATTGCATCAGTTCATTTTTTACATTATATCCCATGCAACCGATCTCCAGTATCGTCGCTTTCTTTTCTGTCCATGTCTATGCCAATTTCAACTACTATTCATGCAAATTAAATTTATGTACTTCAAAGTGATGAAACATCATATACTAATTCTAATGCATCAGATCACATCTGCATATTAACTCACTAACCATTCATGAAGTATTCAGTCTTGTATGATTTTTTTTTTATTTGCATGTTTCTATATATTCATAGTTGATTCAACTCCACCAGTTGTGACTTGTCCAGCTGATATCAGTCAAACGGTTCCTTTTGGCACATCCTCAAGACAAATTACATTTGCTTTTCCTACTGCTACTGATAATTCTGGTAGTGTATCCCTTCAAGATGCTAGTCATCAATCTGGAAGTAACTTTCCTGTTGGAACAACATCTGTCACCTTTCGCTTCGTTGATGGGGCTGGAAATGTTGCATCTTGTTCATTTGATGTCACAATTACACCTGGTAGGTTCATTGATATACTATCAAATTTTACAAGGCTAATCATCACCTCATCTGCAATAATCGCCATAAATGGAGTGGGTTCGAGATTGTAATTCCAGTAAAAGTATTCAGAGGGTTTTTTAAAAATTTTCTTATTTACCCTGGTTCTGGTATTGCATCAGTTCATTGTATACATTATATCCCATGCAACTGACCTCCTGTATCGTTGCTTTTTTTCTATCCATGTCTATGCCAACTTTAACTACAATTCATTCAAATTAAATTTATTTACTTCAAAGTTATGAAAATATCATATACTAATTCTAATGCATCAGATCACATGTGCTTATTAACTCATGTTTCCTAACCATTCATGAAGTATTCAATGTTGAATAACTTTTTTAATTTGCATGTTTCTATATATTCATAGTTGATTCAACTCCACCAGTTGTGACTTGTCCAGCTGATATCAGTCAAACGGTTCCTTTTGGCACATCCTCAAGACAAATTACATTTGCTTTTCCTACTGCTACTGATAACTCTGGTAGTGTATCCCTTCAAGTTGCTAGTCATCAATCTGGAAGTAACTTTCCTGTTGGAACAACAACTGTCACCTTTCGCTTCTCTGATAATGCTGGAAATGTGGCATCTTGTTCATTTGATGTCACAATTACACCTGGTACGTTCATTGATATACTATCAAATTTTACAAGGCTAATTATCACCTCATCTGCAATAATCGCCATAAATGAAGTTTGTTTCGACATTGTAATTTCAATAAAAGTATATTCTGAGATTTCTTGGTTTTCTTATTTACTCTAGTTCTGGTATTGCATCAGTTTATTTTATACATTATATTGGACACAACAGACCTTCTGTACCATTGTTACTTTTCTATCTATGTATATGGTAATTTAAACAAATATTCATGAAAATAAAATTCATGTACTTCAAAGTGATTAAAATATCATATACTAATTCTAATGCATCAGATCACATCTGCATATTTACTCATGTTTTCTAACCATTCATGAAGTGTTCAGTCTTGTATGATTTTTTTTTATTTGCATGTTTCTATATATTCATAGTTGATTCAACTCCACCAGTTGTGACTTGTCCAGCTGATATCAGTCAAACAGTTCCTTTTGGCACATCCTCAAGACAAATTACATTTCCTTTTCCTACTGCTACTGATAACTCTGGTAGTGTATCCCTTCAAGATGCTAGCCATCAATCTGGAAGTAACTTTCCTGTTGGAACAACAACTGTCACCTTTCGCTTCGTTGATGGGGCTGGAAATGTTGCATCTTGTTCATTTGATGTCACAATTACACCTGGTAGGTTCATTGATATACTATCAAATTTTACAAGGCTAATCATCACCTCATCTGCAATAATCACCATAAATGGAGTGGGTTCGAGATTGTAATTCCAGTAAAAGTATTCAGAGGGTTTTTAAAAAATTTTCTTATTTACCCTGGTTCTGGTATTGCATCAGTTCATTGTATACATTATATCCCATGCTACTGACCTCCTGTATCGTTGCTTTTTTTCTATCCATGTCTATGCCAACTTTAACTACAATTCATTCAAATTAAATTTATTTACTTCAAAGTTATGAAAATATCATATACTAATTCTAATGCATCAGATCACATGTGCTTATTAACTCATGTTTCCTAACCATTCATGAAGTATTCAATGTTGAATAACTTTTTTAATTTGCATGTTTCTATATATTCATAGTTGATTCAACTCCACCAGTTGTGACTTGTCCAGCTGATATCAGTCAAACGGTTCCTTTTGGCACATCCTCAAGACAAATTACATTTGCTTTTCCTACTGCTACTGATAACTCTGGTAGTGTATCCCTTCAAGTTGCTAGTCATCAATCTGGAAGTAACTTTCCTGTTGGAACAACAACTGTCACCTTTCGCTTCGTTGATGGGGCTGGAAATGTTGCATCTTGTTCATTTGATGTCACAATTACACCTGGTACGTTCATTGATATACTATCAAATTTTACAAGGCTAATTATCACCTCATCTGCAATAATCGCCATAAATGAAGTTTGTTTCGACATTGTAATTTCAATAAAAGTATATTCTGAGATTTCTTGGTTTTCTTATTTACTCTAGTTCTGGTATTGCATCAGTTTATTTTATACATTATATTGGACACAACAGACCTTCTGTACCATTGTTACTTTTCTATCCATGTATATGGTAATCTAAACAAATATTCATGAAAATTAAATTCATGTACTTCAAAGTGATTAAAATATCATATACTAATTCTAATGCATCAGATCACATCTGCATATTAACTCATGTTTCCTAACCATTCATGAAGTATTCAGTCTTGTATGATTTTTTTTTTATTTGCATGTTTCTATATATTCATAGTTGATTCAACTCCACCAGTTGTGACTTGTCCAACTGATATCAGTCAAACGGTTCCTTTTGGCACATCCTCAAGACAAATTACATTTGCTTTTCCTACTGCTACTGATAATTCTGGTAGTGTATCCCTTCAAGATGCTAGTCATCAATCTGGAAGTAACTTTCCTGTTGGAACAACAACTGTCACCTTTCGCTTCGTTGATGGGGCTGGAAATGTTGCATCTTGTTCATTTGATGTCACAATTACACCTGGTACATTCATTGATATACTATCAAATTTTACAAGGCTAATTATCACCTCATCTGCAATAATCGCCATAAATGAAGTTTGTTTCGACATTGTAATTTCAATAAAAGTATATTCTGAGATTTCTTGGTTTTCTTATTTACTCAAGTTCTGGTATTGCATCAGTTTATTTTATACATTATATCGGACACAACAGACCTTCTGTACCATTGTCCCCGGCGTTTCAAGGGTCAATGTATTATGTTATTCTTTTTGTATCTTATCTTGTATTTCTTTGGCCGAATAAATAATAATAATAATAATAATTGTTACTTTTCTATCCATGTATATGGTAATTTAAACAAATATTCATGAAAATTAAATTCATGTACATGTACTTCAAAGTAATTAAAATATCATATACTAATTCTAATGCATCAGATCACATCTGCATATTTACTCATGTTTTCTAACCATTCATAAAGTATTCACACTGGTATGATTGTTTTTTTTAATTTTCATGCTTTTTCTATTTATAGTTGATTCCACTCCACCAGTTGTGACTTGTCCAGCTGATATCAGTCAAACAGTTCCTTTTGGGACGTCCTCAAGACAAATTACATTTGCTTTTCCTACTGCCACTGATAATTCTGGTAGTGTATCCCTTCAAGATGCTAGTCATCAATCTGGAAGTAACTTTCCTGTTGGAACAACATCTGTAACCTTTCGCTTCTCTGATAATGCTGGAAATGTGGCATCTTGTTCATTTCTTGTCACTATTACAGCTGGTATGTTCATTGATTCACTAACAAATCTTAACACTGCTACATGTATTTATCACCTCATCTGCAATAATCACCTTAAAACAGTCGCGGCCCTACACTGCAATTAGCCACCCGAAAGCTTTCACTCCGTCCTGCCTAATTTGCATAAAATAAACAATTTGTTTACGTGAAACCGCTACCGAAGAGCCTCAGCTAAACTGTGAAATCTTGCCTTACAAATATTTAAATGAAATGAACTAAATGTCAAATTCCAGAATAAGAGTTGCTCCAACTCGGCATTATTATCACTCGTAGTCAAATAATATTTTAGTTTGTGAAAACTTAGAGAAATGAGGAGCCATTTTTTTTTCTTGTCTGAAAATATCGCAGTATTTTTTGTATTTTCCGTCATTGTGCAAGATCGAAACTTTCAGATATGAAAAATCAAAGTATATTGAGGGGATCCTCCAAATATCTTTTCATAATTATCTGTCGAACGGTTATGTCGGGGGAAAAAATCGAAGGCAATGTCATTCATGAACCCTCGACCGTTCTTCGCGGAAGTTGAAATGTAGTCCATGCACGTATAGCGGTGCATGCAGGATGGTTTCCACTCAAGTGTTGTCCCAAGTACTACGTATGTACTAGTCCACTGCCTGGACTGTCTCCATATCGTGCGATTGCGATCCGATTACACCCTCAACGCTAACACAATAACCAGTCCTTTACCCCACCGATCTCCACCCTCGCAGACATTTTCGACAGGTGAAATTTTGGGGATCGCGCGATTAGTGGAGAGTCGTGCTCTGAGTGGGATATGCGTGTAGAGAAAGAGCAGCGTAGGGCTAGGAGAATAACCCAGATATAAAAAAAACGGATAGAATCTAGGCTACGTATGTACGTGCAGGATATTTACACTCGACTCGGCAGTGTGTTGGACTGTCGCGCTGAAACATGCTGAAGTAAAGGCCAATATTGGGCAAAAGAACGACATAGATCCAATGTGAGATTGATTATTAAGAAATCAAATGAGGGTAATGTTAAAATAAGGTCGATCGCTGCAACTGTACAACTGTACTTTTTTAGGTACACATAGCTTACCGAAATTGAGTTGCACGAAAAGATGCATCCGGAACGCAAACAGCAAAATTGTGAAAGCTGTGAATAAAAAAAGTTTAATTTTGACATTTATATGAGTTCCGGTGATAGAAGTAGACATACATGTATTTCAAACTGCTCCATGGCTTTATGATATGTTTCTAAATATCATTATGATTTTCAACAATATGTATTTTGCGTTCTTCCATTTTTTGGCCTCTACTTTTCGCTAAGCTACCTGAAACCTTTTTGAAGCTCAATAATTTGCATCAATTAATGACATTCAAGCGTATAAAGACAAAGAGTTAATTGATTGACCAAATTGCCAATTTCAGATTGGCATAGATTTAGTGATCTAATTTTTCAAACATTCATAACTTTCTTACTACATGTATATGTCTGATTTTTTCAAACTTTCATCACACAAATTGACTTATAAAGGTTGGATTGCCCTTTAAGGGGATATTAAATTGTGTTTTCTGTTCAGTCTGAGATTGTTTTCCCCTCTAAATACAGTGTTCTTCTTTAGGGATTTTCATGTTTTTACATGATTCATAGTGGGGAGAGTACCTTATATGTGAATCGTACATTCAGTATCACTTTTAGGGGCTAAAATATGCCGTGAAATATGCACAATATAGAGTAATTTAAATAAGCTATAATGGTGATGGACAAGTCTTTATAGGGCAATCCAACCTTTTTGGCAAGCTCCTCTGAATTATAAGCAGAAAAATAAGGAAAACTAGTGGATGAAAATTTGGAATAAATCGCATGAATGATTAGAAATTATGAATTTTTATATTTCTCTGAAGTAACTATATGTATCTTTAATATTTTGGTTGTTTTCAAGATATGTTCTTATAATTGTCCACCTATTGTAAGAAATCCTGCTCTGCTATAAGATTTTTCAAAAATTATATTTTACTCATTTTGGGTCTCGGGACAACTGTGAGAGGACACATCAAGGTGACATAACCAATTTGCCAATTTTCCACAGAATATGTTTACTAGACAAAATCATCAATTTATCATTGAAATCAACACATTTAATGTAAAACTAGATGTACTTTATGTGAACTTTATTTTTTGTTCATCAAATGCCTTTATCACAGAAAGTAGAACGCAATATTTCATAATCTCTTTGACGAAAATGTTATAAATTTGAGAAGCCTGTTTCTTTTTACTGTATATATAGAATTCCTTGGACTAATTCCATCACTAATATTTATTTACATTTGAGCCTTTCTTCTGTAAGAAATAGTATTTGTAAGATTTTAGATGTCAAGTATGTTACCATTCCTAACGATAGTTGTATCAGACCGGGGGAACATAAAACCTATATCATGTAAAAATATAGTAAACAAGGCTTTGTGATATTGTTATTTGTGATTTGTCATGTTATTGTTCATCTTTCTCTTTCAGTTGATACGCTGCCTCCAGTTCTTACATGTCCTGACCCTATCCTGATGACAGTTGAGATTGGCAACACTCAAACCATTGTTACATTTAGTAATCCTAGTTTTGTGGATAACTCTGGCTCTGCAACATTTGTGAGTGTCACCCAGGCATCTGGCACCTCATTCCCAGTTGGTGTAACACCTGTGACTTTCACCTATCAAGATCAAGCTGGCAACCAGGGGTCATGCACATTTCAGATCACTGTTCAAACAGGTACCAATTCAAAGTCATTTGAAATATTTCCCAAAATCCTGAAAGGGAAATAATGGATGAATTAATTATTAATCATAGGATGTCACACATACTGCAATATAAACAAGCTGACAATCGATATCACTAAAAATAATATTTTAGTCAAAGTGAAAGAAGAAAATACACAAAATCGGGGTAAGCTTTTCATTGACAGTCTGCTGAATACATCACTCATCGGAAATGCATTTATTAAAAAAAAAAATTTTGAGAATTTTTAGGCAGTGTCTGTCTTTCAATAAGCAAAAAAGATTGAAGAGGAAACACCAAACCGTTTTGTCTCAAGAGGCCCGTCTTCATCAGCCTGAGTTTCCAAAATAGCCAGCTAATTCTGATCTGGGAAAATTAACCCGATCAGAGCTGGCTCGAGCTAGTTTGTAATGAAGACTGAAATAGCGGGCTATTTTGAGGGTTTTATCTCGAACTTACCACCAAAAAAAAAAATCCTTTTTTTTGGTTTTTTTTGTGAAATAGCACGCTATTTGGTGAATTAGCCCGCTAATTCGCAGGTGAAGACCCACACGGGTTTTGACTCGGGTTAATATATTCATAATACCAATCCTAGAAATTCTATTTTCCTTATGTATTTCTTGTCTTTCTTCTCTCTGTCTGTATTTTCCTTATGTATTTCTTTGTTTTCCCCATTCTTTATTGTTCTTTCTATTCTTATATATTTCTTTGTTCTTCTAGCTATCCTCTTTTCTTTATGTTTATGTTTTTCTTTATTATTTTCATTCTCTGTCCTTTTTATTTCTCTTTTCTCCTTTCTTTCCTCTTTTATTTATGCATTTCCTCGTTTTCTTCTCCCTTTTTATCATTTCCTTATGTATTTCTTTTTTTCCTCCATTCTTTGTTCTTTCTATCATCTCTTCATATTTCCTTATGTGTTTCTTTGTTTTTACTTCTCTCTTTTTATCTTTTTCTTATGTATTTCTTTGCTCTTTTCTTTTCATTTATCCTATGTATTTCTTTGCTCTTTTCTTTTCATTTATCCTAGGTATTTCTTTGATTACTCACCTTCAAAGTGCGCATACTCTGTAGCTTGACTCAGGCTGATGGAGATAGGGTTTTCCAAACTGTCTTTTTCTTGAGAAGCGCTGATCAAGATAGAATCTCAAGCTGATCGAGACACACATATTGAAATCTTGATGATTTTATGTAATACTTTTATTTGTAGAGTGTTTGGAGAGCTGCAAACAAAATGATTTTTTTTAGTCCTATTTTAATCAATTCAGAAAGAATGTAGGAATATTATGTTTCCAAATTTCAACACACCACACAGCTCGACTATTCTTTTATCTACAGATCTACAGCAAACAAAATGTTTTAAGTGCTATTTTAATCAATTCAGAAAGTATGTGTGAATATATTTTTCCAAATTTCAACACACCACACAGCTCAGCTATTCTTTTATCTACTGATTTTTGGAGATTTCAAGATAATTTTTTAATGGTTATACATTGAATTACATCAATGATTTTGTGAATATTATATTTCATTATTCATGCTGACCCTTTATTATAAACAAATTCAACCAAATAAATACCAAGTCAGCAACTCTTACTGATTATATTCTACTCAAATTCAGACTGAAATATTCTACAATGATATAATTACCATTTACCTGCTTATCAAATAACTAACATGTATCCTGAATAATCTAACCCTCAGTATACCCCTCTATGTCCAATCATCTGTCAAACTGATTCCTCGTTAATCAGTTCGTAACAAAAAAAAAGATTTATCGAATATTTTCTGGGGGAAAGTCTGATGATCTTGCTATTGCTTATAAAAATTCCTTTACAGTTTTAAAAATGTCTGTGACTGTAATTATGTCTTCAAAATCAGAAAAATTAAATGTATACCAGGAAAAACCAAGGATAACCATTTCTTTATCAAAGTGAATATGCAACAAAAAGTTGTATAAAAGATATTGTAGAACATAAAATGAGTCAGCCGAAAGAAAGTTTAAAAGTTATTGAAATAAATCAAGCACAACTAAAAATTTTAAGAATTAAAGAAGGTCAAAGGTCAGATAGATTTTTGTCCCATCTCACATTTTTAAAGGTACTTTTTGCTTTTAAAATAAATAGGATCAATGTTTTGGAATACAATTTTGTTGTCTTGCTCTTTGGTAGGAGGGAAGTTCATTTCTACTGCTAACTTGGTTGAATACAATATTATGAAGATAATTATCACTCAAAAAATTATCACTCAAAAAGATGTCCCAACTGTCACATTTTACATTTACAGCAAAAATATATATGCATGGGACTATATGAAAAGTTTCCAATGGATAAAAACTGAAATCCTTTCACTGTTATGTTTCATTTTATTTGAACCCTTTTAGAACATGAGAATAAGGTGTAAATGCTAAAGTTTTTGTTGTCTTTAAGAATGGTATTTTATGTACAATCTCAGTGTCCATCTGTCACACCCACTTTTTTGGTATTTTTCCAAAGTCAGATGAAATTTCAGATGTACATCATGTATACTATCGGGTTAAATTATTAGTAACCACTGCTAAATTCAGTCATTTTTGCTTGGACGTATGTCTATTCAGACTTGAGTCTGACACTGTCTATATTTTTCTTAATTTTCTTCTTTAAACCTTCAGCATCTATGGATTACATGGATTCTAAATGGGTATTTAATCCAAAGATAGCACCCACAACATTTTGTCGACTTAGACCCCCTACTTTTGCTGTTATACAGTGCGTGAAAGTTAGCAGGCGGTTCCGGGCAGTTTCAGGACTAAAAGAAAGGGTTAATGGAAGACAACTTATTCTGGGGCCAGGACTTACTTTTTAATTCATTTTCAAGCACAATGGCATAGAAATCATGTTTACAGTGTCACATTCATAATAATATAGAATATAGCATTGGCAATTCTGTATTATCCATGTACATGTACATGATGTTTGAAATTATTTATAACTTCTTTACTATATAGTAAAGACATTTGAATATTATACAAAAGAGTAAATCTTTTTTTTTTTTAAATCTCTCGGTGTTTTGTTTTAGGGAATTTAGGAAATCATGTCACTCCATTGAATACCATACGACTGAGGAGGACATCATTGGACATACAAGTAAAAGTACTCCTTTTCTTCTCTTTGTCATTCCCACAGTCGATAGCACCAATCCCATCATAACATGCCCTGCAGGGTTCACTGAACTTACTACTTTGGGATCAACTGGCACTACAGTTACCTGGATCGCAGCCTCAGCCACAGACAACTCTGGTCAAGTCACTGTTACACCAGACCGTCCTTCACCATCCCTTCTGTTTGTTGGACAAACAGATATTACTTATACTGCAAGGGATCCTTCAGGGAATGTAGCAACATGCACATTCACAATTACTGTAGTAGAAGGTAACATGGATGAGTACTTTTGTTTACTTTGAAATATATGATAGCAGAGTATTGAGCAAAGATAGATTTTTGAAATATATCTAGACATCCTGACTATGTGTCAAGCAGTAGGATATGATATTTCAGTGAAAGTAATTTTCAGCAAGTTTTAGTTTTCTTTACATTTTGCTGATTTCAGATTTCAAACCACACACTTATTTCCTTCTCATATAATCAAATAAGTACAAATTGAAATTTACATTGACAAAAATATGGTGGAAGGAGGTGAGGTTCCCTGAAAGCACTTTGCATGTGTTGGGGTTGCTGTAACAATACATATTTTACATATTTAATATTTCACATGTATTTGACAATTATATCTGCAATATGTACTACTGACTTTATTGTATAAAGTATATATTTTTATTATTATGTATGGAGTGAGGGGCATGTTGTAATAGAGTCTTTTAAATTGTTCCAGAGTTTGTGACCAGAAATTTTTTTTTTAATAGTTTTACGCACCTGTTCTATGTCTAGGAATATCTCTCTTGGATACTTGTGGATGATTATGAAAATTACAATTAAAATCAACCAGATTACAAAATTATTCTGGGAGATATTTTTAAAAACACTTATGCATAAAAACCATCAAACCACCAATCTACAACATGATAAATAGTTCAAATGCCAGTTTCTCACGAAATGCAGTTCCATCAACAGCTCTCAAGATTCTAGCTCTGACTGTGCTGTATATCATTGATATTATGCCTTTGGACTTTTTAGTGTCACTAACAGTGTGTCCTTGTGATGTTTTTTACTTTCCTCTTTCAATAGGAAACTTTGTTTTTTCCAAAAACAATCAGGAAAACAAGGGGTTCCTGTTGACATCAGAAATAACTAAGGCTGATTCAGGAGGGAACATAATTTTTTTGTCCAAAGAGCATTACTTTCTTCTTCCAATTACAAATTCCCTGCTTGAATTTAAAACAAGACATGAAAGGTATTGTACATGTAGTACATGTTGTACATGTACATGTATGTACCTATAATATCTGAAACATACATTTGTGAATTGTAAGCAAACTTCGTCAAAGGACAACTTCTTCATATTTTACTAGTGTAACAGATCATTACTTTAAACATTTAGTTGAAAATCAAACACTTCTGCATGTACACTAAACAGGGTCATTTCAAATATATATATATTTTTTTTTGTATTTGAAGACTACATGTATACCATTTAATCCATACTACTCTGACTTACAGTACATGTATCCCCTAAATCACAACACCTCTGTTCTAATTTCCATTTTTTCTGTAGTGGACAACGAAGTGCCAGTCATCATCAACTGCCCTCCATCACCGCTCAACGCAGCCATTGACTTTGGTCAAACATCTACTCAGGTTACTTGGCAGACTGTGATTGCTACTGACAACTCTGGTGACGCCACTGTTGTTAGTAGAACCCATAGTAGCGGGGATTTCTTTAATGAAGGCACAACTACTGTTACAATTGTCTTCCAAGACCCCTCTAGCAACACAGCCCAGTGTTTGTTCGTAGTTAACGTCATTGTGTGTAAGTGCTCTAAAAGTTTTTGAAATGTATTTTGTTGGTGCATAGGTAAAAATTGTAGGTAAAACGGTATGGGTATGTACACAGGTCACATCATAGATGACTGTGTCAATGTCACACATTTTTGCGCATACAACAAACACAAGGTCATTTTAAGTACTTTTGTATTTGAACCCTATACCATTTTGGTCCATACTACTATGACTTGCATGTATATCCTACATCGCAACACCTCTTCTAATTTCCATTTGTCTGTAGTGGACAGCGATGTGCAGATCAGTGATGGAGAAAAACAAAATTAAATCAACAATGTTTTCCACAAGTATACCTTCTCTCTCTCTGAGAATGAGCTGATTTACCAAAAGATACAAGCAGCTACATGTATGCATGGTACTGAAACAGTGATGCTTTGCAACCAAATAAATATTTAGCATATTGATTAAACAACTATGGAAGGTACAATATTACTTAAAATATATGTTCAGTCTCTTCATAAATGTATATCATCATTTACGGTAGTCATTTCTTCCTTTGAAATATGTATTCATGAACGGATTTTTAAAACACTTTGAATGTCAGAATTCAATTAATTAAATGTATTATAAATGTAATGTGAGAGAGAATATTACTAGAGAAGTATAAACCTCTTGTAAATATTTTTGAAAATAATGGCTGGACAGAAAAAGTATATAAGTCAGGTACATGAATGTGAAAAAGCATGAGTGGCCGGTCTGGAAAGTGCATCAAAGCTTAATAGTCATTCACAATATGTAAGTCTTATCCATAATCCAGAATATGACTTCTCTTTAGTAAGAGTGACCCAGAAGAACTGGAGCATTTGTCTTCACACTCAGCACATAAACAGTACAAGTCATAGTGTCAATTTTTTTTTCACAGGAAATCTGAAACTCTGCAGCCTTCCAGATCATCAGTTAATGCTTATATTTTCCATACTTAACTCATGAATCTTTGGAATACATCTGTCATCACACAAATAGTAATCTATTTACTAGTTGTTTGTAGTTCATGCAAGAAATCAAACAATATGCAATCTAAAAGCAGATGAAAATAACAAGCTCACTTCTGGTTGAAGAATGTTTTTAGAGTGCTCCTGTCATTACACTGCACATAAAACCTCCTTCATGTACATGTATGTACGGTAAACCTCCGTTGCAAACTGAACATAATGCGCTTTGTGTTTCTGTACATTATTACACAAAGATGAGTCAGTACGTGTAGGACCTTTGTGCACTGCTACATTTGGGAATGCTGTGATTTAAAGTGTCATATGTGATCAAGTCTTAAGGGTGTTTCCTGGCACAGTTGTTCTTCACACACATGTTGAGCACTCTTATGTAAGGCAATTCTCCTTAAGACTGCTCAGATTTCATGAGTTTGAATGGGTCTTTGTCTAAAGGCCACCGCACACCTTACGATCGGTCTGCGATCCGATTTGTGAAATAAATCGCTATGGCATTTTAATAAATGAAATCTACCCTATTCAGGTTCTGAAAAGTAATATGAATACTAAACATAGGGTTTGGGTGAGCTGTCAGCTTTCTACAGGGAAATAAGGGCAAAATTTGTTTCAAATCATAGGCAGTTGTACGATTTTTGTGACGTCACTCCGACTGAGAGCCGATTTGGCCATTCCACCGACTAGAAAACTCGGCAATGGCCGTATTATCGATTTTACTATCTGTACGACTATTCAGACCCTCAATCAAAAATATTTTTTTGTTTTTAAATGACCTTAAAAAGTCATTGCATAAGTGCTGTAAAAGTGTTAATACCACACCTCTAATCCAGTATATGTAGATCCATCACTTGATATACAAATCTAAATGCATTGTAATGAAATATCTTGCAGCTGATCCCATCCCACCACTGATTGCAAACTGTCCCGGAGACATACAAAGAAGCATCTCTCTGGAAGCCACAGACATTGCGGTATCCTGGACACCTCCAGTCGCATCAGATAACACTGGCCAACTTCCAGATACAGTCAGTAACTACTCACCTGGAGATAGTTTTGCACCAGGAGTGTGGCTTGTCATCTACACTTCAACCGATGCAGCAGGCAATTCACAGCAGTGCCAGTTTTCCATTACCATTACAAGAGGTATGTATGGTTAGAGTATACCTACATGCATGTCTACCAACCGCCCTTGTCTGCGAACACACATAAAAGGGGGTCTTCACGGGGCACGCGAATGAATCACGAAGGATGCGAATGTCAGAAAAAATGGCAAAGTCCAACAATCTGAAAAGTTTTCTCCAAATGTTTCACAACAATGAAGCCCTAAACCATTCCTGCATAATTTGTATGTGAGAATGTCATGTGTAGTCAAACTATAGCCAGTCCACATACACGAAGAACACTCGACTAAATGCGAACAACACAAGAAATGATCAGACGAACTTCGCTGCTCTCACGAGACATATCATGCACGAGACATTCCCCAAACCGTCGGAATCTGTTTGGGGTTTCACAAAGATTTTGCAAACATCATGCATGCCGTGAGTAGGTTGTGCTCATATGACAAAGGTTTTCAGACATTTTCAAGAGCAAATCATGACCCGGGATGCTGGAAATGTTAATGTTCGCCAGAAATTTCAAACTTCTTTTAAATTCTCTCCGAACTAAAAACAACTCCAATTGACAATGCATATGAACCCCCGCGCATGCCTGTTTGGTGAACTTTTGGAGCCTAAGATATGAATGTTTGACTTTGCTATTTTTTTTTACATTTGCATCCTTTGCGAATCGTTTGCGTGCCCCATGAAAACGCTACTTAACTGCAAGAATTTTTAAAAATGCAGACATTGAAACAAAACAGTTATCAATATCATCATTATTATTTGGTACTTTCATATCACTAAACAATATACAATGTACATGTACATACTTTTAACATAAGTCAAAGGAGTTGACATAATACATTTGTTACTGTTACATGTTGATGCAAAAGTGAGTGGAAACTGTTTGTATTGAGTAAAGATCTCATTTATGCCATTTCTGTTATGAGCTTAGAAATGTCATCTTTCATATAAGAAAGTCGTAAATTGCGTGCAAAATAAACGAGTTTGCAGACATAGGGCACCTTTGTTCTTGCAGTATCAAACAGACACAGCCACCGCTTTTTGTGAAAATTCTGTTGCTCATGTTACAATTTGATTGGATTTTTGGCATACTTATTCTTCGGAATACTAAGAATAACTTCAGAGTAATCATAACTATAATGCAAACATATTTCATTTGAAATTTCAAGTTAAATTGAAGGGTTGCAAAGATAGGGCTCCCATCATACGTGCTGTTGCCCAAATCTATCTCAAATATTCTGATGTCTTGTTGATCAAGTAGAACTTTTTAATTATTTCATCTTTATGTTGGCTGATACAATATTATAAAGACTTAAACTCTACACTTTAATACTTATTTTGTAAACAATGGTTATTTGTTTCAACACTTGCAAACTACCGAAAGAAGTTTACAAATTTTGTTTCAGGTGAAGACATTTCTGGATACAGAGCTTTTGCTCGTATTGTTCATGTACATGTACATGCTAATCAGAACAAGAAATTAGGAATTTGTAAACAATAATTATACTATTATACTGTAGGTATATGTTTTTTAATACATATATACCAAGCCTTCAGATGTTGAATTGTCCTTAGAATTATTCCAAAATGTTGGGAAACATTTTGAAAGAGGTATCATTTGTGTTCCAAGGGTTAAAGATGTATACCTTTGAAATCATATTTAGTTATTTTTGAAAGAAGTATTTCATTCAATATTTGATATCTTGATTATGTTGGTGTTGAAGCATTGACAACAATGTAGATTTTACTTTTCATGTTATCTTCCAAATGGGAATAAAAGTTTACAGCATTGTCCAAATAGATATCTGGGCAATTCGCAATGATACATGTGAGATTTTGTTTCTCTGACAGAGGATAATGTACAACCACAAGTGATTTGCCCCGCAAACATTCAGCAGACCGTGATAGCAGGATCACCTGGAACCTATGTAACCTGGGATCCTCCTGTGGTATCGGATAACTCAGGCACGGTGGTGTTTGTATCATCGAGCGCCAATTCTGGTGATCTCTTCACCATTGGAGTGAATCTGGTGACATACACCTATGCTGATCCCTCTGGCAACCAGAACAGTTGCACATTCACAGTCAACATTGGCACAGGTATAAATAATACCATTCTGATCCAACAATGTAGTATAGCATCATGAAAACCCTAACATACAAGGAAGATATTTTGTGGTTATTCGTCCCCCCGGGGGGGGGGGGCACTCAATTTATTGGACAGACGGGTATGTGCCGCTTTGACGACCCCCTTTTTCAACGGCCGATTGCCGTTCTCAAGATACCCGAATTTCCATAAACTGCCGTTCTAACGCGTTCTCAAGATACCCGGCCGAAACAAAAGCACTCGTCTCTCTCCGTTTTCCCCGGCGCACCCCATTCCTTAGCTCCCGTGTACGTACGTCCATTCACTTGCGTGCGCAATTGCATACATGCATGCACTATAGAATCCCCACACTAAGTGCCGTAGTTCCTTAGACCATGTTTTTTCACTCGGCTGGGTATAGATCCACCGTTCCGAAAACCCTACGTTTTTTGCTTCTAATCAGTTCCTTAGACCCCCATTTCGAGGGCAGCTGCGTCACACCCCCGTCTGAAAAAAATCTGAGTGCCCCCCCCCCCTCCCTGGTATTCGTCCCCTTTAAAGCTAGTTTCAACTATTTGCAGGCCATCAATAATGCAAATGATATTTCAAACTTGTATTTAACATGAGATACAGGTATGTGTGAAATTTCCTAAACATATCTGCAGTCAAAGATGAAATTTCATCCAGATTAATGATGCCTGCATATTACTTTCACCTATGTGGAAAAGAACACTATTTTTCCCAATGATATGTAATTTCATATTATGCAACTGGAGAAACTCTTATCTGTGCAAAACATTTGGATCAATTTCCTCTTAGAAATATTCTTGGAAATTGAGGAATGAACAGCATCATTTTTGCACTTTGCAGTTCATTGAATGAAAGCTTGGACATCACCATTTAATCCTGATTCTCATTCAGAATCAGTATGGTTTGTGCTGTTCATGTAATTGCCATAGCATGTAAAATGCAACTCAATGACTTAGGATAGTGACATTCAAATATTGTTTAAATATAGAAGAACACTCTTAAACAGGCACAACAAACTAAATGTATGCTCTAATTCTCTCAAAATTTAATTTTTGGAGGAAATATTTCACTCTCTTGCTTCCCATCTGTTTCGCAAATAATTTTAATCAATAACTTTTCCTGATTTGCAAATACATGTAGCTCACGCTACATTTTAAATATAGATAAGAATTTTCATTTTTTGTAATCTTTTGATAATATTCATGAGGTCATTAACATCTGATTTTAACCCTTTCAGGACAGGAATTATTTAAGGGCTAAATTGATCACATTTTGTTCTTCAAATTGGCAACAATAATATTTTTCTTTTAGTCCTATAAGGTTCTGATAAAGTGTAATGTCTTTGGAAACAATATACATGGCTACAAAATTTGTCGAAAGGTTGAAAAAAATTGCCAATTTGATAAAAAATCAATGATTTTGAATCTGTCAATGTGTTGCCAATTTAGGGATTTTAAAGCTTATTCTCATTTTTAAAATTCTTGTCATCAAACGCAATATGGTCATGTAATAAAAATGGACATAGTGTGTATAGAAAATTTTGCTCTTTCACCTCATGCATCTGGTATATTTTTTAGAGCTCTGAAAAGTTATTGAGCCAAACCACAAAATGTGGTCAATTGTCTTGAAAGGGTTAACGAAGAGATGAAAAAACTGTTTTATCTTTGAAGATTTTGGCAAATAATTTTGTATTATGAAAACTTGGATCATTTAATGTTTCAAAGCATTACATGATTCACTGTGAAGAAAATATATTTTTCCCAGTAAGTTTTGTCAGAAATTTGCATTTATCACTGTAAGAACACCAAGGACTAAATTGTACATCTTTTAGTTCAATCTCTTGTAATAGTATTTCATGACGGTAAGCATTGATCGTAGAATGCTGGGTTTATCAAATTATTTTTGTGAGTAATATATTTGTCTTAAAAATGACATTGCTCATAGCAAATATTGAATCATTGCCATTTGGGAGGGACATTCTCTGGAGACTGAAATGGTTTGTCAATTGATATCAATGACAGCCACTATAGGTCCTAGCTCCAACCAAAAATTAAGAGAAAAGTTGATATAATGAATGGAAGATTATTTTCATTTGTGACAGATAATGTGATAATAGATTGCTGTCTTCAGTTAAGACACTTATAAAAAAGGATGTGTAAAGGGTCATCACTGAAACTGAATTGATACCTCCTAATGTGTTAGAAATATTAGTGCATGGAAATTACTCCAGAAAAGGCTTGTGCAAAAATATTTTATTTTTTATTAACACTATTATGTTATGTATGCATGGAAAGATCTTCAAGAGAAGAATTTAAAAATGAAAGAATTAGCTGTGTAGGATATACTTAAGCATTATATCCTATGTTATTTTCAAGTGCATTTTTGGAATCCTCAGTCAATTTTCTTCAAGGACTTAGGTGAAGTGTATGATGATAAAGGGCATTTGCATGAAAAGATTCAAAATTTATTTGCCCCAACACATGTAACGCAAAACTGGCCCAGTTCTTGACACATGGCCATGTAAAGGAGAATTTTTTGATTCGCCGTAACGTGTTGGTCATTGCTTTTTTCCCTTTCAACTTGCATTGCTACAAAGTTTTTTTTCGGTAGGGAGAACTTATTTTTGTAGAGTAAGGTGGAAAATCTATATACATGTATGTATAACTCTTGGGGATCTAAGGTCCTGAGTTTGGAATTAGCATGAATTTTTCTTGATTATATCAATAGTTTGGGGATTTAAGCTATGGTCACAACCCAAAAAGTTAGTCTGCTCGGCGGCCGGGCGGCAAGTTTTTAGCCATTATCACCTGGGCACTCCTGGTTTTTAGTGCATCGCTCAGTCGCAGCTGAAGTTTTAGAGCCTGCCCATTTTTCACTCACCGCCCGGAATACACTTGGGCGGTTACCGCCTAGTTTGCAGGCACAAACCCTGGTCAGTCGTAAAAGAGTGTCTGCACCGTAAGACTACCATAGGCCATGTATTATAGCTGCTCCTGACACACAACCAGAAGGTAGCTAAATTAGGCTTCTCTCAAGACACAGTGATTTTCTGATAAAGTGTCAAATAAGGGTCTGTGCTTGCAGACTAGTTACTGCCTGGGCACCGACTTAAATAAGCGGTCACCATCAGATGATTTTGGTCAAAAGCTGCTGAGCGGTCACCGCTGGGAGATCGCCTGGTCACTGCCCGGATGCCAATTTCACCCAGTTTTGACCTAAACTCGACCAGCGACCGACGGGAAATTGACAGGGCACCGCCCGGGCATTGCTGGGG
Source organism: Heliocidaris tuberculata (assembly GCA_025618425.1). Classification (NCBI taxonomy): domain Eukaryota; kingdom Metazoa; phylum Echinodermata; class Echinoidea; order Camarodonta; family Echinometridae; genus Heliocidaris; species Heliocidaris tuberculata. Next base: position 17,792,769 of record CM046845.1, on the reverse strand, counting down.
CTTTACAGCCCGCCCGACTTCTCTAAAGATTGATGGGCGATGCCTAAATTCCAGCGGTGCCAAGGCAGGCTACAAATGGGTCGGTCGCCGCTCTGATTTGTGACCAAAGCATTACTAAAAAATACTAAAAAAAGGTAACAAAAGGTAATTATTTTACCATTCTTTTTGCCATAAATACATGTACATGTATATATTTACAAATTTAAAACAGCCTTCAGCCTTTCAACTTGATCATTTAAAAGTATGGAATAAGATTTCCAATAGTATGTTAGTATACATTTTTAATGATACTTGGACTATCTGTATTGTTATTCTATTTTACTCAGGTTCTCCATGCAATCCAAATCCTTGTCAGAATGCTGGGTTATGTGTGCCAACTGATCTTATAGACTACCAGTGCATCTGCACAGAATGCTTTATAGGACCAAACTGTGAGACAAGTAAGTAGTCTTCTTTTAATTCAGTTCTTTCTGTTTCTTATACAAAAGGTAGTTATTATATGATTCTTTTTGCCACAAATTCAAATTAAAAAAATAAATTTTAAACATATATTAACATTTTTAAAGTGTACCCACCACCTGAAAAAAGAATTTGTATACTGCTAGGAATTATAAAATTAACCTCAAAGAACTTTATCTGAAATTCTATAGGTCAACAGTTTAGGAGTATGAAGGAAATAAGGGATAACATGAAGGTGCTCGTGCGGAACCGAACCTCTGAGTTGGGTTCCGCGCGAGCCCTTATCTTGGCGAGCGCGTACGGGTGCGTTGAGTAGTCTACTCACGAGTCGCTTTTATGCTTATAGAGAGTATAATTAAACTTGTATTCGAAGCCCATATTTGGAATATAGTGAAATGACATGGAACCTCTAACATACAGAGTAAAATATTTTTTTGTGATTGGTACCCTTTAAGCACTAATTCTCCTCTAACGCTAGTTCATGCTGATATACATAAATAAAAAACAAATTTGCCCCTTCGTTGAATCTATATCTACATGTATGTATATAAATATATGTACCTTGAATATATATATATATATATATATATATATATATATATATATATATATATATATATATATATATATATACGCTGGTCAAAAGTTTTGGTACACCCTGGATTTTGTGACAACTGACTCATATATTAGACATCAAAAAAAAACTATCACAGATTGTTTGGGTTATAGCCTTGTAAATCAATACATTTACCATGTCTACATGATTATTTTCATAAGTAATTAACTTTAATTATCCATCCAGTATTCTTGCAGCAACAGTCCAAAATGTCTCTTTGCCTTTTCTTTTCAACTCATCAGACAGACATGTGTATGCCATTTAGGGTTCATGTACAGAAACGAAGCTCACTTTTTGAAGAGAAAAGTGCTTTAAAATTGCATATTGTTTTTTTTCATTTTTCGTCAGCTGTTGGTATCCAACCAAGCATCGTCAAAGAAAATTACACCCTGTTTCATAAAACTTGTCATCAATAACTGTTATAAGCTACTGAAATCCTTCCATCTGATTGGCTGAGAGCAAATTTGTCGCTAAAAATCACCGACAAGACACGTGATGAAATGCCCCCCCCTGGATGTACATTAGAACATACATGTATCATATACATGTAGTACACATGTAATGTATAACCAACCCTTAAGCACATTTGTTTAGTGCCTATAGACAAGCTCATTATATGGGGAATAGGCAATGAGGGAAAAACTCGTCTCAAAATCCAGGGTGTACCAAAACTTTTTGACCAGTACTGTATACCTAAAGATGTATTCCTGGAGTAGCAGAAATATACCCATTTAAACTATTATAGATGACTCTCAAGTATCTTCCAATTCATAGAAATAATTCACAATATTTGTATTGTACTTTTCTTTAGACGTCAATGCCTGTACCAACAATCTTTGTGAGAGTGGGGCGCTCTGTGTTCCAAATCCAGGCTCGTGTACAGACTACAGTTGCCAATGTTCTGGGTGCTTCTCGGGCAGATTCTGTAATTTGCGTGAGTATAATTTCAGCTCTTGTCTATCTTTTCTAGGTTCATACATGTTCGTTAATCAGCTTCAACTCAAAGTTATTGAATGTATTTCAATGGAGACATTTGTTATATATGTAGGACAGGTCCAAGGTACTTGTTTATTTTTTTTCCCATATTATCAAACACTGAAAATAATTAACATCAAAGATAGCAGTTCCCTTGATATTTGGTGTGATCCATGCTAGAGAAGGGCTATTAACTTAGAAAATTATCAGGTACTGTATACTAGTATCTTTGATGCAGTTAGTAATATATGGGACAAAACCTAAACACGCAAGCTAACATTTTTTGCAATCTGTTTTTTAGTCTGATCTTTTTCCTCTTTGGTATCACCTATGTGTCTTTACTAGCTATTGACTCCTGTGAGAACAACCAGTGCCAGAATGGTGGAGCCTGTACCATTGATCCTCTAAACTGTGAGCTGTACACATGTACCTGCCCACTCTGCTTTACTGGCCAGTTCTGTGAACAAGGTATATTCTATTTACCTCATCAGTTAAAGCTTTTGGTTACCAGTCTATATTTTTTTTTGTGTGTTGAGAGGTTGGCATCTTTGAATCATGCATCAAGTACATACTCAGTACCTCCTTAAAAAAGCAAAGCAAGCAACCTGCAGAGCTCTTACAGCTAATCAGCAGTAGTGAGGTGACTCATGACATGTACATCGATCCCTTTAAAAAAAAAAGAAATTTAATTAAACAATATTACATTTTGTGTGTGTGTTTTCTTCTTGGAGAGCCAATTTGAATGTCACAAATTACATATTTTTGTGTTTAATTTAAGCTTAAAAATGGCCCTTATCATTGTGTAACTCTCTGAGCTTCAGGGGGCACTGCCCCATTGCACCCCCTGTCAGGGGATCTGTCCATGAAGCCCAAAGGGGGCCTATGTGGCCCCCTGGACCCCGGTCCTGAATTATCCCTATTTCCACAATTCAAATGTTGGCAGGTCTGTTATATACAAAACTTGAAACATTTTACCATTAGTAAGAGCTTTGTATGAAGATACATATACATGTATACGCTGGTAATAATGATGCTCTATTTAGAAGTGTATAAAGAAATGACATTATATATACTGTACATTGTAGTGAGGAAAAAAGAAGAAAGAGACAAAAAGTCAATAGCTTTACATTAAACACATCTTGTTTCCACTCTTATGATCTGTGTTCATGATTTTGTTGTTCTTTTTCTTTGTGTTTCATGAAACAGAGGTCAGTGCTTGTACTTTCAACCTTTGTGCTAATGGAGCTAACTGCATCCCTGTCGGGACACTCTGCACGGAGTACAAATGCTCTTGTCCAGGATGCTTCACTGGAGCATATTGTGATGAAGGTGGGTTTACACTAAACATTATTTTACCCTGCCTTGAAAAATATGTGTTCAAGAAATATTTCATAAAAACATGCAGATTCCGTCAAATTACTTTTGAGCTGCATGTTCAAGGTTCTCAAGGATTCATTCATAAGTAGCAATCATGGCACAAATGTGTCAGAAACACTCTCTTTGTTTTATGAAAAATGCAGTAAACCACCTCTATTCTATTACAAAATGTGATCTGTCCAATGTTAGCAGCAGTCAAAATTCATCTCCTTTGTAATCGCCTGATTTTGTTAATGTTTCTGACTTTATTAGAATGAGCTCAGTGAGCAAAGTCATAACCGTTGTTACTATGCATATATTACAATTGTAGTTTAAGCTTCTACCAACCTTAAATTTTTTTTTTGTTAGCAAGCTTTCGTCCACTCCTGTGGCAGAGCTGCCAACCCTCCCAGATTTGCCGGGAGACTCCCGGAAAATCAAACCATCTCCCGATCTCCCGACACATACTCAAAATCTCCCGGATTCTTACATTTTTTAATGCTATAAACTTCCGTCATTGCCCCTTCAAAAACTTACAAATTTACGCTCTCCCTGTCCCGCAATCGGGAGCACGCACAAGCGATGTTGCTACTACTACTAGCGTCATTGCCCCTTCAAAAACTAGAAAATACGCTCTCCCCGTCCCACAAGCATGCCCAAGCGATGTTGCTAGCTAGCATATCTCTGGCACTGTTCACCCCGCGGCCAGCCGGCCACGCCGCTAGCTCTACATGCAATAGCAGCATAGGCCATGAACTACGCGTGCGGCCAGCTCGAACACTACTGTTCATGTTCGTTTGGTCGCTGGCCGCGTGCATGCAGCTAGCTCATTGAGCTTGATTGTCGGCGCTTGCAATCGTGTGCGAAGCCCCGGGCGAAGCCACGTTAGAAAATTTATTATGATGCAAAACGGAAGCCTTATTGTTTCATTTTCCTCCCCTAACTTAAGTTAATTGTTTCTTTGTTTGTTTTAACAGTAATATGTGTATTACTATTAATTTTTGCCATCAATGTATTTTGTAGTGTACGTGTATCTGTCCGTCCTGTGAGTGCATGTGGTTGTGTGATGATGACAATAAATTATGGATGTGTGACGTAAATTCGAGCGATCGCCAATAGGGTAAAAATGCCCGGATGCAGGTATCGGGGTGCGTTTGCTATGCAATGTGGGACAGCTTTTGTGACCTAGTTACTTCCGGAATCTGACCGGTCGGTGAATGACCCGGCGGCCGTGCATAACCTCTCAAATCAGCTTTCCAAGATACGGCTTTGTCATTTAAGTCTCGAACAGAGCCGTCCGCAGCGGGCACCCGTCGTCGCTTTCTGCCGGATGCCTCCCGGTCGCAAGGCTCAATAACGCTGTTACATTCAGCGGCTCTCCGTACTAGCAATTCCAATTCGAGTTTGCGTTTTCCGTTGCATGGAATGCCTCTTTCTGTCAGAAAAGCTTTCAGCTGCAGAACGGTCATATTCTTGAAGTCTTGAGAAACGCTCGCCATGACAATTCTACGATTACCTTAACTTTTATTAGATAAGTTTGAAGAAAAATTCCTGAAGTGTGTACCGCGGTTACTGTAACTTAGCATCCGTATACACCGGAAGTACACAGGTCCCGGAAGTTGAATGAGAATTCGCCAAAAACGGTACATCCGGACATTTTTACCCTATTGGCGATCGCTCGAATTGGATATGTGCCTGCACGTGGCTATTGTGCTTGTAATATCGTCCTCATGTTCATAAATTCATTTAGTCATTTTTGAACAAGGGTGGCCAATGCGTTATGGACCGTATAGGACGATTAGATCGCGGTGGGGGGGGGGGTTACTGCAGGGAGACTAATTTTGACTCGATCGACGCACCCGGGTCGACGCCCTTGCCACGACAAATTGTTTGCTTGTAAATTGTTCACATTGTTAATGGATTCGAGAAATTTTAAAGCACCGCACGGTAATGCCATAAATTGTTCATAATTTGTACAACGAAATAATGGAGAGTGAGACCAGTCTAGATCCTCTTTTTCACAATTGGTTTGGGTTTTGACCAATGGTGCCTGTTCATTTGATCTTGAAGTAATATTCACGTACCAGGTATGTAAAAAAATAAGATATATAAATAAATAAAAGAAGAAAAAGAAAAAAAAATAGCATTGCGAACGAATGCGTGCGTGCAGACCTACAATTTAGTAGGTATACACGTACCGTACCGGTACCTCGTATTAGTAATGATTGTATAAGTCTGCCGCATGCACACACTACACGACTTTCGGTTGTACGATTTAACGACTTTGATTCTGAAATAAAACTGCTTGTAGAATTAGAATTAAAAGATACGCGCTGCTCTATTATAATAGTCGTACAACCGAAAGTCGTGTAGTGTGCTTCGCTAATATACGCGCTTGCGGCCCGGTACAAAAAACACGTGTCGATCGTGCACCAGTGACGACGTCATTGAAACATATCGTACGAAAAACAAGGCCGTGTTTTGCCTTATCTTTTGACTTGTTTGTTTGTTATCCTGAACAATGTCGAAGGTGAAATATTATCAGAAATATAAACAAGACTACCACTTGGAATGGCCTTGTATACGGAAATCTACGACCCAGAAACGTCAGATTTTGAAAATAGTAGTCCCACGCATAGCGTTTCAAGTGTGTTGGGAAATGACCAGAAAGCAGCGTAAAACTAAAAGGTCCGTTTCTGTCTAGAACTTATTTTTATTATGATGTATGGGTTTCTACTATGTCTGTTGTTGAATATAATATTCCTTTTACATATGATGTACAAGCTGCTTTTGACTGAGGTTTGGTGATTGAATGTAAACAAACATGGATGACAGACATTCTGTGAAGAAATTTCTGCATTTTGTGGATTACTGTGCCTGTGTATATTGTATTGCTTTGCATAAATACTAATAATTTACTGTCACAATATTCAGATATCATTAAAAAATGGTGCTCAAAAAGGGTGTCAAAGAGGCTTAGAACCAGGAGCTCACGGTGGCGCTGCCCCCTGAACCCCCGCCAGGGGCCCTAAGGCGGGCCCTTGGACCCCACCCGCAAGACCTCGCTCGCTTCGCTCGCTCGGTAAAAACGGCTCGCTGCGCTTGCATAAATCTCCCTGATTTGAAAAATCAAATGTTGGCAGCTCTGCTGTGGACTTTCTCAAGCCAAGTGATCAGTCACACTGTTTCTAATTGATGTCTGCTGTCTTGCGATCACTGGACCGAAGATAAGTGACAATAAATAACCTGAGTCCCTGTTCATGGTAGGAATAATCCTCTTCATCCAGATGGACTCTTTCACCTTTCTTGACCAGCAGTTGCTTTCAAAATCAATGATGGGGGCATCATCCCATCCAATGTTATGTCCTGTATTGAGGGCATGTTTGGCTAGAGCTGAATGGGAAGGGTTGTTCAATCTAAGGGCTCTTTTGTGCTCCAAAATCCCCAATATCTAGCTAAAAAAGGGCAGATTGCTCATGTGTGCTTATGCTTGAACTGTATCAGAAATCAAGATAAATTCCATTGTTTCAATGCCAGCGTGGACATCAAATATTTTGACAAAGTGAAAATTCATGGTACATCGTGTAATGCCATAGATAGATATATAATCTTTTTTTTTTTTAAATATGCATTTATCAAACACTGCATTTTCTTATTGCACTCAAATGCAACATTTGCATTTTGCAAAAAAATATATATTTATATGTACCAAAAAACAATTTAACCCCTACATTTTTTGAACCACAAAAACTTTGCCAGCTTTTGTAGATGCATACCTGTACTTACCTGTACATGTACATGTGCAGGCATGGAATTGGTAAACATTTTGTAGTAATAATATCACTGTTATACAATACCAGCCGAAATATTCTATGACATCAATGACTAAACCTTGTTTGGTTCTCCACTATTGCAGTGCGGGATCCCTGCTTTAACAATCCATGCTTGAATGGTGGGTCTTGTTCTGCACTTAATGATGGCAACTGCTTCTCATACACTTGTGAGTGTACCGGCTGTAGCACTGGCTATAACTGTGAAGTCGGTAAGTGAACATTTGGTTAATACATCACTAAAGATAATTATATTTTTTTCACTATAAGCATTATTGATAGGCTTCTTGGCAGAAAATTGTTTATCCTTTGTCCAAATTTGTAAAAAAATATGGCTTTGCAGTATCCTCGGGGGTGATTTGAGAGGACCAAAGCAATTTGTATGTTGTAAGTACATGTATATCCATGATTATATTTACATGCATTGGTGCAAATGGAGTGAAACATGTCCTTATGGTATTCCAGGGAGGTTGTTTGGGAGGATCAAAGCTATTTTGCATTGCAAGTGTATATTTATGTCACAGAGAATTTTCCATTAACATTTGTTCTACCATGCTTGGTATTCATATGAAGGGTGTTATGCACTGATGAAAAACCTTTATAATTAAATTCTCCCACAGCAATCCCGTCTCCCTGCTCAGCCAGTCCTTGCCAGAATGGAGGAACCTGTGTGACTGTTCAAGGACAGTGTGCTGCTTACCAGTGTCAGTGCCCACCAAACTTTGGTGGTCTTCATTGTGAAAATGGTAAATATTCTATTTTATTCTAAATGTGAGGTTTGAGCTTTATTTTTCTTCATTTCAGTTCTCATAAGTCACCGGCATGACCTTTAAAAATCTTTTAAAGACACATGTTCAAGGAAATTTTCCAAACTCACGTTTTTTTTATTGTAATCCATGATATTAAATCAAGTTCCAATGCCTATTTGACTATCCTCTCTATTTTCTTATCACGGAGTGTCTTTTCTGATATGGAAATTTTAATGCACATATGATTATTAGACTAGTTTTTTTATATTATTATTTTCATTATCAAAGTGATGATCATTATTATTATTCATATCAGGCCTCTTAGCTGTGCAATCAAATAAGCTTATTTTGCCTACTCTACATGTAGATGACAGCGGGCAATGTTTCCATTTGTACTGCTTCTTCTTTTGAAACCCTATTTTTACCACAGACACTCTGTACAGTGACCACAACAAATATTCCTGATATTTTGTTTCATCTCTAATACCTGCTGTAGAACAAAGTGTGTATTTGCAGTATGATGGATAGATACCAAATTAAATGTGCAAATGCCTAAACAATGGATATGCTGGGTAACAATTTACGTCTTAATTTTGCTCAACTGAGATATAAGCAAAGTGAAACCAGACTAACAGACTTGTTTATAAATGTCTTGAAGTACAGACATATGCCTGACATGAATAATAATAACTAATATTGGCTAGCTCTACTTTCAGGAAATAAAAATGAATAATAATAATGGTGGCTTCTTGTATAGCACTCGGGTCTGGCATGTTGTAACACTAATGGCACTCCAACACTATTACCCCCGTCATAGCCAAATATGTAGCGCTTTGGCATGTCAGGTACCCATTTACACCTGATTGGAGAGTGGCAAATGTGGATTAATGTCCTTGCCAAAAGACATCCCTGCGGGGCTAGAATTCAAACCCTCAACCCCTTGATCAAGAGTCAAGTGAAGGAACCACTATATCATGACACCTTCAATATTGAAAACATTGTCCTCTTCTTAAACTCACAGCAGTATTCTATTGCAGACAATATATTTTGATATCTCCTCAAAGTCTTCCAATATTATACAACTATTGTTATTATTATCAATCTTCTAAAACATAATGTTTGGTTTGAAAATAAAGCAGCAGCAATACTTATGAAATCTTGGTATACCTGTTTTGATATTGATTATATTCAACGAACCCTCTTCCTATTTTTTCCTCTTGTATTATCAGTAGAACTAATATTGTCTTAACATAATTATCATTACTATTATTATTATTATTATCATTATTATTGTTATAATTTTTGTCATCATTTTGTTATCATTTTATCATTATCATTTTTGTTTAATTATTATTAGTATTATTATTCCACAAAACAGGATCAAATCTGTATATATTTCTTGAAAGACTTTGATTTAACAAAATGCACAAAGTGTTTTCAAGTGCAAATTCATACTGCTAATTATGTGCATAGTGTTTTTCTTATCAGTCTGGCTGTGCCCAGGATAGGTGCCTTCTGAAGGAGAGACCTTGGTTGTGCAGGTTTTCATTCCCTTCTTGGCCATTCCTGTGTGTCTGATGATGATTGGAGTAACCTCCGCTCTCAAGTTCCACATCCTCTCTATTTCTGTCCTAAGGTCTTGTACTTGAAATTTTGTCTCTTTCCTAGAGGGTGACATTAACGTCATGGGGCACAGAAACCTGATGATATCTACTGTGTTTCTGTACCTTACGACAATGTCCAGCTTATTATTATCATTACAATTATTATTACTGTTTTTTATTGTTATTGTTATTATTATTATTTATTCCAGTGGTGACAACCAATGAAAATCCTTGCAATAGCTTCCCTTGCCAGAATGGTGGGGAATGCCTTACTATGGACAGCGAGTTCTACACCTGTCTCTGCCGTACTAGCTTTGCTGGCATCAACTGCCAGCAATCCACAGGTATGCTGTCTTCACCTAGACTTCTCTCATGTATTGTATTTTATTGCATTGTATTTACTTATTGGTTACCAAAATGTTAAAAAACGTTACAGAGAATTATGGCATGACAATTCAGTGTTAATAGAGCCAGCAAATAGCAAAAGCTACACATGTAGGCAAGCTTTACTCTGTTCAGTATACCTTTGATGATTTATAACAAATAATTATTAATACAGATAGTCATTGGACCATAAACCATTATTTTTGTTCAGCACTTATGTATATGTAAAAGAAAATCTCAAAAAATATCCTTTTTTAATTTGAGAAATGGTTCCCTCAGTACTGAGTTACATGTATGTTCATTTCTCGACAAAGACTTCTATCAGAAAGCATAACAATTTGCTGTTTTAGTTTGTGAAGTTCAGTTTGAAGTTTAGTTTGAAGTTTGTTTGTTCCATTTTACATGAAAAAAAAAATGGACTGTACAACCATAAGTGTTGGTTACAAAACAATGCTGGTAAAGAACTCAGATCAAGTATATTGTATGGTAAATAGTTGGAAAGTTTGGAGAAATATACATGTAGGTATGACAGGCAAAAAGGAATATGTAAAGTATGGGGAGCCTGAATAGAAAGCATGCTTGTAAATGATTAGGCTCCTTGTACAGAAACAGAATAAGAGAATCAGATTCACCAATGAAGAGCAAAGTAGAAAGCTATTTTTATTTCATTACATACAATGTACTTTTTTGTTGAAGAGACATTAAGATGTTCTTTGAAGAGACATTGCTGCATAATGGTATTATTCAGGTTTTGACGTATAAATTCCAAATTTATAGTGCTATGTTTTCAGCTGGGATCTTCCTTCTGTTGAAAGATACCTGCAATTTCATAACTTTCTGTATTATCATTTGTATTCATTGAGGAGGCTATGTTTAGCAATTGCTAAAGACATTCATGTGTGTGATATTTAATGGCACGTAAAGGTGCATCTGGAATGCAAGAGATACAATATGTTTAATAAATGATGCATTGATTGATATCATTGATTTAAAAAGTGTAATTTCATGAATTTGAATGACAGTTCTAGTATTATAATTTAATTAAGTTAGCAGATTTGCTACATCTATGACCTACTGTTAGGGATCTACCTTTATGCAAAAAATGATTTTCAAAATGTATGCATTTTGCATTCTGGACAAATCTTAACATGGCACTGAGCTTTTCCTAACTATTAAACATAAGTTATGGAGTCTTAAGCTGAATCCTCCTGCATCTTTTCAGTTGGCCAAAATACTGATCTGTGCATCAACAACCCATGTCAGAACGGAGCTACGTGTGTGGCCAGCTACCACAGCAGTAATCCTAACTTCTACCAGCCTCAGTACTACTGTATCTGTGCTATTGGCTTTACTGGAATCAATTGCCAGCAGCAAACAGGTAGAAGTAGTAATAATAATAGTAATAATGTTGATGGAAATAGTAATAATGGTGATGATGATAATGATAATATTGATAATGAGAAGAAGAATTGTGATAAATACATCTAGTGCTCATATCCACCATGCAAGATGCTTTATATTACACTGGGTTTAGGCAGGCTACTGCTTTTCAATGCTCACAGCACTCAAGGAACTCCTTACTACCAGGTATCCATTTATCATATTTGTAGAGAGTGGCAAATGTAGATTAATGACTTGCCAAAGGATGTTATTGCTGCTCCAGGCCTGAACCCACAGCATTGATGGCCCTATTAAAGCACTGTCATGGAGAAATTAATCACCATGAAAAGAATGAAACGTGATGTTTACAATTATTCTTGCGGTTAACGAAAATATTTTTTTTTTCCTAATAATGGAGGATTCTGGATGATTCTCCAAAATGATCAAGATTAACACCCACTCTGATCTTTTGATTCCCATTCAGTTGTACTCTATTTCATTGCTTTATCATTTTTAAAGAAAATCTGGAGTTATGATAGTGATATGGAAAGTGAATTTTCACTGAATCAGACCAAACTTGCTTTGTTCATACTTTGTGAATAAATTATATAAATTGATAGGAACTGTATCTTAGCTGAATAAAAGTTTTGAAGTATTCCAAGCAACTGAAAGTGAGACAGGTTTTGCACTTCAAAACTAAGCCTGCATTCTACTGCATTTTGTTGACCCTTTATCTGTTGTGTGTCCATAGCGTTCTCTCCCAACCAGGACATCTGCAATGTTGTACGGCCTGACAGACCAGACTGCCAAGGTGGTGGAACTTGCTACAACTCTTATCAGAGCTTCACCAGCGATGTTGACTACTACTGTGACTGTCCTATTGGCCTCACTGGGCACAATTGCGAAACTGTCAGTAAGTATAAAATATGAGTGCAAAGACTTTCAAGAAATCAATTCAAGAGCAATTTTGATACCATGTTGTATTGAATATAGAAATCATGGTTGAAGTTGCTTTATGTAATACATGTATGTTATAGTAAATGCACACCGAGAAAATGAATTTGCCTGTTTGGGCTTGATATTTTGGCTAAAATCATGTCGCGCACTATATTCTGAATTTTCATAGAAAATTCTGTATTTTTAGGGAAAGTATACTGAATTCTGAACATCAAATGTTGCGTATGTAAATATACACATATACATGTATATATATACATGTATATATATATATATATATATATATATATATATATATATATATATATATATATATATATATACATGTGTACATGTGCATGTATGTCTATATTGAAAGTGTTATTCAAATTTACTGGTGCCAAGTGATCTGGAATTTTCAAAGATTTACAAACAGATTTTTCAAAGAGTGCCTTTGTTTCTTTACAGGTCCTAACCCATGCGCTAGTGGTCCATGCCAGAATGGTGGAAATTGTCAGCCCTTCAATACCTACTACACATGCTCATGCCCTACAGGGTTCTTTGGAGATCAGTGTCAAGTTTCTAGTAAGTTTATCCCATTTGTAAGATTATTCAAGTACATGTGGGAAAGTGCTGAGGAAAAGTGAGACTCAGGTCAAGATTATGTACTCCTAGTTTGAATTTCTCCTTGTACCCAGAGACAACTGGGGAAGCCAGGGATCAGTGCCTCCCCTCCCCACATTTAGAAGATATAACACAACCTAAAGATTGGCATCAGAACTTGGGTATTTCGGCATATGCTCCGACAGTGATTGCTTGGGCTTTATTTTGTCAAAGATATAGGGTTAGGGTTAGGGTTTAGGTTGCAATTTGGATTTAGGTTTGGTTTAGGGTTAGGTATAGTGTTTGGTCCTGGGTTGAATTTAGGAAATTTGTTAAGGCCACCACACACCTTACAATCGGTCTGTGATCCGATTTGTGAAATAAATCGCTATGGCATTAAATATTGTCATTTTAACAAATGAAATCTACCCTATTCAGGTTCTGAAAAATAATATGAATACTAAACAGAGGGGTTTGGTGAGCTGTCAGCTTTCTAAAGGGAATAAGGGCAAAATTATAGTAGTTTCAAATCGTAGGCATTCGTACAATTTTTGAGACGCCACTATGACTCGGAGCCGATTTGGCCATTCCACCAGCTAGAAAACTTGGCAAAGGCCTTATTATCGATTTTACTATCTGTATGGCTGTTCAGACCCTCAATCAAAAATATGTTTCGTTTTTAAATGATTTGTCAAATGATATTACATTTTCTTCTGAAATCGGATCGCAGACCAATCGTAAGGTGTGCGGTGGCCTTTAATGTATGCATGTGCCAGTGCCTTTCCCTTCCCCCCATGACACATGGCCAAGAAAGTGAAGAAGCACAGCACTGAATATACCATGCACTGTATTCATGTATCTGAATTGAGCATTTTGTCAAGAAAAGTTCAATGTTACAGCTTATATACAAGTCAAACCAAATCACTCACATACTTGATCTGTGTATTATTTCCCAACAGCGGATAGCACTGTCCCAACCATTGTGGGTTGTCCAGATAATATTGAGCTTCAGACTACATTCGGTCAGACCATGGCCTTTGCAACCTGGACAGAACCTACATCACCAGATGGTACTAGAGTCTTCCGATCTGATGCTCCAAACACACTTTTCCCACTTGGTACAAGCACCGTCTCCTATGTCTTTGAGGATGCTTCTGAGAATAAAGCCTCCTGTACTTTCTTTGTTACAGTCTCAGGTATTAAGCATTTTTATTTTCTCCTGCTCCTTGTAGGCTAATCATAATTACATGTATATTACATTTCATGGACCCTAACTTGATGGTGAGATTATACTATACAACAAGAATCAGACTTCATGAATCCTAAAATAGTCTTAACTATTGTTATCATTGTTGCTATTATCACTGTTATTTTAATACTATCATTTTTATATACTTTTATTAATCCTGCATACCAGGTGATGTAGTAGATAATACACCACCATCAATCTTTGGCTGCCCCAGTAATGATGTCACTCTAACCCTACCACTTGGTGCTACCACCATAACGGCTGTTTGGAACATTCCCGGAGCCTCTGATAATAATGGTGCTGCCACGCTGACAAGCAACTACAGCCCTGGAGATGCCTTCCCTGCGGGCACCACTCAAGTGGTTTATGTTGCCACAGACAGTGCAGGCCTAACTGCTTCTTGTTCATTCAATGTCATTGCTCAATTGCCTGGTGAGTGTTGCAATCCTTTATTTTATTTACTTTTATTACAGTAGTAAGTATGCAGTGTCACCTGTGCCTTGGAGTTGAAAAGCGAACTTAAACACATAAACCCTTAGGTCACTCCTTCCGATATACTGATTTGGATGTGCAGACAGACCACTACACATTTTCCACTACTTTTTTTCTTGACTAGTGCAGTCTGTTCTTAATGTGCATACATGTACAATGAAGGCGGTGGCTCTGCTGCATATTGGACCTCCATTTAACATCCTATCGTAAGACGGATATTACAAGACTTGTAATTCATGATATCCTTAAGAACATTACTTTAATCAATGAGGAATATGAACCTTTTAATTGCTAAATCAATCAGTTTTTCTTCTGTAGATTTTCAAGAAATATATTTTTCTCTCTGTACACTTTTTCAAATATAAGCTTGTCTATCTGATAATTAATGTATTGAGGGAAATGGTGTTGGAAAGGTCAAACTTATCAGTTTTTATAGGAAAAGGTGATTTTTAAATTTTTGATTTTTTTTTTTTTAAGTTTAATGATGTTGGCTTTCTCTTTTGAAATTCCTGTCATGAAACTACACAAGATAATTCATCAAAAATAGGCAAAAAATGTGGAGAAATTTTTTTGCTCTCTGTGTTTGTCCATCTGGTATATTTTCAGGCCTCTGAATCAAACAGTGAGCCAACCCCAAAATGTGGCTTTGTCCTTGATGGGTTAAATTGGCCACCACTTAAGTCAATATTTATGTATCACATAACACAATGTAGGCATTTGATTAGTCAATTTGCGCATCTTGACAAATATGTGTGCTTTGGATTATAGAGCAAGGGCATCAAATCATGAACAGTTTCACTTATTTTCCCTTTGTATCCATGACAATGAATTCAGTGATAGATGCAGCATTCCATTCAACTTGGCTAACCACTCATTCAATAGAAAAGCTGCATCTTTCCCTATGAAATAGTTTTACCATCACTCTTATAACCAACCATTAAATATTTGTATCCTAAGTGCCTGACCACTTTTCTTGACATACATGTATGCAGTAAATATTGAGCACATATTTTATGTATTGGCATAAAAACTCAAATGTGAGTGAAGTGCAATTTTGAGAGAAAATTTTGTCTTTATGCAATCAGTGGCCCTGTATTTCCTCCTGTTTTAACATCCGCAAGGTATTTGGAGATGTTGCTGGTAATTATATCTGATATGTTGTTGATAGCAGCAGATATCGTCCAAAAGGGCACATGCACATTGTAATTTAACACAGGGTTCTTGCCCTCTATATCAAACAGATGATGTAACCGGTATTGCCCTTGTGATATGAACAGGGGCCAAGAAAAATCACTCACTGATACATATTTGCAATGTACATGTACATGTATTTGGAAGGGGCTAATGTGGCAATTAATCCAGGGTTTACTGCATACATTGTAGCTTCAAGAACGAGCTTAAATAAAATCATGTATTGTCTCTTGTCAAGTACATGCGTTCATCATGACTACTGAATTGAGTTCATTTAACATTCATTAACAAATAAACTTAATAAAGTAAATTTCATGGAATCTATGATCTGACTAGTGCTGTATTATCTTTACTAAATCGGTATATGTGTAGTAATTTTTTTTTCCAATTCCATGCACAAAGAATAAAAGATTTGTAGCAATTATTTAAAATATTTCTGCAATATCATTGCATAGATTCATGTCTCAGAAGAGTTACCTATCTTGGTGTACTTGTGCCGGTGTGAAATGATTGTTTTTTCAGTGCATTTTCTCTTTGTTGCCTTAGGAAAATTATGAATTTGCCACGACCTCTCTATTTCTTTTTTTTTTCAAATATATTAGTTGATGAAATTGCACCTGTCATTAGCAATTGCCCTGAGGAGAGATTTGCAACCCTACCCATTGGAAGCAACCAGGTACCTGTGGTGTGGTCTGCACCTTTTGCATCAGATAATTCTGGCCAGGTTACTCTTACATCTAATTACCAGCCTGGTGATTCATTCCCAGCCGGCAGTACTTTAGTCTTTTACGTTGCTAAGGACCCCTATGGACTTCAGAGTTCGTGCACATTTACTGTATTTGTGTCGTCAACAGGTGAACTTTTTTTCCCCTTCAGTTATTGCTCTTATAGGGTACCTGTCACCAAAGAATATTTTGCTTGTTATTTTAGGGGTTTCACGTTGCTAGACTATATTCAAAATATAAGCTTCAGATATTACTTCCTGTAAAGAGATATTGAAAGTTTGAATATACTCTCAATAAACATAAAAGTGATTTGCAAGTAGACCAGTCGAGGAACCCATACAGGTTTGTATCCAGGGAACCCAAGTCTGGGTTCTGTACGCAGGTTTTTTGTTATCTTTTAATTTCTTCATACTCTTTAACCGTTACACCATTGAATACCAGGCAAAGGTATTTTCGGTAAATTTTAGGCATCCTAGCTTTACATTAATTGATTTCTTAGGTGATAAGTGTCCTTGATATTTAAAGAGCAATCCAACTTTTGCAACTGTGTAGCCAAGATTTAATTTTAGGGTGGGCGTTAGGGAAGGGTAGCTTCCCCTCTCTCGCGCGAAGTGCAAAAGCTCTGACGTTATAGCAAATTTGAGAGAAAGAAACAGCTCGTAGCACCTTTTTTAGGCGGAAATTTACTTCGACGCCCTGACTGCTTTTCAATTATTTGGACACCGTACTGCACTGTACATGTAACGGGGTGGGCGCAGGGAGGGGGGAATTTTAGCAAATTTTGAGAGAAAGATAACGGCTCGTAGCACCTCTCTAGAATTTTTTTTCTCTCACTTCCCCACGCTTTTTCGCTCTTGCTTTTTTTTTTTTTTTTTTTTTTTGCATTTTGGGTGGGCGACCGCCATAACTGCCCCCCCCCTGTCTACATACCTGAACCTTTGAAATTATTTGAATTTTGGGCAAGCAGATGATGTAGCGGCAGTCAACTTTCCCATTCACTCCAATACACAAAATGACCCATACAAAAATCTGCCTGTAAATAATGATCTGGGAATGCATTTATTAATTTCAGGTGATTTCAATCCACCTGTAATCTCTGGCTGTCCGGATAATCAAGTCGTCACCCTGCCCCAAGGAGCCTCGACTGTGCAAGTGACATGGACTCCACCTATAGCATCTGATGATAGCGGATTTGTGACCATCACAGGAGATGCTACACCAGGCTCACTTTTCCCTGCAGGGACATCTATGGTCAGCTACCAGGCAAGAGACCCATCCGGTCTCATCACTTCCTGTACCTTCCAAATCATAGTGACACAGGACGGAGGTAGGTACATGTAGCACTAACTATATATGGAATGTTTACAGGGGCATGTAAATGTACAAATAGTGGATAGACACGTTGAAAACATTTTGGACTAGTCTGTATAGAACCATACCATAGTCTTCAGATGAATAGTATTAGTAAGAAGTTAATATAGATTTATTTCTTGGTGCATCTACATCCTGTATATCATATGATCACCCTTCCTCTCTTGAAATTTACATTATCTTTTTTTCTGCATAGAGAAAAGGTAAAAGATATTCTGTCATCTTTAAAATGACAGGATAGCATATACATGTACATGTAGTATATACATGTACATATACATGTACATGTAGATGGAAAAGTTGTTTTGATTTTTGCCAATCTATGAAAAAAAATCATTGGACAAAATATTCTATTTACAAGGTTATTAAACAAATATACCATGTACTGAGAGGCTCTAGTTGAAATTATGGATTCTGAGGTGGCAGGAAAAGCACTATTTGCTGAGGGGCGTAGCCCCAGAGAAAATAGTGCTTTTTCTGTCTCCGAGGAATCCATAAATTCACTAGTGGCTGAAAACAGTGCATGATATATTTGTTTTATATCCCTCCAATGAATCTTGAAAAAATAATGATAAAAATGTAACACGGTTTACACAGTGGTCTATGAGGCCAATACTGATAGCACTTTTCACACATTATCAATGAAAAACCACTGATCGATCGCATATCTGTGACGACATTCATGGTATAGTGCACTATACCATGAATTACGTCATGGTATAGCACATTTTTCTTCGTCGGCATCAGCATTATCCATTAAACGAGGGATATAATATTAATTAGTTACTAGTGTGAGGTTTTTTTTTAAATACAAATATGGATGCAGTCAATCTTGACAAACCTCTTAATGTTTCACTTGTAGAACACACCCTAAAAGTTGCCAACCTTCAAACTAGTGTCATACCTCCTAGTAGTTCTAGCAATCTTACATCTTATTTCTCAAATAGTTTGTAGTTGTATGTATTTGAATATTGCATGCAGCTTATTACATGCATAGTAAGGCAATCACCAGAGTACTTGAAAAACACAGACTTTTCTGATGAATTTGTAAGCTCAGATGGAATCACACTTGCAAAATTTTACAAGTCTAGCACTACATGTGTACTTCTATAGAAAAAAATTTAAATAGATGTTTAGATTTGCAAGGGACATTTTTGCCATTATTCTTAGGGGGATCCTTGTTTCCACTCAAATAGTAAATTTCTAGAATTTTTGATACATGTACAGTGTATGTGACTGCTGCTAATGGCTGAATTATTTTATCTATCAGGAGACACGGTGCCACCAGTTATCAGCAACTGCCCTTCAAATCAGTTTGGAACGCTTCCTGCCGGAGCCTCAAGAGTAACAGTGTTCTGGATAGCTCCTATAGCTACAGATAACAGTGGGACTCCTGCTCTTACCTCCAACTTCAACCCTGGTTCATTGTTTGTTCTTGGTTCTACCACTGTAACATACACGGCAACAGATTCCAGTGGACTGCAGGCTTTCTGCTCATTCCAGGTCATTGTCAGTGGTACTCAGCCTACAGGTATTTCTCATTCTCTACCTTCTGATAACTACTAGATTCGTTAATTAACCTGGAACAGTTTAGTGTCACATTTTAGTACATCATATTTTGATCCAGAATGCGATGAATTACACAAATGTGTAGTAGATGAGCAGAAAGCCCAGAAATCAAAGAAAATTTTTAGTCCATTGCTGTCAGAGTACCATGTGCCATTCATGAATTATAATGATTTATTTAAGTGCAGCCATTAAAGTCTCTGAATTGGCAGTGTGATGTGGAATTTAG
Organism: Heliocidaris tuberculata; assembly: GCA_025618425.1. Classification (NCBI taxonomy): domain Eukaryota; kingdom Metazoa; phylum Echinodermata; class Echinoidea; order Camarodonta; family Echinometridae; genus Heliocidaris; species Heliocidaris tuberculata. Next base: position 17,773,054 of record CM046845.1, on the reverse strand, counting down.
ATATGTATTATGTCCTAAGGGCACCCTCGCCCCAAGCTTTTGCTTTTAGAGGTGTGTATGTATTTACCACTTAAATGTATATTTTGTCATATATTTGTTAAAAATACATGTACATTATTTTGTTCATTTATTATTCTGTACACTTATATTGAAAAGTTGGAAATAAATGTCATTAAATTGAAAAAAGTTGAAACTGAAATTGAATTCATAATCACTATTGTCAATTTTTTGTTGCATTTTGTAATTTTCATTCACATTGGTTTATTTCATATGCATTTTTATTGTCTTTACAGTGTAAACTATGTAAGAGGGAAAAATCAATTCCTAATTTGAGGAGGCATAGATGATTCATTTAGACCGTCAGAAAGTTCTGTGGCTACTGCACACTTTTCGAATGTGAATTCTTCCCTTTTTAGGTCCTCAATGATCATACATGTAGTGTTTCTGAAATTGCAGTTATTGTGAAAAAAGGCCTAATGGTCTGCGAATCAAGGAGACATCACACCGGTCTGCCACTCAACTTGAAGCCATTTTCGCCATGTCTCCGATTTGAAGTCTTTAAATACCGGCAATTTTGTTACTACTATTTTAAGATCTTTCTGCATTTTAAATGAGAAATTACTGTATTAATATTTTCAAATCTAATTCTATGACAATCTCTTTCAAAGACCTGTCATTGTCACCAAGGTATGCGGTGGCCTTGACATCTCCTTGATTGTTTGTCTCTATGTCATTACAGTGGAAAATCAGAATGGAGAATAGCAATTAGCGTGGTTATTTCATATCTCCTTCTGTCCCAATCTTTTAGTGCAGTATAAGGGCTGCATGTATATACAGTTTTATGCTCTTCTGGGCTGTAATTCTTACAATTTACAATTTCCAGCAAACTAGAGAACACTATCATATTCATGTACCTGAATGTATAAGTATAGATGAGATTGGCAATGACATAACTGCATATCATATTATTTAACAGTGGCACTAAATTCATTATGAATTACATGTAAACTGTAAATAAAAAATCAAATTATCCCCTTTATTACTTTTTCCACAATATTAAAGATGTTTTTAATGTATGAGTTTAATTAATCAGACAAACAATATTATTCCCTATCTTTTTTTTCTGCATGATCAGGTGACACAACATCACCTGTGTTTGTGAACTGCCCAAGTTCTCAAACCATCACTGTAGCCCAAGGCCTAACTTCTGGCTCTGCAACATGGACACAACCTACAGCAACAGACAATTTTGGAGTGGTTGTCGTCACCCAAACAAGTGGACCATCATCTGGGAGTAGCTTCAATCTTGGCAGCACATCCATTGTTTACACAGCTCGAGATGCAGCAGGCTTGGAGGAGACTTGCATCTTCAATGTCATTGTTGCTGTAGCAGGTAGCATTTGTTTCACATATGACAGAATCAGATGATTTTAGTCTTCATCATGTAAAATGATAATTAAGATGTAAAATTTGTGTTATCTATGTAGGTATATACAGAAATAGCTATGTAGGAAGTTTAGATAGTATTTTCTGTTCTAATTTATGCACATTATTTTGGTGATCAGTTTTAACATGTGCTTTTTTATTTTGCTTTGATTTTGCATCTGCTTCTGTCTGATTTTTCTTGTGTGTGTGGTTTGTTTTGTTTTGTTTTTGGGGTCATTATGTAGTTTAAAACTGGATTTCATAATAGTAAATTGCATAAATTTAGTTAGTTTATTTAGAAACAGGTTTCCAAAATGCATGAAATAATTTTTGATGATGTAATGTGAATTCTAAGGTTTTGTCACATGCAATACTTCTCTCTTTTCTTACCGATTATTAAACTCAAATGATGCAGAGTATTTGGTTTTTAGACATCTCTTTCTTAATCTGAATTAAGGTTTTGGGGCAAGGGACTGCTTAATTTTACAGGTTACTTTTAGTCTGAATTGCTGTAAACCTGGAAAGTATACAGTCACTTGCAAAAAGTTTAAGACCACCTGTCGAAAATGCATTTAGTTGAAGAAACTGAAACTAATTGATCATAGCAATTTATTTGTTGCTCACTTGGCAAGAGGGATCCTTCACAACAATTCACTTAATTAGGGCCTACATGGTCATCATAGGAGGGAGGGATTGTTTTTATTGCATGACCTTTTCTGGTTAAAATGACTCTTCTTCTTGAGAGCAGCCTTGCTGCAACTAATCCTCTTTTTAATTTGATATTCAGACTCTCAGAGAAGGCCCTCTTGATGGATGGTCACTTTGGGGACCCTTTGTAATTGGCCTTTTTTCCCCATGCTGAATTACAAACAAAATTGTCATACAACATCTGCCTTTGCAAAATTTTCATTCACATGGAATCATAGCACTACCCTGATGATATGAACCACTGAAAAAATTCATATTATGTACTGGTAATTATTCATTGGGAAAATTTAATGCAAGCCCAACAACAAAAATGATTTTTTAAATCCAGTTGGTCTTAAACTTTTGCAAATTGCTATATTATGTATAAAAAATAGACATGATAGATCACATACATATACATGTTTTTACCAAGTTGTAGGTCATATACTTAAATTGTTTATTTGGACCATAGGCAGCCTGAAATGTGTTGCACAGTTGAGGTAACAAGAAAATGGTCAAAGATTTTAAATGTGTTTCTTTCTAACTTTACATCTGTTGTCCATGCATCTACTGCTATTCATTTAGTCACGCGTTATGGATAGCGGTCCTTATGAATTGCGGTCCTTATGACTAGTGAAGTTACCCCGGTCAAAGGAGGTGTACACCATTATGCTCTGTGTATGATTGTTTGACATTTTTCATTATTCATGTATGATTTAGTGAGACAGCTTAGTTCCATTAATTTAATTAATTTTGTTCCAAATTTATGTTATGTTCTGGTAATTAACTCTTAGACAGAATATGGTGCGCTTAGAAGCGCCTAATAAATGTTATGTATTATTATTATTATTATTATTAGCGTACAACATATATTAAATTCAATTCAAATTAACATTTATTTTCTTCCATTGATTTTGACAACATTTGACAACATATATGTTATTCTAATTAACAAAATACACTTGTATTTTCATCATATGCAGGAGGTACCACAGCAGATAACATTCCACCTGTTATCAACGGCTGTACTGAATCAGTCCAGGGTATTGCAGTACTTGGAGGAGTTGCTTCTGTTAGCTGGGATGTACCAACTGCCACTGATAATGGTGTTAATGTACCTTTACTTAGTGGACCAAGCTTTTCATCAGCATTCTTCCCAGCAGGCATTTATGGACCTTTTTCATATGTTTTTGAGGATGCTGCAGGAAATAGAGCTACTTGTGAAGTTTATGTCATTGTCTCAGGTACATTTAGCAGTCTGATTTTATCTTTCGGGGAAGGGTGAAAATCCATGTATCCCCTTTACAGCATTTCATATCCCCTTCCAAGACATTTAAGTGACTATAAATAACAATTATGAGATTGTAGATAATGATTAATAAGTAATAAATGAATACAGTAAACACGTTGATGTTTTTAATGTTCAACTACAGTAATTTGATTGTTATGAAATATTTTTAAAAAACATTGTTTTCATCAGATAGAACTGTTAGGAGTTTTTTCTTTTCATTTTTTTTTACATTTCTAATGTGCAAGCTGAGTATAATCTCATACCTCTTGTGAAAGATTACCATTGATATAAATGATGATATTAAAATGATTTACCTTTTCTTTTGTAGATGGCACAGATACAGTCAACCCAGTTGTCTCTGGTTGTCCAAATGATGTGATTGTTAATGCTGGTTCAAGCCCAACTGCTGCTGCTACATGGCCACTTCCAACTGCTACTGATGACCGAACGTTAGTTGCCAATCTGGAGGTTGTCTTTACCAGTAATCCTGGTGATCAGTTTGGTGTAGGCACCACTCCAGTGAGATATGTCTTCATTGATGAACAGGGCAACTCTGCCAATTGTGAATTCAATGTTATCGTTACCGGTCAGGGAGGTAGTAAGTACAGCTTTCTCACAATTATTTTGAATTATTATCATGCCTTGATACTAGTATTCAGAGAGCACCCTTCATAAAATTAGACTTCTTTCATCAAGTGTTGGGTGAACATTTATACATGTATTTACACACTGATTTGCCATTGTCTTGCATGCAACCTATTTTTCTGATGGAGCGAGACCCAGACCATTTCTTAATCAATTTCCAAAATATTTTGGGTCTTCTTCATCTACATGTTTTTAAATAGATTTTTAGATATTGATCCATATTCATAGAGCAAATTAGTATAAACCTGGCTTAACTTACATGTATAGTCTTGTCCACTTATTTATGAAGGACCAAGTGTCTAACTCTTAATTCTGTAAAAATTACTACTAAAGTTGGTGTGTTTCGTGAATATCAACCCTTACACTTCCTTTGTTTTGTGATGCAGGGACTGTGCAAAATTGGAATTACTTTTTTAAATTAAGATTTTAAAGTAGCATCATTGCTGTATTTTTTTCACGCGCAATATTAGAATGGACAAATTTTAGTGTTTTTAGAATACTTTGTATGTGTAATATAGAAAGTGAAAAAAAGATGGCACCTTGACTTAAATCACGTACACCATTCTCATTTGTTTTCAATTATTAGATGTTGATAGCATCCCACCTGAAATCAGTGGTTGTCCATCAAACATGGTTTTGCAGGCACCTGCAGGAACTACGTCAACTCAGGCTGTTTGGACAGCACCAACTGCAACTGATGCTCAAGGAGCTGTTACACTGACCTCTTCTTTCAACTCAGGCAGCATCTTCAATTTGGGAGTTACCTCGGTAGTCTACACAGCTACTGATACCTCTGGCTTAGAGGCTGTGTGCACTTTCAATGTTATCGTCCAGACATCAGGTAATAATGATTTTATTGGGAGAGTACTGTGTGGTATATTGGTGATCCCTCTTGACTCCCTTATGAGAGGTCCTGGGTTTGATCCTTACTCGGTTCTGACATCCTTGGGCAAAGTGTTTTACCCACATTTGTCCATCTCGACTCATATATATTAAATGGGTACCTGGCAACGCTGTTCTGATGATAACTGCAGTACCTTAATCAGGAAGAGCAGTATTAAGACTGATGAGGCTACCCTGGGTTACTGCATATATTACTACATGTACGTATTCCCCATTGACAGTTGCTTCAATATCAAACTTGAAATTCATGGGGAAGAGTATTAAACAAATATTTACAAGTTATATTGAGACTGTGTGTAACTTTAGTCCAATAAACTATAGTACTTTGGGGCTCAATATGCAGGAGCTTAAATTGGTATTTCGAGTTCAGAAACTAGATAACTATGTTCCAAATTGTTTTGATTGTTCAATTGAGTCTCTGGTTTTGTAATCATTAGAAGTAAATGCATTTATCTGCTACATGTACATGTTATAACTACTGTAGATCAATGCAATGTTGAAATAAGGTTTCATAACAGTTACGTTTATTGATTTTGAAACTGGTAGTGCAATTGATGTCACAAACCCTTCATGTGATATGCTTTATAGCAGTGTATTTCTATAGAGCTCTTGCCAGATTGTTTATCAAATTAAAGCATATTTAAAGTCAATCACCCATATATGCACTTTAGTGCATGTACATGTTCTTTAATTTCTTAAAGCTACAGTATTTCAAAAGGAAAGTAAAGTAATGAGCCTGATCGGTTAAGAGTGAGCATTGGGGTGAAAATTTAATTTTCAGATTTTTATGATGAAATCACTTTCAGGGTTTTCACTAATATCTAAAGTTACTAAAATTCACGTTTGTTTAATTGAAAAGGTCGGGAAAGTCGTTGGATTGGCCCATTTTTCAACAGGGGTGATGAACACTAATGTCACGGACGGACATTTTCTAGAGAGATTGATTTGGTCCTAGTTTAACACTCTCTAAACTTTCTTGGGATTTGTTAGCAAATAATTATAGATCAAACACCATTCCATTGAAAACCAAAAAATATTTGAAAATATTTGTACAGAAATGGTTGTGCCGCATGGTCATTCACATCTTGATACAAATTTGTCCGTCCGTGACAGAAAAAATTTGTAAAAGTTTTTTTTTCCATTGGTGGGGCAAAAATGAAAACAAAAACCATGCTGAGCTATCTCACTAGCTAGAGACCTATACCATGTATGAATAAAATCTTGATCAATTAAATATACATATACTAAAAACGAATTTGAAAATTGTCACGGACGGACACTAATTTTGTCACGGACGGACACTGCAATATACTGAAATGGTAAATGCTGTGAGATTTCAAATTCAATGAATTGTTTTATTGTTTATTGGTTCATGGAACATATTTCATCCAAAATATCACATACAGTGAAACCTGTCTATAAAGACCACTCAAGACAGACAAGAAAAGCTGTCTTTACAAGCAGGTGGTCTTTACGTACATGTACAGGTTCCTTTAATACATGATTTAATGAGAAACAGTTTTAAAGGAAACAAAAATTGTGGTCTATATAGACAGGTAGTCTTTCTATACAGGTGGTCACTAAAGCAGGTTGGACTGTATATGGTACTGTGATCCCCTATATCAATGCAAAAATTACCCCCCACCCCACCCCAATTTTTTTCTTTTTCAAGCTAATAAATGTCATAAAAACCTAATGATTTTGCTATGGCTCTAATGGGAGCCAGCCTGCATTGTCAGTCTGCAAAAGACATCCATTACAGGTGTTTACAGAAGATGAATACTTATTTCCTTACTTATTTATTAATATCATTACTGCTATTATTGTATATTTTTGGTCATCAGCAACGTGTAAAAGTTTTAGATTCAACATTAATACTGAAGCTTGATCAATATTCAAATTGAATTACAAGTTGTCTTTGAAAATTATAAACATTGGAGTTCAGATGTGTATTAGACCGTAAGAGCCATGTTTGGACTCTATTTTGTAAGAATGTTTTGAATTAGTTGTAACATTTGAGACAGATAGCAATTCTTTGTAGTTCAGGATCACACACAGTTAACAATTTTTTTAAAATGATGTAATCACATAACATAAGAAGAAACCTTTTTAGACAATATATAATTTCAAATGCTCATAATTGAATTGGTTGCATCAACCCTGGAACAGTTTTTTTATGGGGAAGGGGGTCAGAAAGTTATAATATATGACTTACACTAGTCGTGTTGGGCAATCCCTCAACTAACATGACATAATTAGGCTCTATATGGGCTTTACACACTCAGCTGTTGCCATTAGGGCCTTTGTCCAGGAAGCTAACATTGTTTTTAAAGTGATAGAGACATTACTGAAAAAGTAAACTATGGTATGAGAAAGATTTAGACAATGATTTGCATTTCACGATTTGGTTTTCACCCTCTTAGAACTTTTGAAAAATATGAGATGTTATAAAGAGTACTGGTATGTGATGTTGTAAGCGAAATGAGAAATTTTACTTCCTATATTGATAATGACCAATCACACATAATCCTATTTCTACATTACCTCTATGTTTGAAACAAAATATATGACTTTGAGCTGTAAAGTAAATTAAAATACTAAATACTGATGTTTGATTTCAGTCCACCTACATGACTGTAATGTAAAGGGTTATATTTTGAAAGCTTACATCACATTCTTCTCAACATGTTCATTTTGGTCTGTAGCATATATTGTACATGTACAGTTGTACACTACATGAGTATGCACTTGTACATTGTGTATGTACACTACAATACAGGCATCCACTTTTGACATAGATTCCACTTAAGAACTAAGTTTTTCAAGCTAAGTTTTGCTTAATAGTGGAATAAAATCAATTTTAAACAAAAAGTAGAAAGCACGAAGTACGTATGCACGATTTTAGATAGGAAAACATGCAGTTTTTAAAGTGAATGTCCGTCCGTGACGCCCAAAATGTCCGTCCGTGACGCCCAAATGTCCGTCCGTGACAAAAAGTTTTCGGACCTCTAGCAAAAGTTACAGCTTGCTTTAAAATTCTATGTATGTGACAGGGAAGTCAATTTACTTGACTAACATTTGCAGTTAAAAAAATTTGTCAGTGACAGCTTGTTTAGATAGAAAAGACAAAAGATTACCGATAAGTCAAGAAACCCATTTCTATCTTGTCCGTCCGTGACATTGAATATTTAATGGATTCTATTTTTAGTAGGTAACCATGGCAACCAAATTTTATCATCATTTAGCACCTTCAGTGGTACCCTTCACAATGAAACATAAAACAGCTCAACACATCTCATAACTAATTTTTTACAGGCCTTCAAACTTTCAAAATTTGTCAAATGTCCGTCCGTGACTAACCGATCAGGCTCTAATATCAAGTGACATAATCTTTACATATGGATAGATGCACCTTTTGATTTGGTTAACATACCCTTCATTTAGATAAAATTATGTTCTGATTAATCAGACAGCCATTGAAATACACCTGTGGATGATATAGAGGATTTTCTCATTGCTTGTCTATTGCTCTCTCACACACACTTACACACACAAATTCTCTATTCATTGTTTACATCATAATGAAGGAGCTTCTGTAAACCAGCCACCTCAGCTTGTCAATTGTCCGGCATCAGCAACTGAAACTCTAATTCCACCAGCACCCTCAGTTGCTGTTACTTGGATACCACCCACTGCAACCGATGATTCAAGCATACCAACCGTCACACCATCAAGAGCACCAGGCAGTTTGTTTGGTGTTGGTACAACTACTGTTACATACACAGCAACAGATTCAGCTGGACTGACAGATACATGTTCCTTCCCTGTCATAGTTACACAAGGTATGTAAAGCATCAAATCCCACAGTTTTATAATGATTTCAGTCTTTTTAGTGTGAAAGTAAGTAAAACTTGTCATACATGTTCATGTAAGTGTACAAAACTGCAAAATCAGAACTTTCACAAATTTCATGAGCAGACAAGATTTTGTAGTTTCATACTGTGTAATGATTAAATTACTACATTGATATTGTGTGTTCATTATTAATATTTTGTGGAGTTTTCATGTTAGAAAAGTCTTCTGGTTTCATGGTAGTCTGCATAAAAGATGTATTCTCTGTATGTATTCTCTATATGTACATTATAGTGTGAAGTGCATGTATCAAGGTTTTGGTCTTATACTTGCATACAGATAAAATCTGACAGATTGAATGTTTAGTTTTTAAGTACCAAAACAATATCACATGCTTTAGTAAGACTAATTATATTTTGCTCAATTACTAGATCATGTGGGTGTTTATTCACATCCATTCTGTCTACATATGTATATCATAAATTGAATGATAATTTGTATATGTATTTGCAAGTGTTGTTGGATTGAAATTAATCATATTATTCTCTAATTACTGCACTTTCCATTAAAGGCATAAATATTTACTTCCTTCTCTTATAACTTTTTCTTTATTAAAGCACATAGGAATTTTCTGTATTTAGTGATATGTGCTATACAAGCAATGTTAAATTCTATGATGTGTACTTATGCATTTTATTCATATTCAAGGAAATGCTGGCAACCAGCCTCCCCAACTCTTCAATTGCCCACAGGACATAAGTCGTAACTTACCTGCTACTTCGGCTCAGTTGTCTGTGTTCTGGAATGCACCCACGGCAACTGATGATTTTGGTACACCAACCATTACACCTTCAATACAGCCAGGCAGTCCTTTTGGGGCTGGTCCGACCACTGTTACGTACACAGCAAGGGATTCAGTTGGTCTGACAGACACTTGTTCCTTTGTTGTCACAGTTATAGGTAAGACTGTAGACCCTTTGAGATATTCCGTAAGAATTTTTTTCAAATAGAACATTATGCTTGAAGCCTAAGATTTGATGTTATCTGGATTATGTAACAAATGTCCAGTCAAAGAATCATGGCAATGGTGCAAAAAAAATGTAGATGCATTTTGTATGATATAATTTTTATTGTAGAATAATAAGAGGAAAATAATTTGATGTCCATATTACACGGACAATAGCAGTAATATGTTTAACATCTCTATGTGTGTAAACTTGGTGGTAAGTACAACAAGAGTTGAAGCCTCTGTGTTGTTATGGTCAGCCCTGAATAATCTTTCTGTCAGATAACTTTGTTTTTAGAATATACATGTTAATAACAAGAGAAAAATATTAATGAAGTGGAATATCATACAAATGAATGTGAAAATAATTTAGAGACTGGTCAGGAAAAATGAGTAGGTTGATGTATTTACTTGAAAATGAAGTTAAAAGATATAGCAGGAATCATTCTAATTCTTTAATTGATTTCCGAAATTGCTCTGTGACTATTTACTCAATGAAAATTTCATGAATCCCTTTACCACATTCTGTTTGATTGCCAAACACTTTCAATTTATTAGATTAATAGCCTAAATTCATCATGCTGATCAGCTTTGCATGTTTCAGTTCATGTTCATGTTAGTTTCTGAAGTCATCATTTTTCTGATTGAATGTTAAACAGATTCAACGGACCCAGTGTTGACAGGATGTCCCTCTGGGGCTACTGGTACACTTGCCCCTGGACAAACTCTGGTTACTGTAACCTGGAATCCACCTACTCCATCTGACAATTCTGGTGAAACCACACTGACCTCGAACTACAGCCCTCCTGCCTCATTTCCATTTGGAAATACTCAAGTTATATATACTGCAACTGATAGGTCAGGAAATTCTGCCACTTGCACTTTCGCTGTCACAGTCACCTCTCAATCAGCAGGTAGATTTATTGATGGAAAAATGTTGGTTTTTCATGAGTCTGACATTATTTGAAGTGTTGATGAATTAAACTAAGGAATGATGAAAATTGGGTACATGTAAATTTAATGATGAGGATGTTAATGCCATGAACTGCAAAACTAGATACTATAATCACTGCTGTCAGAGAAAGCAAGAAACAAGAATTATTGAAAGAGGATGTGGAATGTGAAGTGAAATGGGATGGTAGAGAACGATAAAAGCTTTTGTCAGCATGAGGTTCATCAAGAGCTACACGTACATGTATATCTATCAATCCTATATTCTCCGTAAGGCAGGGATCCTTGTACAATTAAAACCATATTAAGGCAGCTTAGTAGCTAAACATCGCACTTAAAAACGCGGGAAAGACACATATGACAAAATTATTCAAAATAAAAATTTCATTTTATGGAGGCAGAACCAAAATATTGGAATGTAGAATTAGTATATACCTTTTTGAACACTTTTAAGCAAAACAATATGAAAACTTTTATTCAGATATGTCTGACTTTAATTTTATAAGCACAGACAGAGCTGACAGTTTTTCTCTTTACGTCTTTCTCTTTGCGTCTTTCTGTCTTTATGTGCCACTGCGTTTCGCTTAGCTACCTAGTTATCAGGGTAGTTTGGCTAAATCCGGGGTAATAATTACAGTGTTCAGTGCTTTGCATCCTTAGGAAAAGTAACTTAGAATCTTACTATTAATAGTATTATTTTTAAACACTTTGAAACACTTCGAAAATGGGAAATGTGAGATGCAGGTAGATGTGAAACTTGTTTAAGTGGATAAAATCACCTGTTGTATCGGTACATGGTTCGGTGGAAGAAAAAGTAACAACGTAATGATGATGATAAATATGATTAGCATTTAAATATGGAATTACAAATAATTGATTTTCAGTGATGTTTTATGATACAATGATTTAGAGTGGTAGAAATAAGTTTCTTGGCATGATTTTCATTTTTTTAATGCCTCCGCCCACTGAAGATCACCATCTTTGGTGGGCGGAGGCATAAAAAAAATGAAAGGCATTAAGTTTTCGGGTTGTCCGTCTGTGTGTCCGTCCATCCCTCCTGCTTTCTCGTTCTCGCGATATCTCAAGAACCATTTTAGGTATGAACTTCAAACTTGGTGCTATTATGTATCACCATAGGAAGACAATCTGATTAGATTTTGGGATATGTAGAGTAGGACAAAAGTCAGTTGTCATAGAGGTTAATTTCGTAAATTCCAGGTGTTAGCCTTGTTAACGCTATATCGCAAGAACCCTTTGCGGTATGAACTTCAAACTTGGTACTAGTATGCTCATGATAGTGAGACATACTGATGACAAGGACAAGATAAAGTGATCAGACTTTTGGGTTGTAAGGTCTAAGGTCAAAGAGGTTGATTAACAAGTAATTGAAGGCTTTTTATTCTGGTTATCATAATATTTCAAGAACATTTTGAGCCATAAACTTAACTGAATTTAGGAGGAGGCATATAGAAGATGCAGTCGCATTCATCTTGTTGAAATATGAATTTCGAAAGCTACATAAGCATACATGTATAAGGAGGAGGATTTTCTCTCCTATAAAGCTTTTTCTATTATTTTTTTTTTTCTTAAAGCATATTCCACATGTGAATAATCCATTCTACTTGAGATGAATCCTTTCTAAATTAGGGTTAGGCCTATAACCTTTACATAAAGGCATTGCATACTAAGCACACTTTTTTCTTGACTCCAATTTTTTCACCCAGACACTACTCCTCCAGAAATCACATGTCCTGGCGACCAAACAGTAGCTGCACCAAATGGCCAGACAGTTACATTAACCTGGACTGCACCAAACCCTAATGAGCCAGCTAACGTAGTATCTAACAGGGCTCCTGGCTCCAGTTTTAATGTTGGAAGGTATGCTGTAGTGTACAGTGCCACCGACCCTTCAGGCAATGTTGGACAGTGTTCCTTCTATCTCACTGTGACAGGTATGATCTTGTGCTACTCCAATTGCTGTCTTCTTCTCTCTCTTCCCCCCCCCCCTTATTTTTTTTATAAATTGCCTTGGGGGTTTGTCTCATTGAAGCCTGTACGGCATCCGCGTCCATGAAAATGAGTAAAAAAGGTTGTTTTTTTCACCACCAGACAGGTAACCTGGGTATCAAAAACAGGAAAGAAGAACCAATCCTCAAATAGGGTATACAATACTATGCAAGATCTAAAAAATCAATGTGAAGGATCTAAAAATCAGAAATTTTTCACAGATTTTCCCTGAATAGGGGTATCAAAAACCCTGTCAAAGCCTCTCGACTCAAATCCATGTTTAGGGTGCATTTCAGAATGTCATGGACGCGGATACCGTACAGGCCTCAATGAGACATACCCCCCTGGAATAAATTGAAGATGTACCCAATTACGAACAGTATAATATCCAATATCTAAACACAAAGATTGTAAAAGGAAATTTTTCATTTCCAATTTGACAAAAAGACGAACCCAGGATGAATATTGATATCTCATATTTAGCCAAAATTTCTGAAATAATGAACAAAAATTATATTTAAAAAAAATTATATCGAACTAAGTTATATAGGCATTGACAACTTGATATTTTGGCAATGTCAAACAATAGCAGGGCTGTTAACTTCATACAATCATCTGATCAATTATCATCCTTGATTTTTTATATGTATTGGAATGTTTTTCTAGACTTCCCTGAAATCTGCATTTGACATTTAAATTGTGTTTTGTCATCCATATGTGAACTTATGCAAGTTGTGTGAATGATTTTTCTACACAATAACAAATTTTAAAAATCTGCCTGTGTGTACTTCAGCTTCATATGTTTTTATTTATCATGTATTCAGACTATGATTGTCCCCGCCGAACGAAGTTCGCGAGGGGACTATGAAACGGGCTCCGTTCGTGTGTGCGTGTGTGTGTCCGTCCGTCCTTCCGTCCGTCCGTCCGTCCGTCTGTCCGTGTGTGCTCAAATGTTAGAAAATGCTACTTCTCCGTCATTTCTTGGCCGATTTTGATTCCGATTGTTTTATCTGATAGGGCTGGGTGGGGGCTTCCAAACTTCTACACAGAATTTTGAAATTCATTAATTATGCAAATTTATGCAAATTTATTCAAAATCGACGAAAAATGCTACTTCTCCTCTATTTCACATCGGATTTTGATTCCGATTGCTTTATCTGATAGGGCTGGGTGGGGGCTTCCAAACTTCTACACAGAATTTCGAAATTCATTAATTATGCAAATTTATGCAAATTTATTCAAAATTGACGAAAAATGCTACTTCTCTATTTCACATCGGATTTTGATTCCGATTGTTTTATCTGATAGGGCTGGGTGGGGGCTTCCAAACTTCTACACAGAATTTTGAAATTCATTAATTATGCAAATTTATGCAAATTTATTCAAAATTGACGAAAAATGCTACTTCTCCTCTATTTCACATCGGATTTTGATTCCGATTGTTTTATCTGATAGGGCTGGGTGGGGGCTTCCAAACTTCTACACAGAATTTTGAAATTCCTTATTCATGCAAATTTATGCAAATTTATTCAAAATGGCTGAAGGTTCATAATGTTTTCATGTTTTATATTTCAGTTGTATACATGCATTGTTGGTATTCTCTTCTTTTGCATGCAGTAACATTATTAATTTATTCACTAAAGTTTTTCACTGAAGTTTTAAGGTTCAGGCTAGTTAATTTCCACAGATCTGCACTTCCGGCGGGGACATTTATTACGCATTGCGTAATTTACTCATTCACTTGTTGTAATACATGTACAAAGTCTTGTTCACTGTTGCACTGTTTTCATGTCTCTTTTTGATATGCAGCTAATGATGGAAGGTCAGGTCCTATCGTAAATGAATGCCCACAGCCTGGGACAACAACGGTCTATGAAGCATATAATAGCCCTAATTGCAGTGCTCGATACACAGAACCTTTTTCAAGTCAGGCTGGGGTTTCATCCACAGTTTCTCCTACTAACAGCTCACCACAGAACACCTATGCAGTTGGCAATTATCTAATTGTTTACTCATTCACCAACCCTCAGGGATATCAGACAGACTGCGTTATAAACCTGTCTGTTATTCGTAAGTGTAATTTTTCTTTGTTCCCCATCCTAAAGGCTCATTCAAACAGGAAGTGGTAAACCGCCTCCCCCCCAAAAAAACAAAAAAACATGGAGGTTTTTTAGAGTAATTCGTTTCACATTTCTGTATCCTATAAAAGACAGATATAAAAAGAAAAATTATCCAATAATGTCCACTACTACTACTACTACTAAGTGAGTATGTGTAGGACCTTTGTTGCATCATTCATCCCTAATTGCCATTCATTCATTATGTAAAAAACTATGGCGGTTCTTTTGAGGCAATTTACTGCGGCATTATGTGAACGAGCCTTAAATGTTATTCTGTTGTGAATCTGTGATATCTGTACTGCAAGCTGTTACCAAATTGTAGATGTCACCTTCTGTGTTACTATAGTTTTAAAATGTAGCATTTGAACTCAGTCATTATAAAGATATGCATTTTGATCAAATTGTTTGCGACATTTATGGTGCAGTCACACTTTCACTTTAAAGGTACTTCATCCCTTTTGCAGATTTGCACAAAATTCTGCAAAACTAATTTGCACAGGTTGAGCAGACATCCTGTTGATACTACCTATGTAATATTACTTCTAGGTAAGAAATGAAAATCTTGGTTTTGTCACAGAGGGAGCTATACAGCAATCAACGCAAGTACATGTCCTAGTAACAGTCAAAAAATACTTTTAAAACTGTGAGATTTTTTCTGGTCAAAAAAAATTAAGTGTTACCAAATATTTGTTATTACCTAATACTTAAAAGCAAATTATAATCTTTTTCACATCCGCACAAGTTTTCCAATTATAATTCTTCTGTAATTAATCGCATGCTCACACAACTTCGAAATATAGGGCTGCAAAAGGGATTAAGTACTTTTAAGCCTTGCCTTAAGGACCACATTAGACCATCTTTGTGATTGAGATGAGATTTCATGTAAACTATCCCATGACTACTAAAAAGTGGAAAACCTATTCAAATAACAAAATCCTATTTTAAGAATATTTGTTAAAGAGATGTTCAAAAAATTAACTCCATGAAATTTTGACAACCTTCATCCTTACTACATGTATGTGCAAACTTAGCTTGATGTCATTATCAGTATAATATAAAATGTCTTGTTATACATCTACATTTGGTACTATCAAAGATATTATGTTGTATTGAAGACCACAACAATGAATAAGAACATCATTTTATTCATACGTTTTTTGGTTTGTTTGATTGAATTTTATTTCTGCATTCAGTAACGGGATACAAAGTAATCTAATATTACAGAAAAATATATGAACACTTTTTCAGACATTAACAATGTACTCCTGAACACAAAGAAAATATGCATATGAGAAATTGACATTACAATTAACAGAATGTGCATGCAGAAGATCATCATCATGAGGGACTTGCTTGATGTACAAGTAAAAAAGGGCGATATAGAACTAAAAAATTTGATAAAAGTAGGTCATTATGGTGCAGTGCAAGTGCATTAGCGATGGGGTAAATATGTATTCATGAGTTGTTGTATAGATAAAATAAATAGTGTATAAATACTATAAATTATGTGGTGGATTTTAATATAATGATATTTAGACTGCGCTTTCTAGTCACTTTAATTTGAGGAGCACATATTTAACTGGTGTGGGTAGATTATTTTGCAAGTCAGGGCCATGGTGTCTAATTGAGTTTGCATTATTAATCATTTGGGGTTTGTTAAATAAAAATTCTGAAATACACGTATGGTACATGTATGTATGAATTATACTGTTAAGATGAAATAGATTTTGAAATGAGGAAGGAAGTTGGTTATAAACATATAAACTTCAACTTGAAATATATTTAAATCAGTGACCTTCAATGTTTTTAGCTTATAAAATACAACATGTAGGGGATCAGAATGAGAAAAGTAGGATGTTCCTGTACAAATACGAAGTACCTGCTTTTGTAGGGAAAGAACAGAATTGAGATTGGTAATACCACAGTCAACCCAAACAATATCACAGTATGTTGTATGAGGAAGTACATGAATCACTGTTATACAGTAAAAACAGAGTTGTTTGTGGCAACATAAATTTAAACTTTTGAATGATTTGTACACCTCTAGAAATGCATAATATAATATGATTAATGTGATAATTCCATGTTCAGTTCTTATCACCGGTAACCTATAAGACCTTACAACTGTTCTTTTGTTCAACAGAAATGTTATCAATCTAAATATTGATAGGAGTATTAGCTGCATAGATATTACTGTGTTTGAAATGCATAAATTGGATTTTCTGCATACTGAGAGAAAGCTTATTGCACCATTCTGAAACTTTTAGTAATTCAACAGTTAAAATATTTTCTAATGATTTTTGGTTCTTATGAGAATTAAAAATGTTAGTGTCGTCTGCAAATACTATGAAGGATAAAGATAATGATGTATTAATTATATCGTTGATATACACTAAAAACAAAAGCAGGCCTAAGATAGATCCCTTGGGGACACCACACTTTATAATTGGAAGGGACTGTGAATCAATAGCATTGAATGTTTCGTATTGCTTTCGGCTACTTAAATAAGTTTTAAATCATGAGAGCGCAGACCCACGAATACCACAGGAATAAAGTGTAGAAAATAATATATCCAGATTGAGCGTGTTGAACGCTTTAATAAGGTTTAGAAATATTCCAATAAGATGTTCCTGTTTTGCAGTGGCATCTCTAATTTTGTCATGTATTTGCACTAGAGCGAGATCTGTAGAATGTTTTTTTTTTCTAAAACCATATTGGTTGGGATTTAGTACCTTGTGGAGGTTTAAAAAACTATATAATCTACTATAAACAATTTTCTCTAAGATATTGGATATACTAGGATTATAGAAATGGGACTGTAATTGCAAATTTCATGTGGGTCATCCTTTTTGATAAGTGGTGCTACATACATTGGGCTATTTTTAACAAGTCAGGAAAAATACCTGACTGTTAAAGACTGATTAAATATGTGTGTTAGTGGGTCAGCAATGAAATGAATAATTTTCTTTAATAGTGAAGTACTGATTTTATCATGACCTTGAGATTTCGTAGCATTTAATGATCTAGTAATATTATTTCATTAGAGTTTGTGGGATTTAGAAAGAGAGATACCTGAATCGGTTCTGAAAAGAATTTGGTATAATGAGCATTATTTGGAGTAGCAGTTTTGGCAGCGACTCGAGGAACAAACTTTGAATAATGAATTAAAGCAATCAACAAAGTTATTAGAAAGTGCGATTTTGTTACCATTGAAGATAAGATCATCTTTTGGTAAAGGGTCATCTTTTGTTCACATGATGCATTTTTAAACACTTTTACACAGTAAAGAGAATAAAAGGTTTATATTGTGATTGAATTAGGATGGCTTTAAAGAGAACATTGAGTACCATTCAATTTTTTTCTGCTGCCAAATGGGTTGTTTGACACACATTCTGATGACAATTGCTCTTTGATAAATATCCTACAAGAAAAGAAATTCTCATTTCCACCCTTGTAACAAGCACTTCACCTAACCCTAAACCTAGACCTGACCTAAACCCTAATCGTAACCCTAACCCTATATGATGGGCAAAATAAGTCTGTAATAATTATCTTTGGAGCATATGTAGGAGCATGCCAAATGTTACGCTACACCCTGAAAAGAATGCATCTGATTTTTTACATCTTTTCTTCCTATCCAGAGGGTGCTAATGTTTGCCGATGTCGCCCATGTCCTGGTCTAACAGAGTGCTACTTCAATCCAAGTAATGAGGAATTCTTCTGTCCTAATGCACCATCAGGAAGGAGTAAGAACAACACAAATTTATATCGATATTCACACCTAATTTTTACTTGTCCCAAGAACACTAGATTTTTAAACTCAATCAGAAGTGGGTTTGGGGTCGGGGGGTAAACTGCTTTATAAGGGCATTGTCATAATTTCAATCATTACTTTCATTGTATTCTACCCACTAGAATATATGTATGTACATGTACATGTATTTCTCTTTGCATTGTATCCTAAATACCTTCATATGAAAATAATTGCCAAGCAGGAAATTCTCCAGTAAATGTCTATACTTAAAGGGCATCCAACCTTGTTAATAAGTTGATATTTGTGAAAGCAGAAAAAAAAGAAAAACATGGTGAAAGTTTGAAAGAAATCGGACAAGGAATAAGAAAGTAATGGATGTTTTAAATATGAGATCACTACATCTGTGCCAACCTCAAATTGGCAATTTTATGAGTCGATTGTTACATACTTGCGGACAACTCTCCCATTTGTCGAATTTGTGGTTTTCTGCGAAGCACCTTTACCCTCGGGGCAGTACTCAAAATATATTGGAGATAGCATATTTTATATGTCCTCATGAAAGAAAAAGATCCTACTGAGTAATACATTGTGAAAAAATGACTTTTTAGTCGTTTTGAGTGTTGGAGCAAATGGGTTAGTTGTCCGCAACTATATCATAAAATTCCCATACGTATAGTGATTATAACTTTCTTATTGCTTGTCCAATTTTGTTCAGACTTTCACCAATCTGCTTCTCTGATTTTTCCTCTTTCTTGCCATTAAAGTTGGATTTTCCTTAAGACGATTTTGAAGAGAAGTCTGATGGCTAATGATTTTCATAAAACTGTTGTGACTAGCTAAATAAAATAATTCTGGGAAGGAAAAAAAGCACAGTGGTGATTTGTCCTCCCCTTCCCCTCCCTTTCATATACAAGGATAGGTCTACTTCAAATATTTTATATATTTTGACTACTACTTGCTCTAAGTGATTGAAAATTATCTTGCTATTTGTAAAGAATTCCAGTTTTGATATTTTTTGTTTGTTTGCAGTGTTGAGGCCTTGGGAGACTGATTCTTGGATTTTATAATGATATTGTCATGAAATCATTAGTTATTTACATTTTGGCAATGCATCCTCAAATTGAATTTAATTTTACTGCTATCTTTTCTTGGGGCATATGAGAGCCAATAAAGATTACCATTTCACATTTCCTTTGATATGGATTATCAAGAGCTAAAGTGTAAGATCTTCAGTTTTGAAGTGATATTGGAAGGTACATATTAAATGTTGTAAGACTATTGTAAAATATTGTCAGATGAATAACAGTTGTTTTTTAAGTGGCTAAATGGCATGGTGAGTCAATCTTGAAGTTAGTATGCAATCCTTTGTACAAAAGCTCTGTAAGATTATTTATTAATTTATTCCCTACAGAAAAGAGGCATGCAGATTGGGAAGACTTGGGTAAGTGTAAAAACTTGCATGAATTGTACGGTTAAGTGCAATTAGTGTACATGATCACAGAACTTGGGTTTCCCTTTTTCCCCTATTGTAGGCTGGAAATCTGTCTAAAGCTTTTAGAATAAGATTTGGCACTGAAAGATAAGTGCAAAGTGAACCTGTCAGTATGATCTACTGGATTTTTTATCATGTAGTGGAACACTTACATTAGAAGGACAGGTTGCAAGAAGGATACACTGTAGTTTTCATCTTACCTGTCTATGATACAAGCTAAAGCACATCAAACTTTGCTGATGAAGAATCCTATAACAGTCTTTTTAATGATAGCCAGATATACATGTATACTGTACCCAGTAAAAAAAAGTTGTCCTAATATAATAATAATAATAATAATAATAATCTTTTAAAGTCCACTCCAAATTTTATTAAGTTAAACCGAAATGGAAATTCTTTTTGCCCAATTGATCGTGAGCCCGGCAGCCACTGAGCAGCGCCAGATCGACGTTGCTCTATCCCTCATTGTTGAACGCCAAACAAGGTAGCAGCAACTCCCATCTTTTAACGTCTTTTGGTATGACGCGGCCAGGGTTCGAACCCACGACCTCCCGGTTGTGAGGCGGACGCTCTACTGACTGAGCCAACACAACAACCTTATATCAACATTCTTGTCCATCAATTTAGAATCAGTCCACTTATTGTCCCCGCCGAACGAAGTTCGCGAGGGGACTATGAAACGGGCTCCGTACGTGTGTGCGTGTGTGTGTGTGTGTGTGCGTGTGTGTGTGTGTGTGTGTGTCCGTCCGTCCGTCCGTCCGTCCGTCCGTCTGTCCGTGTGTGCTCAAATGTTAGAAAATGCTACTTCTCCTCTATTTCACATCGGATTTTGATTCCGATTGTTTTATCTGATAGGGCTGGGTGGGGGCTTCCAAACTTCTACACAGAATTTTGAAATTCATTAATTATGCAAATTTATGCAAATTTATTCAAAATTGACGAAAAATGCTACTTCTCCTCTATTTCACATCGGATTTTGATTCCGATTGTTTTATCTGATAAGGCTGGGTGGGGGCTTCCAAATTTCTACACAGAATTTTGAAATTCATTAATTATGCAAATTTATGCAAATTTATTCAAAATTGACGAAAAATGCTACTTCTCCTCTATTTCACATCGGATTTTTATTCCGATTGTTTTATCTGATAGGGCTGGGTGGGGGCTTCCAAACTTCTACACAGAATTTTGAAATTCATTTTATTCATGCAAATTTATGCAAATTTATTCAAAATGGCTGAAGGTTCATAATGTTTTCATGTTTTATATTTCAGTTGTATACATGCATTGTTGGTATTCTCTTCTTTTGCATGCAGTAACATTATTATTTTATTCACTAAAGTTTTTCACTGAAGTTTTAAGGTTCAGGCTAGTTAATTTCCACAGATCTGCACTTCCGGCGGGGACATTTATTACGCATTGCGTAATTTACTCATTCACTTGTTTTCTAAGTAGGGATCATTTCACTGCCATGTTTACAATTAAGGAACAGCTCACCTAAAGAGGACTAGGGTTCACATTCATAAAATCTAAGCCCAGTATGGTTTCACGATTATTGATTGCACCCTGGTACCATCATTAATGTTCATATTCACAGCGAATTGGGAAAGTGTAGTGGTCTTTGAAGCTCAGATTAAAGGTAACAAATAGTTTTGGGAAGCCCTCAGAAACTTTTCGTGAGATTTCTTTAATTTTACTTGATAAATAGCAGGGTACTAACATAACTAAGATGCTGTTAAGTTTTTTCCTCCTCAAGTGAAATATTTATCGAATGAGAGGTGAAAAGTAATAAAAATCCCTGGCCCAAAAAAGAGGGGATGTAAATTCAAACAACGGCCACACACACTACTCACATGAGGATTGCTGTGTGTATAGAATACGCTACGCATAGTGCGAAGCGCTGGGTTTATTATGCGGGGAACCTTCGGGTGGATATTGTCTTAGCGTGAGGCAGTGAAAAGCCGTTACCAAGCGTTTCTTACAGATATTTACACTAAAATTTGTTAGAAATCGTGAATGGAATGTTAAATAATCTTGTACATGTGTCTTATGATAAAAGGAGAATAGTATGTGACTATGTTAGATAAGTTTCTTGCCAGTATGATTTTTGCTACCAAGACTGTCTATGAGCTTTAAGGCCATTCATGTAGTTTCCCCTTTAAAAAGCACATTGACAGAATCATTGACAAAAACATTCTTGTAGATAACAATGATGGGACAATGGAAAGCTTAGAAATGATCCCCCTGACAGGGAATGCACAAAAAAGATGGAATTATATCATTAAGAACAGAAAGGAAGAAAAGAAGAGCAGACATTTACAACAATATAATCCAGAGCTCTGTTATTTACATCTTATTTCCTTCAGTTGATGATGCTCTTGAGTTCACCTGTGCCTGTGAAAATGGTGGAAGCTGTGTAGAAACACCTGAGGGAGATGTAATGTGCGAATGCCAACCAGGATACTCTGGAATCCTCTGTCAACATGGTAAGAGTGCCGAATCATTCGCATGAAAGATAGAACATTCATACTGTGTAGCAATCAGCCATTTGTACATTCTTGAAATATTCTTTTTAAATGAGCATAAAACAGTAATTTACTGACAATAATATCATTTACTGATTGAAATAAACTGGGAACAGTTAGTCTGTACAAAAAAATATAGAATTTTGACCATAAATTTTAATATTAATGAATAAATCTAAATATATTATTAAATCAGGAAATTCTTTTTTTTTTAATTCTATAGAGACGTGTTTTTTTTTGTTTTTTTTGTTCCATATTCATTCAGTGCAATATTTTTGAAAGTGTTGGAATAATTGTTTGCTACTCTGTAAAAGTGATGTTTGTTCATGGTTTTGCTATCTTCCTGAAATGTAACTTTTTGAGTATTTTGAGGAATAACATGTTGAAGGACATCTTGGAAGGGATGATGAATGTAGACAAAATCATGGATGTTGGTTTTGTTTAATGCTGCATTCAAGTGTACAAACATATTTTTCTATGCATTTTCTACCTTTTTGAATATATATAGAACAAATTTCCATTGATTATTATGGATGATAAAAGCAATGGATTGAATTGAGTAATGTTTGAAAAAGAAAAGTTTGATTTTTATCTTGAAATTCAGAATGGGTACATGCATTGTGAAATAAGCAATGTAAAAAATAGTGCTGTAATGGAAAACTTGTGTCATGAAATGTTATTTTTGATACATGTTTTTAAACTTGGTGGCACCATAGGATTAAAATCATAGCGTATTGAGAGAATTAGTTGTGACACACATATGCGAGTGCATCCTAAATTTGATCAAATCAACACTAATGTATACCATGGAAACCTTTCGGAAAGTCCAAAATTGATGAATCTAATTTTTAGAACGTATTTGAGACAATCTAGTTACTGAAAAACTAAAATATGAAAGATGTTTTGACATAGAAAATGCATACTAGTACAGTAGATTCAAAGTCATGGAGGAAACTATTTGAGGCTCCATGAAATGACTGACTTATCAGGAGCAACTCTACGGTGATGTAATTATATCTCTCAACTAGCTACAACACGTATGGTTAACCTGTTGACTACTGAATTCCTTAATTCCCATTTGCTTAATATATGTACTGACCATACGGTTCCCTTAGGCAATGGGTTAAAACATGCCTTTCATGTTTTACCCTCTCCAGATGATACTATAAAAGCCGACATTCCAGCTATGTTGCTTGGTAGAGATCCCTGCTCTTCATACCCTTGTCTTCACAATGGTACCTGTATGGTAGAAGACCATGAACAGTACTTGTGTTTCTGCCCCCCAGACTGGACTGGACAAGACTGCGAGATGTGTAAGTACTGAAATTATTGCCGGTTTGTACAGTTATTTACCTTTTAGCACATTGAATACTAAGCCGACGATTATCTCAAGCTTTGGTACATTGGAAAGTGCTCTTTGCAGTTATCTTGAATCATATTCATCAGGTGAAACTGGGTCCTCTTGGATAAAAAAAAGCTATGATTAAACGCACCTTGATTTTCAACTAGTCAGGACTGCATGTTTGGGATTTGTATTGAATTTTTTTAGTTGCAGCTGAACGCAACTTTTCATGTAAGAGGGCCCAGAGCCTAGGGCTCTAGGCAATGACTCACAAAACTGTCAAAATTACAAATTCACCAACATTCCATTGGAGCATGTGTTAAAGGTAACAGATAGTTTTGGGAAGCCCTCAAAAACTTTTCGTGAGATTTCTTTTATTGTACTTAATAAACAGCAGGGTACTAACATAACTAAGATGCTGTGAAGTTTTTTCCTCCTCAAGTGAAATATTTATCGAATGAGAGGTGAAAGTCATTAAAAATCCCTGGCCCAAAAAAGAGGGGATGTAAATTCAAACAATGGCCACACACACACTACTTACGGTACATGAGGATTGTTGTGTGTGGTGTGTGTAGAATACGCTACACATAGTGCGAAGCGCTGTGTTTATTGTGCGGGGAACCTTCAGGTGGATATGGTCTTAGCGTGAGGCAGTGAAAAGCCGTTACCAAGCGTTTCTTACAGATATTTGCACTAAAATTTGTTCGAAATCGTGAATGGAATGTTAAATAATCTCGTACATGTGTCTTATGATAACATAGTATGTGACTATTTCAGATAAGTTTCTTGCCAGTATGATTTTTGCTACCGAGACTGTCTGTGAGCTTTAAGTTTATAACAAGCATTTCAGATATTCAGATTCAGATTCAGATTCAGATTAATCTTTATTGTTCTATATGATTCAGCACATAGAAATTTAGTTTCCATTGGCTTGTTACAATACAGTACAGAGTACAATACAATAAACACATCATAATATAACAAACAGCAGTACTAAAAGACAATGACTGAAGGGAAACGAATAACATAAACCTTTTACAATGTATATATGTATGTGTCCATAAGATATGATGTTGGCAAACTTGTTATGTTGACTATTGGTGGTTTTTTCCTTTACATTTGATTTCAAGCAGCAGGAAATATTGGGTATTAAGCTCAATCATATGTAAGGTTTGATTAATATATAGGTAGTTTGGATAATGGAACGGAATGAAAGTAGTACTGAATGATAATGGTACTGACAATATTTAGAAGAATAAGGTTTATCTTTTACTGTGATCCAAGATAAAATGGCCTCAGGTAATTTGTCCAGTGAAGTCAAGTAATATAAAATATTTGAAAGAGATAGCCCCCCCCCCCCAAATGGCATACTGTAAAACCTGAAACTTTTGTGACATAAAATTTTCATAAATTGTTAATGACAGTCAATTTTGCAGCAAAAAACTTTCGTGAATTTCAATAATTTTATGTTGTTTCAATTGTGATATGATTAATTTGTGGCATGAAACCTTCGCGAATGGTCAAAATTCGCGAAAGTTTCATGCACACAAAAATTCCTGGTTTTACAGTAACCCCTTTTCCACACTCACCCATGACTTCCTTTATATATGTATATACATATATACTCTCAATCCCTATTTTCCAGGAGAAATATGTTTCTTTCATATTCTTATTTATTATTCTTTCTTTCTGCAGACTTAGAGGTACACCATGACAAGGGAGGACATCATGACTTGGAAAGAGTAGGAGACAGGACTGGTTTCAGGAACTGGCCTACCTTAGCAGCGATGAGCCTGCTAGTGATAGTCATCTTAATCCTCTCCATCACTATCTGTAGGATCATACCCCATATGTCTGGTAGGACCAAGACCCGCCCAGACGAAGTAGCATTTGTCAACTAAAAATATACAAACTTGGTTGCTTGCTCTTAGTTTTACACTTCTGATATATGTGAGGTTATCATTGCATGATTTATACTTATTCCAGCATTTTGCATTTGAACACAAGTTAAGTCACACAGCAAGTATCCCTTTGTGTAGAGTAGAAAGTACATGTAGTCTGAAATTGTTCGTTGTTGATGTTGATACACATGCTCATATGAGCAAATAAGAGTCATCTTTAATAAGAATGTAATGTCTATCACCACTACAATAACCATCATCAAAGAAGACCAATAGAATTACGAGTTCTTTTAAATAGATATGTGTCTTAATTTGTCATGAATTTAACTTTTAAAAAACATGTATATATGAAATGTACATCAATGCTCTTTTTTACCAGGAATAACATTTAACAGAATACATCAATGGCTTGATGCCAAAAATGCATCTATATCAGTCTTCTATTGCACAGTATGATATGCATATGGGCTATACTTGTTATCTTGTATTAGGAAGAAATGTCAAGTTGGAGCTCTATCATTTTGTAATAATTTATTATATCCTTAATTTATAATAAGAATAGTGGTGGACTCAAAATAACAAATATACTGGTATACCTGTGGTATTCCTGCTGCTATAATAACTGTTAAATATATAATCCTTTAAAATTAACAGAACAACAAAATAATCAACCCCCATTTTCCTGATATTTATTACAATATTGTTTGCTATGACATATACAGTGTATATCTATGTTACAAGCAATGCCAATCATTTCTCTTATCCTGGCTATTAGCTATTGTTTTTTACAATGGGAACAAAATCACTTTATTAGTAGTGCCATTTCCTTTTATATATATTTTCTTATTGTTTTATTGCCATGTTAGATATTGTGATTCTCTATTTTAATGCCTAATCAGTTACTGGCAATTATGTAGATATAAATAAAAATTGTGAATGGACTTTGTAAATATGCTTTTCAAAGTTTTGTCTTTTTTAGTCGCAGATGCATTAGACTTTACTGTAAACATTGCTGGTCTCCATGCTATGGAGCAAAATTGAATTATTTTGAGATATTTGAAAAATGTAATTTTTTTATTTTTATTTGTTGATTGTAATTGTGATTTAATGCAGCAAAAGTGGAAGCAGAGTTTGTAGAAGTTCAAGTTCACTAGACAAAACATGTTTTATTCTGTACTAGTAGTCTTTCATAAGGGTTGTTCTTTCCATCTTCTATCAGTTATGCGTTTAGTATAATTATTCTTTCAGTACTGATAGAAGTATTCTCCATTTTAGAAGGTGATTTTATATTTAAATATTATTTGTATTTATATATAGTATTTCAGGAAGACAATTGAGAATTGCTGTGCACTATGTTTCACAAGAAGGGATGTAAGAATTACTTTTTTAAATTGCAACTCATGTTCCCTTTTAGCCAAATTGTGTACTTGTAGCTTACTGGTTTATTTGGAAGATTATTATTCATGATTTAAAATTTTTCTAAATTTTGTTGAAAACGTTAATAATATGTGTAACCCTATAAAAGGTTATGGTAAGACTAATCATTCTTTCATAATTTTATGCAAATTATTTTCTGAAATTACACGGACAATCACCATTATCCGTTTTTGTCTTTAGATTTTATCAGATTCATTTGGATTAAATACTGTTGTGATGGAGAATACATTTATACCTATCTTTTTTATTGGTTTCTAATAAAGCAATGCCGCTTTGAAAGCGATTTC
Source organism: Heliocidaris tuberculata (assembly GCA_025618425.1). NCBI lineage: Eukaryota > Metazoa > Echinodermata > Echinoidea > Camarodonta > Echinometridae > Heliocidaris > Heliocidaris tuberculata. The sequence goes on along the minus strand of CM046845.1, from coordinate 17,745,432 downwards.
TGTGTGTCCTTTTGTTCCTTTATTTATGTCCGAACGTATGAACTACCTCCCCATGACACTTTTCATTGACACAAAATATTATATGCGTTTGTTATTGTTGGGGGTCTTTTTTTTTTTTTTTTTTTTTTTTTTTTTTTGGGGGGGGGGTTTTAAGTGAGCATGACTGGAGTGCAGATTCAAGGGCATGGGAAGCATTTGTCCTCTCCCCCCCCTTCACCCTAGATTTTAAGACCTTTATTTTTTGCCTTTCCAAGAGTTTAAAGGCAATTATGTCTTTAAAATTGTGATAACCTTTTAGACTTGTCAATCATTTTAGACAAGCAGAAATGCAACATAGCATGAATTTGCTTATACAGTAGTGACATATTACTGCAACCTACAATCATTTAAAGTCGGCCTGAATGAAAGCATAAGAAATCTGACATACAATTCAAGAAAGTTCGAGATATATCAGGCAAGGAACAAGAAAGTTGTGTAATTTGGAAAGGTGAGTTTACTCATGATATTGTTCTATTGTGTCATGATATGTAGTGTCATCTATGCATATTTGTGAGGTGTCTTCAGAGATTTTAACATTTAAAAGTATCAAGTTTCCCCCCCCCCCCCAAAAAAAAAAAAAAAAAAAAATTATGTTATCTCAAACGTTCACCTCCCTGTTCAGATTAATTTCTGATTCTACCCAAATCAGTTTAACAACATGGTAGATTCCTTTTTTTTTTTTAATGGATCAAATATGAAGCCGGCCCCTCTATAGCGACAAGGATCTTAAAAAGAAAAACGTAATTCACAGACATAATGAAAGAAAGAATGAAAAGTCTGCGTCGTTGTGACGTTTCCAGAGGGAAGCATTATCTAATACTCCAGAAGGGATGATACATATCTTTCAAAGATGTGATGCAGGTAAGACATATTACTTTCGTAAAAGGCATAATCATGAATTGAAGTGAATAAAAAGAAGCATACATTTGAGCAGTTTTGGAGAGGTACGCATATCAATATTGCTTTTTTTAAAAGGTAATTTAATGAAATAACAATCACACATGAGGGATACTTGAAACACAGGTGCGTGTAATTCCCCTTATATTAACCGAAGAAATGTGGCATAGTGAGGATTTAATCTGTTTGATTTAGAAGCCTAATACATTTTAGTTGCGTCTCAAAAATACAGTGCCAATCAAGCTGACAGACTTCTTATTCTCAAAATCCAAATCAAACTTATATTTCAAAGATAAAAACACTAAATTTATACAGAAGGCAATAGGGCCGTAAGCTAAAGACTTTTCGCTTAACTTACTCTCGAGTAGCTAACAAGTCCATTACCAGCCAGTGGCGTCTCTTGTGGGGGTATCACACCCCCCCCCCCCCCCCCCACTCAAAATTGCTGTCGGCAAATGTGCCACCTCTATGTCGGCAAAAAGAAATGAGGGGGAAAGGGGAGAGGGAAGAGGAAAGAGAAAAGGAACAGGAACAAATAAAAGAGGAAGAAAAAAGAAAAGTGAAAGGAAAATAAAACAAAAGCAGAAAGAAACGAAGGAAAGGAGAAGGGAAGGAAAGAAAAAAAAAATGGCCAAAAAAAGCCTCCCCACTCGGCAATGGGCTGCAGCCGCCCGAGGATTTTTAAACTTCTAATATTCGGGCAACCACTAACCACTACTTCATATTCGGGGAGCGAGGTCCCTAGATAATTATATAACTTCTGTATGTAACTTCTGTACATTTCCACTACGAAAAGCTTTTTAAAAATTGATATTCGAGCAAAAGGCGTCCGCCACCCCCCCCCCCCCCCCCCCCCTCGCGGAAATGACCAGTATGATTAAGATCACTATATCAGCGATTTTCTTTTATTTTTATTGGTGGGGGGAGATTAGGGTGCAGGAATTTTGTCGGCAAAAAGCCTCCCCACTCGGTAATGGGCTGCAGCCCCCACCCCCCCCCCCCCCCCCCATCCCCGCCCGAGGATTTTTAAACTTCTGATATTCGGGTAACCACTAACCACTACTTCATACTCGGGCAGCGAGGTTCCTAGATAATTGTATAACTTCTGTATATAACTTCTGTACATTTCCACTACGAAAAGCTTTTTAAATATTGATATTCGGGCAAAAGGCGTCCGCCACCCCCCCCCCCCCCCCCCCCACCCCTTGCGGAAATGGCCCGTATGATTAAGATCTCTATATCAGCGATTTTCTTTTATTTATATTGGTGGGGGAGATTAGGGTGCAGCATTTTTGTCGGCAAATTTAGGTGTCACCCCCCCCCCCCCCACCGCCATTCAAAATGTTTTAGCGACGCCCCTGTTACCAGCCACTCATGTCCAGGAATACGGTAATACATCCCCGATTACTGAAAGGCAGTAAGTCATGATTAATGGAAATACTATGATGTATTGATAAAAAAGAGGCTTATTAGAAATGTATTTTGGGGGGAGGGGAATATATAAGTCTTTTGCACCAAGTTATTGTCGCCCCCCCCCCCCCCCCGACTGAAGGCTTGTTTTTAATCAGTCATTTTTTTATTCAAAGGCAAGGCAATATGTTTGTCTTTAGGCATGATATCAGGTAACAATTGAAAGTGAAATATTAAAACTGATATGGATGAGTAAAATACTATAACTAGAGAAAGCTTTCTTGAAGGTTCTTTCATGTCTTGCCATGGGATGATGTTATCAGTTGGTAGTTGTCGACTTGTCGTTGTCAGCAAAGCTGGCTAGGACCTTCCCAGTGGATATTGATTGCATTCATCTAGGTTTTAAATCTTCAAACTGATCAGGTTGGGATTTAGGAAATATTTTATTCCTGTTTTAGGGACTGATTACTGAATGTCAAGACAGGTAAGACATTGAATGATAAATGTCACATACGAAACCTTTTGTGTTATCACAGATCAGCGGTAGTGGATACTGAACTAATACACATCTACTAAGTCACGTAAGGGTGAAGAAAATGGATTCTAATAAAAGTAGAGATGGTAGAATTACTATATATATATAAATGGATAATATTGTAGGACGTGCATTTGCATAACCTTATTTTAAAGATTGATGAAGATATGAGTCATGTGAAAGAAAATGATGTGCTGTACTGGATTCTGCGTGAAAGTTCACTTCTTTGAGTTGGACATTTAAAATATGAATTATTTGAGTTTCCATTTTTTTTTTTTTTTTTTTTTTGTATTCCGCATAATCATCCGTTGTTCGATGAAGCTTGAACTTTGAGTAGATATATTTGGCGCACTATTGAATTGTGTTTGAGTCTGTGCTAGTTCGATTGCACAACAATACAAACCTTTTCAAAGTAGTGCTTTGACGTCAGTGTTTTTGTCTGAAATATGTTTTCATAGTCTGAACTATTGACAGAAGTAGTACCTCAAACAAAAAATTGATTTTCTCATTGACACTGGTATTCAGGTCACTGCCAACTTGACCAACACCCGCCAACTTTCTGCCTGTTCTTTTTAAGTTAGGGAAAGGCCATCCTAGATTCACTTTTCGGAAGGATTCTGCGGAAGGCAACATGGGGCGAGCAGGTTTTCTGGTTGGCATTGCGCTACTTTTTGTAGCTGCAACTTACGTTCAAGCGCAAGGTAAGTCTGTTGATTGTTTTATGAATTCATGTGTCCAGCACTATGCTTTATTGGTGAAAGCTCTTGATTCTTATAAGATAGGTCCTGGGTTCGATCCTTGCTCGGTGCTAACATCCTTGGGTACGGTGTTAATACCAGATTTTGTTCCTCTCGACCCAGGTGTATTGATTTGGTACCTGGCAATGATATGTTGATAATAATTGCAGGGCCTTCAGGAAGAGCAATATCGATAGCCTACTGATGAGGCTGCCCTGGGGAAAGAAGTCCATATTATTATTATTATTATTATCATTAGAAAAGAAAAATGCTGTGAATCACTAGACCTATATGAATTAATAGAGTTCACCATTTCGATGAGCTCCTAATATAGAATAAAGGCCTGTAAACATTCAAAGGAAAACATTTTTTGAAGCCTTGGTAAACAGATCAATGATGCATAAAGAGGCAGTTTCCCAACTCAAGCGGCTATAGTAACAAGGTGGACTTTCTAGTTTATGTACTTCTGTATTTGAGAGTAAATGACTTTACATTATAAAGAGCATGTATGTCTAATATAAGTATAAAATAATAATTTTTTCATGAGACATAAATGGATTTAAACATAATGGACGCATTACAATTGCTTTACAATTTGATCAATAGTATAATAGATATTTAACTTGCGTAAATTGGTGAGGACTGAGGAGTGTATATTATCTTATTTGTTGCGATTTTGAGTCATTTTTATAATTTCTTGTTTCTCACTTCATAGATAAATGAACATAAATTATCAAGTTACTAATGATTTATTTATACAACTTAATTACTATTATTTAAAGAAAAAAAAATTATATAATTTGTACATACGGTAGACAGAACATAGCTCAAACGAATCTAAGATAAAAATTATAACACGAGGTATAATTTAACAAGTGCATCTGCGCTTTTGTTTTTTATTATCATTATTATCATAATTTTTATTATAAGAGGCCAATATTCTCGAAAGTTAAGCCTGGCTTAAAGGGATTTGGTAACTTTGTGGGGGCTTGATTTAATAAATTGTTGAATTTTGATATCTGTCTTGTATAATGATGTTCAGAAGAATAAATAAATAGCCAGGCATAGAAAGGTTTTCAAATATATAATGCTATTATTAAGATATCTATGACTGAATACACCCATTTACGAAAGCGTATGGACATACGCTTTAGTCTATGGCATGCCATATGGCATGCCATACACTGAGTCTATGGGGGGAAATGAGTCTGGCATTTCCGGTCACTTGCATGTGTTTACTTTTGTGAAGCACATGATGATTTTGATTATTTTTTTTTTTTTACTGGGCTTCATTTTTTACACCATATTACATACACTGATAGCATGTAAGGCCAGGTAGCTCAGATTTTATCAAGCCTCTACAAAGTTACCAAATCACTTTAACGTAGGCCGCTGCTTTATGGAAGGCCATTTGTCAACCCCTAAGTCCGGTATAAATTACTATATTTATGCAACAAAATAAAGAAACAAAATTGTTTTTTTGCATGAAATGAGCATCAGGAAATAACATTTAAAATTGACGTTTTTTATATTTGCATTCTGTCCCAGTACTATGGTGATTAGTAGGATTAAAAGAGGGTGACATTAGGCTCTCCATAATTCGGTAGCCCAAATCTAAACACTTAGGCGGAGGCTTAATAGGCCCCTTTCGAGAATACGGGCCATTATCATTATTATTATTATAATCATTGTTATTATTATGACTATCTTTCATATCTACATTGTACATGAATGATCGTAAGATCATTATTGTATAGTTAATCTAATCGCATAAGGAAACCCTGCATATACACATTTTGTATTTTTTATCATATTGTTTTATGAAGGAATCCAATGATGAGGTTAAAAGAACAAACAATTAATATACACTCATAATCCGGTCCTGGGTTCGATTCGCCGCTCGATGCTTACATCCTTGGGAAAGGTGTTTTGCCCACATTTTGTCTATGGCAATGCTTGGTAATAATAATTGCATGGCCTGCAAGAAGATCAGTATTAATACTGATGTGGCTACCATGAGTAAAGACTCAATTATAACTATTTATCAACAACCCTACATTTCATGTTTTTGGTGGGATTTCTTCTTCTTCTTCTTCTCCTCCTCCTCCTCCTTCTTCATCTTCTTCTTATTCTTCTTATCATTATTATCATTGTTGTTATTATTGTTATTATTATTATCATCATTCCTCTCCCTCTTCTTTTTCTTCTTCTTCTTCTTCTTCTATTCAAAGTATTAAATTATTCCTCTCCAGTTCCTTTTCTCTAGATATTTTACAAACCAACGAAAATATAATAGCATGATTATTATCCAAATGATTGTGATGTAATACGGGGAAGGAGATTTAAAAATCAATGATCATGTGTTGGGTAAGCCTAAATACATATTTTACATATACGACAAAATGTTAATGTCTTACCATACCTCCTGACGTTTCAGATGTCTGCTCATCGAATCCGTGCCAAAATGAAGGAACGTGTGTTGGTGAATCTGGTTCCTACTACTGTTATTGTCGTCCTGGATACGAAGGCCAGCGATGTGAACTTGGTCAGTAATGCTTTGAATTAATCCTCCTATTTTATAGTATTAAATTGAAGTAAAATGAAAATCGCTGCTCCTTCCTAATTTCGGCTCCTTTATAAACAAAAGTTCTCCCAAACTGATGTGTTTATCTTAGATGTCAACTAAATCTTTAGACAATGTTAAAGAGAAACATGAGTAGCCTATCTTACCATGGGCTTAGCATTAACTGAATTCTAAAATGAAGGTTGCTGCTCCTTTATAATTTCGGCTCCTATCAGTTGGTTCTCCAACGTCTGCATTGCTTACATAAACTGTCAAACAAAAGGAAGTCTTTGTAATATGTTGAAAAAAAAGAGAAAAACTTGAACCTACTGCTTCGTATTAGCCTTCATCTGATATCATAGGATAGGGAATTAATGTGGATTAACTATGCATGTATAAACTGCTTTAAAAGGCATATTGCAACTTTCCCGGAACAAAATCAATATCCTCAATTTGGCAGAAAATAACAGACATTTGGATCTCAGGTTATACCCCGCTCCCGGAAAGCCAAGGTCTAGATAACCCAATGATAAGATGACTCAAGTGTGTGCGTGTGTGCGTGTGTGTGTGTGTGTGTGTGGGGGGGGGGGGGGTATGCGAGCTGATGGGCGTGTGTGTTTGTGTGTATGTGTATTGTATTCAAATGAAAACTCGACAGTCAACCCTCAGAGCGTATGCTATTGAGGCTTGCAGTGGATATTTATTCAGCATCTTTTTTGCAAGTTGAGTAATTCGCGTGGAATGAACTAAGCGCAGTTTGCGGAATGATTTTTGCAGTTTTTATGATAGAGAGCGTTATCTTCATTTGTCACGGCGGAATGAAATTGTATACTGTTCTTCTGACTTTACATTTTATATCATAGGCCTATATGATTTCACACAATTCATATTTCATGGAAACATCATTTTAAAACCTGACTTGACTGTAATTTTGCTACTTTTTCATCAGCGATTTTGTATCGTAAGTTGTGCTTTTGGTCATGACCCTGTTCCGAAAGAAAATTGTTTAATTCGAATGGTTTACCAGAGAAATCATTCAGCCGAACGAAATATGTCCAAATGAAGTTGACTCAAAGTCATATTTTTGAGAACGAATTTATTCTAGAAATACAAAATATGAAGGTTTAAACCTGAAATAAACATTCAAATAACTCTGGTGCTTGATAAAGCTTGTTTGTATCGGGACGCAGTTGCTCTCCAAAGAAGCCAGGACGTTATTCTGAAAACTCTTGTATTTCTAATACTGTTGTATCTTTACTATAAAAAAAAATCTGGCTGAATAATGTCACTTTCCTCTTATATAAATTATTTATTCTGGGGGCAAACGTTGGGGGAGTTGTGAAAACTGCTCCTAATTTACATAATTATGCGCACTGAAAGATAATCATGAGAAAAATGGTATTGTGAAAATTGTTATTTTTTGTTTTATCTTGACTTCCATGTTATTTACAACAAAATTTACAACAGCTCGAATCCTTTTTATATCTCGTGATATCGGCAACATTTCGATAAAGCTCAGCATCAGGCAGTATACTCGTGTAGCAAGAAGAAGGCCTTGTGTGTCTTGAGATCTCACAGAAGAGACATTTATAAAAGGAACTAGACCGGCAAATCCCCGCTACTTCCAATTGTTTTTAATCTATATACGCATGGTTCTTTGTGGTTCCTGACCCTGTTCCGCCTTGTCATGTCATGATTATTACACAAATGGAAAGAAAGACATTTACTCGTTCTACAGATGATAAAATTTTTTGGACGCAATCATTTTAATTTTGAAAATTAATACAGTTCCTCAAGAAAAAATATATCTCTTTTTGCCTATTATATCCAAGCAAGAATATCCAACCTCCAACTCTCGTGAACAGGATATGTATGTGTATTGACCAAACAACTTCACGATCCACTCTTTTAAATGCAACCCAGATCATGCAAAATAAGGTGATCCAAGAGTCAAAATCCAAAAACGGAACTACCCACAATCACGCAATACATATATGCAAGCACCAAACGATCATTCATACGTGCTGAATGAATAGATGCGTGTTGACTGTCGATGTTCATTCCAATTGAAACTGCAGATTTTAACAAGGATTTATTTGTATGTATCCCAACAGAGAAGAACATGACGGCCTGTTGGAATAATTCTTGTGAAGGAAACTCCACGTGCTTCCCTTACAGTGCTACCAATTACATTTGTCTCTGCCCCCTTGGTTTCAGTGGCAAATACTGCCAATACGGTAATAATGACATATCATACACAGTGTCGTAGATCTGTCACCAGATTCGAAAACCTGATATTTCTTCTTCGGTTGAAAATGTTAGGAAGTTTTCTTGCAAATTTGATCCGACCCCCTGATTTATATGGGACTGATCATAGTTACATGTAAAGATGTCAATGGTAAAACCTAAGACAAAAATCATTTCAGATTGATCCATCCTCTTTGAAACGAATACCCACTAGATTTTGTAATACAAAGAAATTTTAAATATCATATACTGTGAAAATTCAGGAAAATGTAAATGGTATTTGGATAGAATATATTGGATATCATATTTGTAAATAATAATTCTATGTCAATATACATGTTAAGAGATGATTTGTGAAGAAATACATGTCTATGGACATAAGTTTTGCATTGAAAAGAAGTGTCGTATTATATAACACCTGCTACAGTTTGCCTATAAAGGCACTTATGAAGGCTACTTTTAACATATAGATCTATCAAAGCATCTAATGAGTTTGAACGTCATTGTCACATAGGAATATATAATCTTTAATTAACATTTTCATTGCCATTCCCTCAATCTAGCTAACATTCCCGACCCATGTTCTGCACAGCCTTGCCTTAACTATGGAGTTTGTGTCAACGATGGAGGTGCCTATCACTGCGAATGCCCTTACCACTATTACGGTGACAATTGTGAACGTAAGTTAACACGATTAATTATCTTTCTGCAAAGAAAACACGAATACTGGGAAAAAATTTACATCCACCATTACAATGCCTTATTACGTAATCCGAATATGATTCCTATGAGAAATGATGAAACAATTGTGCGCACCCGGCCAGGTATAGGGGTACGGTTTGTGGTAGACCGAAAATTCTGTCTCTCGTTCGATCATTAGTTTATTCCTTTCTGAGTGAAATCATCAAATTCGGTCTCAAGAGTATTGTGACGGGCACGGTTAGCCACGCCTGCTGACACGGCTATCTTGTCAGGATGCCCCCGTGCCTGGCCGAGCTCCCCGTCCGTCTGGTCAAAATGTATGACCGCTGCTAATGGCTGCAGTTATCGGCACTCGACAATCATCAACCGTCAGTTACTGCACACCACCATGCCTGCCAGCAATCACTCATCCGTCGATGGCGAGCGATCAGCATTAATAGACCACAGGCTGCAGAGTAAATGCCAGATGAAACCTCGGTGAGATCCATCGGGTCATGATGGGGGTGGATACAGTGTGATGACTAATCTAAAGCACACAATCCTGTCACTTAGGGATGTACTACACTATCTATCCATATAACAAATCAATGACGTAACAGTTAGTAAACTAACACTATCATTGAAACAACATAATCGCTACTGAATTATCAAATGTAACCACTGATTCTCGGCAAGACAACTTTTTAAGGAAATAATCTATCAAAATAGGTCATTACAAAACCCCTATATCATTTGAATATGCGAATTTATGCTAATTTTCCTTCCTGAAGCCCAATCAGTAGGCCTACCGATGCATTGTAATCTCTATTGGTTTGCACGGTGTAACCGATGTGCTGTCACGATCACTTATAAAATATTTAGCCCGGTTCGTTAGAGTATTAACCACTCTTTTTCATGAGTGGTGCCTGTAATTTTGTTCACAACAAAGAAATGACACGGACAATGATTTTTAAGCGGTTTGTCATTGGTTGTCTTGCTTACTCGTTACTCACGAGTGAAAATACTTCAGTCTGCACACGATATTGAGCGGAACACGCTCTGTCAGTGAGTGAGACGGTTGATGAAGGAATATCGGCATGCTCACTCAAAAGAGAGTGCATGCTTTACCACTCAATTTGGAGTGAAAGTTTCTTCACTCTTAATGTGGAGCGGTAAATTCACTCCTTTACATTTAGAGAGCAGGTCAGACGTGGGCAGATGCTTTTCCAATGCAAAACAGACACGATATGTGTATCTTTTCTTCCCATTAAAAAAATGTAATCTTAACTTCTCTGTACGTCTGACCTTTTTTCTGATTTCCTTCAGTATACAACTCAGAGCCATGTACCCCGTATATGTGTCTGAACGGTGGATCCTGCAGCGCGCCAAATGGACAACCATACTGCACATGTCTACCTGGCTATAGTGGGGTTTACTGTGAACAAGGTACAGTCACTCAATTAGTTGTTTTGGAGAGGTATCAAATAATGTGATTTCACCACCTTCTTTCTTGAACTCATGCTTTGCACCGCAGAGAAAAAAGTTCTCTACATGTGACCTTTAAGAAATAGATATAGTAGATATAGTGGTGAATAACATTTTTTTTTTAATTTTCTATTTTTTTTGGTCTAACTTGACATAAGTTTCGGTGACTGGCATGATACTTCAAACTTGCAGACGCAGACAGTTATATCCGTAACTTCTTGAAGTTGTCTGATCGTATATTTTTCTTGATAGGTAACCCCCCCCCCCCCCCCAATAAGTAAATAAATAAATAAATAAATAAATAAATAAATAAAATAAATAAAATAAATAAATAAATCTATCAATCAATCAATCAATCCATCAATCAATCAAAAAAATTTAAAAATACAAAATACAAAAGATATGGCATTGTAGGGGAAGTTTTCGTTGTTACATGTTATTTTTCCCACGGTTCATAATTCTGAAGGTTCGTCTTTCCGAAGGTTCGTTACTCCGGAGGTTGGTAATTTCGAAAATGAAATAGGGTTCATAATTCCTATAATGAAGTAGGGTTTATGATTCCGAAGTTTCATAATTCCGAAAATGTAATAGAACCCTACATCATTTTTAGAATTACGAACCCTATTTCACCCTATTTCATTTTCGGAGTAACAAACCTTCGGAATTACGAACCTTGGGAATTATGGACCATTTAAGTAAAGCAACAGATGTTTGGAATTATGAACCTTCGGAAAAGCGAGTGCCCCCCCCCCCTCGCTTTGCTTAGACATTTTGTAGATTTTATTGGAGATAATTATCTTTTCGAAACTTGCCCCACCCCCCCCCCCCCCCTCTCTCTTTCTTTCTCTACATGAAACACTGCCGCATTGTGAAATATTCTTACACTGGCTTGCTTTAGAGTCAATACTTTCCAAAAGACATTCGTATATAATTATGTAAGAGAGGTACATCTTTATCATATTAAATTGACTATATTGTAGACAAAAGACATGATATTGCTGTCGTTCTTAGTTCCTCACCTTCGCTCCGTCCATATACTAGCTCCCCTGTCTTCATGTACAATGATCTAGGGTTGCGTATTGATAAAAGTCAATATTGATGTCCAATATTTTGTTTGAGAATTCAATCAAAGGCCGTGAAAGTTATGAATTTCTAGCAACAGCCTTATCCATTATAAAATATTGTCACTGGGGTCATAAAGAAAATTGACCCTTTAGAGCATTTGCGGTATGCCGTATCCAACCATCTTAAACTTAACATAATGCTTCTGACTCGTGCTATGAATATCACAGTATTCCAAAAAGGACAGTTTTCAGTGGATTGCAGTGGACCGTTTATGCTATTCAATATATCATGCCTTTTCTCGATAATATTGGAATATATTAATCAAATATTTATGGATAACAGTGGTATATCCGGCATATACGGTGAAGCCGCGTATCCCGTTTAAAGACCCAGAAAAAAAGAAATACAACTCGAGGTGGGTCTACGGCATGCGGAGTTGCCAAAATACCCCCCCCCCCCACACACACACACACACCTACCTATCTCACACCCATTCATGGATGATTCCGCCCTACCCATATCTGACCATGCATGTTTATTAATTTTCTAAATACGCCAGTGTTTACATGATTGCTCTTATCTAGCTACAACGGTACCGTGTTCAAGCAATCCTTGTCTCAATGGTGCAACGTGTATCGAATATGGAAACTCGTACGTTTGCTACTGTAAATATTTGTTCTTCGGGGAGCATTGTGAATGTAAGTTTTCGCCTACACTCTCAAGTATTTCACCTTATATAACATTTTGACACGAGAGTCTAATACAATAGATTTCAAACCTGTGAGTCACTTGTCTCGGTGAAAGAAAACTAGAAAGAAATATCCTTGAAAATTACTTTTTTCTGAGGCATTTTTGAATAATTTCTATGTTACTACAACATCCCGTATTTGATAATTTGATGCAGAGAACCTGCGCAAAAAACAGCCATCTGGATTTACACTCGCCCGTTAACGTTTAGCTTTTTTCTGAAATTGGTAGCTGTACACCTTACCTCTTTATTCGCCATGGACCAAACCACTGGACCGGCACATTGTATGGAGTATATTACTTATATACACTATAATGTGCCAAAAGTAGACTGTGGCCGCCCCATGTTTGTGCTATTGGTCGACCAAAGCCAGCAAAGAGTTAATGTTTAAAACGGGCAGTTTCCTAATGTAGAATAATTTTCTATTTGACTTAAAAGTCGGTAAAATTTTCTTTGCTATCCAATTTTGATATTTTCTGTAGTGTCTGGTCCAGACCCATGTTCATCATATACGTGTCTGAACGAGGGATCCTGCACCGCGCCAAATGGACAACCATACTGCACGTGTCCACCTGGCTATACTGGTGTTTACTGTGAACAAGGTATAGGGTACAATCCAAATGAGGCAGTATGGCTTTATAAGGAAAAAGACAACAGATTAGGAAAAAATACTGCCAAATAATCTTTTATTGGTGACTGCATAGGTGCATATTGAAGATAGTTTTTTTGTTAGGTTTTTTTTTTTTTCCTTTAGAAGCATATTTAAATTTGAAATTAGGTTGACTGGGTTCCATGTTGAATGAGTTTTCGTAATTCATTTATGAATGTTTGCAAGATTCTCTTTATCACTTATTTTGATAATCCACAAAACCTACAAATATGACGATGCATCCAACATAATGTATCATAATTATGTATCAAAGCATTCAGAAATAATTTGGATGTACTCGGGATACCTTTTCTGACTTGCAAATTTTTTATTCATATGCACATCGTGCAGACGATCTGTAACAATAAGCAGTAAGCTAAAGCTCAAAATATGTCTTAAGAAATCTCCCCCACAAAGCTCAATTACACTTGTCTTTACTGTTATTTGTATCCATTCAGTTGCATCCCTTTCATGTGCCAGCGCTCCCTGTCTTAATGGAGGATCATGTGAGAACTATTGGGATTCATATTTTTGTTTATGCCCTGACCTTTTTACCGGCAGCAACTGCGAATGTAAGTATGCATCTTTCCAACTATATCCATTGCATGGGCAGTGAAGATGGGGGATGTTAAAGCATGAGCGCCGGAGTTGTTTTGACAAATTATAGCAGATTATAGCTGATTATAGATAAATCATCGCAGATGGGGATGTCATTATCTGAAGTAAGGTTATAAGTCACATAGAGTGAAAGAAAAACTCCGTGGCCCGTATTCTACTAATTTAGTTGAACCAGACGCGAGGATAAAAAGTCATATTAAACGAAATAATGGAGAATTTATACTTCAGTCTACCTTCCTTTGTTAAATTCGACTTAAGCTCAAACCCAGCGGCGGGTTTAAAATCAAACTTTAAGGTTAAGACATATTAAGCATTGGTGGGCGAGCGCGCGTGTGGGGGTGTGTGTTGTGTGTGTGTGAGTGTGTGTGTGTTACCTCTCGCTTTATTATAAATGATTCTTTTCATACTATCTACCTTACAGAGTTCCCCCATAGTTCTAAAAATAGTCTCGTGAGCACATGATGACTATATTTTCTCGTTCTCTTTCATTTCCAATTTTCTTTCAGTTTCTATACCAGATCCATGTGCATCTTTTAGTTGTCTGAACGGTGGATCCTGCTGCGCGCCAAATGGTGTCCCCTATTGCAACTGTCCACCAGGCATTTATGGGGAACATTGTGAACACGGTACAGGTAACTTTGCTTTCATTCATCTAGACCAATCCGCTCTTCAAACATAATCAAATTAACAATATCATTCTGTCACTACCTTTTTATTTTTTTATTTTTGTTATTGATGTAAAGCGCTGTGAAACAACTTGTAGTTTTTAAGAGCGCTATGGAGATGTAATTATTGTATTGTATTGTATGTTATTACCACTTTCTACAAAACATTTTAAATATTTGGATCGTAGAATTAGTACGGAATACAACCATAAGGTCTGTGGTATCAAGTCAATTTTGTTATCTGACAATGACATACTTTAAGAACTCCAACGTTTTCATGATGTGTTTTAATTATCTTTGAACGCATTGATTAACCACTGCTACTACAGGATGAAGAAAACAAATCCACAAAGTATATCCAATGATGAATCGATTATCTATAATTTCACACCTTTGTAGCTAATCCTGACCCATGCTCGAGTAACCCTTGTTTGAATGGAGCGGTATGTACTCCATACGGGCATTCATACACGTGCACCTGTCCACCCTCCTTCTACGGGAATAACTGTGAACAAGGTAAGGATTTTACTGGAACTGTAGTTAAAAATATGCATGGTGAATACTGAATAGGCATCGAATGTTCTGGTAGATTTTGATGCGTGTCCGGACAACTACCCCCTGGACAACTTCCCCTAGGACAATTACCCCCCCCCCCCGACAACTACCCCCACGACAATTAACCCCCCCCCCCCCCCACGACAACTGTCCGGGGGGGGGCTAAAATTTTGTACTGGGGAGATCGGGTTAATCGTCATTATATCGGGGGGGGGGGGGTCATTTTTTTCCGGGGGGATAATTGTCTGGGAAATACTCTTAATTTCTAAGACCTATAATTTTTAAGTCTGAAGGGCTTTAAAATGACTGTTTTGTCTCCGGATTAAAAATCTCGTAGACTTAAAAATAATTCTTCGGACTTCAAAATAAATCTTAGAAAGTAAGAGAGTATGAAGTCAAGTCGCCAATCGTGGTGTTTTGGAGCTTGGCCCAGCTCGGGTAATATTCAGGAATCTCCGAACTTCTTCGGTAAACGCATGAATTGTGTGTATTTCCATATATGCAGCACGCATTCGACCGAAGAAAGACGAACTGAACAACCCAACTGACAAACTACCCCACCCTCGACGGCAATTTTGTTCGCTGCTCCAAGATTGTTGTTATGCACGCCCTTGCAATAGGAGCAAGCAAATGAAATTGAACGTACATGGATATTGAGCGGTGGCTCCCTTTAAAAGAAAGATGGAAAGGCATTAATCCAGGATAAACTTAATATCTCCTGACTTAAATGCCACAACGGCAGCCTTTGTGTGTAAACGGTATTTAGGAAATTATATTCTGCTGCCAAACACTGCACATGATGTTGTGTATCAAGTTATTTGTCATTGATGCATGTGGAATAGACCTACTAGTATATTGATCTTGCAGAGATATATTAAAATATTTGATAGCGTTTGCCGATGGAAATAAGGAAGGCTACATTATTATTCGTATTATTATCAACTCTCAAAATGTGATTTAAAAAAAGATACCTGTTCACTATTCTTATTTATTTAGGTTACAACCCATGTTCAAGCGCCCCCTGCCAAAATGGAGGAGTGTGTTTTCAAGCGGGCTTTGAAGATTCATACATTTGCATCTGCCCAGAGACATACTATGGCACCAACTGTGAATGTAAGTAGCTAACTTTGCAAACATATTCATTATGGGCTTAAACGTGACATCTAATTGATCTTACGCATCATTGGTCCTCCTAGAGTTTCGGGTAAGGTTGGGAGTTACCTAAGCCCATACCCAAACCACTGACGTCACATACAGTACAGGATGATGGTTGAGTTGGTCTCTGTAGTGCTATATCCCATTGGTCCAATAGATCATTAAGTCTCAGAAGTCTTTTGCATTTTATTCACATTGGTAATTAGGAGCATTCCAGCCAGTCGCCATATTTCAGGCGCAATGCTTCCCCAACCACATTCACGTATTTGAAAGGACGTTCTTAAGTTTTTTACAGACATGTACCCATCACTTTTTAAATTCGCATATATATATATATATATATATATATATATATATATGTATGTATATAGGGGCTGCCTGTCAGTATTTGTAACTGGTGCAGCCGATTACCATTCAACCCGCCTCCGTGGTCTAGTGGTTAAGGCGATTGGCGTACAGTGCCAAAGACCCAGGTTCGACTCCCAACGGAGACAGTTTTTGCAATCCCTGCAGTTATTTCCACAAAAAAGGAAGTCAGTAAGGAGGAACAATGAATTTAGCTACGCAAATTATTTCTCTCATTCAAATCAATTGATTTCTCACATTATGTAAATTTACCCACGAGAGTTACCGATGGTATATTATTAGAAGAAATTTCTCACACATTGTATATATATATATATATTGTAACGGACACGGTTCGCCAGCCGGCTGACATGGCTTTCTTGTCAGGATGCCCCCGTGCCTTGCCGAGCTCCCCGTCCGTCTTGTCAAAATATATGACCGCTTTTTATTGCTAGAGTTACCGGCACTTGACCATCGCAAACAGATAACTTTATCAACAAATAATCTATCAAAATGAGTCTTGACAAAATCCCCATATCATTTGAATATGCGAATTAGCTAATGTGATTTTACCAATGCATTTTGGTAGTGTGTACATTATAATTTTCATGCTTTTCCGTGCATAAATCCATACTTTATTGATTTGCATTTAAGTATTCTCCGATGATTATTCATCCACATTCGATGCACATTTTAATGATACATGTACTTGTTTATTCACACTTTTCTTCAACTGTTTCTTGTTCATTCTCACAACTTTGTAAGACTTATATTGTATTACTCTCTGGAGCCTATAAAACCAACAAGTTTTGCTTTTACCTTAGGCTCCTTCATATCCATATTAACAAATTTGTTAGTAAGTCATTATTTTACAAGTAACGACAAGCAAACCAAAGTGATGTTATATATTTTATATACCTATGTTTATTAAAAATACCCTGTATTATTCTTATCATTATCATTTCTTGTAAACAAAACTGAGAATATTTATTTTAAAAAAAAGTGAAATGTGAAATATGAAACTAAAGCTAACGTCGAACCTTGAACCTTGAAGTATATGTCTGATAGGAAACTGCTTTTATCCATGGAATATTTGATTAAAGACTTTTGGCTTTTCTTTTCGACAGCCCCTGTTTCAAACCAGTGTGAAGGGTACCAGTGTGAGAATGATGGAACCTGTACTTCTACACACGACGTCCCGTACTGCTTGTGTCGACCAGGCTTCACTGGTGTCAACTGCGAATTTGGTAGATCAAAACTTTTCAATTTCTGTTTTGGAATTAGTAAGGGGATAAACTTGGTGGGAAATCTTTCTTCATGTCATTTGGCTTATCGAGTACTAATCAACAAAAATACCCTATTTTCGCGGAATATGGGTTATGGTATTCGAGTCGCAGCTTCCTTTGTAACATATATAATCCTTTATTCGTGAAATTACTTGCTCTTTCAAGAAAAAAAACATACTGCCTTTTTTAAATGCACGCTCATTTCAATGTTCTCGAGCATCCCCAAAAATTACCCCCTTTTTACGCGAGATTTCTAACTATCATGCGTACACCAAGTGATTATGAGGTGACACCATCAGGCTGATACTACCTAGTTCGTTGTCATATGTTTGGGTAGTCACATGATATATTTTGATTTATACAAAGCGAAGTGCAAATGGAATGCCTGCAATCTGATTCACATGAAATAAATTATACATTAAAACAGATTATCACAGTACATGACCCGAATATTTATCTTCGCTGCATTTGCTGCCATGAAGCAAAATCAGTCACACTTTTTAAATTCGTGAATACTTTAATACGCTTTGCATTGTTATGACTACTCTACAAAGAAAATAAGCTCGATTTTTTATCAAATTCAGTTAGCTATATGTTGGCACTTTTTCAGTGAACAAGGATGCTATTTCTCACGAAGATATTTTGCATTCAATTTACCATGACTAAAAATGCTTCACTTTACTTCGCCTCTCTTTACATAGATTTAGGTCATGTTTCTTTATACTTTACTTTCCATTACTTTTTTATACTTTACTTTAGTTTATTCCTCTCCACTACCATGGCTACGGCCCTGTTTTTAGAACTAAATCTGCTTATCGATCCAACTTAGTGTGCCACCATGAAAAAAATGGCATTATTCTCTCTAAATTCTGTCTAACTTCCACATGTGTCTCCAATTATTGCTGTTGTTAGTCAGAAAACAAAATTGATATACGAATGACTTTACTTTACTTTTGTTTATTGCTTAGGATCAAACATGACGTCCTGTCCAGATTTCTGTTACAATAGTAGCTCATGTCAAATGCAGACATGGGGTCCAACATGTCAATGTCAACCTGCGTTAAGAAGGATTTCAATATTTTGAATCGGAATATCTGGTTTTCTTTTATCCCTTTACTTCAAAGCGATAACAGTGTACTCCTTCTGTGCTGCTCTTTAATGAGGTTATTCCCTCTAATTTTATTTTGAATGGAGTAACCTCCCTTTTATATTTTGTTACATAGCCCATATGCCACTGTCCCTTGTAATATCACTTTAATCATACGTCACTGTTCATATGTTGTGTTAGAAGTTTGTTCTCTATGGTAGTGGTATATTTTGTCACATTTTTCTCTCAGACTTAACCTGGGATCCCTGTCATAACTTCACGTGTCAGAACAATGGAATCTGTGTTACTCCAGCGGACTTCCCAATGTGTCTCTGTGCCACTGGATTCAGTGGAGAGTTCTGTCAAGAACGTGAGTTGTGTTTTGTCATTATTACTACTTAGTTTGTTGCCATACATTTTACTGGTCGAATGTTTCATTTTAATTTCCAAAGTAAAACACAGTGAGAAAGCATGCAATCTTATCTACATATCGAAATAGATTACCATAATAAATCAAAATATTTATCTTCTGTGTACTGGTGTAAGTATAAGGCAAAATCATTCACTTTCATTTAATTTTGCTCCAAAACATGTAGGGGTTCCACCATAATATTTTCCCTATTATTTTTTGGTTTTCAATGGTAGACCAACTTTTCGTTTTTTACTAGCCGGACGAAAGTTTTGTATTGTAGCAAGATTATACGTGATTACGTTTTTTAGTGTATGATTCCAGGGCCCTCAGGGAAAACAGAATTGATTACTGATGAGGCTACCCTGTGTAAATAAGACGTGTTATTGCATATTATTACTATTATTATTATTATTATTATTATTATTATTATTATTATTATTATTATTATTACTATTATTATTATTATTGTTGTTATTATTATTATTATTATTATTATTATTATTGTTGTTGTTATTATTATTATTATTACTATTATTATTGTTGTTGTTATTACTATTATTATTAATATTGTTGTTATTATTATTATTATTATTATTACTATGATTATTATTATTATCATTATTATTATTATTATCATTATTTTCATCATCATTATCATCATCATAATCATCATTATCATTGTTTTATATAGTTATATTTTATTACCTATCACTATAAGAAATAATAATATAAGATGATTGCCCCTTATTACGTTGTTTTCCTTTATCGTGTATCACTACAGAAAAATAATCCAAGAAAAGACATTTTTCACTAAAAATGTTATTATAACCAGGGGCGTCGCTAGCGGGGGTTGTAGGTGGTGTCAGACCCCCCACTCAAAATTGTCGGCAAAAGCGCCACCTCTGTCGGCAAAAAAAAAAAAGGAGGGGGGGGGGGGGAAGAGAGAGGGAAGAGGAAAGAGAAAAGGAAAAGGAGAAAAGATAAAGGATAAGAAAAAAGAAAAGAAAAGGGAAAGGAAAAGAAAGCAAAAACAGAAAGAACAGAAAGAAAAGAAGGAAAGAAAAAAGAAACTGGCCAAATCTTTTGCTCGCTCGCTTCGCTCGGTCGCAACAACACTGGAATGTTAATATTCGAACAAATGGCGTCCCCTTCGGCAGTGGGCTGCAGCCGCCCACCTAGGATTTTCAAAGTTCTGATAGTCATATTCGGGCAGCGAGGTGCTAGAATATCAATATATTTGGAAAGAAAGGTTCCCAGATAATTATGTAACGTGTGTATGTAACTTCTTCCATTTTCACTACGAAAAGTTCCAAAAAAATAGAAATTTAAAAGTTGATATACGGGCAAAAGGCGTTAGCCCCCTCCTTGCGAAAATGGGCCCGTATGATCAAGATTTCTACATCTGCGATTTTCTTTTATTATTATTTGGGGGAGGGGAGGGATTAGGGTGCAACATTTTTGTCGGCAAATTTGGGTATCACACCCTAAAAATCTGTCGGCAAATTTGGGTGTCCCCCCCCCCCCCTATTCAGAATGTTCTAGCGACGCCTCTGATTATAACAGAAAAAAATAATGTATTCAAGGTGATTTATTTTAATTACTATTCGTCTAAAGGATCCAACACTACCTCCTGTGATGGTATGTGCTTGAATGGTGGTACATGTCAGTTGGATCATACAGGACCTTACCCAGGACCAACGTGTCTGTGTCCACCAGGGTTCGTCGGAATACATTGTGAATTCGGTAAGAGCTAGGGCAGTTCGAATTGAAGATTGTGAAGGAATTAATTAATGCCTCTGCCACAGTCCTTGAATGAGCGATTGATTAATAAATCATTAGTGCATTTGCATATCTGAATATACTTCATGTTATGTTTTAATAGTTAGGAGGTATTTTATCACTCATTTATATTGATTTTTTTTTTTTTTTGATGATACATCTGCATAGAATAAAGGATAATGTCATTTTCTCGCAAGATACTCAAACTAGCAGCTTTGAAGGGGTACAAAATCTATCAATACTTCCTTTTTTCATAGTTGTTTGTCTACAATCATGGCACTCATGCCATGTTTTGCTTTCCAGGCTGTAATAATTTATGTCAGATTAATGGTCAGACCGACTACCCAATGTGTCTGTGCCCATCTAGTTTTAGTGGAGAGTTCTGTCAAGATCGTGAGTGATTTAGCCATTACCATTTCATTGGCGTATGATAGATCATCTAGGCTAACTTTGATTCAATTTTATCTTCTGCCTCAAATAATAAACTGTTTTTAACGTAACCGTTATGTGAATTTCGGGTTTTTCATTATGATTTATTTTTAACACGATAAAAACTACTTTCGAAAAATAAACTCAAGGGCAATTTCAAAGGCCTATTGTACTGCCCATAGAAATCAGGTTCGGATTACGTAATACACCATTGTAATGTTCGCACATTTCTAAAGGTGATAGACAGGGCTATTGAAATTGCCTTCAGTTGATTTTTCGAAAATAGTTTTTATCATGTTTTTTGTTCAAACCACGGAATCTTTGTAGCTCCAGGTGACAAAGAAAATTGCATAATGTAACCCATCTGAGGAAGAGGGATGCAGCATCAATTTGCAGTGAAATAATCTTTGTTCAGTTTAAAACTTGATTGGATTTGACATTTTAGTCATCCTTCATCAAGTAATTCATTTGTCAATATAAAATATATTATATAATACTACGATAGTAAAAATACACATTATGCAGCACACTCTATCTTAAAAATCTAGAATGAAGCTCATGGGGAGAGAAGAAACAAAAGAGTTCCATACCAACATGTTTATGTTTATGTTTTTTTTTGGAATAATTTTATAGAGCAGGAAGAATGTAATTTAATGTGTACGAGAAGCAAGCCTTAGCCTATTTCCTACCTGCTAAAAAAGAATAAATTTTGCCATAAGTGAACAAAAACTGATTTCTGTAACAAAACCTTGCTCCATACACAGACTTCTGCATATCAATGCAAAATCTCTTACCCGTCTATAGCCACCTCCCACCCCCCCCCCCTCTCTTTCTCTCTCTCTCTTCCTTATTCTCTCTCTCTCTCTCTCTCTCTCTCTCCCATCCCTATTTATATCTCTCAATCTCCTCTTCTCTTTCTCTCTATCTCTCTCTCTCTCACACACACACCTTTTTTCTCTTGCTTCCACTATTCATTTTCCCTTTACACCTCTCTTGTCTGCATCTATTCTTTTATTCTAGAAGAGAATCTACCTCTCCCATTAACAAACTTGTCTTATTTCCCATCCACTCTCTCCTACTGTTTTGTTATTTCCTCGCGCAGGACCCCATGACCGTCCATGTACTGACTTCGAATGCAAAAATGGCGGGACTTGTTTGTCGCTCTTCCAGTGGACCATGTGCATATGTGCTCCTGGGTTTTATGGAACACACTGTGACCAAGGTATGACAATGAAAGACCAATACATTTCTGTAACTGCCTGATACAATAATAATGATAATAACGATAAAGATAATGACAAAAACAGTAATAATGATTATAATGACAATTACTATTACTATAATAACTATGATAATAGTAATGATGATAATGATAACAGATAATAATGATAATCGTAATAATAATAATATTGAGCTAACAATGCCTCCATTTATATTGCTAAAGTTCATATTTCTTTATACTTTAATTTAATTGCTTTGTTAAACTTTACTTTAGTTTACTCCTCGTGTTTCCATTTGGTGACACACTTTTCCTTACACACTTTTTGCCATTCCCATTGTACACGGGGGCTTTTTCATGAGACAGTTTCCGAGAGTGGCCTTTTTGCTAGTGAATATTCATTTTAATAGCTATCTAATTGCTTTTTCAAAACAAGTTTGTGGTCATATTTTCGTCTCGCAAAAAATACGATCAACTTTTTAAAAAGTTCCTGAAAATGACTCTTTTAGGGAGAAATTTTTAAAATGAATCAACTCTGTGATTTCTGAGGTGTGTATTTTAATTTGGTAATATTGAAATGTTATGAAATTGTTCTCAGGACCATATTTTTTTGTTTGTTTGTTGTTGTTATTTTTTGTTTTTGTTTTTGTTTTTTTTAATTTTTTTTTTTGGGGGGGGTAACAGGGTTGAACTTTTTTTTCAAGTTTAGCAAAGGTGATCGCAGCTGATGTTACTAATATGGGATCACGACTGCTAGCCACAGCTGCCCTGGGACCTGCTGGGGCCTAATTAATGCAAGGTTGAAATGCTGAATGCCAATCAGCAGCGTAAAGGAAGACATAAAATTGACATGGAATATCAAAACGCCACGCAAAATTATGGCAATATGCAAAAATGATTTTTGATACATTTAACCTGGGAATGTGGCCAAAGTTTCATAATTAACTATACAAGCGAGGGAGCAAAGCGACAAAGTGACAGATCTTTTGGCATTTTCAACCCTCAAAATGCATTTTCTTGTGCATTTTACCACTGGGAAAAATCACAAGGGAGCACAGAAACCCAGTGTCAGAATTTCATTCAGATATTGAACCTTCCAAAACGCTATTCTATACACTAATTCTTTTATGTAAAATTAACGAAAACACTGAAGCCATTTATTTGAGGAATTTAGCAAGACAACCAAAATTTAGGATTATTTTCAAATGTGAACCTTTAAACATGTCATTTAATGCACTTTACCCTTTATTGGGGCGTAAACTTGCAAAATTAACAAGATCCTGGTGAAACTTACTTTCGAGGTAGCTGCCCAACGAAAGTGTAACTTTGATTTTTTCGAACATTCAACTCTCTAGAAACGCTGTTTGTACACTATATTGGGGCTCGAAATTAGGAGTTCCTTAATAAGCGAGAGCGCTAAGCGCCCTCGCTCTAGAAATACTTTGCATTATACCCTTTATTAACAAATTTTTGTGTTGTTTTGTTGTTTGTTTGTTGTTGTTGTTGTTTTTTGTTGTTGTTGGTATTTTAACATGTATTGCTACGCATATACTCCTTAAGAACCATACCCCCCCCCCCTTTCTCCACTCTTTCTCTCTCTCTCTCTCTTTTGCTATGTTTGTGCCTCCTTTAAAGGCCGCCCGGGGCATGTGCCCCCTTTGTCTCCTCTTAGATACGCCACTGTTCCTGTCAACTTGTTTCTAAAGGAATAACGAACCTTTTTATATTTTGTCACACAGCCTATCATCCTCAAATTTACCCAGCAATATCACTTTAATCATACGCCAGTGTTCATATGTTGTGTTTCAAAGAGGGTCGACGGCACGTGAAGCTGCCCAGGTTCTCTGGAGGGGGGGGGGGGGGGGGGGTTAGAAAATGTATATATATACATGTATATATCCTGCAACTGATGATTTCTTCTTTAGGAGGGCATATATATCGAATTCCCGATAATATCAATTGGGGAAAACTACAATGACAGAAATAGATAAACATCGAAGTACATTTCTATTCTGATACAGCTTGGACTGACATGGTTTAATTTAGTATTGATTTTTACATTGTGGTTTGTATAGGGTCCAATGGGACATCCTGTGACCTTTTCTGTTTCAATGGTGGAACATGTCAAATGCAACCAACTGGTCCAACCTGTGTATGTAGACCTGGATTCTTCGGACCAGGATGTGAAAACGGTAAGGGTTGTAGTATGATAATTAGATGAAATGGGGGCAACTTGATGTTGTCTATTTGTAGCCTTCACGAAACCTTTTTAAATGTATGCTTGAAGGGATAGTGCGCATACTCATTGCTATTAAATTTTTCAGCATACATGTTGCAAAATCATTCACAAAGAATTATGAAAAGCAAGGTTTCAACCCATAATGGGACAGTGGAAATTCCTTTTGAAGATACTGCTCTTGTCATGATGATATGAATGATCCTTTGTTCATTCTTGCCTCGATAAGCTAGAATAAAGGTTTATAATTCTTCTTTTTAAAAAAGTATTCCATCCTTATTAACGTTGACCATATTTTGAAAGGTTTCAGAGTTTTATTATTATAGATTTTTCAGGTCAATTTCATACTTTTTCCATTACAGTTCATTAACGTGCATTCACATTCACACAGCTCACGCCGACGAAAATATTCGGGCTTTTAAATTCAGAATCCGATCGATCAATTATTCAATTTCATTTATCATGTTTATGGGCGCTCTTATTTCCTTTCCGTAAAATCAAAATCACGCATGTGCGTTCAATTTCCAAATGCGAGCATTGCATTTCCTACTTGTGCATTCAAATTCACGCAATAATCACGATGAGCTGTTTGGGGCGTTCAATTTCCTTTTCATGTGATCAATTTCCTACTTCGTGCCCTCAATTTAGTGGAGAAGATAAGATAGATTTTTGAAGAAGTGGGTAAAATAAAATGATAAAATGATAAAATGAGCACACATACACAATCCACCCGCACCCCCCCCCCCAACACACACACGCAAAAATCTTATTTACATAGGCTTCTATGTGATATATACATATTTTAAGGTTCTATATTGTTCTGAAGTTGTATCTCCTTACAGTGATATCATGTCCTTATATGTTCATGTATTCTTTAATATATCATGTCCTTGTATATGTTCACGTATTCTTCAATACTTTTTTTTTTTCATTTCAAGAAATTTTATTTGACAAGGCCCAGTCAGCAGTGCATCCAAACAACACGATATTTCTAACTTATACTCCTTGATGACATCACACATAAAAACGACAACACCCCAACACTAACCACACAATTCGTCAATTCAAAGACTTATAAAGAACGTGATCTCACAATCTTACAAGTGGAAGCCAATAAGTTATCAATAAACAACAAATAAGATGTTTATAATGTTCATGTTATCAGTTTCAACGAAAACATTTTAATGCATAATCCTTTAAGATATTGGACTAAAGCATGAAATTATAACATTAAGTATACAGTGCTCAACATGTTCAAAGACCTCTCAAGCTGGAAACCTTCCTCCGAAGATACAAACACTTCAGTCATGCCAGTAAAAAAAGATAAGTAATGATCATAGTTCAAAGTAAAGTAATCCTGAACGTTAAATGATCGTTCTTTCAACCTTCGATTCTTTTAAACTGAATGCACTTATTTGGAACATGGCTGCCTTGTCACGAATATGAATGACCAACGAGAATCCATCGCCGGCTTGTAATGATTTTAAATGCTCATTGCTCAAAATGCATGCTCCTATTTTAAATTTGAATGACGCAAATGAAAAAATTATTGCTTGGATGGTGAATCTGAACGATCGGATTTTGAATTTGAAAGCCCATTCAGTGCTGCGAGCGTGAAATGCGTAAAATAGAATGCTCGGAATATGAACTTGAATGACAAAATTATGAAATTGACCGGAAACCTAATCAACAATTTAACTGCTCCTATGATGATGTCATCATTATAATAATGTTTCTAATTAATTATCTAATTATTCATTTATATCTGTGACAATTTTGTTTTTCAACACCATGTTTTCAATGTTAGCTCGAGATCCTTGTCACTACATCATATGTGAGAATGATGGTACCTGTACTGCTCCAGCTGACTTCCCGATGTGTCTCTGCACACCTGGATTTAGTGGAGAGTTCTGTCAAGAACGTGAGTTCTTCAGTGTCACTATTTTTTTAGAGGGTTTACGGAACGCGGGGCTTCCCAAATCAATTTCTGGAAACGCCAATGACCGTTATAGAATTTTAGAGGTGTATTTCAAGTTTCATACAATAGTAGATTATTAAAGCAGAGCATGAAAAACATAATTATTGTAAGTTTCTTAATCTTCAGGAAGACAGGAAGAATGGCGACGTCTAGTATAATGGCAGAGGGCAGGGGCCGCGGGGCATCTTTCAAAGTGGGGGGGGGCACCTGCAAAAAGGGGGCACCTCACCTAAAAAGGTGAACACAAAGCTAAAAAGTGACTTCTTTTTTTTTTTTTTTTTTTGGTATTACCCTAGTATATTTAGAACATTATCGAGCATCATCTTCTTCATTTTTATTGTTTTTGTCTTTACGAGGTTCTGGATACTGCTTCAGCTTTACCAATTAGCAGTTGTGTGAACTGCCCTAATGAGTAATGTGCGAACGAGTGAAGCGAGCGAGCAAAATTCTTGCACATATTAGTTAGGAAAGGGGGCACGTATAAGAGGTTTTAAAAAGGGGGGCACTTAAAAGGGCTCCTATCAGTAAAAAGACAAAAGAGGGTAATTGTTAGATTTGAAAAGGGGTACTTATCAGAAGGTGAAAAGGGGAAATTATCGGATGGGGATAGGACACTCATTAGAAAGCAAAAAGAGACTTATTTGAAAAAGGATCACTTATCAGAAGTAGAATGACACTTGTCAGGAGAACAAGGCATTTATTAGAGATAGAAAAGGGGCAGTTATCAGGGAGAAAGTGGACATTTTTCAGAAATAAAAAGGGGTACTTTTGGGGTGCTTGAAAAAGTGGGGGAGTTCGGCCTCTGGCAGAGGGGGTTTACCATACAATTTATGTTTTTAAGAGAAAGTGATTGTATATTCTGTTTTAAATATGGGGCCTATGTGCGTACTTGTCCAGTTCTTACTGACCTTATACCGGGGGATATATGAGTAGAATAACTTGATCAATTTTCGTCTCCCAAAATATATAAACTTGGTAAAACGAAAATTTGTATTTGGATATATAGTATTCAAGGAAACTCGTTTGTGTAAAATGCAAACTTTCTTGTTCATCTGTAGCATTAAACAATACGTCCTGTGATGGTCTGTGCTTGAATGGTGGAACATGTCACTTGGATCATACAGGACCTTACCCAGGACCATACTGTCCGGTGATTACTGACCTTACCAGAGGATATGTGTATAGAATAACGTCATAAATTTTCTTCTCCCAAAATATATAATACTTCCCAAAACGATAATTAAAAAAACTATTTTATTTTGATGTATATAGTATCAAAGAGAAATTGTTTGTTTAAATACAAACGTTCCTGTTCATCTGCAGGATTAAACACTACGTCCTGTGATGGTCTGTGCTTGAATGGTGGAACATGTCACTTAGATCATACAGGACTTTACCCAGTACCAACGTGTCTGTGTCCACCGGGGTTCGTCGGAATACATTGTGAATTCGGTAAGAGCTAGGGATATTGGGGTAAAGATGTTGAATAAATTGTACGCTGACTATGCCACGATATCTAACTAAACCGCTGAGGAAATTATATTATCCATGTAAAATACTGTTTTGCTTTGATGTACATAAATGGGGAAAATTAACCCTCTCTTATTCTAAATCTTCCCTGTAGGCCTATACCATGTCACTTTATTGCAGGAAGCAACTTGTTGATGATATATCACTAATTCTGTATCCAATTAAAATATTCGTAGAATAAAGCGTCGTCGTTTTTATGAACTTACGAATCAGTGCACGCGCGCAAATACGCGCTTTGGAGAAAACGGTTTTAGGAACCGTCGAATCGTGTTTGAATGGCCAGTGCTTCTTTATTCCGTATTAATATGCATAATAATATGCACCATTTCAAAATTAAAGTCATGAGCTTTCTTTTAATGTATATATCGATACATGCAATTATGCAACGAAAGCAAATTCTGTTATCTAAGTACACCTAAATCTATAAATGCGTTTCCGGCCAATGCACGTTTTTGCCCAGCGCGCACGCATTAGTAAGTTCGTAAAAACGACGACGAAATGATAGCTGGCGTCTTTTCAGGAAGCTTATTCATACTAGCAGCTATTTAAAATCGATCATACAAAATGTATCATTATTCATTTTTCGCCCCCCCCCCCCCCCCCCCCCCCCGTATACCGCGTATCGTATAAATCAACATTTTGTGATGACAGGTTTTTTTCTACAATAATGGTACTCTTTGTCCTTTTCCCCCCAGATTTGATATGGGATCCCTGTCGTGACTTCACGTGTGAGAATGATGGTACCTGTACTTCTCCAGCCGATTTCCCGAAATGTCTCTGCACACCTGGATTCAGTGGAGAGTTCTGTCAGGAATGTGAGTTCTTCAATTTGATATTTTTTTTTTTTTAAATTTCAGAGTGCTTACATAAAGTGGGGCATACCAAATACATTTAAACCAACGTAGCATTACTCCTCGTTTATCAGTTTGAGGATACGCCAATGATCATTACACAATTTTAAAGATGTATCTTAAATTTTATACAATAGTAAATTATTAAAGAAGAACATGTATACATGTATGTATGTAATTATTCATTGAACTTCATTGGTATATCCATCAATATTTTCTTTGAATATAACAGTATCAGAACAATATAATAATAATAATAATAATAATGATAATAATAATTAGAGTAACACAGTCATGACAAAAACAGAACAATATATCGTGAGTATTGCATTCAAAACATAAACAAAACAAAAAAAATACTCATAATAGATCAACTTTCATGAAATATAAATTATCAGATTATGTACAAGTAGTGTATGGTGATGAGAAAAGGAGCCATTAAAAGAATTATATACATATACTTATGCACTATATATAGATATATGCCTAATAATAAACAATTTAAAGGTAACCACGTTAATCAATAATATATCGCAAAAACAGGCAAATTCTTTTATGAGAGCGTCTTCTTTGAGTGACATTATAGATATGAATCTCTCCAAACTGTTTATGTTTTCAGAGTTATCATTGAGTGCTTTAAGATTATCAAAAAACAGTTCTCTTCTTATTCTAAATTTATCATATTGCACGACATAATGGAATTCGTCTCCTACTGTTTGCATACTATACATTCTTCACAAAAACGTGTATTCGCTGGTATTTTGTGAGGGCGATGATATCTTCAATTTGTCGGTTATGTGAGCTTATGCAAAGTTTGCAGATGTTTTGTCTTTATGTTTCTAGCAGTAAGAATTTTTAGATATTTGTCTTCTTTGATGGAAGTTTTGAATAATCGATATGTCCGCAATTTGTTACCCTCTCCATCGTTTTTATCATGGAAAAGGTCGAGTTTTATTGGGTTATTAAATATATCTTGTAGCTTACCCTCACAGTGGGAGACGTAGTCGTTTTGCCTCATTTGTACATCATCTGGTTCACACATTTCTATATCATTGCAGATGTCTACAGTATCTCAAATCTTTTTTTTTTATGTTTCTTAGCCAGCAATGCTCCTTGAATTCACAGGGTCGTTTGTTTTCAATATAACTATCATACAAGTATCTTGATCAATATTACGCATTCTTATCCAGTACTAAAGAGTGTTAGTTAAAACCTCAATGATAAGAGGATATCTTCCAAGTTCAGCAATAACGCCGATATTACTACTTTTGCGATTTATACCAAGCATATGTTTACACCATTGAAGTTTTTTTTTTTCTTCGAAATTCGGTTTGAAATATAGTTTTGTTTTGTTTGCTTGTTCTGAGAAGAGCTTGCTGCCGACCATTGTACTGCTCCATATTTCCGATCAGTATAATAAAATCGGTTTTATCATACTATCAGAGCAGCGTGTATCAGCTTTAATGTTAGGAGTATATTTGCCGAACGATTTGTATAATTACAAAGGGCTTTTCTTCCTTTATCGGCTAAATGTTTTGTAGCTTGCTTAAACAAACTGCATACAATCTCGAGATATTCTAATTCTTTTACATTCTCAAGAATATGCCCATTCATCCACAAGTTTTGTTTTATTAAATTCCTTGAAATATTATTACACACCGTAAATTTGGTCTTAGAATGATTAATTTCCCGCTTCCACTGCTTGCAGTACTCATTCAATATTGGTCCAAACAATGTTCCATTCCTTTTTGGAAGTTGATAAAAGGACAATATCGTCTGCATACATAATGCAATTAAGGATTCTTTCATTCAACTTTATACAGGACTGCTTTTCTCTCGATCAAAAATATCGGGGATATCATTCAGGAATATATTAAAGAGAGTAGGACTGATAACACAACCTTGTTTAACTCCAATATTTGTAATGAAAGTTGGAATCAACCCCTCATTTAATTTTACACATAGATTATATTTTGAATACATATTCTTTATGACATTGTAAAATTTATTACCGATACCCAGTTTTAATAGTTTATACAAAAGACCTTCTCTCCATACACTATCAAAAGCTTTTTTAAGATCGACAAAACAAGCATATAGTCCGTTCTTGCTACCATTCTGGTTATGTACAATGTATTTATCTACAATCGTTTTTAGAATGAAAATGTGATCCAATATCCTAAAACCACTCCTAAATGCAGTTTGGTTTGGTTTATACATCTGTTTAGCTTCTACAAATTTTACCAGTCGTTGATTTAGAACTGAACAAAATAATTTGCCCAAATGACTAGATAGGCAAATCCCTCTGTAAATCGAAGGGTCGTTTGCTGGACCTTTTTTCAATAAGGGTTTAATCAGTCCAACTGACCAACTATCGGGAAAATATCCACTCGTAAGAATGAGGTTATACAGTTTTGCAAGCAAAGGGGAGAAAAAAAATATTGCCCCACTTTCAACATTTTATTTAGTATAGAGTCATTACCAGGTGATTTATTACGTTTCAATTTTCTGATGCAGCTTATAACTTCCTCAGCTGTTATATGAAAAGCTTTCTGGAACGTACGATCGTTTCAGGATCGTTCAATTCGCTTCTGTTTGTCATTTAGAATCTTTTCTTTATTCATTAATTTTTGACAATAGTGTACCATTTTTTTTCAGGTCTCTTATCAGTATTTTGGCCTTCTTTCGTGGTGAGGTCTTCTAAATCTTGGATTAGGTTCCAATAGTCTTTAGAGTTATTTTCATACAGTCTCTCTAGTTTATCAATAATCCCATTTCTTTTCTTGTTAATGTAGCGGCACGCATTTTTGTCAAAATGCTATAGGCCACCACGTGATAATTATTTAACGATTTGGACCTCTTTAGGATGTTGGGGGCGCTAGGTCAGTTAAATGTCTAGGTCCTAGATAGAAAAGGATTTAGTAATCGGGTAAAACAAGATCAGAAAGTTTATTCACTCAGAAATAGGGTGAAAGTTTTTTGACATAGAAATTTTGGGATCGTTTTATTTATATGTGCTTCTTTTGTATTTGAAATTGATTGACTTCCTCGGAGGGGTTGAGGTGGTGATTCTGTTTTAGAAAAGAGTTTTGATTGGTCAGAGATGAGATACGTAATGATATGGTTTACAAGATTGTGGTTAATTTGTTAATGAGACGTATAAAATTGAGCAGGCACTTGGATGTGGGGCCTTCTGTTAATTTTCGCTGTTAAGTTAGATCAGGTAGATCGGGAGAACTTTTTGTAATGTTTTGTTGTTAGGGACGCCCAGCCCAGTTAAGCCGTGCTATATTTTCGTCATCGTTATGATTTCTTCGTCCTAATAAATATGTTCCACTGACACTTCATTCATTTCACTCTCGTTTCGGACTTGATTTATTTCTGAGACTTTAACTTCAACGAGAGATTGAAAGTGTTTGATTTTCACCAGAGCGAAATAGTTCCCGTGAACTGAGAACTGAGATTGATATCAATTTATTTTGAAAGGAAAGAGAATCAAGATGGCTGTTAGATTCCGAGAAGACAGTGAATGAGAGAAGAAGAGTTTGGTGTTCGAATATTTCTGGAGTCGGTCCGGTGCGGGATGGTGGTGGCCACCAGCCATCCCGGGGCGCGCCGCTTCATTAATATTTTCTTTCGTCTTTTTAAAGTGCTTTTTCGATAAATAGTATTCCGACCTAAGTTGCTTATCAAAAGGATTTCTACAAACCTCTTTTGCAAAGTCTCTTCACTTTTTTCCTTAGTGTGAAACTGCGTTTATCGTGAATCACATTTTTAGCTTTCTTCCTGTTTTCCCCCTTTCCTTTTCTGTAGTGTATAGACGATATCATAGCTTTATCTGCATTAACTAGAAGATAAGATGTAATGTATTCTACAGCGCGGTCTATACCCGTACTGTTTTCTTCATAAATATTACTTGTTAGTTGCGTTAATTGATCTCTTGAGCTAATGAGGACATTTCTAAAAAGCTCATCGCTTACAGACGAATTCCACTTATACATGAGTGGATGTAGTAACAACTGGAATTCAGTTGTGTCCTCGGATACTTTATTAGATGTATAGTGTGCACTAATGCTTAATTCAGTGGGACAGTGATCCGAAAATACAGATAGATCTTTTACCTGAAAGCATGTCACATCATCAAATATATCAGCGTCAACTATCGCGTAATCTATAACACTTGGAATATGACCATTCACTTCATAACAAGTAAATTTCACCGACAGGTCTCCTAATTTTCTACCATTAAGAATAATCATATCACAATCTAAGCATATATCACTGTCTTTTCCTCTTTTATATAATTTTCTTGTATCTTGATTTGTCCTAATTGGGGGTATGATACCAGCAAATGAGGGAGGGAGCAAGGGAGTGAGAGCCCGTCTCGTTGTCAAACTGGTGAAATGGATTGTAATCAAGTTCGATATTAGTGTGACCAATCTCCCATTATCAGTATTTTTCCCTCGTTCTTATATTTTGCTATATCATTTTTAATAAGCAGTAATATAAATCTACATTGCTTGAGAAAAAGAAAAAAATAATTGACCTAATTACTTTGTTTTTCCATTTTTGAGACATAAGTCAATCAGTGTTCATTTTTCTTTATTATCGTATATTGATTTTAACTAAACTTGAAGAGCCTTCTCTCAAGATTAACTTCGTCAAAAATTTGGCCGTTGTCAGATCATGCAGCGAATGCATTCCGAGATGAACTATTTCTGCAACAGGTCCTTTAATTCGCCTCTCATTTTGTCGTTCTTCTCTTAATTCAGTTGACGGTGCCTGTACTTCTGGTCCATGTATGAACGGAGGTCTGTGCAGAGATTTGAACCCATTCAATTTTCAGTGTTTCTGCCCTGCTGGCTTCACAGGCTCTCGATGCGAAGTTGGTAAGCTTATTCTATCATGGCTATAGCTAATTAGTTTCAAAAGTCCGTAGTGTTACTACAACTTGCACCTGCTTAGAGTTATGCTATGCCTAATACACTAACAAGAATAACCTTTATCGAAAAGGCTTCTATGTACTCATATAACGAACAAGAAAGAAAGTAAACTTCACATCAATAACATTAAAAGAAAAAAGGAATATATTATGTAATAATATATTGATAACAATGTACCTGAAAGAACAATAGTGTTAGGCATGTTTTATAAATTTAGAGACGTTGATAGTAAATTTTGATTACCAAAACGTAAAAGTATTTCTCGCTTTAGAAATCGAGCATCTCTCTCTCTCTCTCCCCCCCCCCCCTTATGTCTCTACTTATTCTTTCCCTCTTCTCCCCCTTCCCATTTGCTCTCCCTCTCTCTCACACACTTCTCTTTCTCTTCCTCTCATTTCTCGCTTTCACTGTCATACTTTGTCTCCTCACTCTCACTCTCTCGCTTTCTCTCTCTTCACTCACTCCTTTCTTACTCTCATTCTGTCTGTCCCTCTGTCTAAATTTGCTTCTATCAGATACTATTGCCTGCTTGCCTAATCCTTGCGGGTTAGAGGAGACCTGCAGAGGTATACCCGAGACAGACGACCTAACCGACTACATATGTTCATGCGAAAATGATTTCTGCAATCCAGGTCAGTGCTACCGTACAGTTCCCAGGTCATTCAAATTATCAATCAATTATCTTATGCGTTGTCCATCTCTCCTCTTTGTCTTTAACTATCATAATTGTACTATCTTAGTGGAATTTAACCGACTAGCTTTAGCTGTGCGTCTCTCTTACCTTATGAAAATTCACTCCTTCAAGAAATTGGAAAAATGAAGGATAAAATAGATAGCACCGCCTTTAACACAGAACAAGTCACTCCACATAATTCTTAGTCAAAGAAATCATTTTGATATTTATGATATTTGACAAAATATTGAGGTATTTTGTGTTTTATTTTTGTGTCATTTTTGCTGCATGGTATAGTACACAAAATAAAAGACGGGTTAATACACCGGACAGAAATTTCTCTTTTAAACATTCTGAACGATAACATATTGCCTGAAAATTTACAGTGTTAAGATGGTTTTGGATAGATAGTACCTAGAGAGAAGACTATTTGATTTGGCTTTGATGTCTTGATGCAAATAAATAGGCCTGCTAACTGAAATATTTGTTAAATGAATATTAATGGAACCTACCCAACTACGTGCGACAAAAAAATATTGATTCGGGTTCTATCTGGTTCTCGAAAAATGCATTTTAAGGTGCATATTTACACTTATTTCCAATGAAACAGATTTTGAACGAATGCATCATAATCTGCAGAGAATCAACATCTAATTCCTTGCATAATTATGTACATACTTATAGCTGTAAATTGTTATTGCAAATTAGTTATTGAATCATTGTGCTTATATTTCGGGGCAATGCTACTACGGTCATGTGGTGGTCAGCTATTGTGACTTTAAAGGGAAAGTCCACTCTGGTATTTTGAATAAATGAAGAAAAATGAGAAACAGATTAGTGAAAGTTTGAGCAAAATCCGATAAGAAGTAAGAAAGTTATGAATTTATGTTTTGTTTTGTTTTGTTTTGTTTTTAGTTTTTGATGAAGGCTTAGATTTATTTCATACAGGTTTTGTATAAAATCCTTATGAGCAATGAATATATCTAAGGTGCATGAGTGATTGAATATTTTCTTTAGAGTAAATGGAAATTAATGATTTCTGGAGTACAGGGCAAATGGGAGAGGAGATACGTCATACAACTTCAGAAATTCAGAAATTTCTTACTTCTAATCGTATTTTGCTCAAACCTTCACTGATCTGTTTCTTTAATTTTCTGCTTCTTTTAATACCAACTTGTTATCAGGGTAGACTTCCCTTAGACTGTATGGCTAATCGCAGACATGACGTGAAAGATATAGAAAGATTCAAAGATATAGAAAACATTGCATAATATGACAATTTTTACAACAAAGTCATATAGCCTCTTTCCTCTAAATTTTACGGTCGCATTAACTTAATCAGTCGGTGAAAAGACCAAGTCGGTGGTCAGACATTTTCTTTTGTATGACGACACCTTTTGAGCACCTCTTCCATTTGCTTTGTACTGAGAAGTTCTATTGTCATGGAAATAAATCTTATTTCATAGAGGGGGTGTGTAAAAGTATGTGTCCCATAATATATCTGTAACACAGATAATAATAATAATAATAATATATTCTTCGGATAAAATGGAAATTCATTTTTTTTATTTTTTTAGAACAAAGACAGAGAGGTGATCGAAATGTACGTCACAGAGTTGTCAGTTTGTATTTGATTACAACTTTGAAAATTCTTTCTTATTATTTTCATCGAATTTTCCTCCAAGTTTCCCTAATGTATCTTTCTCATTCTGCTTTTAATAAAACCAAATTACACCCACAGTGGATTTCCCTTCAACGCTGGTATTTATATCTCTGACCTTGTTACCTGGAGCATTTTTATCTCTGGTATTTTTGCTTCCGACATTTTTATCTTTGACATTCATCTGGCATTTTTACCTCTTTCATTTTACCTCTGTCATTTTAGCTGAATTGATCAGACCATGCTCTCTTGATTAGATTGTGAACTGATATATTTTCTCGATTTCATCATCGATTTTGCAGTGACGCGTCACCCTAATGGTGTTCTGTCCAACACTGCCAAGGCTGTGATCGGAGGGAGCACTGGCCTGATCGTCGTCATCATCGTGCTGGTAATCGTCATCGTCGCCGTTGTCTTCACTCGCAGAGCCGCATCCAGTAATATCCTGAAATCATCCGGGCCTTCCGAGAGCAAGGTATTTTTTTTTTTTTATAAAGCTATGAATAAAGTTCCATGGGCTGAACTTAGAATAAGGGCGGACTGGGACTAAAACTCGAGTTGGGAATTTTGGAGCAACAGGCCCTTTTTGTTGTTTGGACCGGCCCTTGGCGGGAAAACTTCCCAAACTCCCCATGGCCAGTCCGCCCCTGCTCGAGAATGCGAGTGTAAATGGGAGCACCACACACCTACTGAACTATGTGATATTCCCATATCTATTAATTTTAATTCATTGTCTGCTTTGAACAAATGAAAGTGCTGTGATAACAACGCTATACACACTGGAAGAAGAAAGCAATGTTTCATTCTGAAATGTATATACAGTTATATACAAGTTATGTTAAGTTAGAGTTCCGTGTTAATAGCATAAGTAGAGCATAATGCTTTTGTAGTGAAAAAATCTGCGGGATATTTTGTCTTTAAAACCATCTACGAAAATCATTTGAGGGTATCATCGTTGTTTTTGTTCTTCAAACTTATAAGGCAGCGAAAATTAATTGAGTTTATATACCACATTATACTTCATAAAAGTTACCTTTGTCTCGTTAGAATTGCCTGTGATTCACCCCAATTTTATTTTTCCGATTTCAACTGATTGAAGAAAAAAATGTTTATCATGTTCAGTTTAGAAGAAATTTTTAAGCATTTGCAAACCATATCATTGAAATAAAGCCTTTCTATCGTTCATTTTGTTTCCATTTTAACAGAAAAACCTTAACGATCCTGTCTCTGAAAAGAACCCGTATGAGGAAGAACGCTACCAAGTTGTGTAGTGGAGAATAGGTATGTTGTGATGAATGGCTGGTCAATAATTCATATTCATTTTGTTTTCTATTACATTACCAAATAGATTGAACGATGAACATACATAAGCATTCGAAGTATCATTTGACTTGATATTTGATGCTGATTCAAGCTTCTGTATAGTATAGTCATCGGGCATTCTGAAAGCTTTAATGCAATTTAACGTATGGAACAATGTTACCTTCAACTTGCCCCAAAATATAAACAAATCATTTCACCATGTTCACACTGTTTTGCAAAATCAGAGTAATAAGAATTTTTGTTCTCATGCACTGAGAAATTTTTACTTTATGTGAGGTATCCATTTTTCAGTAAAGTATATTTGCTAACACGGGCGGCGATCCTGGGGGCGGGGGAAGCGTCCCCCCCCCCCCGAAAATGTTGAAGTTTGTATAGCAACCAATGGTATAGGCTGATCGCGTCCCCCCGACCGTGACAAGAAATCGTCGCACATGACTATAATAAGGATTTATTAGAAAAACCCGTATTTTACGCTATACTGTCCATAATTTAATTGTTATGATACAGTATTTAAAATGGTAGCGTGTAAGTACATTTGGACCGTCATGTACACCAGCTTGGTTTACTTGGTGTATTATTTGCTTATTTGTATTTTTGTATGTTTGTCCTTGATATTTGTCATTACATGTATTTCGTTGTTGTTGCCTTATATTTAGCCTTCCTAAAATTATGTACAGGAAAAAATGTACTTACACAGATTCTACTTATCACTACATAATCACTTATACTACTCCCTATCTCTCTCCCTGTCGTTCTGTCCTTATTTCTCTCTGTTTCTCTCTCATTTTCTCTTTTGTCTTTTATCCCTCACCTTGTTTTGCTCCTTCTATCTCTATATTTTATCGCTATTGTCTTATTTCGTTTCTACCGACATTTTTGTTTCGTTATTTTGTGCCTGTGTATGATATTTTGTTCACACTATTTTTTTTCTTTATTTCCTCCTTTTTTTAAATTTCCTCCTTTTTTTTTAAATTTCCTCTTGTCTATAGATTGAGTACAAAGCTGCCATGCGGAAACATTTTGTCATGAGGCTAGTGTCGATTTAAAGATGATCTTTTGTACTGTGACGTGAAGTTATACTTCATGACATTTGAATCCCTTAGCGTTATGCATATTTCTGTAGACATGGTAGAGTAATTTGTATGGCTGGACCTACATGTTATGATTGAAATGAATAATTTAGAGTTGCATAATCATCAATGATTTTAGACGTAAACTATGTTATCAAGAAAAAAATATGTCGACCCAACTATTTCCAACATTATTATCCGCGTTGAAAATGTTAAAAGTCATACCGCTTCTATACGACTTATATTTTAACGAGAGATTTAGATTTTCGAAAGTGTTAGCGTTTCTTTCTACAATGAAATGGGGGGGGGGGTAATAAAAAGGTCTATTTTGATTGTAAAACATAGTCTCTTCTCCATATGTACATGTTTAACTGTGTACTTTTAGCACACTGTGTGGTTTCTGTTGTTTTTTATTCGCACTTATACATTTGTAATTGATTTCTGCTCATACGCTTAAATTGCTTATGTAGAAAAAATCCCTATCATGATTGTTCATTTTGTCTTTCTTTACAATGTTAATGTGATGATGATGATGATGTACATATCATTAGCGCGAAAACCTTAGTGCTCTTTTTAGGTAAAAGTATACTATTATCACCTATACTGACTCAATAGTCCTTATCTGAAAACAAATTTACGGATCGCCTAAGGAATTTATATATTGATATCAAGCATTAAAAAATTCCAATACAGTGAATGTGGACAATTCTTGATTGATGCATCAAAATTATTGCGCGGAGAGTATTTATCAACAATTAAGACTATAATATGTATTTTCATAAGAAAAATCGCCTTATATCTCCAATCATGATCATCACAATAATTATCTTCTGTCGGTCTACTACAGTACATGCAATAACAAATGGCAACTGAAACGTCATGTAATCAGCTCCTATTGACTGGTGTTTTGCCAGCATATATGTCTTTCGCCGATTTTTATATTTGCTTAAATTATGTTATTACAATCATCATTATCCATTATTATATGTACCGACTTCATCGTAAACCACATGGAGAAAATTATCAATAATTGATATACACTGTATATATTTCGAATTATTATAACGATTATTCTGTAAAAAAGTAATATGTACATATATTTTAAATTACAATCGAAAGTTTTAATCATTCAATAGTGTTGTGTCAACTTTTTTGCTTAACTTAATAAATAGGCTGAAGGCAACGAATAATTTTTCAAAATGTACTCTTTTTAGTTAATTTGTCATTATATCCCCACTACAGGCTCGACTTAAGATGTTTTAATCACATAAATGATCCTGGGGCAGAAACCCCCCCCCCCCCCCATGCCAAAGCGGACATTTCTTCTATACGTTTTGTACACAATGCAGAATTGTCAATACGTTACTATATATGAATAATTAATAAGCGATAATTTCATAACTGTTTGAGATATGCATATGAAACTTCATGTGCGTATTCATTTTAAGATTGTCTATCTACATGCAAAGTTTCGGAGTTTGTTGTCACTCAATGACCGGGATCCCAGGGATCATCAAAATAAGCCCAGTACCCACTCTTGGGATGAGGAGAATTACTTAAAGGATATGCGTTAATAACTAACCATTTTTATTAACAGAGTAACACAAGAACCTGGATGAATAGTCTTGAAAAAAAATGTAATCATTTAACCGTATACATTGTTTTAAGAAACATTTCGCCTTTCTTGTGTGTTTGTTTGTTTGTTTGTTGTTGTTTTTTCGTTTTCAAGTGAGTTTCATAAACGCACTTTGGGGAAAATTCTAGTGAACGAAATTAACCACATAATGATGTTTTTTGTAAAGATATATATTACTAGATGTTTGCTTCTATTAGTTATCCTATATATATTTACGCAAAACTTTGGCTCTATATTTTTTTCATAGGCAAACAATGTTAAGTAATATTTTTAACCATATGTAGTTTTCGTTATCGGACATACATATGGGACCGGGGCCTTTCTTCCAGACGGTTACACATTGGCGTCGGTTCATTTTCAAGATTCATACAAATATATTGTTTAGAAAGAAATATAGATTTATCATTTCGACACTGCTATTGTGCACCTAGATCCCATCCCATCACATGCGTCGAAAGAGAATGAAAGGGAGAGATACAGAGTGAGAAAGTTTCAGAAAAAGATTAAATATTTTAAATAATCATAATACAAGAACTTGACATCGACCCTGCGAAATCTTGCGGATTCACCATAAATGCTGCAATGAAAGTTGTTCCTTAATCCTCTTTGTATACCGGATATCTTTGGCTCTAGAGGCTAATGAACTTTCAATATTTGACTGAAGGCAGATGCGGGGAAAGTAAATACAATTAACTCTACTTTCCATTCCTCCGTCCGTATATAATGCATAATTACAGGTTGTCAGATGCATACTCTTTCGATTCAGCTAAACATAGAACATTTAGTACCATTTTGCGTTGTTGTTGTGGGGGGGGGTGTTAGAAAG
Source organism: Heliocidaris tuberculata (assembly GCA_025618425.1). NCBI lineage: Eukaryota > Metazoa > Echinodermata > Echinoidea > Camarodonta > Echinometridae > Heliocidaris > Heliocidaris tuberculata. The sequence goes on along the minus strand of CM046845.1, from coordinate 17,704,100 downwards.
ACAAATAGCCCCTTATGCCCTCAATCACGATACAATACATTCTCCGTTCGTTAGATAATTAGGCCTACGGTTTATTAGTTTTCGTTTCTTTACGTTTGGTTTTCCCTGTCTTCGTGCGTTTGCGGAATGGACGTAAAGTTTTAATAAGCAAAAGAGGATTGTTTCTCTTTTAACTCACTGAATTATCACCATTTCGATATCATAACCTATGATCATAACTATGCCGACAGAATCTTAACGATGTAGTACCAATCTTAATGATGTGGTACCAATCTTATTGAGGTGGTACCAATCACCAAAAAATATTTTACCTGTATGTTAGAGGTTCCTCGTCATTCTACTATATTCCAAATATGGGCTTCGAATATCACTTCTATAAAGAGATTTTACAAGTTTAATTATACGATCTCTTTAAGCATAAAAGCGACTCGTGAGTAGACTACTCAACGCACCCGTACGCGCTCGCCAAGATAAGGGCTTGCGCGGAACCCAACTCGGAGGTTCGGTTCCGCGCGAGCACCTTCATGTTATCTTTTATTTCCTTCATACTCCTAAATTGCTGACCTATAGAATTTCAAATAAAGTTTTTTGAGTTAATTTTATACTTCCTAGCGGTATACAAATTCTTTTTTCAGGTGGTTGGTACACTTTAAAGCACTGATATATGCATTTACATGATTACTTTTTTTTTCACTTCGAAATTTTGATTTAAACCATATGTCTGAGCATAAATGGCAATTGCAGTTCGAAAAAAAAACTTTTTACGTTGTGTACAATATAATTCTCACTGAAAGATTTCTTTGTCCATCCTTTATACGAAATTTTGTCTCCTTGTAGCTCTTGCAAATGCGGGTATAAATGCAAAGTCATTCGTTATCCATAATAAATTACGCTTCAAATATAATTTTATTTAAAAATGAAATATAAAAAAAATAAAGGGGGTTAAAAGAAGCAAACTATTTTGGGGTTATCTGTTTGTTTGTCTTGTGTTTTTGTTCCACTTCTTGTTGGACCTAATTCCATCATGTCCATATTAAAACTGGGCGAGTTTAGTTGGGTCTCTTTTATTCTTCAAAATAGATAGTCCATGAATGGAATGCTTGTACCTACTGAACTTGAGGCAAATTTTGTAATAAGGTTGTGAGTGAGAGTGAATTTGTATGTGTACGCATCTGCGCTCGTGCAATTTCTTTTTTAAGGCTATCATGCTCTATTTGTGTGCGCTCTAACTGCCACATTCCTTGACGGATTTTTTTTCGTCGTTGAATTGCTCACCGTTATTCGCACAAGATCATTAATTAAGCTATGCAAATTTATTTTGGAATCAAATTTCATTGGGTGTGGTAAAGTATGTATTTAATACGCATGCTTCCATTGAAGAAAGCTGTGTAATCAAAATGCCGAATGCTATCGATCGTTACCTAGCAACAAACATCCCTATCTATCAGATATGCCAAGAGAAGTGATGCGAGTTCGGTCTTCATCAGCATTCTTCTGTTTAATAGCTAAGTGTGTAAGAACCCAAGAAGTTTCAGAGAAAAGGAAAAACGACACATGATGCGCTTTGATTCCAGAGCAATAACAATTATCCTAAATTTCGAACAGCCAGCACAACGGACCCGGTGAGTCACATTTTCCCCGCTATGTTTTGATGTATCTGTATTGTATAGAACGTAAAACGATCAGGATTTAATTCGGTTTAAAATCATTGCTCACAATGTTTTTTAGAACTTATTCGAAAGATATCCAGTATCCTTCAAGATGTAGGATTATTCTAACAACTAAAAAGTAGTTGGAGTGTTCACGATTATATCTCCAAAAGCTACATCCAAAATGGCTCACTGCTTATCAGGGGAGACCGGATGCCCAGGAGACAGGAAAAACGGTCCCATTAACCCTCTCCTTTTCTGACGAATCACGAGATTCAAAATTTCAGTCTTGCAAGCCTTCTTACACTTGGTCAGGAAGTCTACGAGACCGAAAACCGAAACATAATGGGGAAAAACACTGAAAGTGTGGTCTCGTGAACCTTTCGTTTCAAAATTCAGTCTATATCGGGGTTGGCTTGATTTAAATCGTGATTTAAATAGCCTTGATTTTTTTTTTTAAACCGCCGATTTAAATAAAGGGCAAAGAAATGATGAAGAAATTTGTCGTTGATTTGTTTTTTGTTTTTTTTAATGCTACAAAAGACACTAAAAAATCATTGTGTGATATTTTTTTTTTTTTTGAGGCTAAAAAATATGATCCAAGTGAGAGTTTTTGTATTCCAATAAAGATAATATCTGATATTAGATCTACCAAAGTAATTGTTTTCTTTTTCTATAGGAGTAAAATTTAGGGCAATAACTTTATAAAAATCAAATAATCAATTTGAATCAAATATAGATCACGATTTCAATCACGTAAATCCGATTTTTTTTTTTTTTTTTTTTTGGGGGGGGGGGGTTATCGTTATTTTCCCCAACCCTGGTCTATATACATGTAGAGGGACTTATGATCTCAACGATCTTTGGTGGTCAACCCTAAAATTTTCAAGTAAAAGTATCATCCTCGAAGGTGTTGCTAATAAGAAAATAAAATTCTCTTCGTTGATCTTGCTTTCTATGTCATCCATGACCATGATGACATGAAACAAGGAGAGGTTGGCTTTCTGTTTTGTTCCCTACTTTACAAGAGGCGTATCCAACATTATACTGTGAATCCCGGCCGCTTGGCTCAGAAAAAAAGCACACGAGATCGCCTTTGTAAAACGGGTACATCAACCATCCCCACCATGTTTATCAGTTTCTTTCAGTGTCGTAATTTGTTTTGTTTTTCTTTCCAACACTGCAATAGATGGCCAAACTTTCAAGATATGTATTATTTATTAATAGTTTGAAATACATAATATCGATACTAACATATCTATATATGATGAATAATCGGAATTCGATATTTCAGTAAAGGAAGTTTTAAAGTTTATAATATTTACGGAAGTACCTCTTATTTATATTTTTAAATTGAAATTGAATTGAAAATCATTCATTTCCATCATCATCACATTAAATATATACAAGATAAAAAGATGGAATATCAATAGAGGAAAATAATGTAAAAATACATATAGATTTAAATGGTTACAATGAAAATGTAAACAACTACAATAAATTATAACCATCAACATAATAGTTCAGTGGAAAATGGTGCAAACGTAAAAGCCAATATAAGGCTTGACAGTTGAATGCACCAGGCGTACTAATAATAAAGATGCATGCATGTATCGGTTACAAAGTAAAGTTTAATGAACTGCAATTCAGTATGGTAGACGAGATATGAAATAAATTATGCATTATAAAGAGAGAGAGATGTTTCTTATAAAATCGTTTGAATGAATTGTTAAATCGAACAGACTGTAAAGAAGAAGGTAAAGAATTCCAGATTTTGGGGCCAACATAACAAAGAGAAGTGTTCAACATTATATGAGAAGAAACTTTCTAATGATGAAATTTATCAGCATTTCTTGTATAATGGGTATGAACCGCATTATTTTGTTACTTCTGTTCCCAGACTCGATAATTGCCGGATTCCACAGGACTGCATAGCTTGTGGCATCTAATTGTGGCACTCCGGAGAAGATATGAAATCACTTGAAAATGGCGAACGACAGCTTCTTTTCTGATGATGTTCACTCCGAGGTACACAATAGCTTGACTGCTGCAGTGGCTAGTGCCATTGGTGTTTTCCTGGCCACAACTCTGAACTTACTGAATATCATAATTCTTCCAAGGATACCAAATCGATTCGGAGAGAATGGAAGACTGTGTCTCCAGTGCTTGGCTGTTGTCGACATTCTGGGTGGACTAGCATGTTTTGGCAGTCGCGTCATTTTCGAAATCAAACAATATTTTCTGCTCACCGATCATGTTTTGTGTAACGCTATAGGTGCGTGGTGCACTGTATTTATCAGCCAGTCGACTTGGATTTTATTCGCCATCAGCCTTGATCGATACATTGCCGTGACAAGGCCGATGTATTATACGACCCTTTTGACTTTTAAGCGAATGAAAATTGTCCTAGCAGTTGCAATGGCGGTTGGATTTCTCGTCGCGATTACAAGAACGACACACATTGCTGTCCATGGTTCTTGCGACTTTGATCGTGGAGCCAAACATTATGCTAATGTTCCCCTAATAACTTTATACTCCGCTGTAGTATTTGTCTTTGGAACTGTATCAGCATCACTCAACGTGCAACTGCTAAGAATCGCCCGCCGACACCGCATCCGCATTGCTGTCCGGTTCAACAGCGCGGTCACTACCGCCTCTTCTAACAATGCCGCGGTCGCGTACTCTTCAAAATCAAGTTACCGTGGTACGGTCACTATCGCACTTTTAGTTGGCACATTCTACCTTGTTTGGACACCACATACTCTAGGAACTTTCGTGGTGGCAATAACAGGATCTTCTATACCAGAAGCAGCTTACTTCACGATAGTTTGGATGGCGTTTTCCAACCACTGGATTAACGCGATAATATATTTCTTTCTAAACAAGTCTTACAGAACAGCAGTGTTGAATCTGATCAAAAGGAAACGCGACCCTTTCAATAAATCACTTACAGTAAGCAGTGTCGTGACAGGGAAAAACAAAACAGGGCCTGTAAAATGATCGATTCCTTGTCATTTTGTCGACTTGAGTATTATACAGTTATTTATAATGATCAGTCTTCAGTGGAATAAAAACTACAAGATCCCTTTTGGCATGCATGTCTCCTCCTTAACTCTTACTGTACCGGTGTAACGTTGGTTTGACAAAATGACTATATTATAGGCCGTTGTATCTATGTTGTATGTTGTATCTATTCTATATTTTATAGCATGCTGAATCGAGCAATGTACTATGATTCTTGGGAAATTACAGGTTTTGTAAAGGATATTTTCTCAATTTGACTTAAAACAATTAGTAAACGAATGTGAAACAGAATGTAAAGTACTGAAAGGGTAAACTCGATTTCATTTTTACAGTAGTTCATAATATGGATAGAATTAATGAACATAACAATGTGTAATATCCTTTTTAAAAAGACTTTACATTTTTTAAAATTTCTTATGTACACAACATTTTATGATATAAGACATGTTTAAAGAGATCCAAGTGTTAGAAAAGTAATTATCCTTCAGGTTTTGGTGCAATCTCGAAACAAGCGAAACCCTTTGGCACATGCAATGCATTTTTAGTGTTGACAACGTCCGGTATACATTAATATAAAAGATTATTAAATATAAATAAAAATTTGCATCCAAGATATGCCTTGATGTATTCACTTTAGCAGCAATGAATGTGTGAATTAATAATATAGTATTTCAAAAGATGCATGATCGATGTGGACGTGCTGAACAATAAACCTGCATTCTCTACAATGGTAGCACAGTTTCTATCCATAACGGTAACGTAGCAACTGTGTATGGTTTTCGGTAAATGTGTAACGAGTGCCCTACTTCTATACCTTCAAAATTCATAAAACTTCAATACCTTTAGGCAACATAGAGCGTCTTAATTTATGAATGAGTTGGGTATAATTAATCAGTTTTTCATACGAGCACTTACCTGATTTATTTGTCTGTTTGCTAATTGTTTACATTAATTATCAAAGGAATTGGAAATGAAATTGGTGTTATAAGTATTTCTTCAGCAATTCGAGGATTTTATTCACCATGTGTGTATAATAAGTATATCATAGGTAGACATGCTTTAATAATCATGTTCAAGATTGTAGCTGGAAAGTGCAGTGTTAATCACTCACATAACAACATGGCTGGATTAAAAGCTCAAAGAAACCAGATGATGTGGGGATGTGTTAGCAGACCCATATTTAAAGGAACCATTCAACTTTCGAAATTTCATTGTCAAAAGTCGTCCGAAAGGTTGGAAGCAGGTTGAAAGCAAGATGTCAGAGAATTCCTTTGGAATGTCTTTTATACTTATGATGATGTTTATGATTTTATAGTACTGTAATTGATGCAGAGGTATGAATAAAATTCTTACTTTTCTTTTAATAGATAGGTAATTTTCCTGAAATGAATGTATATTATTCTCACTTAAACTTTCACAAACTTTTTCTTGACACTATACGCAAATTAATCAATACGACATTTCCAAAGTGTAATAATACTTTTTAATTTGTACATGCATTGTATATACTTTATAAGAGCGTGATTACAACATAAATATTATGTATCGGACTTAAGAATACGTTGATACGAATATTTTTTCCAATGTAACAAAAAAAAATATTTTGAAAAGAAGAAGCAAGTATAATGACGCCCCGCAAAATCATGATGAGAGCGTATACGCACATGGTTAAAACGTTTCACAAAGTGCCCCTTCTCTTTTCCAAAATTGTTTTGCCCCAAGCGCCCCCCCCCCCCCCACTGATCCGTCACTTTTATAGATCTATCATGAAATAATCATTATATTTCATAGGGACTATGAAATAAATAAGATCTATGTCAACTTCATCTGTAGTGTGTACAGTGATAGAATAAGTAAAACAGGCTCTAAATAGGTAAATTATATGTACAAGTAGAAAGAAAGGTTGGCAGGAGGCCTACATGTATGTTGTATTTACCTGATTATAGCTTTATATTTTCCTCTTCTTTTGTTGCTTTTGTCTTTTTTTTGCTTTGTTATTTTTCAATGATGATTTGACATTCCGTTTCATAAATCTATCTGTAACTTATTTCGATTCTTCCCTTGTACTTGTATGTTCAGGATAATCCAGAATTGCGGATTTTAATTCAATAAATTGATTTAATTTAATTCATAACTTACAGCAATGTCCCGAAGTAATTTTCGTATCAGTCATTCAGCCCATCTTTTAAGATGACCCCCCCCCCCCCCTTTCTGTGACATGTCCCTATGGGGCATTGGGGGTTTGAGTGTTTCTGCAATTTCGATCTTGAAAAAGCACGATTTAACAAATTTTAATAGTTGTGCCGGATACAGGGTATAGTGTTGCCTGACACTGGAAATTTAAAGTCGGGAATAATACTCTGGGCCACTGAGGATTGGCATTGTCAAAGACTTATAACTACATGTATAAGGTGCTAGGAAGAAAAGGTACCAATAAAAACGATCTTTCAGTTTGGAACAAAACCCTTGCATATACATGCAGTTAGTATACCAAAAGCATTTATGCATTCCATCGCTGATAATTTTAGGCTTTGTGGATTTGCGATTTTCTAATTTCCTGGATGACGATCCCGCTCTGTTTGTTTTTGTTTAACGAGAAAATAGATTATACGCGTCATTCAAAGACTGGTTTGTTGGTGGGTGTTTTTTTTAACGTAAGATACTTTTAGTATTGGTACATATAGCCCAGGGGCGGGTCCAGGATTTTATATAAGGGGGGAGGCACACAAATGCAGGTTTGTCAATTTTGCTTGGGGGAGACCCCTAATTTTTTGGTCTCGCCAGCTCTTGAAAAGTCGCTCGGGGGGGGGGGGGGGTGGGGGGTTAATGCGGGTCTACTTCCCCTCCATAAATATCTGACAAGCAAAAAAAAAAAAAAAAAAAAAAAGGAGACCCCTATTTTTGTTGGTCTCGTCAGCTCTCCAAAAGTCGCTCAGTTAGGGGGAGGGGTGGCGACAAAAAAGATTTCCCCAGCCGTTATGGGGGTCCAGTGTCCATCCATAATTCTCTGACAAGCAAACAAACAAAAACAAACAAAAAGGAGGGCACAATCACAAAAAGGGTGAGCACAATGCATGCTTTTCTTCAAAAAGGGGGGGGGGCACGGGTCGGATGTGCCCCCCCCCCTAATCCGCCACTGATATAGCCTATTAATAGGTAGATCACTGTTTTGAAAGGAACAGAAAGAGTATGTATTATTGCATACTGATATGATGTAATCTATACGATAGGCGTAGGGCCTATTACATGGAATATAAGTCTTATTTAGTATGAATTACTTATATTTGTTTGTTTTGTTTTGTTTTTGTTATCGCTAACTGCACAAATTTCATGGAAAGCCCATATTTTGTTCTTTCCTTCTTTTTCGGTTTGTACATTTGGAAAAATAAGGGAGATATATAAAGTATGTGTAACTATTATTAATAATATTGTTTACTACTTTGATAAATAAGCAAAGTCGCACGAAACCAATTTCCTCGGGAAAGTTTCCCTTTTGTTTCTTTGATTTCAAACCAAGACTGCTTTATCTTTCTTTCTTTCTAATTGCAAGATATTGAGTATCCCAAAGGGAGCCCCCTGCCTGCTCCCGAGAGACACAGAAAACTTGTTTCAAAGAAACCTTCGGACAAAACACAAGCAGGTTTGTCAGGACGGTGCCAATTTATATAGAACGGACAGGATTCGGTATTCTGGCATGATACTACCGTATATATATTTTTAAATATATTAAAACGGTAAAAACTATATATCTCCCCCTTTCAACTAAGAAAATTACAGGACTACGTAAAACTGTTTCTTATGCACTTAACCTGGGGTTAATAGCTAAAGTTTGATGAAAAACAAACGAATGAGCAAAGCAAGGGAGCAAAGCAAGGGAGCGGTAGAGATTTTTGCATTTTCACCCCTATGCATTTCACCCTTAGAACAAAGTCGCAAGAGAGCACAGCAACCGAGAGTTGGAGTTTCTTTCAAATACATTATATTGAATAATTGAAAACGCTACTCTATTGATTTCTTCCTCTATTTGGAGAGAAGAATTAACAAAACACCGAAACACTTTGGAGAAATTCAGCAAGGTAAACGAAAGTTGGGAATATTTTTTTCTCCGAACTTTTAAAAATGCTACCTTTTGCACTTTATTCTATATTGGGGGCAGAATTTAACAAGACCCTGATAAAACTTATGCTCTCGATCGAGCAAAGAAAATTTCGAATTTTGAACCCTTAAATATGATCTAAATACTGTATTTGGGGGAGCGAAATTATGAGATCCTGAAGAAACATATTATGCGATTGAGAAAAGTAACCGAGCTTTAGAAAATTAGCATTTTGAACATCTTCAAAACACTTATTCCTATGCAATTTACACTGAATTTGAGGCGCATAATTTTTCTTTCTTTTATCCCCTTTCTCTTTCTCTCTTTTGGGTTTTTGCACCTCCCCCCCCCCCCTCAAGCGCTCTCGGGGCAAGTGCCCCCTCTGCTGCTACCCCCTTAGATACGCCATTGTCTACCTGTCTTATGATAGACTGATATTATAGGAGTTTTCCTCATTTTCTATCCTTAAGAAAAAAAACGTTTTGTTCCCTGCATGTGATGATATATATTAACACACATTTTTACAACTCCCACACCCATAGATGTAATCGGAGGGGCGACAGAAGGGGGTAATGCCCCCCTGTTTATCCGTCTAAAAAAATGTTAAGGTAATATGAATGCGAGACGACGAGATATAAAGCACTTCGGTGGTTGGAAATGATTAAAACCCCCACCAGCATAGGCGTATCCAGGAAGGGGGGCATAATGGGGATGTTCATCAGCTAAATTTTCAGTTTTCTTCTTTATACCCTCGCCTCCGATATATGATGATGATGATGATGATGAATATTCTTCTTCTAATTGTTGTTGATTTTGAATTTTCTACCTATTCGTGGCTCAATTTACTCTCCCCCCCCCCCCCTCCGATGATATGCCTTGAACGTTAAACTTTCTATTTCTTTTTATTTTAATCGAGCCCACCCCCTTTACGGCCTTTTCCTCCCCCCCCCCCCCCTCCTCACTCCATGAAACAACATCTATACTTTAAGCCCCTGATATTGCTTCCTTTCTCCGTTTGCTCCCAATGAATTCTGATTTTTTTTTTTTTTTTTTTTTTTTTTTTTTTTTTTCAAGCATTCATTTCGTCCATTTTGGTGTCTATTATGCGGATAAGCGATATGCCGCTTTGAGCTCTGATTTCAATTCAAAACAGTAAGACCCAGACACAACGTTTCGGAATGTGACATAATGAGAGTAAAGAGCAACTACATGTATTCAGTTTTTATCTCATATCGGCCATTATTTAATTTGAATGTCATAGGATAGTTTTAAAAGCAATCCAATCTAGTCCCTCATTCTCATTGACGTTATCGACAACCGAGATCGGTAAATTTTCTTTTCCTTTTTGATTGGAGGTTTTGACGACGCTACAATTACAATCATCCGATCCGGCCGTGTACCGGTACTTTATCAAAAATGGAAGAACTCCTGAACATTTGTTGTTCCACCATTGACTCTGGAGCAAGCAGTTTTCGAGACATCGGTCAAGAAATATGGCGAAACCCAGAATTAGGTTTAGAAGAGTTTCATGCCCACAAGATCTTGTGTAACTTCTTCCGCGAAAAGGGGTTCACAGTTGAAGAATTCCTCGGACCCACTGGCTTTCGCGCTTCGTACGGTAGCACGGACAGTGGTGATGGAGCCTCCGCCTCCGGCGCGGCAGGGGTGCACGTGTGCCTAATGGCTGAGTATGACGCACTTCCAGAACTAGGGCATGCTACAGCACATAATTTGGTTTCAGAGGGTTGTGTAGCTACTGCTATGGGTCTGAAAGCAGCTATTGACAAGAAGAAGAATCTAGGAAAGGTAAATTACATGTATTATTCTACAATAACAATGACTTAGATAGGATATGTTCATGATGTTTGTTTACTAAAGACGGACAAAGTCACTCATGAAAGTGTCCAATTTAAATATAGCATTTCATTTCAGTGAGCTGCATTTGTCAGTTTGTTATTGGAGTCAGTTCTATTCTTAGTCAAGAGAAATAATTTTTTAAAGATGATACCCAAGTATTGTTTCTTTCTTCTTTCTTTTTTTTTTTTAATTTAAAAGCACTGATAATGTGAGTAAATCTAGATCTTACAAATTACATGTTTATGATACTCAGAGGGTCTAGAAAGTTTACACAAATCTAAACCTGATAATCCTGTTAATTTTTTTTTTTTTTTTTTCATTTTAGATAATGTTTAGATCTAGTCACTTCTACTTCTACAAGGGTACTCTGCATGATCCATAAGTCCTAGTTAACTTAACTGATCATGCCATGTCATTGTGAAAAAAATTGGCTAGTTTTTTCGTAACTTATTAAACAGAAGCAATAAAAGCATTATGAGGTTTTGGGAGTACACCTATGAAGATTGTAACAAACTGATTAAATCTTGCTGAAAATCACAAATAATTAAAAGGACCGGTTACAGATTATGGTGCATGGGACTGTAGAAACATGTTGCATTGAATTTGGCCAAAGGTTGTAGACTATCTCTAGATCTATCTCGAGTCATATTTGAAGTATGAGGTCACTACTACAAGGTTAGTACTTTTTATCACACATTTCTACTTTGATACTCTTTTACATGGAAATAAAAAGAATAAGAAAGCTCACAAATTATTTCTCACCTTAACCAGAAATCATTTCCTCTCTCTTCATACAGGTGACCGTTCTTGGAACCCCAGACTCGGAAGGAAATGGCAAAAAGATGGAGGCGATCAAGGAAGGCTTCTTCAAAGATGTTGACCTTGCTGTGACCTTCATCCCATTTACCTGTCATGTCGCCAAGCCTGTTATGCTGACCATTATGAGGCAGACTATCTACTTCAAGGGCAAGGCAGCTCATGCGTCGACATGCCCCTGGGATGGGAGGAACGCCCTCGATGCTGCCGTCCTGTGCTACAACAACATCTCGGTCCTCCGGCAGCAGCTCAAGCCCTACATGCAGATCCATTGTAAGAAGCAATGTTTTGCTAGTTTTTGCAACTTTACAGTGCGTCCCAGAAAACAGTGAACAGTTGGAAAAAGTCTCCCCAAATCTTTCTAAATATTTTTAGGAAATTTTCATACCTGTGGTTAGCTTAGGGTTTCTTCTATCAAATAACACAAATATTTTGGCGATATTTTAAGCTTGAGTGAGCAAAAGCAAAAAGGGTGCAAAATCCAGACTTGAGGAGAATTTGTATTTGTTCAGGCTGGTATTAACAAATTTGAGAACCGTTAAAAGCTAACAGTTGGAAAAGTCTCCCCAAATGAACATTTCAAAATATGTTCATGAAATTTTCTAACCTATAAATACAATGTAGCTTGGGGTCTCTCCCATCAAATGACAAAAAGAAAATCCAATGATATTTCACGTTTGACTGGGCAAAAGCCATTGCTGTGAAATGGTGCAAAATCCATGGTCGACAAAAATTTGTCTTGGTTCTGCCTGGTATCAGCAAAGTTCAGAGTCTTGAAAAGGCTTAGAAATTTTCATATTTTGATCATTAAAAGGCAATTTGAAAGAATAGGCTTTGTTTTCTGTATTTCTCGACATATTCAATAAAAAAAAAATTGTTGAATAAGAAAGCCAGCTGGAATTAAAAACTTGCCAAAATTAATGTTTCTAAAAACTTGATATGAAAATTAGTTAATTGCTCACTGAAGCATAAAAATGTTGATGAGATACATATGTACATAGGGCATTCAGAAAACAAAACTTGTTCTTTCATGAATTGTCTATTATTGATTTAAATGTGAAAATTTCTGAGCATTTTCATGATTCTCAACTTTGCTGATACCAGCCAGAACAAATACCAATTCTTATCAAGTCTGGATTTTGCATCTCTTACAAAAGTGGCCTTTGCTTACTTGAGTGTAAAATATCACCAGATCTTTAGATGTCATTTAATAGAAGATACCCTGAGCTATCCACAGGTATTGAATTTTGCTTCATATGTTGTGAAATATTTATTTTTGGAGACTTTTACTGACTGTTAACTTTTTTTTTTTTTTTTTTTTTTTTGATGCACAGTACAGTTAACCTTGTAAAGTTCTTGTAATGACTGAAAATGAAATGTCAAAAAGCCCAACTGCATTTGTAGTGCATTTAAGCTTCAAAGCTACTACGTTTTATTCACAGCTGGGTACATCTCTGCTCACTCTCGACTATGCCTATTTACATGTACACTAGTATGTTTAGTCCATTATTGCTACCGGTATCTATTTGACCTCCTTGGCAGTTAATGTAAAAAAAAAAACACAATTTATTCACTTGAGCTCCTCCTTTGGTGGTGTAAAAGTGTGATTTTCTCACAGCAATTATTATATTTTTCATTGGGTTATTTTTTACTAGAGCTCTTCTGAACCTTTCCAGGGCTAAAAGCGTTCACCGCTCCCATATATTTTTTTTTTTTTTCTTTTTTTTTTTTTTTTTGCTGCTCCTTGATCTTGTTATATCCAGAGACTGTCGCTGATAAAACATACCGGTCCCTTTCTATGAAATTACCCCAGGTCAGTTCTGTGAGACTTGGAGGTCAAGCAAATTGTTATGTCAATGATTTAAAAAAAAATACATGTATAAACAGCCAAAGTGTTAGCACAGGGCTGATAAATTCCATGTTTAAAAAACATAATTAGTCATACACATGGAAGTCTGGCTGTAGCATATACCTACATGTATTACCTAGAAGGAAAATGCTTTAAAAACATGGTCAATTAGATGTTGACACAAAACATAGTGTATTTATTCTTAATAATGATAATAATGACTGTTTCTTACAAAGTGCTTTACCATTTACAACATAACCAAACAAAGCGCTTACAATATTAGTACCAGTTTGGTTGAATTATGACCTAGCTTCAGTTGTTTCTAAACAACATAAATCCAACATTTCATTTATTGTACGGTGTACGGTGTATATTTTCTGCAAGTAGAAAATTATTCTGCTCTAAACTAATGCTCTGAGAACATGTATACATGTAATGAATAGCAGAGCTCCACATCATTTTTTTTTACTACATGGACGTGTCTAATTGAAATTTCAAGCTCCATGTGCAGTGGGCCACTGTGAAGATTTTGAAATTCTGAGAACTTCAGTTGATGGGGGGGGGGGGGTCATGTGTACAGTACCCATGCTAGTATCAAGGCTTGTGTACAAGTAATGTCATGCGGTTAATCCTTTCTTAATGCTTACAAATGCACATATGATGTGGTAAACTGTGACATTTAAAAAAAGAAATTGTGTAACTGAATGCAAGTGGGGATGAAAACAAGTAGCTCATAACACAGGTCATAGAACTACACCTTCTCACTTCCTGTGTGTTGAGAGGTAAAGAAATGTAAAGCACATCACATTTATTTGCCTCAGAAGTTTCCCACAGTGTTCAGATGTGAACAAGGCTTAATGGTTTTGGAGAAAAATCAGGTCAGAACTTGTAAATGATATACTACATATGCACAATAAATTTTCGCAAATAGGACTAACCAGACTATTTTGTGAGTGGCTAAATTCACGATTGGGAAATTTCCAAATCTACAAACAGCAATGATGATGTATTTTTGCCAAGCAAAGTGGTGAATTTCTGACCAGGAGACAAATTAATTTAACTGACCACTTATGTTGGCAATATTTTTAACATGTTAAATTCGCGACCCACTCGTGATTCGCAAAATTTGTGGAAATAAAACCCTACGAAAAGGTTTAAAGTGATTGTTTACTGGTCTAACTCCTACCTCTGTGTGCCCATTAATATATTGTGCTCTACTGCAAGAGTCTTTCCCAGAAGTCCTTGGGGTTTTTTTCCGGTTGTTTTATTTTTTTTTAAGGGGGGATCGTATTCAGTAGTTGGGGGATCAGGTCCATTATTTTATGATTGATTGATTGGAAAGGTATTTATCGAAAACCATTAAATGAAATGCAAACCTTACAAATATACAAAGTAAAGTATAATGTAGATATATGCATTCACAGTTCCAAGAATATTTGTAACCATTGTTCAATCAAATTAGCAAGATAAATGGAGGAAGAAATCAATGACAGAGAGAACTTTAGAAATTGAAGATACCATTTCTATAATAAACAAGTAACATAAACATCAAAATATCAGTGATAAAGGAGAGAACTTTCAAGAGGCAACTTGCACCTTCCCTTCAGATATAAAATCATTAAACATGTTTAGAAGTGGAGTATGGTAGTTGTCACCCTTAGAAAAATCTGTTTGAGTTTTGATAACTCCTTGGTTTGTGTATAATACTTGACATGTTTGCTAAAATTCTTGTGGAAGTGCCATCTTTGTTTCTTCAAGGTCATTGATCCAGTTTATTGTGTACACACTAGTGTTCTGAAAAGACTGAAATGTATTGTCACTATTGTGCTTTGATTGAAATTCATGTAAATCGCTGTAGACTGTACTTTTGATATATGTTATTTCTATTTACTTCTTTTTTTGTCTTGTTACATCTGACAGGTATCATCTCAAATGGAGGATTGAAACCTAACATCATCCCTGAACGAACGGAGATGAAGTTCTACCTGCGAGCCCCAGACCACATCGAAATGGCCCATCTCCAACAGAGAGCCGATGCAGCCTTCAAGGCCGCTGCCAGGGCCACTGGATGTGAGCTAGAAATCGCCTTTACCCCCACGCCCTACTCCAATCTATGCAACAGCTCCAAGCTTGCTGCACTGTATCAAGAAGAGGCTGAGAAGCTAGGCTGTGTGTTCACTACAAACGCAGACACGGCCAGTAGACTCGTCGGATCTTCGGACTCTGGTAACGTGTCGCATGTTGTACCGACCATCGCACCAGCGTACGACATCGCAACTGCTGCGAGTGCGACCAACACGCAATCCTTTGCAGAGCTAGCAGGTACAGAGGAGGCCCATAATCAGACCATGGTGGCTGCTAAAGCAATGTGTAAGGCTTTGTTGAAAGTGATGTTAGATCTAGGTACCTTGGCGAGCATAAAGAGTGACTTTGAGAAAGATTCTTGTGCTGCATCTTTGACCGAATGGTCTTGAGATAAAAAGTTATGACAGTACGGTTGCAGTTGATATTTTAAATTCATAATTTTATACAAGGGCTCGACACTTTCTTTTTGTTGTAAATTTGTCAGAAGTGGGGATTTTATCTTATCTTCCTATAAAATTAATTGCTGAGATTTATTGTATTGCTCTCAGGTTATTAATCTTTTCTTTTTAGACTGAATGGTCTTGAGTAATAAATTTTTCTAAATTGGACACTTTGATTTGTACACTTCACCATTTTTGCCATGACTCCAGTATTTTTTTTTTGAAACCCATATATCAGTTTAATGTCTCCTTTGAGTGATTTGATATTTTTATCTTTTGATCCAGAATGCTAGGAATTACAAATTGTACATAAGCAGAAAGAGCAAAAATCACTAGCAGATTTGAGTACACTTCTGTTGCAGTACATTGTGCCATTCATGAATAAGAACAATTTAAAATCATTGAAGTCTCTATAAATTTGCAATGCGGAGTGAAATTTATAATCCCTATTTCATATCTGTACAAATTGGCAATTTTCTTGTTCATTTCTTTGTAATTTTCATCCACATTGGTTCATTTAATATACATTTTTACTTTTTTAAACTATGAAAGAGTGGAAATACAAATACTTGTAGTTGGTGCAAATCTGAGGAGGAAAGCTGATTCATTTAGACCTTTAGAAACTTCTCAACTGCTATGGGTTAAAGGATTATTGTAAAAAAAAACATTTGACAGCAAGAGGATGATGTCCCATCTCTTTATGGACTTAAAAAGCTGAAATTAAAGATTCCTTGCAAGGCTGTCAGGTGTCATTGCCTTTGAACCTCATTTAGGTTGTCAGTGTCGAGCCCTGCGTGTACGGATGTAATGATTTCAAATTAAATATGCACAAAATTACAAAAGGGGTATTCTGAAATATAAAAGGCTAGAATTATTTGGAGTGTTATTTGCTTCATGCATGTTAGTTATCCTTAGCAACAGAACTGAAGATGGCCTTATCACAAAGATAAAGAAAGTTGCGTGCTAAATAATGTGTTTTAAAGGGATATGTCAATCAGGAAAGTTTGGCATTGAGAAAGAATTTGATATATCAGTTCTTTGCTGCTGGTATCTGAACGTATAAAAAATAAAAATTATATATTGTATATTTATCATAAACATCTGTCATATGTTCAGATTAGTCATATGTAGCAACAGAAGCATTGTTTTGAAGTTAGTCTTGTTGCCAAAATACTTGTAGTCTGTTTTTTTGAAATGGATAATGAACTTTCAACATTGGGTTCAGATCTTCAGATCTTATCCCGCCTGAATATACCAGCTTGAAGAGGTGGTTTTATCACTGATATGTGGGGTAGCTGAATAAATCATTATTCTGTGTCACTGAAGCTGTTCAGCAAGCATTGCTTATTTGTACCCTGCAATAAAAAATTTAGTCTCCATAGTTTTATGGCTGCATGAATACTACGATGAATAAAAAGTTACCTCAGATTTGTGTGTATAGTTTTTTGGAAGAGAGTGATTTCCAGTCGGCATAGAAATCAAGTATATTAATACAAGGCATGAAGTGGCCCTTTATATCTACACAGTGGAGTGGAACATTATTAGAACATGCATGTGTAGATTGTGTGCACATTTTCAACAACAAAATATGAGTGTGGGGTATTTCTGCACTTTTCATTTAGCAGTTTTGTATGAACGTTACAGCAATTAATCATTTTCAGTGAATTTTGTGTAATTTTCATAATTTCATTCATTGGTGCATTTAAATGTCAAAGATGGAAAAGAATCCTGTTTGAATGTAATGTCATCCCCCATTTATATTATTATAACATTGATTGGCATCATAATCATTTTACCATTATCTTATCACTCATTTTTATAGCATATGACTGATTTTTATAGCAAAATATAGTAATGTTGCAATCAGTGAACGGTATTCAGTGATATAATTTCAGTGAGATTTACTTGAAATTCTTAAAGAAAGTCTTCTCACATGCATTAGCCTGTATCCTGCTTAAAGGAAAAGTCAACCCTGGTATTCAGTTGATTTGAATAAATAATGAGAGGAACAGATGATTGAAAGTTTCAGCAAAATCTGATAAGAAATAAGAAAGTTATGAATTTTTGAAGTTGTAAATAGTCAAATACAAATCGGCATCTCTGTGACGTATCTTGCGAACTCCTCTCCAATTTGCTCAGTACAGAAAATTTCATAAATTTACATTTTCTTAGTTTTTGATGAAGGAATAGATTTTTTTCATACATGTTTTGTGGTAAAACATATGATCAATGATTATATCTAAGGTGTATGTATGACTGAATATTTTCTTTAGAAAAAATGGAAATTAATGACTTTGGGGGTACAGGGCATATGGGAGAGGAGCTCGCAAGACACATCACAAAGTTGCCAATTTGTGTTTGATTAAAACTTCAAAAATTCATAACTTATATCTTATCGTATTTTGCACAAACCTTAATTGATCTGTTTCTTTAGTTTTTCTGCTCCTTTTAAAACCGACTTGTTATCAGGGTGGACTTCCCCTTTATAAGGGATCCACATTAATGAATCCCTCTGCCTTTTTGTCCTTTGTATTGTGGCATAATTCCTCCCAAAGGCAGCAATTGTGATATCCTGAATGTATTGTATTCTCTAGGTTTTATTATGTCTTTTAAGAAAATTTTGACAATTTCATGAATTGAATATAGGTATACTCTCTAGAGCCATAGTATCTAAAAAGGAATACCAGTCACCAAAAAATATTTAGCTTTTTATGTTAGAGATTCCATGTCACTTTGCTATTTTCAAAATATGGGCTTTAAATATCACTTCAATAAAGCGACTAGTCAATGCACCCGTATGCACTCGTTAAGAATAGGGCTCAAGTCCGGTTCCGTGTGCGCATTACTATGATATCCTTTATTTTCTTCATAATCATAACTGTGAAACTCATAGATTGCCACGTAAAGTTTTTTGAGGTTGACTTTATACATTCTAGCTGTACACAAATTATTTTGAAGGTGATTGGTACACTTTAAACCTTCATAACAAGCTAGGGTGAGTGGAAGCAGAAAAAAAAATAGAAAATCAGAAAAACAAAGGAGTCAGTTTCAGATCCTGGTAAATCAGACAGAGAATGAGAGACTTAACAATTTTCCAACTGTGAGACTACTAAATGTATGAAGAACCTCCCTATTTGCAATTCAGTCATTGCTTGTGATCTCGTACATGGTACTTGAAATTATAATTCCATTAGTTTTGTACTGAAAAAAAATACTCAAATATGACTTTTCTTACTTTTCGTGATAGTAATGGGACAAATATATCTTTCCTGCTATGTAGTGGGTAAAACATTTTGCATGTCTGTCTGTGAAGTGATATGTTTACCATGATACAAAATCGAGTATGATTATAGTAATAACTAATATTTAGTACAAAAAGTAAAAGTACAATGTATAACAATACTCATCAATGGGGGGGGGGGGAGGAGGGGGCTGCAGCCTTTTTTGAGTAGACACGTTTCAGCCCCCCCCCCCCCTTTCAAAAACGCTCCGCGGCCCCTGCTCATCACGACTGGATTTCCAACAGGGGGATCTTCATTAGTGGTCTCGACATGTTACGGTTCCTAACTCCCTCACATTTTTGTTTTATCTCAGACTTTCGTTATTTTGTTCCTCTAATTATGCTTCTCAGGCTAGCTTTGTATGAAGGTTCAATTCCTTTACATTTAGATTTTTCGTATTGTGAGAATAGTTACAGGTAGTGGTTTTATCCCTGAATATGATATCAATCTTTTTTTCATTGTAGATTTAAAAGTTGCGATTAAACACCAATCAAAAAATTAAACACAAGTCCAAAGTACCCGATCCTGATTGGTTCAAAATCAAGTTGCCTTTAATTTTTTGAGTCACGTTTAATGGCCACTTTCTATAGCAAGAGAGCCCTGTTTGGGGTTTTCTTTTTAAAGATTATTGTATGCTAAGATGTTCATGGAGTGAATTTGATGGAATGTTTTTATTTAAGTGATTCAATAAATAAACTTATTTTGTCATTTATGTTTGGAGTAGTTTTGATTTTCTTTTCCAAATCTCTTATGTATGTCAAAGAGGAGAGTGGAATCTTTTTGGTGATAATGATACGTCAGTAGTGGGCTAGTTTGCAGGCACAAACCCTGGTTAATTGTAAAAGAGTGTCTGCACTCTTAAACTACCATAGGACCTGTACTATAGCTGCTCCTGTCCTGATACATGTACGACCAGTAGTAACGTAGAGATCGTTGAGGTAGCTGGGTTAGGCTTCTCTCAAGACAATGATTTTCTGATAAAGTGTCAAATTAGTTTTAAAAATGGCGGGGGAGGGGGGGAGGGGGGCGGCACAATTTAAAAAAGAGGGCATGGGCCGGAAGTGCTCTCCTCCAACCCCCTCCCTAAATCCGCCACTGGTGGTAGGGACTGTCATTAAAAAAATAATCTGAAAATAACAGAAATACATGTATAGCTTTTGATTTTTAATTATTTTTTTTGTTATTGAAGTGATAATTGCTTTTCCATTTAGACGTACACTGCCCTTCAAAAATTTGTGTACACCTACATTCAAAACTATATTTTCACAATCGCCAACATTTCATTTATCATCAGATTTGTGGCACTGACATTTTGGAACTAAACTGAATGGTAGACGTCAGCTTTTAAGTTGCAGGAGGCAGTCATGCGTTAAAAAGGCAACCTACCCTCCCCCCCAAAAAAACAAAAAAAACAAAAAAAAAATTAATAAAAAATAAATAAATTGATTAATAAATTAATTAAAAATAAATGAATAAATAAATAAATAAAAATATAATTTCTAGTGGAAAATAGGTCATTGGTTTGGTCAGTTGTGACAGCATTTTTGCCCTTTCGCTATTCTACAAAATCTGACCCTCTTTTCTACTGATGAATATTCAAAATTAGTGACTGATATACCATAATCATTCCTTTACTCATGAAGAAAACTAGTATTTTCATCTAAGAAACACATCAATATTTTGAGATCACCACAGTGCTTTTTTCTTTTTTCTTTTTTTCTTTTCTCATGGAAAATCATATTTTGTTTATTCTTTGCATTTGTGTTTCTTCAAGGAAAATAATGCCTAAATGAACACTTGTAGATGTAGTAATTTGTCATGAGATGCACATTTCTTTATTTTTGAAAGTTTTATTTAATCACGTTTCGAATAATGCAGACTTCTCATCAGAGAACCCGCCACTGGTAGTGACCACAGCACGGCACATCCTGGGCATCCAGCTGGTCAAATTGTGGAAGTACATGAAGTTGTGGAGGAAGTCACTAGAAATGTCTTTCCATGCCTTCTGTAGAATTTCCAACATAATGAGGCTCATTTGTCGAGCATTTTTCTCGGACCTTCCTGTCCAGCTCTTCCGATATCATGATTTTCAGGACCCCTTTCTCTTGTTTTCTAAAGGTAGTTTTTACATTGCCTTGAAGAATGTTTGGGGTCACCTGTAGAGGTAGTCGCTGATATTTCAATGCCTTCAATTCAGCAAATGAAGCTCACTTGCTGGGCATTTTTATCAGACCTTCCTGTCCAGCTCTTCCTGTATCAGCTCTATGGGATTCAGATTTGGGGACTCGGGCGACCAATCCATGATTATCAGGAACCCTTTCTCTTCTTTTTTTCTCCAGTTAGTTTTAGCACAGCCTTAAGGAATGATTGGGGTCAATTGTCCTGCTGGAAGACAAAACTTTTTCATATTCAGAAGGCATAGAAAGACATTTCCAGTGACTCCACAACTCCCTCCACAACTTGACTAGCTGGATGCCCAGGATGTGGAGTGCTGTGATTGCTGTCAGGGGCAGGTTCCTTGACGAGAAGCCCCTATGATCCAAAACATGATGAAATAAATCTTTGAAAAATGAATAAATGTGAATCTCATGACATAACAGTATTCATTTAGTCATCATTTTCCTTGTGAGGGCATACACAAATGCAAATAATATGACTTCCCATGAAAAAAAGAAAACCAAAAAGCATTGTGGTCTTCCCAAAATGTTGATGTGCTTCTTAGATGAAGATACTAGTTTTCTGTTTGAGAAAAGGAATGATTATGGTATATCAGTCAACAAATTTTGAATATTCATCAGTACAAACGAGGGTCAGATTTTGTAGAATGCCGAAAGGGCAAAAATACTGGCACAACTGACCAAACCTGACCTTCTAATTGCACTGGAAATTATTTTGTTGTTGTTGTTGCTGTTGTTGTTGTGTTTTGTTTTGTTTTCTGTTTTTTTTTGTTTGTTTGTTTGTTTGTTTGTTGTTTTTTTTTGGGGGGGGGATAGGTTGCCTCTTTAACGCATGACTGCCTGCTGAAACGCTTTACATATGTTAAACTGGTGTCAACTTGGAGGGTAATGTCTACTCTTCGAATTGATACCAAATTGTTGGTGTATCTGATGCTATTATAATGAACTGTGGGTGATTGTGAGAAATCAGTTCTAACAAGGTGTACCCAAACTTTTGGAGAGCAGTGTACATGTAGAAGTACTTACTAGACCTTAAGTTTCCAACATTAATACTGAAATATGTAGGGTCAATCGAACATCACAGTATATGCAAGATGTAGGGAAATTAAGATACATATATGTAAAAAATGGGGGCGGGTTATAAAACATTGAGTTTCCTACTCCTGAAACCTGTGATATCCACGTTGAAGAGTCCAATGAAACCAGTCAGAGCGCGTAATGTATTTGTTTTATGTTTTTTTTTTTTTTTTTTTAAGCTTTTTTGCCTTTATCCAGATTTTGAATACAAATTATATCACATCAAAAGTACAATTATAAAGAACATAATATTAGTACATCATACATTATCTTACATTCTTTTTTACCAATAGTATTTTTTAACACAGCTAAATAATTTTATTATTTCATACATTATAGAAAATAATTCATTAATATACATAATATGAAAATTAATCAAATCACTACCGGTATATATTAATTAGGTAATCTGAATAAAGATTTTCTTATAAAACAGAAAAGAAAAGGTGAAGGTACTATTTTAGACCCCCTAAATAAATCAGTTTCAAAATAATATTAAGACCGAAAATGAAAAGGCGCATTTATTAAAAATTTCAATTTTTTGTTTTTTCTAAATTTGTCATAAATGTTATCACGAGATTCTTTTTTTTTTTTTTTTTTTTCATTTATTTATTTTTTTTTTTTATTTTTTATTTTTAATTTTATATAGCTCTGAAGCAAGTGGTCTAGCGCCATCTTTTGTTTAAAACATTACAGTAGATAAAGCTGTTTCTCCCACGTTCAGTGGTTCAAGCGGAGCTAGTAATCGTCAAGCGCCATCTAAAAACACGTTATAGTGAAGTAGGGATTATGGACGCACGCCTGTAATTAGATCACTTAGATCCAGTCATTTTCCGGGATTCCCCTTTGACCCTTACCAAAGATGTAATTGTTGAAAAAAATTCATATAAAATCAATGATAAATATTTGAACACTTTTTTCCATATGCACTTAAAGAGGGATAATTACTGGTTCAGATCAGTCCCATGAGAGAGCATGAGTTGGTCCCAGTGGGATTTTATGGAGACTTTATTAGCAGCCCAAGAAACCTCATAACCACTGTAGCTCAGACCAGGTTTGTGGTTAGTCTAAGTTGCAGCCACTGTAGAGAGATAAAAAATGTTGAAAAGCACCCCTTCATATTTTCAGGAAGTCAAGGAAATTGTTTGAACTAGTCAAAACACAGGTTTTAATGGTGCCATTGCTAGCACTTATTTTTCATGATTTTTTTTTCATTTCTCATTTTTAACACATGAGCCTATGGGGAAATAATTACAGGCGTGCGCCCTGTATGTGCAATCGTACGTGATGGACACACACCTGTATTTTCTCATGTGTTAAATAAGTGCTAGCAATGGCACCATTCAAACTTGTGTCTTGACTAGTTCAAAATAGGACCCCAATACCCTCAAGTGATTACTAAAATTGCTTAACGTTGATTACAAGCTATCCAAAAGGTTATTTTATTAGAGCATTCGCAAAGCTCCGCAAGCAGCCGACGCTTCTCTAGCAACGCTTCGCTATAGGGCTCACATAAGTAATTATGGTCCCCATTTGCTTACGTGTTAAATTGACAGTAATCAAAAAATTGTATTTTGAAAATGGTATGGTGGAATTCGTTATAATGTTCAGAGACTAAATATAAAAAATCTCCTGAATGAGGTGCCTTATTTTGGCAAGGCTGAAACGCGGCTAAACATAACTCTCGCCGAATCGCAGGCTGGAAATACACTGAGAGAAACCCTTTAAAAGAACACAAAGACAAGCTCACTTCAGCCGAGGGGTAAAATCGAAAACATTATGACTATTAAAATTTACAGAGGACACATACTCGATTTTATATGAATTTCTTTAATCAATTTTTATCCTATTAACTTTGCTCCGCCTCACAAGAATGCATTTCTAGCGGATGAATTACTAATGTGTGCCCAGTTAGTTTCGCAATGGACCTAATGGAGGGCATACTCTGTATGATCGAATCTCTTTGAACTATTATTAGTCGAGCGCCATCTCCAGTCAAATACATTATAGTGAGGCAGTACTTCTGTATAACTATACGTAATATACAACTGTTATGAAACAAGTTGGCTAGCGCCATCTTTTGTTTAAGACATTACAACGAAATCAATTATTGTGTTCAGAGCATTGTTGTATTAAACAAGCATCATGTATGATGTAATTCTCAATCCGAATAGTTACATGTATCTTAAATTGGTAGGCCAAGTTATCAAAAGCATTTCATTCAGAAAAACAATTAGAATTGATAAAAACAAATAAACTTCAAAGAAAATTAAATTTTTCGATAAAACTAGATAATGATGCAATTTATTGACATAGTAATAGCAACATAAACATCTTAGGTGTAAAGATATAGATGATAAGCTCTCGTGGGTCAATCATATCAGTTATATTTATGGAAAGCTCATCATGTCCATTTATATGTTTAGTAAACTACGCTATTTACTACCTGTGAAAACCCTTTTCACTTTGTACAATTCCATTGTCTTGCCTTATTTAGATTACTGTAATCTTGTATGGGGATGGGTCAGCTCGTGTCATTTTAACCGGTTAATCATTCTAAAAGAAAGATTCGTTTATGTTCAAATACTCATATATCTTGCCCGTATTCCACCTTTCTTTAAGAAACTTAGTACGATCAGTTTATCTAATAATATAACAATTGAAATACATTTGCTATTTATGTAGCGCTATACAAATTATATGTTACTTGCAGTCTTTATTTTGTACTAGTGATAAAAACATAATGTAAATACAAAACATATTCACATCGAATATTGATGTAAATCAATGATTCAATTCAATTCAATTCACGTTTGAAATTACGAGTGTAAATTCGAAATACAAAATACAAAGGTGCTGATTTGTGGAATAATCTTGACCCCTTATTTAAAAAATATTACCACCGTCAAGTCCAAAATCAAGCTGCCCCCTATAGCACTGAGATCCCTCTGACTTAAAATGTGTGATGTAATTTACTCTTGTATTTTTCTTCCGTATTATTTTCTGTATTTTGTATATTATAACTTTTATTTGTTTATGCTTTTATACGTGATCTATCACTAAATTGTCGTTTATGTTATGGATCCCCCTCCAATCTCAAGACCGACAATAGTTACGTTCACACGATGGGAGCTAAACTTTAAGTTTCGCTTGTAGTTTCAAAACTTTAAATTTACTTGTAGTTATCTTGTAGTTTCAGACCATATGAACTGACTCGTAGTTTCGAAAATTTAAGTTTGCTTGTAGTTCTAGAACCACAAGCAAGCTCGTGGTTAAGGCCGAAACAGGGCCGAAACCACGAGCAATGGGTGATCCTCCGTCGCAGTTTCAGACCATGTGAACGGAATAAACTTTAAGTTTCGCAAGCTTGTAGTTAGCGATGACCTCGCTGTTCATGATTAACTACCAGGTCATACCCTTCGCACGAATTATGAACACAGGATCTGTATCATAGATCTGTGTACACACAATCGGTAGTATCTACTTCAGGGGTTAACCACAACGATCGATCGGTTCAGCTCGTTGTTTCGGGCTCGTGTGCAGTGGCGTATCTAGGTCTTCTGGCGCCAGGGGCAAACAATCAAATCTGCCCCCCCCCCCATTCCCAAACATTAATGAGCGTTTTTAAGTTTAGAAATGATGGCAAATGAGCATTTTCAAGTCTAGAAAATGATGGCACTAGGTGAAAATGAGTTATTGATGCACATAACCCAAATTTAATTAATTATTGTATAAGCGAGGGAGCGACGCGACAGAGCGGCAGATTTTTTTTTTTTTTTTTTTTTTTTGAATTTTTTTTTCCTTTTCACCTCTCAAATTGAAATTTCTTATGTATTTTACCCTTAGACGAAAAAAAAAATCAAGGGAATACTGCGACCTAGCAATAGATTTAGATTTTGAATATTCCTATTTTGGGGGCGCAAAATGAATGAAAACCCTGAACATTTATATTTGAGGAATTTAGCAAGGCAATTGCAAGGCAAATTTATGATTTCTTGTGAATGTTCTATATTTTGAAGTGTTTTTTTTATGCACATATTATACCCCATCTGGGGGCGCAAAATCTAACAAGCTCCTGTCTTATGGTGGGGGCAGGGGGCAAAGCAACTAGAGTCAATTAATGGTTAACACTTTAAAAACACTATTGGGGCGCAAAATAGCTATAGGTCCTGAACATATTCATGCAAGGGAGCAAAGCGACCAAGCTTTAGAAAAATTTCGCATTTCAAACCCTAAAACACCATTTCTTGCCTGGGGCGCAAATAACCCTTTAAGACCATAAATTTTTCTCTATTTCTCCCAATTTTCTTTCTCTCTTTTGCGTTTTTTGCGCCCTCTTCAAGTGCCGCCCAGGGCACGTGCCCTCTCTGCCCCCCGTAGATACGCCACTGCCGAAATGCTGACAGCATAATCCCGTTACATTGGTGCATACGTGGTTACTGTTTTATATGTCTTTTC